>CM035160.1:89581274-90307473 GCA_020205615.1 Panax quinquefolius | reverse complement strand
GATTAAGGATTAAGGATTCGTACTTTGTTTTATCCACGATCCAAAAAATACCTCAAAATAATCACGGTGGTGTAAAATTCAAGAATGATCAAAACATGGATACAATCAAAGCTAGTATCCGAATAGATATTTTAGATGAAAAGAAAAATTTTCATTTTCGATGAATAGCGTCAGATGAAGTGAATAGTGTCAGATATCGTGAATAGTGCCGTATCGTGAATAGTAACTCAGAGCACCAAAAGTTTCAAATTTGATAAAACTTCGGATCGATATTTCAACATAATGATATTGAAGAAATAATATCATTACGAAAAAAATAATATCCCTTACCTCACAAAGACGAAGACTTTAGTTGAAACACTGGGATATTGACTATAACTAACTTCAACTGCAGTATAGCAATACTCAAAGTATACTCAAAATACTCACAAGAATACGCTCGATAATATAGAGAGAAAACTTCGTTTTGTGTGATTTTCAATTCTAACCTAAGCACCCTATTTATAGGAAAATGCTTAGAACACCAAAGCATGAAATTTATTAAATATTATTATATTTTTTGAAATCCTCATACGCACACTCAACCATTAGCCACATGTAGCCCACCTCTCAAAAAGTAAGAAACGTTTTTTTGTATTTTAAATTATTTTAAACTTCCAAAAATTAATTATTTTGAAACTCGAACTTCAATAATTCAAAATAAATATGCCTTTTATCAAAAATTCGAATCAAGCTAATTTTTATAGGAAATTCAATTTCTACAACTTTGCGTAAGAAAGCTTTTCCAAATTCCAAATGTAAACCGATCGAAATCCACAAACGAAGCGATTTTACATCTTATAATCAAATTTCGAGAATTAAATGGGGCCACCGAGCATGTTTAAATATTTTAAACATTTATTGCAACAAAAATACTCTTCCTCCTCTTATACTCATATATCCCACATTCGTTGTAAAAATATCACCATTATTATATTATTAAAATATAATAATATATTTAAATGAATTATTTTATCGGAAAAAGATAAAATTTTAATTTTAAACAATTGTCACATTAAAAAATTTTCTCTATCTATATCCACATAAAATCAATATTTTTCTCATCATATGAATCAATAATTAATTATTCACAAATAATATTATGAGAATCACAATATTGACAACAAACGTAGGTTCCTCGGAAAGGGGGCTTTCGATAAGAATTTCTCCTTCATCGGCCAAGTGATTGGGTGACCAAACCTCTCCTTGTAGCGTAACTTTCTAGACATTGCTAATATTGTTATCTAATAATATTATTCGAGGATAATATGAATTATTGCTTCGATAATGAAAAAATCTTGTGTAATGACAATTATTGAAACAACAAGAATATAAAATATCAACGCAGCAATTATTAAATCAATAAAATCTTAACAAGAATTATTGTAACCATTATCGAGTAGTGCCTTCACGTAAGAATCAATAATTGGTGCAATACTGGTGCTACCGTGTGTTTTAACCAACCGAGTATTTTAACAAAGATTAACTTGGTAATAACCACGCTCTGATTATTTTTAAACAACTTATATTTGTCATTTTCTTCATCCAATCGCTTTCAGTTATGGGGCCCACAAAGATCGCTGGTCCTCGCATTTAATATTCCCTGACGTAAAGAATATTCCACACTAAACGAATATTCCCGAAACAACAATGAATATTTTATAACCACTTGCTTATTTTGAAATATTTGCATATTTTACCCATAACTATCCACATTAATCAAATCAACCTTACTATTTCAAAATAGAGAAAATGAATTTCATTAATAATAAGTTGGGGTCTTACACTTTTATACAAAGAGGGCTTCATATCACTACACACATATTTATAACTCTAACTTTCTAATAATGCATAACAAAGATCCTCGTGTTTCTCATTTGCAATCATTGCTAAAGATCCCGACTAATCATATGACGGGTTTGTGTCTCGACTCCATGGAATAACAAACAACCTTCAACTTGAAATCCTTATGTGCACTATCATGGATGTAAAACATCCGTGCGCTATCTTCCTATCTTTCTCCCCAGGTTCTCACGAAGCTCATCGACCTCCTTCTTAAAATCCCTAGCCTTATTTATCATGAGCACCTTCTCATCATGCTCGACTCAAAAATCGCTTCTCGCAGACTCCTTCGCTACATAAAAAAGCACTAATCTCTTCATTTTGTTTCTACACAACCGCACTCGCTTGCACATTCTCGTTGCGTTGCCAAATACAATGCTTCCATTGCATCCGGAGGTGATGACTCTGTAAGACCCCAACTTATTATTAATGAAATTTATTTTCTCTATTTTGAAATAGTAAGGGTGTATTTGACTAATGTGGATAGTTATGGGTAAAATACGCAAATATTTCAAAATAAGCAAGTGGTTATAAAATATTCATTGTTGTCGGGGAATATTCGTTTGGTCGTGGAATATTCTTCATTGCTTGGGAATATTAAACGATTTACGCACGCAGATCTTTTTGTGGGCCCCATAACTGAAAAGCTATTGGATGAAGAAAGCGATAAATATAAGTTGTTTAAAAATAACTACAGTAGTTGTTACCTAAGTTAATCTTTGTTAAAATACTCGGTGGTTAAAACACAAGAAGACACCTGTATTGCACCAATTATTGATTCTTACATAAGAAGGCACTACTCAATAATGGTTACTGATAATTACCGTTCAAGATTTTATTGATTTAATAATTGATGTGTTGATATTTTATATTCTTTGTTGTTTCAATAATTGTCATTACACAAGTATTTTTCATTATCGAAGCTAATAATTCATATTATCCGAATAATATTATTAGATAACATTATTGGCAATGTCTAGAAAGTTTCATCTAAGGAGAGGTTTGGTCACCTAATTGCGGCATGATAAGGAGAAATTTTATTGGAAAGCCCCTCTTTCGTAGGAAGCGCCTGTTGTCAATATTGTGATTCTAATAATATTTTGTGAATAATTAATTATTGATTCATATGATGAGAAAAATATTGATTTTATGTGGATATAGATGGAGAAAATTTTAATGTGACAATTGTTGAAAATTGAAATTTTATCTTTTACGATAAAATAATTCATTTAAATATATTATTATATTTTAATAATATAATAATAGTGATATTTTTACAACGAATGTGGGATATATGACTATACGAGGAGGAAGAGTATTTTTTGTTGTAATAAATGTTTAAAACATGTTAAACATGTCGGTGGACCCCATTTATTGAATTGAAATTTGATTATATATACCGTAAAATCGCTTCGTTTGTGGATTTTGGTCATTTTTATTTGGAATTTGGAAAAACTTTCTTCGAAAAGTTGTAGAGAATTGAATTTCCTATACAAAGTTGCGAGATTCAAATTTTACGATAAAGGGCTATTTATTGTGAATTATTGAAGTTCCGAGTTTCAAAATAATTAATTTTGGAAGTTTAAAATAATTCAAATTATAAAAACGCGTTTTCTTATTTTTTGAGAGGTGGGCTACATGTGTGGTGATGGTTGAGTGGTATGAGGATTTTGAAAAATATAATAATATTTAATAAATTTTTCGCTTTGGTGTTCTAAGCATTTTCTATAAATAGGTGCTTAGGTTAGAATTGAAAATCACACCGTAAATCAAGTTTTCTCTCTATATTATCGGCGTATTCTTGTGAGTATTTTGAGTATACTTTGAGTATTGCTATACGATTGCAAGTTCAAGTTATAGTCAATATCAGGTGTTTCAACTAGAAGTCTTGTCTCTTTGTGAGGTAAGGGATATTATTTTTTCGTAATGATATTATTTCTTCAATATCATTATGTTGAAATATTGATCCGAAGTTTTTATCAAATTTGGAACTTTTGATGCTCTGAGTTACTATTATTCACGATATACTGCACTTATTCACGAATATTTACTAATTATTCATCAAAAAATGAAAATTTTCCTTTTCGTCCAAAAATATCTATTCGGATACTAGCTTTGATTATATCCATGTTTTGATCATTCTTGAATTTTATACCACTATGATTATTTTGAGGTATTTTTGGACGTGGATAAAACAAAGTACGAATCCTTAATCCTTAATCCTTGTCATTTTGTTTCAATGGATTCGTTTCTTTAAAAATATTTTCATCATCTTCATCTTAAATGATGATATTATGGAATATCTTTGGCCCGTAGAGCAAAAGATGAATGATTTTGATGAATATCTTTTGGCCGTAGTGCAAAGATGAGCAGTGTTTAGATGAACATGACTAATCGATGAATATCTTTGGCCCTGTAGTGCAAAGATAAATATTTGATTCCGTATATATATTGATTGATGTTACAGGATAAAAGATAGAGCGATGAACTTTTAAATTCATACATGAAGATAGTAGTTTGCATTCTCTACTTAACTCTTCTAATGAATTATTATTTCACTGCGTAATATTGGTTTAAAACTTGTTGTCTATTGTATTCTATTAGTTTTTTTCCTGTTGAAGACTAATGATAATTTGTTGTATATTATCTTAGTCATAATATTCTTTCTTGGGCTAGTTGAGCTCACCCTTTTCCTTTTTGTTCCATTTTTCTTCTCGGGAGGCGAGAATATAGCAGTACTTAGCCTGGGGTATGGAATGAAGGTTCTAGAGAGAGTTGTTTAGTAGTCCTCACCATTTTTGTAAAATAATGTATCAATAAATGTGATGAGGATTTATTTGAGTATAGATATTGTCTAGAATATAATATTTGTATTCAAACTCACGTTTTTATTGTTGTAATAATAAAGTTGTAGTTGTTTACATACCATGTATTGATAAACTCGTAATGGGTGATGTATACTATTTTGGGGGCGTCACGGTTGGTATCGAGCTTAGGGATATGATTTCAATGAGATCGGGGAATAGAACTAGGAGGGAGAGACGAGTAAATCCTTCGCTAGTGTGCCCTACCTAAGCTTATTTGTTAGTTGGTCAAGATATAGGGATATTATGTGATATATTGATTTCCTTAATTAACCCTTGTTTTATGAAAGTATTTGAGAATGTCGATCGAGAATATTAATAATGGAAATGAGACCGTGGAGACGCTTTGTACTCACCAACGAGGAGAACGTGCAACAGTCATCAATGTTCCTCCTGTGAACAACACCACCGAGGAGATGATGAACGAGGGATGTTTAGAAGCTTTTTGCGGTTATTCATGCAAAATCAAACGAGGGAAACTCGTGTTCAAAATACAGAGGAAATGATAGCAATTCACGGGTTGTCACACCAAGCGGTTCAAAGAGTTGGGACCACCGAATTTAAGGGAAAGCCGATCCGATCATGGCGGAAACATGGGTCAAGCAAATTACCAAGATATTCTATGTCTTGGGATGCACGGAGGAACAGAAGGTTCCATTCGCCACCTTTATGTTTCATGGCGAGGAAAGACTCACGGTGGAGTGCGTAAGCGTACACATCCAAACCAAGACTTTCAAAGATGTCTTGGGAGACGTTTGAAACTATTGAATGACAAATACTTTCCACGAAAGTGTTCATCATATGAAGGAAGTGGAGTTCATCGATTAGAACAAAACAACATGACGGTGTCTCAAGATGAGGCAAAGTTTGCGAGTTATCCGTGTTTGCACCTCATTTGGTGGAGAATGAGGAACGTATGATGACGCAGATGTTTCGAGAGGTTTGAAACCCAAGATACTGATAATATCTCATTTCTCATAAATTTTCTCTATTCAGAGGATGTTGTTAATGAGGCTCAATTATTAGAGCGAGATAACTTAGTATGTTCAACCAAGGACCATAACCGTGGATCATACCGAGAGATAGCAACAACAAAATAACGATAACCGGCGGAGAAAGAAACAGACGGACAAAATGGTAACCACTCGGTGGTAATCATGGCCATGAAAATAGAAGAAGCGAAGGAGGAGATTTTAAAAGAGGAGATTTAACAACGATCATGTGAAGACGACGATGCCAAGAAGAATCGGTTCTAGGGAGGAGAACGACCACCGGTCATATGCTATAAATGCGGGAAAGAGGGACATATCACCAAACCGTCCACAAGTGATTCAAGGTATGCTATAATTGTGGAAAGGAAGGACATATCGCTCGAGATTGTATGCAGAGCGAAACCTAGTTCAGCGGGGACGGTGACTCAAAAGATCGTCCCGTAAAAGTCAAACTCAACGATTCCGGAAGAGCGTTTGTTGTGATTTGGTCAAAATGCGAGGAACCCAAACGAGGTGATCACGGGTAAGCTATTTAGAAATTCTTACGAAGTTTATACCTTACTTGATACCGGTGCTACCCATTCATTTATCTCTCCCGCATGTGCTCAACGCGTTTAAACTTGACTCAGGAGAAATTAGACTTTGACCTATCGTGGAAACTCCGTTAGGAGATACTTTCATCACATCCATCATTTATAAATCTTGTTTGATTCAAGTTGGCACCATCACCTTACCGTTGACCTTATCTCTTTAAAGATACTTGCTTTTGATGTGATTTTAGGGATTGATTGGTTAACTACTCATCATGCCAAAATTGATTGTTTTCGTAAGGTTGTTAGTTTTCATATTCCTAACCAACCTGGTTATTTAATTCAAGCAACTAAACCATTAAAATCAATCATCGTGATATCTAATCATAAAGCTATTCGTTTATTGAAAAGCGGATGTCAAGCTTTCTTAGCCCATGTTATGGATTTGAATAAAGACACGTCAAATTTGAATAATATTCCTGTTGTTATTGAAGTTTCGACGTATTTCTGAAGAACTTCCTTGCCTAACCCCGTAACGTGAAGTTGAATTCTTTATTGATCTTGAACCCTGTACAAAGCCCATTTCTAAAACCCCATATCGAATGGCTCCTATTGAACTTCGGGGAGTTAAAGGTCCAACTACGTGGAATTGTTGGACATCGGTTTCATTCATCCTAGTACATCTCCTTGGGGTGCTCTGTTTTATTAAGTAAGAAGAAGAAAACCGGAGTATGCGACTTTATATTGACTATCGGGAATTGAACCATGTCACCATCAAGAATAGGTATCCTCTACCTCGTATTGATGACTTGTTTGACCGATTGCAAAGGCACAATTCTTTTCAAAATCGATCTTCGCTCGGATATCATCGGTGAAGATTAGAACCGAGGATATTCCAAAGGCGCCTTCGTAACTCGGTATGGGCATTATGAATTCTTAGTCACATCTTTCGGACTAACTAATGCTCTGTGGCTTTCATGGATATGATGAACCGAGTATTCAAGGAATATTTGGATCGCTTTTGTTGTTGTCTTTATTGATGACATCCTCATATATTCCAAAAGTCGTGAAGATCATGAGCACCATTTGAAGTTTGGTACTCCAAAGGCTTCGTGAAAACAAACTATATGCCAAATTGAAGAAATGCGAGTTCGCTTGAGGAAGTAGCATTTCTTGGGCACGTCAGTGTCAAAATATGGAGTATCCGTGGACCGGCGAAGATTGAAGCAATACAAAGTTGGGAGCAACCAAGTCAAATGAAAAGCGTAGCTTTTGGGCTTAGCCGGTTATTATTGGAGATTCATGGAAGGTTTTCTCGAATCGCTACTCCATTAACCCAACTAACTCGGAAGGATACAAAATTCGTTTGGAGTGAAGAATGCGAGAAGAGTTTCCAAGAGCTTAAGAGGAGACTTATTTAAGACTGTTCTAAAAATACCATCCGGTTGGATGGATTTGTTATCTACATCGATGCTTCGTGCAAAGGTTTAGGATGTGTTCTCATGCAACGTGGGAAAGTCATAGCCTATGCCTCGCGACAACTTAAAGAATATGAGAGGAATTATCCTACTCATGATCTAGAGTTAGCGGCAATCGTTTCGCTTAAAGATATGGAAACACTATCTATATGGGGAGAAAGTGGAGATATATTCAGACCATAAAAGCCTCAAATATTTCTTCACATAAAAGGAACTCAACACGCAACAACGACGTTGGCTTTAGTTGTTGAAAGATTACGACCACACTATATCAATACCATCCCGAAAAGTTTAACGTGGTAGTTGACGCGTTGAGTAGAAGATCATATGCGAGGAATGAGTGCTATTATGTCAAGTATACGATAGAGCCAACTTTAATAGAAAAAGTTAAGGTTGCTCAAGCCACCGCAGGCGAGGCGATGCGTATGAAGAAGAAAGTACAAGAAGGAGCTATTAGAAGCGAGAATTGATGAAGAAGGAATACTTGAGTCCACTCTAGACTTTGTGTTCCTAACGACTCGATTTGAAGTACACAAGATTATGATGGAGGCACACAATACACCATTTGCAATCCATCCTCGGAAGTACTAAAATGTATCGTGATCTTGACATACATTTTGGTGGAACAATATGAAGAGAGAGATTGCAAAGTTTATCTCGATGTGTTTAACTTGTCAACGTGTAAAGGTGGAGCATCTAGTACCTAAAGGTCCATTGCAACCACTTGAGATTCCAAAATGGAAGTGGGAACACATTACCATGGATTTATCGATTCACGGTCTTCCTACGGTTTCTCAAGGCATCAATGCTATTTGGGTTATTGTTGATAGATTAACCAAGTCTGCTCATTTCTTGCCGATACGAGAGACTTATTCCCTTAAACGTCTTGCTAATATGTACGTGAATGAGATTGTGAAGTTGCATGGCATGCCTATATCCATAGTTTCGGATTGTGACCCAAGATTCACTTCAAGATTTTGGGTTAGCTTGCAAAAAGCTATGAGCACAGATTTACGATTCAGTTTGGCATACCATCCTCAAACGGACGGACAATCAGAGAGGACTATTCAAACTCTTGAAGATCTATTAAGACTCTGTGTCCTAGACTTCAAGGGTAGTTGGGATAAGTATTTACCATTGGTGGAATTCTCCTTCAACAACAGTTATCAGGCAAGTATAGGTGTGGCTCCATTCGAAGCATTATATGGACGAAAATATCTCTCTCCAGTATGTTGGGACGAGGTGGGTGAAGCAACATTGTTGGGACCCGAGTTGGTACGTTTGACTACGGAAAAGATCCAAATGATTCTACAACGTATACAAACGACACAAGATCGACAAAAGAGTTATGCGGTTCTTCATCGAAAGGACGTGGAATTTAGTATAGGGGATCATGTATTGTTGCGAGTTGCTCCATGGAAGGGAGTTACAAGATTTGGGAAGAGAGGAAAGCTCAATCCACGATTTATTGGTCCATTTCAAATTCTTGACCGAGTAGGAAATGTAGCCTATAGACTTGCGTTACCTCCGAGTATGTCTCGTGTTCATAATGTGTTTCACATATCTGTACTTCCGTAAATATGTGAAAGACCCAACCACGTTATAGAGTTAGAACCGGATGAAATAGTCAGAAGACTTAACGTATGAGGAGGTACTGTTAAGATCTTGGATAGGAAGGAGCATGTCCTACGCCAAGAAAGGTCATACCACAAGTTAAAGTTTTGTGGAGGAATCATGCTATAGAGGAAATGACACGGGAATTAGAAAGCGAAATGAAAGCGAGGTATCCTCACCTTTTAGAAACACCAGAATGCGACGTCAATTTCGAGGACGAAATTTCATAAGGAGGGAGGTTGTAAGACCCCAACTTATTATTAATGAAATTTAATTTTTCTATTTTGAAATAGTAAGGGTTGATTTGATTAATGTGGATAGTTATGGGTAAAATACATAAATATTTCAAAATAAGCAAGTGGTTATAAAATATTCATTGTTGTTTGGGAAT
Source organism: Panax quinquefolius (assembly GCA_020205615.1). Lineage (NCBI taxonomy): Eukaryota > Viridiplantae > Streptophyta > Magnoliopsida > Apiales > Araliaceae > Panax > Panax quinquefolius. The sequence goes on along the minus strand of CM035160.1, from coordinate 90,297,723 downwards.
ATTCGTTTGGTCGTGGAATATTTTTCTTTGTTTGGGAATATTAAATCTGACGGCCGCGATCTTTTGTGGGCCCCATAACTGAAAGCGATTGAATGAAGAAAATGACAAATATAAGTTGTTTAAAAATAACTACGTAGTTGTTTATTCAGATTATCTTGTTAAAATACTCGGTGGTTAAAACACAAGAAGATACCAGTATTGCACCAATTATTGATTCTTACGTAAAAAGGCACTACTCAATAATGGTTACGATGAATTATTGTTCAAGATTTTATTGACTTAATAATTGTCTGCGTTGATATTTTATATATCTTTGTTGTTTCAATAATTGTCATTACACAATATTTTTCATTATCGAAGCAATAATTCATATTATCTCGAATAATATTATTAGATAACATTATTGGCAATGTCTAGAAAGTTACGTCTAAGGAGAGGTTTGGTCACCTAATTGCGGCGCGATGAAGGAGAAATTCTTATTGGAAAGCCCCTCTTTCAATGGGGCGCACGGTTGTCAATATTGTGATTACGTAATATTATTTGTGAATAATTAATTATTGATTCATATGATGAGAAAAATATTGATTTTATGTGGATATAGATGGAGAAATTTTTAATGTGACAATTGTTGAAAATTGAAATTTTATCTTTTCTCGATAAAATAATTCATTTAAATATATTATTATATTTTAATAATATAATAATGGTGATATTTTTACAACGAATGTGGATATATATGAGTATCTGAGGAGGAAGAGTATTTTTGTTGCAATAAATGTTTAAAACATGTTAAACATGCCGATTGGACCCCATTTATTGGTGAAATTTGATTATAGCTTGTAAAAATCGCTTCGTTTATGGATTTGATTCGGTTTTTGTTTGGAATTTGGAAAACTTTCTTACGCAAAGTTGTAGAGAGAATTGAATTTCCTATACAAAGTCGCGAGATTCAAATTTTTCTGATAAAAGGGCTATTTATTGTGAATTATTGAAGTTCGAGTTTCAAAATAATTAATTTTGGAAGTTTAAAATAATTTAAATTACAAAAACGTTTTTCTTATTTTTTGAGAGGTGGGTTACACATGTGGCTGATGGTTGAGTGTGCGTGATGAGGATTTTGAAAAATATAATAATATTTAATAAATTTTCTACTTTGGTGTTCTAAGCATTTTCCTATAAATAGGGTGCTTAGTTTAGAATTGAAAATCACACCAGAAACTGAAGTTTTCTCTCTCTATATTATCGAGCCTATTCTTGTGAGTATTTTGAGTATACTTTGAGTATTGCTATACGGTGCAAGTTCAAGTTATAGTCAATATCCGGTGTTTCAACTAGAAGTACTGTCTTTGTGAGGTAAGGGATATTATTTTTTTCGTAATGATATTATTTCTTCAATATCATTATGTTGAGATATTGATCTGAAGTTTTTATCAAATTTGGAACTTTTGGTGTCGGAGTTACTATTCACGTGAGTCGTGATAATCTGACTTATTCACGATATACTGGTACTATTCACGATCACGACACTATATTCATCTGAAAAATGAAAATTTTCCTTTTCGTCAAAATATCTATCTCGGATACTAGCTTTGATTGTATCCATGTTTTGATCATTCTTGAATTTTACACCACTGTGATTATTTTTGAGGTATTTTTAGACGTGGATAAAATAAAGTACAAATCCTTAATCCTTAATCCTTAATCCTTGTCATTTTGTTTCAATGGATTCGTTTTTTAAAATATTTTTCATCATCTTGGGTCTTAAATGATGATATTATGGAATATCTTTGGCTGAGTGCAAAGATGAATGATTTTCGATGAATATCTTTGGTCAGTAGTGTAAAAGATGAGCAGTGTTTAGATGAACATGACCAACTGATGAATATCTTTGGCCTGTAGTGCAAAGATGAATATTTGATTCCAGATGTATATTGATTGATGTTACAGGGATAAAAATAGACGACAAACTTTTAAATTCATACATACAAGATAGTAGTTTGCATTCTCTACTTAACTCTTCTAATGAATTATTATTTCCGCTGCGAATAATTGTTTAAAACTTGTTGTCTATTGTATTCTATTAGTTTTTTTCCTGTTGAAGACTAATGATAATTTGTTGTATATTATCTTAGTCATAATATTCTTTACTGGGCTAGTTGAGCTCACCTTTTCCTTTTTGTTCCATTTTTCTTCTCAGGAGGCGAGAATATAGCGAATACGAGTCGGGGTATGGAATGAAGGTTCTAGAGAGAGTTGTTTAGTAGTCCTCACCATTTTTGTAAAATAATGTATCAATAAATGTGATGAGGATTTATTTGAGTATAGATATTGTCTAGAAGATAATATTTGTATTCAAACTCACAGCTTTCTTGTTGTAATAATAAAGTTGTAGTTGTTTTACGTACCATGTATTGACAACTCTCGAATGGGTGATGTATACCTATTTTGGGGCGTCATAACTCAATGTAGGTACCACCGTAGTAAATAGATGTTACCTCTTTTCTTCCTCAATATCATTCATCATACTAAGGTATGGCGATATTTCCATCTCTCCCTCGAGTAGTCTTCCTCAAAAAGTACTACCTCGCCTCCCAGAACTCCTTTAGAATCACTATTGGTACCTCCGCCACTGGCATGGGTATAGGCTCTACTTGGTTCACAAGCTCTTCGCTCACCGCGTGTATATCTCTATACATCAAGCTATCGATCGACATCCTACAATAACACATATGTTGATTAGTACATAACACATAATTGTATAAGCACAAATCACATTTAATTTATTTAGGGTTACTTTCCATCTTTTAAATCTTTCGGTACTGAGTTTCCTCAGTACCTTATTAACTCATTCAACTCAAGTAAAGCTCAAGATTTTTTTTCTTCCTTTGAACTTCTCTTCCTTAACGAGGTTATTAGCCTAAGGTTTTTCCCCCCTTAAGTTTTATAACCTAATGCTTTGATACCAACCTATGACGCCCCCAAATTCGGGTATCTTTCAACCCGACAGATGGTGCTCCACGGTGCTATAGTTCACACAAACATTCAATTGAAAAAGCCTCAAGGGAACGAATCTGTCTTATATATATTCCAAAACAATACTACCATTCCCGGGTTCTTTATAACCGTTACATTTGTTCTTGTCATAATATCAAATATTATCATTAAAACCTATACTATTACATAGATGTACGCTACAAGTTCGCTTTAGCCTTCACTTTATCCTTGAGAATCCTTTGGTCATATCGCCTACAGCTCGCAATCATATGGTTCGAGCAAGTGTGAGCATAACACATTTTCGCTAAGTACAACAATTTCATTTTTAAAAGCATGCTTGAAACATAGGAATTGTATATCTTCAATAACCGGATGATAGTTACGAGTACTATCAATACTTCAAAATAGCTTTCCTTTTTCCTTCAAAACATTTTACAATAATAATATTCCTCAATTCATCAATTATGGTTCAAGGCGTGAATGTCTTATAGTTTCTTTGAAAAGGACAACCGGAACTAAGTCAAGTAAGTCCCATATAGCTTATTTAGTACATCTAGGTGATCGACTATAGTACCTATGTTGATCAACACTACATCCATTAAGCGTGTGTACGCGTTTAAGTTGTGGCAACCTCACGTGCCCATCGAATACTCGATGAAAATACATTTGTTTATTCATATTCAGGCTTACCTTGAATCCGTACCAAATAGTTGGCGTAGGATAGCATTAGCAATTCTATATTGAAAGACTTGTAAACAGTTCAATCAATCTATCACGATTAGTCTAGCCGAGCTAAAACTGGCATCGACTCTTTCTTTGAAACCATACATGCATCTCATAATTTGAATCATTTGAAAACCTGGCTAACATGAAGGTTAGACAAGCGTTTAAGAAAAACTTGCCTTCAGCGTCTGCTATAGTATAATTACGTTTCCTTTGAGTCTTTACAATCTCTAAAATACATAATCACATAACATACCACATTAGGTCATGAATGAACATACATAGTTCCTAATGAATCTTACCCTACTTCTCAATCTAATCCCGTATTAGATTTGTTATTATTTGTTTCGGCTTTCCGTCATTCTTTACATCATTCTTACCGACTTCTGTCTCTTCCATAACTTAAGTGAAGTTATTTCATTAGTACAACTCGGTTTACTAACATCCTTACGTTATCATCCGAAACTCGATCGTCATTGGTTAAGTATACTTATTGCATATCGTTCACGTTCATCTTCAATTGACTTTCTTTAACCCTAAGTAATTATACTTGAGTTTTAATTATGACTTAATAATATTTTATTAAGTCCCTTTGTTCGTTACTAAACAATTTCCCTTCATGTTCCACTTGTAACCATTCTTCATTGTCTAAGTTTTTAAGGTGGCGTTGCGTATATTAACTATCATATTGATGTAATCATTGCGTACTGCTTATCGCCACTATGCTCAAAATCCGGACTCTAACGCTTGCATGGGCGTGAGTCTCTTTTTCTTGGTCGTATTTGCTGCGGTAAACTCTTCTGCAGTGTGCTTGTTCAGTTCTTTCATTACTTGCATGCGTCATCATTTTTTACTGGGGTTGGCACCACGGCGCGCCAACTACAGGCACCGTAAAACAATTTCGATTTTGAAATTTTGTGAACTTCCCGGACGCATAATTTCTTCGTTATAAGTCTGAATTGGCTCGTTCAATAGCTTACGGTTCACAAATTACGTACTCTACGTGTTAATGCAAGAATTTTATCTATTCGACTTCGTTTGCTAAAATTTCACCTATTAGTCCCTTTTTAACTAAAACGATAAACGTTCGTGAATGTTCAACGCTTGTTTCTTCGTCCTAAGTTAGAATCCGCCCATTTTCGAGTCCGCAACTCTATAATGACAAATACGACTTGTCTCCATTGAAAACCAATGTTTCCAAGCTCAATATCAAAATTCGACTTCCATTCCGAAAATTTCACGAATTCGACGATCATCGTCTAATCGTGTGAATTCTGGCGAAACTTCGTTACTTGAGATTTTCAAAACATTTCACTTGGATTCAATCCATCCTACTAATATTTTGACATACATATTACAACATCTTATTTTCATGTGAAATCATTACATGTTCTTCGTGAACTTATTTACTTATTAAAGTATAACATACTTAATTTTGCTTATGACTTATTAATGAGTTAAGTCCTTTAATCATTATTCTTACCTCTTTTTATCATACTTGTGCCATTAATGTAAACATGTTACAAGTTCTTACAATTTCTTATTAAGTTCCTACTAACTTCATCACCATTATCTCATGACAAGTTCTTACAAGATCTTCATAAGTTCATAACTTATATAAGTAAAAATGACTTATTCATGACTTATTATGGCTTAAGTCCATTAACCATTCATTCTTACCCTTCCTTAGTATGCTAGTTCTACCAATACCCCTTCTCTATCAATAGAAGAGAGAAAGAAACATGGTTTAAGATCACTTACTATTGAATAACACTTGGTAAATCTTTGTTCTTCTTTCTTGCTTCTTGAATCTCAAAGACTAACTCTCTAGCTTTTGTAACTTTTTTCTCTCTAACCAATAAGCTATAAGTTATTGGATGAAAATCTCACAAAAGGAAGTATAACTTATATGTGCTTATTTTCTCAACCAAATAAGCTCTCCTCTTAGGTTGGATGAAAAACTAACAACCAACAAATGAATGCTTAAGCTCTCTATTTATAGGACATCCTAGGTTAGAGCATAAGGGTCATTAAGCCACTCCACCTCCTTACTATTCCAAGCTTAGCAACCAAGTAAACTTGCTCCCCACATTTACTTGCTCACCACATAAGTTATCCATTGCTTAGCCCTTAAGTCTCTTGCTAATCACAACACTTGGTCACCACACTTACTTAATCATTAAGTATACTTGCTCCCCACAACACTTAGTCCTTAAGTTTACTTTGTCATCACTTATAAACACTCTGTGTGATCACCACACTAACTTAGCTTCTAAGTTTACTTGCTCCCTAATTTGGATCATCCATGGTTTGCCTCATGGGTTTAAACCAACTCTTAACCCATTGGATATTTACTTTGGGCCTTAGCTTAATTAACTTACTTAATCATTTGGGCTTCTAGCATAATTTTACTTTTGTCTTGTAATTAAACAAACATTGGGCTTACATTAATAAATTCACATTGGACTTAACCATTCAATACTTGGGCTCGCATAATACTTAACAAATCCTACCAATTCTACAAATTCAATACATTGAGCTTAAAGCCTTATAACGTATAATCACGTATTCATCTCGTATTCCCCTCGTATATTTATTCAACATATACGATATACCATCATTCATACGTACTCATATAATACCTCGTATCATACTCGTATTCTCTACCTCGTATAATACCTACGTATTATACAATCATCGCTTAATTCATTAATCACATTACATTTCCTTCTCGAAAGTCACATTTCCTAAACGTTAGGTTTTAAGTCCACAGGCGAAATATTACATTTTCCATAACTGAAATATTATTGGATATTCCATCTCACATCAATATTCTATCGTTACGTCTTTCTCGGAAGTTCAAAAATAATTCCCGAGCAAAAATGCGGAAATCTTTTATTTTCGCCTTGGAAATTCAAACACTTTAATTCTACCACGTAGCCAAAATCCTACGATGTTCTAATATTTCTAGGCCAGAGAACGACGTTCGATTAGCTTGCTCCATAAATAATTTATTAAATTCATTTAATAAAAATAAAAATTTAATTCTCAAAAATCCAATTTTCTCGGGGCGTTACAAGGGAGGTGTGTCTGGGAATGACAAGGGCAAGGGCAAGGCTACCGAAAAACTTGCCCCTTTCATGTTTAAATTATCATGTTGTTGTATTAAGACTATGTTTAAACTTAAGTAGGATTATGTAATAAGTATTTATTCGATATTTTTATGTAATCTATTAAGTACTGTAGGTTTCTAGACTTGGGGGAATAATTATAATAAATCATTGTATATTATTCTAAATTAGATCTTTCATTGTGAACGTGTGATTTTAGTTATTTTGGTAATACTTTGAGAAAGTGACGAACCGAATTCGGGTGACCAAGTGGAGGTCAGAATTTGGGGGCGTCACAGGTTGGTATCAAAGCTATAGTTATAAATTTTAGGAACGAGAATACTTAGACTATAACTTAAGAAAACGTAGAGGTTATGAAGGGATAAAACTCAAGTAGAGTTTTCCTAAGAGACTTAGCGTGTTATGAAATGTAACTTCATTCTATACAATGAACTTATGTTTATTTAACATTTTGATGGAGTTGTTGCTTGTCTTGTCTTATGTTGGTGATTGTAGGATGACTGACATGGGAGGGCCTAGCCGAGTAGTTGAAGAGGAGCCGCGTGATATCCATGTAGTCTACGAGGCACCCGTGATAGCAGAGCCTATATCGGTAGTTGTCCCAATTAGTGATGATGATGAGGAGGAGGAGATGGCGCCTCTACCTGAGGAGTCTGATCTGGAGGAGGAGCCTATGGAGGAGGAACCCGAGCCCATGGAGGACTCCGACAAGACTACTTTTGAGGATCGGATGCTAGGAGAGTATGAGGAGCAGATTTTGGAGTTAGGAAGTAGAGTTGAAGAGCTAGAGACCGAGACTCTTGAGAGGCAGCTAGTGATGCAGGTGATGGAGGTGGAAATTGCTCACTGTAAGGAGGCAGGGATCCAGATGGGTGCCTTGTTTCACCGACCGGTGGCAAGGAATGTTGAGTTGGCAAAAAAGTTAGAGGAATTGGAACATTGGGTGTTGAGTGAGAAGACGAAGAAGGAGGCTCTCCGAACTCAGTTAGAAATGGAGGTGATGGATATGATCCACTTTGAGGAGAAGTGGGAGGATTCTAATGATAGAGCGAGTGATCTAGAAGATGAGGTTCGGTGCAAGAGGAGGAAGATGAACAAGATGGGCTATGCTCTACGCACGGCCATGGAGAGATTGATTGATGGGGTAAATCACTACCCCGCTGAGCAAGGACAGACCCGACACAACATAAGTCGCGATATGGTGGCACACATCACACATAAGGAGTATCAGAACGCCATGGAGCGTGGAATGTTAGATTGAGTCTAGAAGGGAAGGCTCGGTAGTATAGTAGTTTTATTTATGTGTTGTTAATATGATTATTGTAATCTCAGTCTTTTTTGTAAGATGCGAGAGGATGGTAACCCCAATCTTTTGAAGAAAAAAAAAGTAGAAGGGTAATAAGCTAGTGTTGTCCACGTCTTTTGTGATATTAGGGGATATGTGTTTTCATTTATAGCAGTATGCTAGAAAAGAACGTGAATTGTAACCATTTGGCATATGAATATAAATGATCTTATTTCAGAAATGTGTTATAAACTATTAGTTCTTTTCAATTGAGAAATGTCTAAATATGATAGTTAGATAATAAGATGAAATTTTGTGATGCAGAAAATGCCGCCCAGACGTATAATACTTGTCCTAGAAGAGTCATTTAATGATGAGAGAGGTCCAGTAGATCTGATACAGCGACTAGTATATTTATTGGGAGAAGCTTTGAGGGGAAGAAACGAACATGTACCACCCGTTCCCCGAGCTGTCCCAGTAACAACCTTCAAAGACTTTAAGAGTGTAGGACCCCCAGAATTCACTGGAACTACTGACCTGATAGTTGCACAAACCTGGATCAAGGAGATCGAGAAGGCCTTCACTATAGCACGCATGGGTGAAGACCAGAAGACTATATTTGCCACATACATGATGCGACGCCCCCAAATCCGGGTATCTTCCAAACCGACAGATGGTGCTCCACGATACTACAATCCATACAATCATTTTATTAAGATAACAACAAAATGAGTGTAATTACTATCTTTATATTACATTTGTAATAAATCCTTTCCCAGGTTCATTAACCGAATACATTCGTTGTTCTTCATGAGTATATTACATACAAATACACTAGTCTATTACAAGATGATTAATTGTCCATCTTAACCTTTCCTTTATCTCTCTTAGAACTCTCAGTTCGTTCGACTTTAGCTGCAAACATATAGTTCAAGCAAGAATGAGCATAACTAGCTCAGCAAGTCTTAACAAAAAATCATATAAATATCACAATAACATTTACATGCTTTAATTCCAGATTCAAACAATTATCTATGAAACACTACGAAGCATTTGACTAGTACTTCTCATTTCATAACAACAATTCCAAAGTATATATAATAGCTTAGGAATAATGAATCGGTCAATAGACCATGAACATACTCTTTTTGTTTTCATACTTGAAAATGATATCCGGCACTAAAGCCATATCCACCCGTCTTTATTTACGAGCACTTCTAGGTGATCAGCCTATTGTACTCTATGTTGATCAACACGCTTATATTAAACTTATTTACGTTCAACATTTGGCAACCTCGCGTGCCCATCGAATAATCGATGAAAAATACTTTTGTTTGTACATAGATAAACTTACCTTTACATCCGTACCAAATACTTGGCATAGGATAGCGTTAACAGTTCTATATCGAAAGACTTGTAAACAAATCAATCAACTCTTCAGTATTAGTCTAGCCAAGTTAAAACAGACATCGACTCTTTCTTTAGAATCATTCATTCATTGTATAACATGCATCACGTAAAAACTTGGCTAACTCAAAGGTTAGACAAGCGTTTAAGAAAGACTTGCCTTCAAGAGTCTTCGAATATACAATTCAACTATTCTTAGTCTTTACAGGATCTACATGAGATGTTCACATAGCACACTGTAATTAGTTATCAAATAAACTAACTTTACGGTTCTAAGCAACTTCTTTCTCTTCTATGTCTTATTTGAATTAACTTCATTATTAAAGTCGATTCGACTTTCTATACTTCGTTACATTTCATTAACATCCTTATGTCCTTAACCGACATTCGATCATTATTGGTTATATACCAACGTTGAACGTCATTCACGGTTCACTTATTACGTCTTCATGTTCTTCGTTTAATTTCTATTAAACCTTACTAGATCTTCTTACATTAACACCTTATAAGTAATTTAAGTTAAGTCTTATCATGTACATAAAGTACCTTCAATGTCTTACTTTAGGTCACATTTAAAATGGAACAAAACCTAACTTGGTCAACATTTTTCACTTTGTTGGCGTTATGACGCTTAAGCATCCTTTTGTATTTTAGTGGTATACATGCATACCACCACTTTGTATCTTGGTTTTTGGTATTTGCATTTAAGTCTCATGCACCAGTTAATAAAACAGTTTTGTTTCTAAACGAAACTCCCGACTTCCTAATTTGTTCGTTTTACATCCGAATTGACCCATTCAAAAGCCTACAAGTCACAAATCACATCCTTTACATGTTCATATAATAATTTCATATTTCTGAATTCGTTAACTTGGAGTTCACCTTTAAGTTCATTTTTAAGCGTTCGTTTAACATTTTCGTCCGTTCAATACTCGTTTTCTTCGTTATAAGTCGGAATGCGATGATTCTTTTGCCAATGACTCTTAATTACCTTATCTCATGTGTCAACATTGGAAACCAACATTTTTAAGTCACACGGGAAGTTTTGACCTTTAATCCAGACTTTTTACGTTTTTGACGTTTAATGTATATTTCCGTCAAATTCGCCATAACTTCGTTACTAATGTTCTATAAGCCAAATCACATGGAATACTCCATGGACTTCATATCTACATCCTAACCAAGCAAGATGCACATATTAACGTATTGATGGAGTTCAATTGTTTATCAACAATCAATCTCAACAATAAAAAATTTCATGATTTTAAGTTATATCAAACCTTATGATTTCTATGATCTCATGACTTATAGAGATTGAATCTATGGTAAGTCACTCTCATTCCACCATACAAGCCATACCCCACCCATTTATGATTCTCCATGATAAAAGAAAACCAAAAGAGATGGAATTAGAATTGAAGTGTATTACCTTAAGAACTCTTAGTGTTCTTGTTGAACTTCGAATGAAAAAGCTTCAAGGTAGAAGACTGGTTTAAGTCTAGCTCTCTTTCTCTCTCAAATATGTTTGTTGAGTCTTAAAAAAAATCAAATGGCCAACTCTAGCTTTCTATTTATAAACAATTGAAATGGAGGGAAAAATAGGCATTAAACCCCCACATCCTTACTATTCAACACTTTTCACCAAGTAAAATACTTGGTGACCAAGTGATATGCTTGCCTTGCACACCAAGTGGCCGGCCCACCATGCTCATGGGTCATTCCCATGGGTTGCCCCATGGGTTTTACCCATTCGGTGACCCACCGGTTCGATCCACAATTCGGTTTTCTTGCATTGGGCTTAACCAATCTAATATTGGGCCTTGACTTGGGCTTAACACTTAATCCATTGGGCTTGCTCATTCAATTGATTGGACTAAACATAATCAAACCAAATGAATTAACATTAAGTCTTAACTTAATTCTAAAATACAAATCGTGTTTTCTACGTATAATTCATGTATTCTTTTCGTATAATACTAGTATGATAATCGTATTGTACTCCGTATTAACTCAGCATATTATACATAGATACTAAATAGTCTCATAATTGTATAACACATGCCTTAACCATAACACAATTCTTTCTACGCGTTTCATTTCCTTCTCAGAAATCAATATACTCAACCCTTAGGTTTTAAGTACGCAAGCAAAAACTTCATTTGCCATAGCGGAAGTATTATTGAATATTCCATAATATCTTCGTATTCTATCATTACGCGTTTCTCAGAATCTCAAACCCTAGCTCCGAATGAAATCGGATGAACAATGTTTTTACGCAAACATTCTCGGAAAACCTTCGTTCTCGTCTTGATAATTCACAACAATTAATTTTAGCACAAAGCCAGAATACTAACCACATCCGCACATTCTAGGTCAGAGAACAACCTTCGAATATCATACTCACATAATAACTCAATTAAATTCATTTAATCCACATAATCAAATAAAAATTTAATTCATTGAAAATTCAAAATTCTCGGGCGTTACATTCTTCCCTCCTTATAAGGATTTTGTCCCCAGAATCTCGCTATTCTTACATAAACAAATGAGGAAACTTTTCCTTCATTCAACTTTCGAGCTCCCACGTTGCTTCTTCAGCATCGTGGTTACTCCAAATTACCTTTACTTAAGGTATAACTTTATTTCTCAAGACTTGTTCCTCCCTATCAATAATCTAAATCAGAATTTCTTCATACGTTAAGTCTTTTTCTACATGAATAGATTCATATTCTATTACGTGTTTGTAGTCCGGTTTATAAGGACCTTAAATACGTATAACACGTGAAACACATTGTGTATTCTTTCAATTTACGGAGGTAAGGCTACTTCATAAGCTACCTCCCCTATCCTTCTTAAAATCTCAAAAGGTCCTACAAACCTTGGACTTAACTTCCCTTTCTTTCCAAAACGTATCTTCCCTTTCCAAGGTGATACTTTAGAAAAACATATGAACCTACTTCAAACTCCCTCTTCTCTCGATGAGGATCTGCATACTTCTGTTGTCTATCTTGAGCCGCTACTAATGTGACGCCCCCAAATCCGGGTATCTTCCAACCCGACAGATGGTTCTCCACGATACTACATTTCATACAATCATTCCATTTAAATAACAACAAAATGAGTGTAATTACTATCTTTGTATTGCATCTGTAATAAATCCTTTCCCAGGTTCATAACCGAATACATTCGTTGTTCTTCATAAGTATATTACATACAAATAAACTAGTCTATTACAGGAAGATTAATTATCCATCTTAGCCTTGCCTTTATCTCTTATAGAACTCTCAGTTCGTTCAGCTTTAGCTGCAAATATATGGTTCAAGCAAGAATGAGCATAACTAGCTCAGCAAGTCTTAACAATGAAACATATGAATATCACATCAGTAAGTACATGCTTTATATAAATATCAGAACAATTATTTACTGCGCATCCTGAATCATTTGACTAATACTTCTACTACAACAATTCCAGAGTTTATATAATAGCTTAGGAATGATGAACCGGTCAATAGACCATGAACATACTCTTTTCGTTTTTATACTTGAAAAGGATATTCGGTACTAAGGCCATTCACCCGTCTTTACTTACGAGCACTTCTAGGGGATCAGTCTATTGTACTCTATGTTGATCAACACTCTTACGTCAAATGTATTTACGTTTAACATTTGGCAACCTCGCGTGCCCATCGAATAATCGATGAAAATACTTTTGTTTGTTCATAGACAAACTTACCTTCTCATCCGTACCAAATACTTGGCATAGGATAGCGTTAACAGTTCTATATCAACAGACTAGTAACCAATTCAATCTATCCTTCAATACTTGTCTAGCCCGGATAAAATAGGCATCGACTCTTTTCTATTTACCATTAATGCATTGTATATCATGCATTACGTAAAAACTTGGCTAACATGAAGGTCAAATAAGAGTTAAGAAATACTTGCCTTTAAGCGTCTTCAAATATATATTCCAACTATTCTTAGTCTTTACAGGATCTACATGATACATTCACATAGCACACTGTAATTAGCTATCAAACAAACTCACTTTACGGTTCTAACCAACTTCTTTCTCTTCTATGTCTTACTTGTTTTAACTCCGTTATTAAAGTTGATTCGACTTTCTATACATCGTTACATTTTATTAATGTTCTTACATCCTTAGCCGACATTCGATCATTAATGGTTAATTACCAATGTTGAACATTGTTCACGGTTCACTCATTACGTATTTGCGTTCTTCGGTCAATTTCCATTAAACCTTACCCATTCTTCTTACATTAACATCTTATAAGTGTTTTAAAGTAGGTCTCATTATGTACTTTAAGTACCTTTAACATCTTACTTTAGGTCTACATTCAAAAGGGAACTAAACCTAACTTAGTCACCTTTTTTCCTTTATCATCTTTGTGCGTTTGGCATCCTTTATATATTATTATTTGCTTGGCACGAGTTAGCGAGGGTAATTGTCGAGTCTGATGCCATTGTACGCCACCACACTATCTTGGTTTTGGTGACATATACCGAGTCTGTGCACCAGTTAGGCAAAATAGATTTGGTTTCTTAACGAAACTCCCGGCTTCCTAATTTATTCGTATTACATCCGAATTGACCCATTCGAATTCCTACAAGTCATGAATTACATCCTTTATGTGTTCATATAAGAATTTCATATTTTCGAATCTGTTAACTCAGAATTCACCTTTAAGTTCAGTTTTAAGCGTTCGATTAACGTTTTCGCCCGTTCAAAACTCGTTTTCTTCGTTATAAGTCGGAATCCGACGATTCCTTCGCCAACGACTCTTAATTACCTTATCTCACGTGTTGACATTGGAAACTGACATTTTCAAGTCCCACGACAACTTTTGACCTTTGATCCGGACTTTATGCGTTTGTGACGTTTTAAGTCTATTTCTTTAAAATCCACCATAACTTCGTTACTAATGTTCTCTAAGCCAAATAACAAGGAATACTCCATGGACTACATATCTACATCCTAACCAATCAAGATGCACATATCTTAGCTACAACAGTTTCCAAAATTTCAATTATAACTAAGTTAACTTTCAAGACTTTCTATGGTTTTAACTCACATAAACACTTACGATTTCTATTTGGTCATGACCTATCAATGATTTGGTCATTAAAAGGCATTCTTATATCTTGTCTATAAACATTCTCCACTCATCTATGATTCTTCTATGAGAAAGAAATCGAAAAGGATGAAGATTACGGTTTATAGGAATTTACCTTTGAAGTAGTTAACGTTCTTGACAAACGTCTTTTGGTTTTCTTGAAAGTAGAAGGATTATAGGATTCTAGCTCTTTTCTCTCTCTCAAATATGTTGGAAAAACTTTGTAAAACAACAAAAATCCAACTCTTAGCTTTCTATTTATAGAAAACCAAATGAGGGCAAAAATGTCCAATTTTCCACCTCCTTACTTAATTACCACTTTGTCACCAAATACATTACTTGGTGACCAAGTGATACACTTGGCTTGCACACCAAGTGGCCGGCCCACCATGCCCATGGGTCATCCCCATGGGTTGCCCCATGGGTTTTACCCATCCCTTGACCCACCGGTTCGACCCGCGGTTTACTTTTTGGATTGAGCTTGACATAAAAACATTGGGCTTTAACCAATCTAATATTGGGCCTTGACTTGGGCTTGTATACTAATTCATTGGACTTGTTAATTAATCCAAGTCCAATTGGATTGGATAAAATCCTTAACTCATACTCTAATAATACAACTCGTATTCTACACGTATTACTCACGTATTCTCTTTGTATAATACTCATATAATAATCGTATTATATGTCATATTATTCTTCATACCATACTCGTATACATACTAGTATAATACTCATATTCCTTACGTATAATAATCGAAATGACTATACGCATTACATTTCCCTTTTGGAAACCTCTTTCACAAACCCTAAGGTTTTAAGTCCGCAGGCAAAAACTTCGTTTGCCATAACGGAAATATTATTGGATATTCCATAATATCGTCATATTCTACCATTACGTGTTTCTCAGAATCTCAAACCCTAGCTCCGAACGTCATCGGATGAATAGTGTTTTTACGTAAACAATCTCAGAAAACCTTCGTTCTCGTCTTGATAATTCACAACAATTAATTCTAGCACAAAGCCAGAATACTAACCACATCTACACATTCTAGGTCATACGACAACCTTCGAACATCTTACTCATATAATAACTCAATAAAATTCATTTAATCCACATAATCAAATAAAAATTTAATTCATTGAAAATTCGAAATTCTCGGGCATTACATTCTTCCCTTCTTATAAGGATTTTGTCCCCAGAATCTCGCTATTCTTACATAAACAAATGAGGAAACTTTTCCTTCATTTTACTTTCAAGCTCCCACGTTGCTTCTTCAGCATCGTGGTTACTCCAAATTACCTTTACGGAAGGTATTACTTTATTTCTCAAGACTTGTTCCTTCCTATCAATAATCTGAATCAGAAGCTCTTCATACGTTAAGTCTTTTTCTACTTGAATAGACTTATACTCTATTACAAGTTTATAGTCCGGTTTATAAGGACGCAACACAGACACATCAAACACATTATGTATTCTTTCCATTTCTGGAGGTAAGGCTACTTCACAAGCTACCTCCCATATCCTTCTTAAAATCTCAAAAGGTCCTACAAACCTCAGACTTAACTTCCCTTTCTTTCCAAAATGTATCTTCCCTTTCCAAGGCGATACTTTTAGAAAGACATAAGACCCTACTTCAAACTCCCTCTTCTCTCGATGAGGATCTGCATACTTTCGTTGTCTATTTTGAGCCGCTACTAATCGAGCTCTTATCAGCATTACCATGTCTGCCGTTTGTTGTACCATCTCAGGTCCCAACATTCGACGTTCACCTACTTCGTCCCAACAAAGTGGTGTTCTACACTTCCATCCATACAACGCTTCGTAAGGCGGCATGCCTATACTAGCATGAAAACTATTGTTGTAAGTGAATTCTACCAATGGTAGATGTTCGTCCCAACTCCCTTTGAAATCCATAACACAAGATCTTAACATATCTTCTAGCGTTTGAATTGTCCGTTCACTTTGCCCATCCGTCTGTGGATGATACGCCGTACTTAATCTTAACTGTGTTCCCTTTTGCTCTTGCAAACTCCTCCAAAAGTTCAACGTGAATCGTGGATCATGATCGGACACAATCGAAACAGGTACTCCATGTCTAGAAATGATTTCTTTGACATAAAGCTTAGCTAACTGCTATAAATTATACCTAACTCCTATTGGTAGAAAATGAGTATATTTAGTTAATCGATCCTTTATTACCCAAATAGCATCGTATCCCTTTCTTGTCGTTGGAAGTCCCACCACAAAGTCCATGGTGATATGCTCCCATTTCCACTCCGGAATCTTCAGTGGTTGTATCAGTCCACTTGGTCTTTGGTGTTCAGCCTTAACTTTCTGACAAGTTAAGAGTTACTAACATATTCTGCAATCTCCCTCTTCATGTTCGGCCACCAAAAGTTCTGACGAAGGTCTTGATACATCTTAGTACTACCATGATGTATCGAGTACCTCAAACTGTGAGCCTCGCACATAATCTCTTCCTTCAACTTGGAATTATTTGGAACCCAAATTCTTCCCTCAAAATGAAGTAAACCTTCTTTATCAAGGTTATACTTAGTCTTCACGTCATCCTTCATTATCTTCTTCATCCTTTCGCATTCTCGAAAGTACTGTTGTACTTCCTTAACCCGTTCCATTATCGTTGGTCGAGTTTCTATTGCAAATAACATCTCCCTAATTTCCCTTGGTAACTTAACTTCTAATCCCATCCTCGCCATCTCTGTGATTAACTCATTCTGAGTCGTTAACATTGACTGTTTCTCTCTACCCTTCCGACTCAACGCGTCTGCTACTACATTCGCCTTCCCCGAATGATATAAGATATCACAATCATAATCTTTTATTAATTCTAACCACCTTCTCTGTCTCATGTTCAACTCCTTCTGTGTGAAGATATATTTTAGACTTTTATGATCCGTGTATATCTCACACTTCTCCCCGTATAAATAATGTCTCCATATTTTTAAAGCAAATACTACTGCTACCAATTTTAGGTCATGAGTAGGATAGACCTTCTTATAATCCTTTAACTGACGTGACGCATACGCAATGACCTTGCCATACTGCATAAGCACGCAACCTAGTCCTCTATACGAAGCATCGCTATAAACTACAAAATTTCCCGTATCATCTGGTAAAGATAATACAGGTGCCTCACTCAACCTCCTTTTTTGTTCTCGAAAACTATGCTCACACTTTTCTGTCCACTCATACTTTACCGACTTCCTTGTCAGATTTGTCAGTGAAGTAGCTAATTTAGAAAAGTCCTGAATGAACCTTCTATAGTATCCCGCTAACCCTAGAAAACTCCTAACTTCGGTTGGCATTTTCGGTTGCTCCCACTTATTCACCTCTTCTACCTTCGCTGGATCTACGGATATGCCATCTTTTTCTATAACATGTCCTAGAAACTGTACTTTTTTGAGCCAAAATTCACACTTAGTGAATTTCGCATACAACTTCTCCCTCTGTAGGGTTTCCAACACTATTCTTAGATGTTCAGCATGATCTTCTGGCATCTTAGAATAGACTAGAATATCATCAATGAACACTATGACGAACTGGTCCAAATATTGTTTGAACACTTTGTTCATCATATCCATGAATGCGGCTGGCGCATTCGTCAACCCAAACGACATAACCAAAAACTCATAATGCCCATAACGAGTTTTGAACGCCGTTTAGGTATATCTTCCTTCCTCACCTTTGCCCTTTGATGATACCCGATCATAAATCTATCTTAGAAAATATTTTGCCCTTCAACTTGATCAAAATCGTAACGATACAAAGTCGTCCTTTTCTTTACAAACAACAGGGGTGCTCCCCACGGTGACACACTTGGTTGAATGTACTTTCTATCTAATAGTTCCTGCAACTGAACCATTAACTCCTTCATCTCAACTGGTGCCATTCTATATGGTGCCTTTAAAACTGGTGCCGTTTCCAGCAACAAATCTACAAATTCTACATCCCTATTTGGAGGAATACCAGCTAACTCCTCCGAAAATACATCCGCAAATTCTTGAACCACCGCTATCTGTTCCAATGATGTTCCCATTCTCTGGATATCCACCACGTGACACAGATAACCCTTACTCCCCTTCTTCAACATCTTCCTAGCTTGTGTCATGGTTAGACAACAAGAACGTCCCGGTGATTTATTTCCATAAAACACCACCTCAGGTTCCTTAGAAAGCCTTAGGTTCACACTCTTTTTATGACAATCTATTATTGCTTTATGCTTAATTAACCAATCCATACCGAGAATCACATCGAATTCCCTTAACCTTATCGGTAAAAGATCTACCGATAATCTATTACCCTTGATATCTACGAAATAATTCCTATGAATATGTTCAATGGGAACTATCTCCTCGTTTGCTACCTTAACGTCTAAAGGTATTTCTAACTTTTCAAGATTTAATCCCAATCGTTGAGCAAATCCACATGCTATAAAAGAACAAGTAGCACCCGAGTCAAATAACACGTAAGCATTTATTTCGTTGACTGGAATGATACCTGCTACTACATCCGTTGATGCAACCGCATCTTGGACTGTCATATTAAATGTTCGGGCTGAGGGTCTACCCACTGATGGTGTTGGTCCAGTAATGGCCAAAGTACCACTACCAGAACACTTATTACCCTCCGCCCCTTTCTTTGGGCAATTTCTTGCCATATGGTCTACCGACCCACAAACAAAACATCCCCGGCTTTTCTTAGGATTAGGATAGTTGGGGGATATATGACCCTCCTACCCACAGTTATAACAACCAGTCTTCCCTTTCAGGAAGACTCCCAGATGAGTCTTACCGCATGTCTTATATGCCTCCATTCTCCGTTTAGGATCCCCTTGTTTTGCCCCAGTATTCCCAGGGTTAAAATTCTTCCTCTTAGGTATATTGCCACTTCCACTGGCAACCTCTGCCTTATTTCCTCCCACTCCCTTACTTTTATTCTTCATATCTTTGTGGTATTGGGTCAACGCCTCGCTACCACCATCCGCTATTATCGCCTTTTCCAGAATGGTCCCATAGAAAGCACTCTGAAAAATCGATATCCTACTATAGAGCCAGGGTTTTAGGCCCTGCTCAAACCTACGAGCCTTCCTCTCCTCCGTGTCCACTTGGTGTGGAGCGAACCTTGCCAATTCATTGAATTTGGTCGCGTATTGGGGAACAGTCATGTCCCCCTGCTTAAGTTCTAAGAACTTAATCTCCATTCTCCCTTGCATGCTAGTAGGGAAATAGTTCTCGAAGAATACCTTCTTAAACTGTTCCCATGAAACAGCTTCCACTCCAGCCCCACCCTGGTGAGCCTCCCACCAGTAATTGGCTCCCCCCTTCATCATATAGGTCGCAAAAGAGGTCTTTTACGCCTTATCTACGTTTGTAATAACAAACGCCTTCTCTATTTCCTTAACCCATGTCTGGGCCTCCATTGGGTCCGTTGCTCGCTTAAATTCGGGTGGACCTACACTTTTAAATTCCTTAAAAGTAGTCGTTCAGGCTACTCTAGGTCCTGCGGGTGCTCTACCCCTGGCTTGGTTAAATGCAGCCATTAATAAATTAACGAACTCCTGCATTGGGTTATTAGGGCCCCCCTCATTATCATTATGTGATTCCGCCTCTTGGTTACATTGTCTTCTTCTTGGCGGTATTTCTGATTAAATAAATAAAGTTCCGTTATTACTCATTTACTTACTTCGTTATTAGTCGTCAAACAATTGGACAATAACTAATACTCAACAAAGCAATTCAAAATAAAAACTTTCTTATATTAAAATGCTTCTTCATAGTTCAAAACTATTTACAAGTTGCTTTACATAGCCCAAAAGCTATTACATATACATCTCGTAATTGACTTCTACAAAAATTGGGATTAACAAAAAGACTACCCTTTAATTATACAAAAGAGGGTTTTACGTCACTACATAAAAGTATTCACTATACTACTCCTAATATTGCTTAACAGCATTCTCATGCTTCAGGTTTGCCAAAATCGACTATGTCGAGTCTGTCCCGACTCAATAGAATAACAAGCTATCTTAAGCTTGACATCCTCTTGCGCATTGTCATTTATATATGACATTTATGCTATCTTCTAGTCTTTTTCAACCAGTTTCTTGCGATGTTCTATGACCTCGTTCTTATAGTCCTCGGCCTTTTCAGTCATGAGCACTTTCTCATCATGCTCTATCTCATAGTCTGACTCTGCAGACTCTTTCGCCCCATAGAGATCATTGATCTCTTCCTTTTGGTGCTGCACCATATTGTGCAGTTGCACGTTATGATCAAGCAATGAGAGGTACATTGCCCTCATAGTCTCTGTAGGTGTAGACTCTAGGGCAGGCATCACCATATTAATCGATGTTACCTCTATGTCATCCTCCACATCAATCATCATATTCAAATATGATGCTATCCCCATGGTCTCCTCCAAATAATCTTCTTCCGAGTAATATTCCTCGGGCTCTAACTCTTCTAGAATCACTACAGGTATGTCTGCTATAGGCACAAGTACTGTCTCAACTCGGTTCACGGACTCCTCGCTGATCACATGTATATCCCTATACATCAAGCTATCAACTGACATCTACAATAACACATAAAAAATTGATTAGTACATAATACACAATAATATAAGCACAAATCACATTTAATCCATTTAGGGTTACTTTCCATCTTTTAAATCTTTTGGTACTGAGTTTCCTCAATACCTTATTAACTCGAGTTAGCTTTCTTCGGACTCCTCCTTTCCTGCGAGGTTATTAGCCTAATGTTCTTCTCCCCCCTTAAGTTTTATAACCTAATGCTCTGATACCAACATGTGACGCCCCCAAATCCGGGTATCTTCCAACTCGACAGATGGTGCTCCACGATAATACATTTTATACAATCATTCCATTGAAATAACAACAAAATGAGTGTAATTACTATCTTTGTATTACATCTGTAATAAATCCTTTCCCAGGTTCATAACCGAATACATTCGTTGTTCTTCATAAGTATATTACATACAAATATACTAGTCTATTACAGGACAATTAATTTTCCATCTTAGCCTTGCTTTTATCTCTCATAGAACTCTCAGTTCGTTCGGCTTTAGCTGCAAACATATGGTTCAAGCAAGAATGAGCATAACTAGCTCAGCAAGTCTTAACAACGAAACATATGAATATCACATTAGTAAGTACATGCTTTATATCAATATCAGAACAATTATTTACTAAGCATCCTAAATCATTTGACTAATACTTCTACTACAACAATTCCAAAGTATATATAATAGCTTAGGAATGATGAACCGGTCAATAGACCATGAACATACTCTTTTCGTTTTCATACTTGAAAAGGATATCCGACACTAAGGTTTTCGCCGGTTCAATACTCGTTTTCTTCGTTATAAGTCGGAATACGAGGATTCCTTCGCCGACGACACTTAATTACCTTATCTCACGTGTTGGCATTGGAAACTGACGTTTTCAAGTCACACAGTAACTTTTGACCTTTAATCCGGACTTTATGCATTTTCGACGTTTAACGTCTATTTCCGAAAAATCCGCCATAACTTCGTTACTAATGTTCTCTAAGCCAAATCACATGGAATACTCCATGGACTTCATATCTACATCCTAACCAATCAAGATGCACATATCTTAGCTACAACGGTTTCCAAAACGTTCAATTATAACTAAGTTAACTTTCAAGACATTCTATGGTTTTAACTCACGTAAACACTTACGATTTCTATTTGGTCATGACCTATCAATAATTTGGTCATTAAAAGGCATTCTTATATCTTGTCTATAAACATTCTCCAGTCATCTACGATTCTTCTATGAGAAAGAAATCGAAAAGGATGAAGATTACGGTTTATAGGAATTTACCTTTGAAGTAGTTAACGTTCTTGATAAACGTGTTTTGGTTTGCTTGGAAGTAGAAGGATTATAGGATTCTAGCTCTTTTCTCTCTCTCAAATATGTTGGACAAACTTTGTAAAAGAACAAAAATCCAACTCTTAGCTTTTTATTTATAGAAAACCAAATGAGGGCAAAAATGTCCAATTTTCCACCTCCTTACTTAATTACCACTTTGTCACCAAGTAAATTACTTGGTGACCAAGTGATACACTTGGCTTGCACACCAAGTGGCCGGCCAACCATGCCTATGGTTCATCCACATGGGTTGCCCCATGGGTTTTACCCATCCCTTGACCCACTGGTTCGACCCGCAGTTTACTTTTTGGATTGGGCTTGACATAAAAACATTGGGCTTTAACCAATCTAATATTGGGCCTTGACTTGGGCTTGTATACTAATTCATTGGGCTTGTTTATTAATCCAAGTCCAATTGGATTGGATAAAATCCTTAACTCATACTCTAATAATACAACTCATATTCTACGCGTATTACTCACGTATTCTCTTTGTATAATAGTCATATAATAATCATATTATACGTCGTACTATTCTTTATACCATACATGTATACATACTAGTATAATACTCATATCCCTTTCGGAAACCTCTTTCACAAACCTTAGGTTTTAAGTCCGCAAGCGAAAACTTTGTTTGCCATAATAGAAATATTATTGGATATTCCATAATATCGTCATATTCAACCATTACGCATTTCTCAGAATCTCAAACCCTAGCTCCGAACGTCGTCGCATGAATAGTGTTTTTACGCAAACAATCTCAGAAAACCTTCGTTCTCGTCTTGATAATTCACAACAATTAATTCTAGCACAAAGCCAGAATACTAACTACATCTACACATTCTAGGTCGTACAACGACCTTCGAACATCTTACTCATATAATAACTCAATAAAATTCATTTAATCCACATAATGAAATAAAAATTTAATTCATTGAAAATTCGAAATTCTCGGACGTTACAACTAATCGAGCTCTTATCAGCTTTACCATGTCTGCCGTTTGTTATACCATTTCTGGTCCTAACATTTAACGTTCACCTACTTCATCCCAACAAAGTGGTGTTCTGCAATTCCTTCCATACAATGCTTCGTAAGGAGGCATGCCTATACTAACGTGAAAACTATTGTTGTAAGCGAATTCTACCAAAGGTAGATGCTCGTCCCAACTCCCCTTGAAATCCAAAACGCAAGATCTTAACATATATTCTAGCATTTGAATCGTTCGTTCACTTTATGCATCCATCAAATCATGGATGATCGCCGTACTCAACCTGTTGTGTTCCCATTTGCTCTTGCAAACTCGTCCAAAAGTTCGACGTGAATCATGGATCACGATCGGACACAATCGAAATAGGTACTCCATGTCTGGAAATGATTTCCTTAACATAAAGCTTAGCTAACTACTCTAGGTTATATGTGACGCCCCCAAAATAGGTTCACACGACCATTTCTGAGTCGCCAGATACATACACTACTTACAACTCCATTTATACAACTGTCGTGCAAAATACGACGAATCATATACTGTGAGTTTCAATACAAATATTGTTACGTATATAATACGACAATATTCTTATTTAAATTATTACAATGCCATATAAAGTACATTAGCAATTATATCAAGTCCCCGAAGGAACACGAGAAGATTTTTTGTTTTCCTCATTCTAATGGAGTGCACCTTTGACGCTTCCATATTCTGATTCGCCTCACCCTATTGTTGTTCACCAAAATTAAATATCAAATGATGTATAAAACATGTCACACACATTTTAAGTTCTCAGTACAATTATTATGCCACACCGTTTCATAATTTGATTAGGCTTGTGACTAATTCGTATCACCACTTTATACCCATGTTCTCTCTGCTAGTCCTTGCTACACCTTTATTACCTGAAAGGGGTGGTGAAGTAAAAGGGTGAGCACAAATAACCCAGTAAAGAATATCATGACTTAAGATAATTAAATTATCAATAGTCTTCATCAATAATATTTCAGATATTTAGAACATATGGTAGAAGATAAAAGTTTCCAACCATAGTAGTCGCGGAATCAACAATCCATTAGAAGAGTCAAGTAGAACATAATGTCTACAATCTCCTCTAGATTAAAAGTTCATCGTTAATATTTCATTCCTGTAAGAATCATCAACAGTTCTTGGTTATACCCAAAAAAGAGAACTCTCATCACTTGTCTTCACCTGAACCACCATAGATTATAATTAAATCACAATTCATATTTATAATCAAGTAAATCAATAGTCCAACTTTGCACTACATGCCAAAGATATACAACTGTAAAACCAATAACCAACAGTCCATCTTTGCACTACAGGCCAAAGATATACAACTGTAAAACCAATAATGTTGAGACTCAGCTTAATAGTATCACGACCACGAATTATCCATGCACTACGGGCAAAAGATATTTGTGTTTTCAATTACGGTCATGATTATACCGAATGATCCCTGGTCATAATCATGCCAAGTCCATCTATGCACTACGGGCCAAAGATGACTTTTACCACATCATTTGTAACATTACGGTCATGATTATACCGAATAATCCCTGGTCATAATCATACCAAGTCCATCTATGCACTACTGGCCATAGATGACTTTCAACACAATATAAGCATGAGAATGATGACAATTATATACATAATGAATAAACATAGATCATCATAATAATAAGATAACATAGATCTTAGTGATTTTCAACTTAATTATCCAGAGTCCAAATTGATAACATAATAATAGATGAAGCACAAACTATTAAGGATATTCTAATCCTTTCAGGACCTTTCATCATTTAATGACAAGATGAAGAAACGAATAATAACATCTTACCATAATATGGAGTATGAAAGAAAATGATATCACTTTAT
The DNA here is from genome assembly GCA_020205615.1 of Panax quinquefolius. NCBI lineage: Eukaryota > Viridiplantae > Streptophyta > Magnoliopsida > Apiales > Araliaceae > Panax > Panax quinquefolius. Next base: position 90,272,221 of record CM035160.1, on the reverse strand, counting down.
CATAAAAATGATACCCCTTACCACAATAATGATATCCCTTACCTTCGCATGTGACTTGATTCTGCTTTTTGTGAAATTGATCAACTTGAACAATGCTTGCATTCCTTATCTACACTTGGAGTAACAATACACTCAATAGAAATACTCACAATATTATACTCACAATATTGTAGTAAAAGAATTCTATATTTTTAGTATAGTGATGGTGTGTGTTTAGTTGCTCAACCGGGCAACCTATTTATACTGAAAATTGAGGAAACAATTAGCACACATGCTTTGACAAAATAACCAAATGAGGTATATAATAATGGTAGTGGAATTTATGGTCCCGCAGAGAAAATTAAACCAACTTGTACACGTTTTAACAATATTTGTTCAATAATAGAGTTGTGGTCCATACTACTTTAGAAAAAGTTGAGTGTCGGCAAGTCCTGCCAAACTTACTTTTGTAAAAAGAAAATAATTGAACAACATCTGTATATCATACTTATCTTTAATCAACACCCTTTTCAATCTTTGAACCATTATTCATAATTATTAACATTAACTCTCAATATTGCTAATTGGTTTAATTATATCATATCAAATAATATAATATGAGTCAACGTGTAATAACAATTATTGAATTTGTGGCAATTATTGAAATAAATATGAGAGTGACTTCTTATGTAATAATAAAATCAATACCTTACTTATAAACAATTTAAATTCTATTAAAAGTAAGGATCAACATCAAATCATAATTATCTCGAATAAATATATACAACTAATAATTCATTATTCATTTATGTTATCTATATTTATTGCATCGTATCATTATATTTAATAATGTTCATGTTTTACAACTTAGAACAACATCCTTTATCGTCGAAAACATTACACGTTGCATACGTGAATGCCCGACTTCCTCCGATTGCCTCTAAATGCACATCAGTCCCTAAAATAGCCATTTTAGGCCTTGATACCGACTTCACATATCAAAACATAAAGAATGAAAGTTTTAGGTCTACTCGTTATCTTTCCGAATCATCCTGAATCACCTCAATTGGAGTTGGTATGAAAACGTTATGCCCAATTTACTAAAGGACGTATGGACAGATTTTGGCTTAACACTTGACCAGCGCCTAGGCACCCAAATTTGGCCTTCGACAAGCACCTAGGCGCCCAAGAATAGATTCTAAGCACCGAGTCTAGCGTCTAGGTGTTCGATCCTTGACATTTAACTCCAATTTTACAGATTTTGCAACTTTTGACACACATACTTTAAATCTTCATAACTTCTACATCCGTTATCGGAATTAGTCCATTTTCGAGGCTATGGAACGCTTATAACATGCTCTACAAAACCCCCATGATTTCATAATTTTTCAAATTCATTAATTAATCCGAAATTTGGATCCAAAGTCCTCCAAGACTAAGTTTTTCATCGCTTAACATGTTTTACGAAAACTTTCATCACAACTTCAATTTAAATCATTTTTAGTTCTTTCAAATTAGAATATTTCCATAACTTCTTAATCTATAGATCCTCCTCCTCGGATTTTACACATAAATCAACCATCAACACTTTTACAAGTTTGATTTAAGTCCTCAACATAACTTTTGTTCATCCTCAAACATACGCCCAACTTTTTGATCTTAAATTCTATTATGACATGGATTAAACATAAAATCTTTATCATATACTTACTTATTACTTTGGATCCATCATGATCCCTTATAACCCAACTTTAAACAAATCAAACTCTTAGGAAAATTAAAGAGATGAAAAGTTTTGGTTTTACCTTTTGAGTTTTATTCTTCCTTCATGCTTCCATGGTTTCATCTTCTTCTTTCTTCCTTTATTCTTTCTTTTCTCTTCTCTCTTTTCTTTTCTTTGAAGATTGGCTATGGAAGGATGTAATGAAGGAGAGGTTGATGGCTCTTCTCTTTTTCTCTCTCTCTCTCTCTCCTTCTTCTTCTTTCTTTTTTTTTATTTCCCCAAATTATTCCTGGGAGGATGAAATGAAAAGAAGGCTGATAATTGCCTTATTAGGCTAATAAGTTAGCCAACATCTTTGCCCCCACATTTTCCTAACATTGAAATATTCCACCAATCATGAAAGACTTTGGTGAATGAATTGTGAAAATTTTGAAGCATATGGAAAATTAATATTAACATTTCTTCCATCATTCTCTCATATCTCAGCCGCCCACATGGGCAACTCCTCTAAAAATTATTTTCTCTCCTCTTTATTTGCTCATTTATTCGATTAATTGCTCATTTGACCATTTATAAATTTAACATTTTACAACTATAAAATAATAATCATAAATTAAATTAGACTTTTATTTTATAAAAGTCGGGGTTTTACAATCACCCCACCTTATGAAATTTCGCCCTCGAAATTTACATACCTGGTAGTTCGAAGAGATGAGAATTTAAAATTCTAGCTCACAGGCTACTTCCTCTGTCTCACGGTTCATCCATTGCTCAATTTCTGTATTTCAGATATCATTCTAGAATACAGTTTCAAAACAAGGGTTAATTGACATGCCACATATTATCCCTATATTACAATGAGATCAATTAAATAACAAATAAACTTAGGTAGGTCATACTAGCTTAAGGATTTACCCGTCTCTCCCTCCTAGTTCTTATCTCACATCTCGGCCAGGATCATATCCCTAAGCTTTGATACCAAATGTGACGCCCCCAAAATAGGTATACACCACCCATCTTGGTCGCCGAGATACATACACTACTTACAACTCCATTTATACAACTATCGTGCAAAATACGACGAATCATAAACTGTGAGCTTCAATACAAATATTATTACGTATATAATATGACAATATTCATATTTAAATTATTATAATGCCATATAAAGTACAGCAGCAATTATATCAAGTCCCTGAAGGAACACGAGAAGATTTTTTGTTCTCCTCATTCTAATGGAGTGCACCTTTGACGCTTCCATATTCTGATTCGCCTCACCCTATTGTTGTTCACCAAAATTAAATATCAAATGATGTATAAAATATGTCACACACATTTTAAGTTCTCAGTACAATTATTATGCCACACCGTTTCATAATTTGATTAGGCTTATAACTAATTCGTATCACCACTTTATACCCATGTTCTCTCTGCTAGTCCCAGCTACATTTTTATTACCTGAAAGGGGTGGTGAAGTAAAAGTGTGAGCACAAATAGCCTAGTAAAGAATATCATGACTTAAGATAATTAAATTATCAATAGTCTTCATCAATAATAATTCAGATATTTAGAACATATGGTAGAAGATAAAAGTTTCCACCCATAATAGCAGCGGAATCAACAATCCATTAGAAGAGTCAAGTAGAACATAATGTCTACTATCTCCTCTAGATTAAAAGTTCAACGTTAATATTTCATTCCTGTAATAATCATCAACAATTCTTGGTTATACCCAAGACAAAGAGAACTCTCATCACCTGTCTTCACCTGAACCACCACAGATTATAATTAAATCACAATTCATATTTATAATCAAGTAAATCAACAGTCTAACTTTGCACTACATGCCAAAGATATACAACTGTAAAACCAATAACCAACTGTCCATCTTTGCACTACAGGCCAAAGATATACAAATCATAAAACCAATAATCTTTGAGACTCAACTTAATAGTATCACGACCACGAATTATCCATGCATTACGGCCAAGGATATTCGTGTTTTCAATTACTGATCATGATTATACTGAGAATAATCCACGGTCATAATCATGCCAAGTCCATCTATGCACTACGGGCCAAAGATGACTTTTACAACATCGTTTGTAACATTACGGTCATGATTATACCGAATAATCCCTGGTCATAATCATACCAAATCCATCTATGCACTACTGGCCATAGATGACTTTCAACACAATATAAGCATGAGAATGATGACAATGATATATATATATATATAATGAATAAACATAGATCACCATAATAATAAGATAACATAGATCTTAGTGATTTTCAACTTAATTATCCAGAGTCCAAATTGATAACATAATAATAGATGAAGCACAAACTATTAAGGATATTCTAATCCTTTCAGGACCTTTCATCATTTAATGACAAGATGAAGAAACGAATAATAACATCTTACCATAATATGGAGTATGAAAGAAAATGATATCTTTTTACCATAAAAATGATACCCCCTTACCACAATAATGATATCCCTTACCTTAGCATGTGACTTGATTCTGCTTTTTGTGAAATTGATCAACTTAAACAATGCTTGCATTCCTTATCTACACTTGGAGTAACAATACACTCAATAGAAATACTCACAATATTATACTCACAATATTGTAGTAAAAGAATTCTATATTTTTAGTATAGTGATGGTGTGTGTTTAGTTGCTCAACCGGGCAACCTATTTATACTGAAAATTGAGGAAACAATTAGCACACATGCTTTGACAAAATAACCAAATGAGGTATATAATAATGGTAGTGGAATTTATGGTCCCATGGAGAAAATTAAACCAACTTGTACACGTTTTAACAATATTTGTTCAATAATAGAGTTGTGGTCCATACTACTTTAGAAAAAGTAGAGTGTCGGCAAGTCCTGCCAAACTTACTTTTGTAAAAAGAAAATAATTGAACAACATCTGTATATCATACTTATCTTTAATCAACACCCTTTTCAATCTTTGAACCATTATTCACAATTATTAACATAGACTCTCAATATCGCTTAACTGGTTTAATTATATCATATCAAATAATATGAGTCAACGTGTAATAACTCATTTGTGGCAATTATTGAAATAAATACCGAGTGACTTCTTATGTAATAAGAATAAAATCAATACACTTACTTATAAACAATTTAAATTTATTAAAAGTAAAAGGAAGGATCAACATCAAATCATAATTATCTCGAATAACATATACACCAACTCATTATTCATTTAAGTTGTCTTTATTTATTGCATCATATCATTATATTTAATAATGTTCATGTTTTAAAACTTAGAACAACATCCTTTATCATCAAAAACATTACACGTTGCATACGTGCATGCCCGACTTCCTCCGATTGCCTATAAATGCACATCAGTCCCTAAAATAGCCATTTTAGGGCTTGATACCGACTTCAAATATCAAAACATAAAGAATGAAAGTTTTAGGTCTACTCGTTATCTTTTCGAATCATCTTGAATCACCTCAATCGGAGTTCGTATGAAAACGTTATGCCCAATTTACTAAAGGACGTTCTAACAGATTTTGGCTTAACACTTGACCAACGCCTAGGCACCCAAATTTGGCCTTCGGCAAGTGCCTAGGTGCCCAAGAACAGATTTTAAGCGCCGAGTCTAGCACCTAGGTGTTCGACCCTTGACACTTAACTCCAATTTTACAGATTTTGTAACTTTTGACACACATACTTCAAATCTTCATAACTTCTTCATCCTTTATCGGAATTAGTCCGTTTTCAAGGCTATGGAAAGCTTATAACATGCTCTATAAAACCCCCATGATTTCATAATTTTTCAGATTAATTAATTAATCCGAAATTTGGCTCCAAAGTTCTTCAAGACTAAGTTTTTCATCGTTTAACATGTTTTACGAAAACTTTCATCACAACTTCAATTTAAATCATTTTTAGTTCTTTCAAATTAGAATATTTCCATAACTTCTTAATCTATAGATCCTCCTCCTTTGATTTTACACATAAGTCAACCATCAACACTTTTACAAGTTTGATTTAAGTCCTCAACATAACTTTTGTTCATCCTCAAACATACGCCCAACGTTTTGATCTTAAACTCTATTATGACATGGATTAAACATAAAATCTTTATCATATACTTCCTTATTACTTTGGATCCATCATGATCCCTTATAACCCACTTTAAACAAATCAAACTCTTAGGAAAATTAAAGAGATGAAAAGTTTTGGTTTTACCTTTTGAGTTCTTATTCTTCCTTCATGCTTCCATGGTTTCATCTTCATCTTTCTTCCTTTATTCCCTTCTTTCTCTTCTCTCTTTTCTTTTGCTGAAGATTGGCTGCGGAAGGATGTAATGAAGGAGAGGGTTGATGGCTCTTCTCTCTCTCTCTCTCTCTCTCTCTCTCTCTCTCTCTCTCTCTCTCTCTCTCTCTCTTCTTTCTTTCTTTCTTTTATTTTACCCCCAAATTATTCCTACAGGAGGGATGAAATGAAAAGAAGGCTGATAATTGCCTTATTAGACTAATAAGTTAGCCAACATATTTTCCCCCACATAATCCTAACATTGAAATATTCCACCAATCATGAAAGACTTTGGTGAATGAATTATGAAAATTTTGAAGCATATGGAAAATTAATATCAGCATTTCTCCGACCATTCTCTCATATCTTAGCCACCCACATGGGCAACTCCTCTAAAAATTAATTTCTCTCCTATTTATTTGCTCATTTATCCGATTAATTGCTCATTTGATCATTTATAAATTTTACATTTTACAACTCTAAAATAATAATCATAAATTAAATTAGACTTTTATTTTATAAAAGTCAGGGTTTTACAATCACCCCCACCTTATGAAATTTCGCCCTCAAAATTTATATACCTGGTAGTTCGAAGAGATGAGAATTTAAAATTCTAGCTCACAGGCTACTTCTTCTGTCTCATGGTTCATCCATTGCTCAATTCCTGTATTTCAGATATCATTCTAGAATACAGTTTCAAAAGAAGGGTTAATTGACATGCAACATATTATCCCTATACTCTGACTGACCAATTAAATACCAAATAAACTTAGGTAGGTTATACTAGCGAAGGAATTACCCGTCTCTCCCCTACTAGTTCTTATCTCACATCTCAGCCAGGGATCATATCCCTAAGCTTTAATAGAAAATGTGACGCCCCCAAAATAGGTTCACACGACCATTTCTGAGTCGCCAGATACATACACTACTTACAACTCCATTTATATAACTGTCGTGCAAAATACGATGAATCATATACTGTGAGTTTCAATACAAATATTGTTACGTATATAATATGACAATATTCATATTTCAATTATTACAATGCCATATAAAGTACAGCAACAATTATATCAAGTCCCTGAAGGAACACGAGAAGATTTTTCGTTCTCCTCATTCTAATGGAGTGCACCTTTGACGCTTCCATATTCTGATTCGCCTCACCCTATTGTTGTTCACCAAAATTAAATATCAAATGATGTATAAAACATGTCACACACATTTTAAGTTCTCAGTACAATTATTATGCCACACCGTTTCATAATTTGATTAGGCTTATGACTAATTCGTATCACCACTTTATACCCATGTTCTCTCTGCTAGTCCTTGCTACACCTTTATTACCTGAAAGGGGTGGTAAAGTAAAAGGGTGAGCACAAATAGCCCAGTAAAGAATATCATGACTTAAGATAATTAAATTATCAATAATATTTCAGATATTTAGAACATATGGTAGAAGATAAAAGTTTCCAACCATAGTAGCCGCGGAATCAACAATCCATTAGAAGAGTCAAGTAGAACATAATGTCTACTATCTCCTCTAGATTAAAAGTTCATCGTTAATATTTCATTCCTGTAATAATCATCAACAATTCTTGGTTATACCCAAAAAAGAGAACTCTCATCCCCTATCTTCACCTGAACCACCACAGATTATAATTAAATCACAATTCATATTTATAATCAAGTAAATCAACAGTCCAACTTTTCACTACATGCCAAAGATATACAAATCAGTAAAACCAATAACCAATGATCCATCTTTGCACTACTGGGCCAAAGATATACAAGCTGTAAAACCAATAATCTTTGAGACTCGACTTAATAGTATCACGACCACGAATTATCCCATACTACGGGCCAAGGATATTCGTGTTTTCAATTACGGTCATGATTATACAGAATGGTCCCTGGTCATAATCATGCCAAGTCCATCTATGCACTACGGGCCAAAGATGACTTTTACAACATCGTTTGTAACATTACGGTCATGATTATACCGAATAATCCCTGGTCATAATCATACCAAGTCCATCTATGCACTACTGGCCATAGATGACTTTCAACACAATATAAGCATGAGAATGATGACAATGATATATATATAATGTGAAAGTAGTATGCACACAAGCCAATCATGTTTGAAGATAAAGCATATACTTGTTAACAATCTTATTCATTTATTAATAAAAAGTATTAATTTATTAAAGGCTTTTAATTATCTACATGATGCTGTTTTATAATATGTGATAAACCCATAGTTTTAAGCAATGCTTTTAGAATAATGATGATGATCATTCTAATGAGATCTAAATTCTTAGAAAGCTTAAAACTAAAATAGTTCCCAATCATTGGATTACTAAATTGGGGATTAGTGATTCCGGGTAGATTGGTACATACGTTGCTTGCTTATTGGATGAGGATGATTGATCTCATGATCATTTGTGTGGAGACACTAAAGCAAGTATGTAGGTGCTTATTGGAGAATAAGTTCACTGAACGTGGCTCGCTAAGGAATACCTAATGGAGTTTTACTTGCTGTTAAAAGGAATTCAGAGTGATAGTAGTCAAGTGATCCTTGGACTTGAGATCATCATAGTATCTTGTGTATGATGAGTTATACTTTGACTTATTCCTTAAGACCCTTAGGGTATATCAAAGGGTATGCTTGGGTATAACAAGTTGTACATGGAGATAATATATGATAAATAAAAAATCTACCACTTCTAATAAAAGAAGAGAAATGTCCTATGTGATTCGATAAATGACAACCTAGTAGTCCTTGGTTATAAGCGAGAATGAAATTAGAAAGGAGTTTCTAATTTGCATTATTTGGAGTTGTGCATTTAAGGATCGAAATATATATAATTAAATAAAATAAGACTTGACAAGAATTCCATGTCTTATATTTAATTGGGACATTGTATGGTGGAAGGATTGAATTATCAGTAACTATTTACTCAAAGGTTCTTTTATGATTAATGTTGAAATCTATATTATCTGGAAAGTCGTTGATCGCATTTAGGAGGCTTATCCCTATTGTAGAATAAATATTATTTATTTAAATAAATTAATTGTTTAATTTATTTAATTAAATAAGATTAAATTATTCTAATTGATTTATTCACAACCTAGGTTTAATATGGAGAACCTAAAGGGTCACACCATAAAAGGAAGAATAATTATTTAAGAAGTTAATGGCATAATCGTAATAATATGTTAAGTATATTTAATTTAATCTATGGTGATAGAATAAATTAAATAGCTTAATATTTATTATTTAATATTTTAGAAATATTAAATATAAATTAATAAGAGGAGTCTTATTAATATTATTACAATTATTATTATTTTAATTTCTAAAAGAGTTTAGGAATTAATTTAATATAAGTACTCTCATTTATTCCTAATTGGATTAGGAAGGAAAATTAGTTAAAGGAGTTTAATTAATTATCCCTAATAAGATTAGGGAGCTTAATTAATTAAAAGAATTTAATTAATTAAATAAAACCCAATTCCTTAATTGTTAAGGTGGGTTGCCCACATCTATAAATAAGAGGAGTCTTATTATGAGTGATGTGGTTGTTGACTTTTACAACTACGTAATAATTCCAATAGTTGGAGAGTACGCCCCCTTTTTCTATACAGATAGGAAAACTAGGGTTTGAGCCAATACCCCTTCTTCTTGAAAATTCTTTTTCCTTGGTGGATCACCTCTAGAGGCCAAACACTTGGGTGGCTAACGTTGATCAAAGGAAGGAACCAAACCCGGTGGATTCAAGTTGAACGCGAAAGGATTTGGAGGTGAACTTGTACCTGAGGAAGCTCGATCTTCAAGGGTATGATTTTATTCTTTATATTTTCGTTTAATTAATAATTGTGCTTAAAGGGTGATCCGGGTATATGGTTTGTAAATTTTTTTAAACTCTGATTTATCTCGCTTCCGCTTATTTTTGCAATTTGATTACTTTCATGAATATTACAAACCTAACAGTGGCATCAGAGTCAAACCTTTATGCGAATTATTAATTGTTTTAATTTGATATGTATATTGATATGTGTTTAGAACAATTTAATTGGGCATAATTTATTGTATAAAATTTATTTAAAAAAAAAATCAAAAAATCACGATTTTTATGAAAATCGGTTTGCTGATCAAAAATCACGATTTTTTTTTCAAGCGGCTGATACATAGTAAGACCACGTGAATCTCTTCTTTTTTTTTAGAGGAAGGCACGAAAATCAAGGGGGCATTCATGTATAATGTACCAAGATTTATAAGGATGATTATTATATATATTATATATATAATATATATTATCGTAATATTAATTATATATATATATATATAATAATTTTAATAATTTTATAATTAAAATAAATAATTTATTTTAATCTTAAAATAAAAAGTTTATTTTAATATTAAAATATAAAATTTATTTTAATTTTAAAATTAAATTTCATCTTAACTAATTAGAGTTGGAATTGGATTCCATGATAACTAATTGGAGTTGAAATTGGATTCTATTTTCCTTAAATAAAGGAGTTTATTTAGATATGAAATAAGATTTCATATTATTCAAAATAAAGGAGTTTATTTGTGAATAGGAAAAAGATTCCATATTTTCCTTAAATAAATGAGTTTATTTAAATATGAAATAAGATTTCATATTATTCAAAATAAAGAAGTTTATTTGTGAATAGGAAAGAAAATCAAAGGTTTCCTTAAATAAAGGAGTTTATTTTTATATATATGGAATTGGATTCCATAATTAATTAAAATAAAGGAGTTTATTTTGATTAAAATTTTGATTAAAATAAAATAGTTTATTTTATTCAAAATTAGATAAATTAAAATAAAATAGTTTTATTTTGATTTAAATTTGGATTAAAATAAAGGAGTTTATTTTGATTCAAAATTAGATTTTATACTAACTAAATTTGCCCATTAAATAATATCAATATATATATTAAATGTTTATTATTCATAAGATGAATGTTATTTATTGATGCATATGATGATGTGTATGATAATAAATGGGATTGATTATGGACTATTGACCGATATGATTGGATTTTATTTTAGTTGGATGCATGAATGTATGGATTTTATTAAATGGGGTCTGCGTGCCTCGTCTTCTCTAATTTTTTTCTTAATGTAAATTCTAACTCCTCCTATGTACTTCCCCTCGATCAGCGATCAAGGTTTCTATTTATTTTAAATTGTTTTGTAATAGGAATAGTTAGAATTAATTTTGAAAATTGAAGATCAAGGAGCGAAGGAGGCGCTTGAAGACCCGTTTGTAATGGAGCCGGGTTTAAATGTAATAGTTATATTTAAATATTATTTCTTGCAGACCGCTAGAGTTTGACCTTTTGGTTCACTTGGTGGCTCTAGTGAACCAAACTAGAATAAAAGTCCATAATCAATCCGAGTAGAATATAGTATTCTATGTGTGCATGCTTATACTATATATATTATATATTATGCAAACATGCTTCGCATGTTCATTAATACGACGATATATTTATATATATATATATGCATGCGCGCTAAACAAGATGAGACAAATTAATAACAAACCCCTCAATTTTTATATTAAGTCCTAAGCGTTCAAAGATATTTGGAATATCGAACGTCGCCTTCTAGCATGATAAAATTAATAGAGTATTAAATATTTAATATGAGTTTGTTGTGTCACCACAAGGCAAGTATTAAGTATTTAAGATGTTAATTTATCACATTTAATGCTTATAAAGAAAATTGAACAATATTATTTTGTTGTGTCACCACAAGGATGATATTTTTCTTTTTTGAATATATGGAGTGTTAGGTCGGACTTAACTTGGATAATTTTGATTCGGATGTGTCACCACTTGATCAAAATAATCTAAGAGGCAAAAGAAAAAGAGTTGAATAGTTGATGTAATTGACAAAAGTTGTCTACCTATTTATTTATATATAGTTTGTTGTGTCACCACAAGGCTATATACATTTGAAATGGGATCCTTATTCTCACTAGCAGATCTTTAATTAGATTTTGCCGAACTATATATATTGAGGGTAATATAGTTTGAAGAAAATAGTGGGAGATACCAATTTAAAACAAGACCTAATTTATTTTGGTAATTAATAAAAGAATGTATGTTAAAATGTTGTTAATTACAAATTCATTTCTGAGTAATTTTACAATGTCTAAAATTACTATCACTATGAAGCGTATTAGATGCTAAATTAACGAATCAATTAAAGCGGATTGGTTAAGGAATTTGAGAATAGTTCTCATGGTGAAAAGTTATCTTATGTCCTTAATCGCCTATCCCTCGCAATGGTTGCGATAATGCCTCCGAGGAAGACATTGCTACTTTTAGAAAGTGGCAAGATGATGCTGATTGGCTCAATGCATCATGCTTGCATCTATAAGTAATGAGCTTGCGTCAAGATGAAACTATGGATGCTTCTACTATATTCCCGCACATCAAGTAGTTGATGGTGAGAAAAGTGGGGACCGATAGATATCGGATATCTAAGGAGCTCTTCCGATCTAGAATGACCAGATGACACTACACAAGATCGACAAAAAGTTCTTAACATAATCAATTTGATTAATCAATTAGGACAACTGGTTTTTGTCATGGATGGAGAGTTGAGCCAAGATTTGATCTTGCACTCACTCCGGGACTCCTTTCACAATTGTTGTGAATTTTCATATGAACAAGCTAGATATCACTTTTTTGATTTGCTTAACATGTTGAAAAATGTTGAGAGTCACTTTCCAACCAACAAAGATCAAGTCTTACTGGTAGGGGCCAAAGGATCTTCTGAAAAGATTAACGATTCAAAGAAGGTAAATAGAAAGGCGTAAACAAAGGATAATAAGAGCAACACTGATACGGATAGCAAAGGAGTTTTCTTCCACTGCAATAAAGCCTGGACACTGGAAAGAAACTGCGAGAAGCATCTTGCAGTGGCTAACCAAAGAAGCTTAATAAAGTTTCGGTTACAAATACAATTTTGTTCAAGATTTAAAATAAATTTTTCTTTAAGTCAAGGTTCTACTTGGATATTGGATATCGACTTTGGTTATCATAAATATAGATTTATGAAGGGACCAAACAGAAGTAGAAAGCTAAACAAATATAAGTAAACCTACGTGTGGGAAATGAAGCAAAGGTTGCTGCATTAGCCATAGAAACTTATAGTTTAGCAATGCCTACGGGCAAGTCTATTAAGTCAATAAGTTGTTATTGTATTCCAGTTCTCGTTGGAAACATTATTTCCATTTTCTTGTTGGACAATAAAATCATTGGTATTATATTTAAGAACAATTGTTGTTCTATTTATAATAATAATGTTTTGTATAGAACTGAAATATTACTTAATGGATTTTGTTTACTTGATTTACGTGAAAAATATATTTTGCAAATTGAACAAACTAGTATAAGAAAATGAGATGATCATTCAAAGAGTTGAATGTGTGTATTTTCTGAAATACAAGTATGAATTATTTGAAAGGTTCAAAGAATTCAAAAGTGAAACAAATTGGCAAAGTATTAGGATTCTTTGATCGGATCAAGGAAGGAATACTTGTGCAATAAGTTTCTAGATCATCTCAAATGGTTTTTCTCATAATGGACACATCATCGACTGTGATAATTGATTGATGTATCCGAATGAAAAATCGTACCTTGTTGGACATGGTGCGGTCCATAATGATTTTACTGACATTCCAAAGTATCCTTCAGGATCATGTCCTAGAAATGGTATACATTCTACGAAAAGGTAACCTCAAAATCCAGCCCCAAGACTCCATAAAAGTTATGGATGGGGAGGATTCCTAATCTTAAGTATATTAAGATAAGGGTTGTCCAACTTATGTGAAAAGGTTTCAAAGGATAAGCTTGGGACAAAATTTGACAAATCTGATTTGTGGGACATCCTAAAGTAAGTTTAGGGTATATGTTCTATAATCCTACTTAGCAAAAGGTGTTTGTTGCGAAACACACTGCCTTCTAAGATAAAGGTGTTTATCATTGAAGGGGCTAGTGGGAGGATAATAGATCTTGAAGAGTTCAAGAACCACAAAACACTATAAGTAAAATAAGAGGAACCTGTAGATAGACCTATTGTACCACAACCGAATCATAAATCTGGAATAGTACCGAAGATACCTGGGAGGTATGGATTCATCATAGATGATGATGATGATGATGATGAGGTACACATCATAGAAGATGATGATCCAGTTACATACGATGAGGTAAGTGTTGTAGACACTCAGAGAAATGGATTGAAGCAAATTTCTCAAATATGTAACATTCGTTTTGATGGGGCAATCAAAAGAGTTTGATTTTATCAAAAATAAGAATGAACCTATTGTGTACAAAAGAATTCGATTGGAAGCATCGTGACATTCCTAGTACTATATGTTGATATACTACGGATAAGGAATGACATACCAATGCTACAATCAGTAAAGATAAAGTTGTCTAAACATTCCTCCATAAATGATTTGGAAGAGTATCATAATTGGGGATATAAATCTATATGGATAGATTTAAGAGGATGCTCGACTTACCCAAGAGGCGTATATTCATTTGATGCTAAAGTCGTTTAGCATGGCAAACTCAAGAGATGTCTCATGTAGATGAGCTATGGGTGTATCTCTCTTAATAGTCCCCATGAGACTCTGAATAGAGAGGTCGCATGAGTGACTATCATGTATGCAATGAAATATACGAGACCTGATGTTGATCAGTCATATTCTGGAGAAGTTCACTATGAGTCAGTGAAAAACATCTTAAAGTGCTTAACTGACACTAAGGATGTGATCATATTCATGGTGGGTCTAAATTAAAACTAGAGGGCTTAACAGACTTAAATTTTTCACACAGACCAAGATGACAGAAAATCCACTTTAAGGTAAAGTGTTATCTTGAAGCAATTAGTGCGTTGAATTGGAAAGGTTCCAAACAAAGAAAGAGTTCTTTGGTTTAGTGATAAAGACAAAGTATATAGCTATAAATGAAGGCGCAAGTTAATTGTTTGGATTAAAAGTTCATTCTGAGAACTAGGAATACTTTCTAAGTCTCATCTTGGATCTAAACATGTGTTGTGGCACTTTCATTTGATTATTAGAATCATTGAAGATGGGAAATCACTATAGAGATAGTGGACTCTCATGAACAACATTATATATCCATTAACTAAAGCTTATCCAACGGTGGGATAATAAATAACTTAGAGAAGAAGAGTATCGAGATACCATGACGATTGGCTTTAGTGCAAGTGGGAGATTGAAAGTACTATGCACACAAGCCAATCATGTTTGATGATAAAGCATATACTTTGTAACAATCTTATTCATTTATTAATAAAAAGTATTAATTTATTAAAGGCTTTTAATTATCTACATGATCTTTGTTTTATAATATGTGATAAACCCATAGTTTTAAGCAATGCTTTTAGAATAATGATGATGATCATTCTAATGAGATCTAAATTCTTAGAAAGCTTAAAACTAAAATAGCTCCCAATCATTGGATTACTAAATTGGGGATTAGTGAATCCGGGTAGATTGGTACATACGTTGCTTGCTCATTGGATGAGGATGATTGATCTCATGATCATTTGTGTGGAGACACTAAAGCAAGTATGTAGGTGCTTATTAGAGAATAAGTTCACTTTGAGCATTGGCTCGCTAAGGAATACCTAATGGAGTTTTACTTGCTGTCGATAGAAATTCTCATAGTGATAGTAGTACAAGTGATCCTTAGACTTGAGATCATCATAGTATCTTGTGTATGATGAGTTATACTTTGACTTATTCCTTAAGACCCTTAGGGTATATCAAAGGGTATGATTGGGTATAACAAGTTGTACATGGAGATAATATATGATCAATAAAGAATCTACCACTTCTAATAAAAGAAGAGAAATGTCCTATGTGATTCGATAAATGACAACCCAATAGTCCTTGGCCAAGGCAGAATGAAATTAGAAAGGAGTTTCTAATTTGTATTATTTGGAGTTGTGCATTTAAGGATCGAAATACATATAATTAAATAAAATAAGACTTGACAGTAATTCCATGTCTTATATTTAATTGGGACATTGTATGGTGGAAGGATTGAATTGTCAGTAACTATTTACTCAAAGGTTCTTTTATGATTAATGTTGAAATCTATATTATACGGAAAGTCGTTGATCATTTAGGAGGCTTATCCTATTGTAGAATAAATATTATTTATTTAAATTAATTAATTATTTAATTTATTTATTTAAATAAGATTAGAATTATTCTAATTGATTTATTCACAATAGGTTTAATATGGAGAACCTAAAGGGTCACACCATAAAAGGAAGAATAATTATTTAAGAAGTTAATGGCATAATCGTAATAATATGTTAAGTATATTTAATTTAATCTATGGTGATAGAATAAATTAAATAGCTTAATATTTATTATTTAATATTTTAGAAATATTAAATATAAATTAATAAGAAAAGTTTTATTAATATTATTACAATTATTATTATTTTAATTTCTAAAAGAGTTTAGGAATTAATTTAATATAAGTACTCTCATTTATTCCTAATTGGATTAGGAAGGAAAATTAGTTAAAGGAGTTTAATTAATTATCCCTAATAAGATTAGGGAGCTTAATTAATTAAAAGAATTTAATTAATTAAATAAAACCCAATTCCTTAATTGTTAAGGTGGGTTGCCCACATCTATAAATAAGAGGAGTCTTATTATGAGTGATGTGGTTGTTGACTTTTACAACTACGTAATAATTCCAATAGTTGGAGAGTACGCCCCCTTTTTCTATACAGATAGGAAAAACTAGGGTTTGAGCCAATACCCCTTCTTCTTGAAAATTCTTTTTCCTTGGTGGATCACCTCTAGAGGCCAAACACTTGGGTGGTTAACGTTGATCAAAGGAAGGAACCAAACCCGGTGGATTCAAGTTGAACGCGAAAGGATTTGGAGGTGAACTTGTACCTGAGGAAGCTCGGTCTTCAAGGGTATGATTTTATTCATTATCTTTTTCGTTTAATTAATAATTGTGCATAAAGGGTGATCCGGGTATATGGTTTGTAAATTTTTTAAACACTGATTTATCTCGCTTCCACTTATTTTTGCAATTTGATTGCTTTCATGAATATTAGAAACCTAACATAATGAATAAACATAGATTATCATAATAATAAGATAACATAGATTTTAGTGATTTTCAACTTAATTATCCAGAGTCCAAATTGATAACATAATAATCGATGAAGCACAAACTATTAAGGATATTCTAATCCTTTCAGGA
This sequence comes from Panax quinquefolius, assembly GCA_020205615.1. NCBI lineage: Eukaryota > Viridiplantae > Streptophyta > Magnoliopsida > Apiales > Araliaceae > Panax > Panax quinquefolius. Next base: position 90,254,889 of record CM035160.1, on the reverse strand, counting down.
CCTTTCATCATTTAATGACAAGATGAAGAAACGAATAATAACATCTTACCCTAATATGGAGTATGAAAAAAAATGATATCACTTTACCATAAAAATGATACCCCTTACCACAATAATGATATCCCTTACCTTCGCATGTGACTTGATTCTGCTTTTTGTGAAATTGATCAACTTGAACAATGCTTGCATTCCTTATCTACACTTGGAGTAACAATACACTCAATTGAAATACTCACAATATTATACTCACAATATTGTAGTAAAAGAATTCTATATTTTTAGTATAGTGATGGTGTGTGTTTAGTTGCTCAAACGGGAAACCTATTTATACTAAAAATTGAGGAAACAATTAGCACACGTGCTTTGACAAAATAACCAAATGAGGTATATAATAATGGTAGTGGAATTTATTGTCCCGCAGAGAAATTAAACCAACTTGTACATGTTTTAACAATATTTGTTCAATATTAGAGTTGTGGTCCATACTACTTTAGAAAAAGTAGAGTGTCGCCAAGTCCTGCCAAACTTACTTTTGTTAAAAGAAAATAATTGAACAACATCTGTATATCATACTTATCATTAATCAACACCCTTTTCAATCTTTGAACCATTATTCATAATTATTAACATAGACTCTCAATATGGCCAACTGGTTTAATTATATCATATCAATTAATATGAGTCACTGTGTAATAACTACTGTGGCAATTATTGAAATAAATACCGAGTGACTTCTTATGTAATAATAAAATCAATACATTACTTATAAACAATTTAAATTCTATTAAAAGTAAGGATCAACAATATCAAATCATAATTATCTCGAATAACATATACACCAACTCATTATTCATTTAAGTTGTCTTTATTTATTGCATCATATCATTATATTTAATAATGTTCATGTTTTACAACTTAGAACAACATCCTTTATCGTCGAAAACATTACACGTTGCATACGTGCATGCCCGACGTCCTCCGATTGCCTATAAATGAACATCAGTCCCTAAAATAGCCATTTTAGGCCTTGATACCGACTTCAAATATCAAAACATAAAGAATGAAAGTTTTAGGTCTACTCGTTAACTTTCTGAATCATCCTGAATCACCTCAATCGGAGTTCGTATGAAAAAGTTATGCCCAATTTACTAAAGGACGTTCGGACAGATTTTGGCTTAACACTTGACCAGCGCCTAGGCGCCCAAATTTGGCCTTTGGCAAGCGCCTAGGCGCCCAAGAACAGATTCTAAGCGCCGAGTCTAGCGCCTAGGCATTCGACCCTTGACACTTAACTCCAATTTTCTAGATTTTGTAACTTTTGACACACATACTTCAAATCTTCATAACTTCTTCATCCGTTATCGGAATTAGTCCGTTTTCGAGGCTATGGAAAGCTTATAACAAGCTCTACAAAATCCCTATGATTTCATAATTTTTCAGATTCATTAATTAATCCGAAATTTGGCTCCATAGTCCTCCAAGACTAAGTTTTTCATCGTTTAACATGTTTTACAAAAACTTTCATCACAACTTCAATTTAAATCATTTTTAGTTCTTTCAAATTAGAATATTTCCATAACTTCTTAATCTATAGATCCTCCTCCTCGGATTTTACACATAAATCAACCATCAACACTTTTACAAGTTTGATTTAAGTCCTTAACATAACTTTTGTTCATCCTCAAACATACGCCCAACGTTTTGATCTTAAATTCCATTATGACATGGATTAAACATAAAATCTTTATCATATACTTCCTTATTACTTTGGATCCATCATGATCCCTTATAACCCAACTTTAAACAAATCAAACTCTTAGGAAAATTAAAGAGATGAAAAGTTTTGGTTTCACCTTTTGAGTTCTTATTCTTCCTTCATGCTTCCATGGTTTCATCTTCTTCTTTCTTCCTTTATTCCCTTCTTTCTCTTCTCTCTTTTCTTTTGCTGAAAATTGGCTATGGAAGGATGTAATGAAGGAGAGGGTTGATGGCTCTTCTCTTTTCGCTCTCTCTCTCTCTCTTTCCTTCTTCTTTCTTTCTTTTATTTTTCCCCCAAATTATTCCTAAGGGAGGGATGAAATGAAAAGAAGGCTGATAATTGCCTTATTAGGCTAATAAGTTAGCCAACATATTTGCCCCCACATTTGCCTAACATTGAAATATTCCACCAATCATGAAAGACTTTGGTGAATGAATTATGAAAATTTTGAAGCATATGGAAAATTAATATCAGCATTTCTCCCACCATTCTCTCATATCTCAGCCGCCCACATGGGCAACTCCTCTAAAAATTATTTTCTCTCCTCTTTATTTGCTAATTTATCCGATTAATTGCTAATTTGACCATTTATAAATTTAACATTTTACAACTTTAAAATAATAATCATCAATTAAATTAGACTTTTATTTTATAAAAGTCGGGGTTTTACATTATACCTACCTCCTATTGGTAGAAAATGAGCCGATTTAGTTAACCAATCCACTATTACCCAAATAGAATCGTATCCTTTTCTCGTCGTTGAAAGTCCCACCACAAAGTCTATGGTGATATGCTCTCATTTCCACTTCGAAATCTCCAGTGGTTGTATCAATCCACTCGGTCTTTGGTGTTCAGCCTTAACTTTCTGACAAGATAAGCACTTACTAACGTACTCTGCAATCTCCCTCTTCATGTTCGGCCACCAAAAGTTCTGACGAAGGTCTTGATACATCATAGTACTACCAGGATGTATCGAGTACCTTGAACTATGGGCCTCACACATAATCTCTTATTTCAACTCAGAATTATTTGGAACTCAAATTCTTTCTTCAAAATGAAGTAAACCTTCTGTATCAAGGTTATACATAGTCTTCACGTCATCCTTCACTATCTTTTTCACACACTCACATTCTTCAGTACATAGCTATATTTCCTTAACCCGTTCCACTATCGTTGGTCGACTCTCTATTGAGAATAACATCTCTGCTATTTTACTAGGCAACTTAACTTCTAATTCCATCCTACCCATCTGTGTTATTAACTCATTCTGAGTCGTTAACATTGACAGTTTTTCTCTACCCTTCTGACTTAACGCATCGGCTACTACATTCGCCTTCCCCGGATGATATAAGATGTCACAATCATAATCTTTTATCAACCCTAACCACATTCTTTGCCTCATATTCAACATCTTCTGTGTGAAGATATATTTCAGACTTTTATGGTCCGTGTATATCTCACATTTTCCCCGTATAAATAATGTGTCCATATTTTTAAAGCAAACACTACAGCTGCCAGTTTTAGATCATGAGTAGGATAGACCTTCTCATAATCCTTTAACTGACGTGACGCATACGCAATGACCTTGCCATGCTGCATAAGCACGCAACCTAGTCCTCTATGCGAAGCATCACTATAAACTACAAAATTCACCGTATCATCTGGTAAAGATAATACAGGTGCCCCACTCAACCTCATTTTTAGTTCTTGAAAACTATGCTCACACTTTTCTGTCCATACATACTTCACCGACTTCCTTGTCAGATTTGTCAATGGAGTAGCTAATTTAGAAAAGTCTTGAATGAACCTTCTATAGTATCTCGCTAACCCTAGAAAACTCCTAACCTCGGTTGGTGTTTTTGGTCGCTCCCACTCATTCACCGCTTCCACCTTCGCTGGATCTACGGATATGCCATCTTTGTCTATAAAATGTCCTAGAAACTGCACTCATTCGAGCCAAAATTCACACTTAGTGAATTTCTCATACAACTTCTCCCTCCGTAGTGTTTCCAACACTATTCTTAGATGTTCAGCGTGATCTTTTGGCGTCTTAGAATAGACTAGAATATCATCAATGAACAGTACGATGAACTTGTCCAAATACTGTTTGAACACTCTGTTCATCATATCCATGACTGCGGCTGGCGCATTCGTCAACCAAAATGACATAACCAAAAACTCGTAATGCCCATAACGAGTTCTGAACGTCGTCTTAGGTATATCTTTCTTCCTCACCTTTAGTTGATGATACCCCGTGCGCAAATCTATTTTAGAAAAATACTTTTCCCCTTTTAACTAATCAAATAGATCGTCGATCCTGGGTAACGGGTATTTATTCTTAATCGTTAATTGTTCAACTCTCGATAGTCAATACAAAGTCGTAACGATCCATCCTTTTTCTTTACAAACAATACCGGTGCTCCCCACGGATACACACTCGGTTGAATGTACTTCATATCTAACAGTTCCTGTAACTGAACCATTAACTCTTTCATCTCAACTGGTGTCATCCTATATGGTGCCTTTGAAACTGGTGCCGTACCCGGCAACAAATCAATCACAAATTCTACATCCCTATCCGAAGGAATACCGGGTAACTCCTCCGGAAACACATCCGCGAATTCTTGAACCACCGCTATCTATTCAAATGATGTTCTTACTCTTTGGGTATCCACCACATGACACAGGTGACCCTTACACCCCTTCTTCAACATCTTCCTAGCTTGTGTCATGGTTAGACAACAAGAACGTCCCGGTGATTTATTTCCATAAAACACCACCTCAGGTTTCTTAGGAAGCCTTAGGTTTACACTCTTTCTATAATAGTCAATTATTACTCTATGGTTAATTAACCAATCCATACAGAGAATCACATCGATTTCCCTTAACCTTATCACTAAAACATCTACCGATAATCTATTACCCCTGATATCTACGAAATAATTCCTATGAATATGTTCAATGGGAATTATTTCCTCGTTTGCTACCTTAACGTCTAAAGGTATTTCTAACTTTTCAGGATTTAATCACAATTGCTGAGAAAATCAACATGCTATAAAAGAACAAGTAGCACCCGAGTCAAATAACACGTAAGCATTTATTTCATTGACTGGAATGATACCTGCTACTACATCCATTGATGCAATCGCATCTTGAATGTTCATATTAAACGTTCGGGCTGAGGGTCTACCCAATGACGGTGTTGGTCCTGTAATGGCCAAATTACCACTACCAGAACCTTTACTACCCTCTGCCCCTTTCTTCGGGCAATTTCTTGCCATGTGGTCCGCCGACCCACATACAAAACATCCCCGGCTTTTCTTAGGATTAAGGACAGTTGGGAGATATAAGACCCTCCTGCCCACAGTTATAACAACCGGTCTTCCCCTTCAGACAGACTCCCAGATGAGTCTTACCGCATGTCTTACATGCCTCCATCCTCCATTTAGGATCCCCTTGTTTTGCCCTAGTATTCCCAGGGTTAAAATTCTTCCGTTAAGGCATATTACCACTACCACTGGCAACCTCTGCCTTATTTCCTCCCTCTCCCTTACTCTTATTCTTTCTATCTTTGTGGTATTGGGTCAACGCCTCACTACCATCTTCCGCTATTATTGCCTTCTCCAGAATGGTCCCATACGAAGCACTTTGAAAAACCGATATCCTACTATAAAGCCAGGGCTTTAGGCCCTGCTCAAACCTATAAGCCTTCCTCTCCTCCGTGTCCACTTGGTGTGGAGCAAATATTGCCAATTCATTGAATTTGGTCGCGTATTGGGGAACAGTCATGTCCCCCTGCTTAAGTTCTAAGAACTTAATCTCCATTCTCCCTTGCATGCTAGTAGGGAAATAGTTCTCGAAGAATACCTTCTTAAACTGTTCCCATGTAACAGCTTCCGCTCCAGCCCCACCCTGGTGAGCCTCCCACCAGTAGTTGGCTTCCCCCTTCATCATATAGGTCACAAAAGAAGTCTTTTGCACCTCAGCTATGTTTGTAATAACAAACGCCTTCTCTATTTCCTTGACCCATGTTTGGGCCTCCATTAGGTCCGTTGTTCCCTTAAATTCGGGTGGACCTACACTCTTAAATTCCTTAAAGGTAGTCGTTCAGGCTACCCTAGGTCCTGGGGGTGCTCTACCCTGACTTTGTTAAATCTGTTAGTTAATAAATTAACGAACTCTTGCATTGGGTTATTAGGACCCCCATCGTTATCATTATGCGATTCCGCCTCTTGGTTATGTTGCCTTCTTCTTGGCGGCAATTTTGATTAAATAAATATAGTTACGTTATTACTTATTTACTTATTTCTTTATTAGTCGTCAAACAACTGAACAATAACTCATACACAACAAAACAATTTAAAATAAAAACTTCCTTATATTAAAATGCTTCTTTATAGTTCAAAACTATTTACAAGTTGCTTTCCATAGCCCAAAAGCTATTACATATTTATCCCACAATTAACCTTTACAAAAATTGGGATTTACAAAAAGACTACCCTTTAATTATACAAAAGAGGGTTTTACGTCACTAGACAAAAGTATTTACCATATTACTCCTAATACCGCCTAACAACATTCTCATGCTTCTGGTTCGCCAGAATCGACACAATATCTCGACTTATAGTATGTCGAGTCTGTCCCGACTCAATAGAATAACAAGCTATCTTAAGCTTGAAATCCTCGTGCGCACTGTCATTTATATATGACATTCATGCTATCTTCTGGTCTTTTTCAACCTATTTCTTACGAAGTTCTACGACCTCATTCTTATAGTCCCTAGCCTTGTCAGTCATGAACAGTTTCTCATCATGCTCTATCTCAAAGTCTGACTCTGCAGACTCTTTCGCTCCATAGAGATTAGTGATCTCTTCCTTCTGGTGTTGCACCATATTGTGCACTTGCACGTTACAGTCAAGCACTGAGAGGTACATTGCCCTCATAGTCTCTGTAGGTGTCGACTCTAGGGCAGGTATCACAGTATTAATCGATGTCACCTCCATATCATCCTCCTCATCAATCATCATATTCAAATATGATGTTATTCCCAGAGTCTCCTCAGAATAGTCCTCCTCCGAGTAATATTCCTCGGGCTCTGACTCTTCTAGAATCATTACTAGTATGTCTGCTATAGGTACGGGTACTGTCTCAACTCAGTTCACGAACTCCTCATTAATCACATGTATATCCCTATACATTAAGCTATCAACCGACATCTACAATAACATATAACAAATTGATTAGTACATAATACACAATAATATAAGCACAAATCACATTTAATCCATTTAGGGTTACTTTCCATCTTCTAAATCTTTCGGTACTGAGTTTCCTCAATACCTTATTAACTCATTTGACTCGAGTTAACTTTCTTCCGACTCTTCCTTTCCTAATGAGGTTATTAGCCTAAGGTTCTTCCCCCCTTAAGTTTTATAACCTAATTCTGTGATACCAACCTGTGATGCCCCCAAATCCGGGTATCTTCCAACCCGACAAATGGTGCTCCACCATACTACAATCCATACAATCATTCCATTGAGATAACAACAAAATGAGTGTAATTACTATCTTTATATTACATTTGTAATAAATCTTTTCCCATGTTCATTAACCGAATACATTTGTTGTTCTTCATGAGTATATTACATACAAATACACTAGTCTATTACAGGACGATTAATTGTCCATCTTAGCCTTGCCTTTATCTCTCTTAGAACTCTCAGTTCGTTTGGCTTTAGCTACAAACATATGGTTTAAGAAAGAATGAGCATAACTAGCTCAGCAAGTCTTAACAAAGAATCATATGAATATCACAATAACATTTACATGCTTTAATACCAGATTCAAACAATTATCTATGAAACACTACGAAGCATTTGACTAGTACTTCTCATGTCATAACAACAATTCCAAAGTATATATAATAGCTTAGGAATGATGAATCGGTCAATATGTGACGCCCCCAAAATTAGTTATACGTCACCCATCTTGGGTCGCCACTTACATGGTACATAAATTCAAATACAACTTACTAATACAACTGTCGTGTACAATACGACAAAACATAAACTGTGAGTTTGAATACAATTATTGTCTACTAGAGATTATACAAACTCAAAAGGAGTCCTCATTACAATTATTATCACACTATTTCACAAAATAGTGAGGACTACTAATGCTATCCTCTGGACCATCACTCCGTTCCCCGACTCGTCCCCAGCCTATATTCTCATTTCATGAAGAGAACGGTGAAAGAAAGGATGAGCTCAACTAGCCCAAAGAAGAAATATTATGACTAAGATAATGCGGAATAAATTATCATTAGCCTTAAACAGTGTTAAACTGATACAATATAACTAACATCAAGTTTAACTGCAGCGGAACAAGCAATCCATTAAAAGAGTCAAGTAGAAAATAAAATCTACTATCTTTTATGATTAAAAAGATTTTTCATCACTTTTATCGCTGAGACTCGGCTCAATAAATAATCTATATCATTAAATCATCCCTGCACTATAGGCCAAGGATATTATTTAGTATCACGACCACGAATTATCCATGCACTACGGGCCAAAGATAATCGTGTTTTCATCAACGGTCCTGATCATGCCATAAAATAATTCATCTTTGCACCCTTGGCCAAAGAGAATCCATAGCCATAATCATACCAAAAATTATCCATCAATGCACTACGGACCAATGAGGACTTTTAATTTTCATATCATTTGTAACATTACGGTCATGATTATACCGAATAATCCCTGGTCATAATCATACCAAGTCCATCTATGCACTACATGCCACAGATGACTTTCAATAAATATAAACATGAGGATGATTACAATGATATAAGAATTCAATTAAACAAGTTCAAGAATTAATTTGTCCAAGAACCAATAACGTCCAAATTGTCAACATGATACTGCTTTGTAGAGTAAAATTCAAGAATGCTCAGAAGAATATTTCTATGAAAAGATACTGGATGAAGCGCAAATATCAAAGATATTCCACAAATTTCATGGAGTGTAGAAGTCAAAATTTTAATCAACTGAGTATAATACCGAATGGAATAACAAAAGAAATCACCATGCATGCTATACTTCGCATAGACAGGTTATTCCAATAGAATAATAATAACGGAACCAGGTCAGGTGAAATTCACACCGACAGGATGTTCCAACATAATAATAAATGCGGAATAATAAATGATGGAACCAGGTCCGGCGTATAGCACAGACAGGATATTCCGATAGAATAATAAAGACGGAATAATAAAAATGGAACCAGGTCCGACGTATACCACAGACAGGATATTCTAACAGAATAATAGAAGAATGTCACCAAGTATAGGGTATTCCGCGTATACAGGTTATTCCAACAGAATAATAAGAAATGGAATAACTACAGTTCTCTTCATGAATATAAAAGAATAATATCCCTTACCGTAAAATAATAATTGATATAAGAGTAGTGAAGTAGCAGAAAACTTTTCTTCTATCTCTCTATAGTCTCTCTCTCAGAGTTAAATTGAATTAAGTAAGAAAATAATGAAGGAATGAGCTTCTATTTATAGGAAAATAGAATGCATAAGTAACTAATCCATGAGCAGTCACGATTGATTTACTTTAATCGACGATCCATATTTAAAAATCTTTTAAATAAAATATAATATATTCTATTTATATAAAAAGATTTTTACTATGCAAACACTATACGAGCACTATGCAAACACTATGCATAATAAAATATTATATATTCTATTTATAGAATAACTTTAATAAAGTATTCTTGTGACACCCCCAAATTCGGGTACTTCAATTCCACGGGATTTGGTATTCACTGTACAAATATCATCTTTCTATCTACCCATAATAAATGCAAACCATGCAATAGATAGAAATAATAATAAATCACCCCTTATGGGGTTAGATCAACTACATAATAAATACAATCCCAGGTTACTCTAACCTTAAACATCTGTGCAGAATCATAAACAATTAAGTCTTAAACAACATCATTAACTTAAGTCTTAAACAAATACATCATCATATAAAACAACAAGTCTTCATCACTTGTTAACCTTGCCCTTGCCTTTACTAGTAGAAGGTTCGCTGGTTCTTTCGTTTTAACTGTAATGTTATTATTACGCAAGAGTGAGCACAAATGCCCACAAGTATAACAATGAAATAATAGTATAATAACATGGAGTGAATCAAAGACATCTGAAAAAAAGCTCAACTTTTGAATCAAGAATGAATAACAAGAATCAAAAGATTTCTGAGGGTCATAAGACCTTGAACTATGTCCTAGGTTATCAAGGGTTATACTTGAAACCTTTAATGATCGTAAGACTATGGACCTTTCTACTCGTCTTGGGGATCGACCCTTAATACCATCACATGCACAATATCTTAACGCTTATCGCATAAGTAAGTAAATCCCTTTGCGAGGGTTGTTCATCTCAATTTGACATTCAAGTCGCACCAAAGGAAGTTTGGTTTGGATAATTCATCAAGGGTTACGAAATTTTGAGCGCTCATCAACTATGGACTAGTCGAATCAATAAGGGTTCGCTAGTCTAATAAGGTTCAATAATAATGATATTCAAATTGAATAATAATCTCGGGAAATATCTGATAGAACAATTATTGTATAAGCTGAATCATGCTTTGAAAAGATAATCAATCTTTAATATAACATTTGAACTTGAATAATAGTAATGATAATTTACTCGAGGTAAATAATAAACTTGAACAATAATGACAAGTAGGGTTAGGAAACTTGCCAAATGCGTAGAGCTAAGCGATTACTACTTAGTTCACCACAAATCCTACACACACATACCGTATGTATTCACGACATTCATTAGTTATATTTTCACTTAATTATTTAATATAAACTCAACTTTATTTAACAAATCATTACCCTTCTAATTTAATTACTTAATTAAATTAGAATATTTTCATTCTCTTACTATTATTACACTCGAATAAATTATTTCATAATAATTTCCATCGAATATTTATTTTATTCCATAAACATCTCAATTAAAATATTTACTTTATTTTATAAATATTTTAATAATAATTTTCATCAAATATTTATTTTATTCCATAAATATCTCAATTAAAATATTTAATTTATTTTATAAATATTTTAATAATAATTTTCATCAAATATTTATTTTATTCCATAATATATTAATTAAAATATTTAATTTATTTTATAAATATTTTAATAATAATTTTCAACAAATATTTATTTTATTCCATAAATATCCCAATTAAAATATTTAATTTATTTTATAAATATTTTAATAATAATTTTCATCGAATATTTATTTATTTATTTTTTTATTTTATTTTTTTTTTTTGGCAAGGTGGTAATGTAGTTTAGTAGCATGCTAGGAAGTAGAGTTACTGAGCTCATTCTGCGATTTCTGATTCTGCGATTCATGAACATAATAAGGCCAAATTAGGCAAAAAATCAATCTGCGTAAAATTATACATGAATATGGCCATAACTTCCAATTAGTTATTTTTACACAATTTAGACTTACCCAATCATTGTAATACATATATAATCATTACTTAACCCATCTAGCATGATTTTTAACAAGTTATAACACATAATTTGCAAAATCAACACATTTACTTCTCTTTATTCTTGATGTTCTTGAAGGTTTTGAAAAAAAAAAAATGAAAATTGTCACTCTGATTAGTTATAACAAGAATCCGTTTATTTAAACTTTGGTCTCTTCGTATCAACATGCATAACAACATACGAATGTAAAATTTAGGGATAATATCGTTGATACATGAAATATCACGTATAAGGCCATATGGCCAAAACCCAAACTCTGTAAATTTTGAAATAGCAATTCATAGTATTATGAAACTGATGACATGATAATTCACATAATATATATATAATCAAATACGATTTGATATATCTTAACCCATATATAAACTCATAATCAAACCCTTTTTCAATTACGGAGAGATTTTACAAAATATATGAAATCCATTTTTATAAAAACTAAATGGCGTAACTTTAAAATTTGGGAAGAAGGATTACCCTTGAATACTGCTTAGATTACGGGGTGACAACAATTCCCAATTTCTCACACTTCTTCACCTTTAATCACAGATTATAATCAATCTCTCAAAGTTCTCAAACTCTCTCTCGCCTCTCGCTTTTTCGGACTTAGAATAATAATAATAAAAGAAGGCGTAATATAACGAGAGGGAGAAGAGAGGCGATGCTGTAATAATGGTCGATTAACCCAAACATGGGTATCGCATCCAACCACTACTAGGGCCTTGTTTGGCAACCCTTAATTGATTCAAAGTCATTTAATTTAATAAAGCTTTATCATATAGTTTGAAAATGTCACACTCCTTATAAAATAAATCCAATATTTTATTTAATATATTTTAAATAAAATATAATAATTTCTCATAAATTCATATAGTCACATAAATAATTTTCTCATTAATAAATAATGTCAAATTATTAATTCTCTAATTAATCATTAATTTAATTAAAATACCAATATGCTTATTAAATATTTCTTTTAATCTGATAAGCTCACATAATCACATACTTTGATAATAAAAACTCTCTACATTAATTTAATAAATGTAACACATATAATTAAATTAATTTACCACAAATGCATCAATTAATTATTTAATCTAATAATTAAATCATCGAAAAATATTTATTTAATTCAATAAATAATAAAATTAATTATAAAATTCTCGTTCGTCACATCTTTCCCCCCTTAAAAGGATTCTGTCCCCAGAATCACGACTCAATAAATTCGAGCCGTTACATTCTCCCCCTTACAAAGATTACTGTCCCGAGAATCGGTTTTACATAATTAAGTAAATAAATGAGGGTAATTCTTTATCATATATCTCTTGAGTTCCCACGTAGCCCGTCGGTGTTGTGGTTCCTCCAAATTACCTTAAATGAAGGTATAACTTTATTTCGAGAACTTGTTCTTTTTTGATTCGATAATTTGGACGAGAATTTCTTCGTAAGATAAGTCTTTCTCAAAATGTAGGGGTTCATATTCAATTACATGCTTGTAATCGGCCTTGTAGGGTCGTAATCTGAAACATGGAAGGCGTTGTGGACATTCTCGAGTCTTTGGAGGTAAGGCTACCTCAAATGCATAACTTCTCCGATTCTTCTCGGTACTTGAAAGGGTCGATGAATCTTGGGCTCAATTTCCCTTTCTTCCGAAACTGATCTTCCCCTTCAGGAGAGACCTTCAAGAAAACATAACTACCTGATTCAAACTCGATATTTTTACGATGTGGATCAGCGTATTTCTTCTGTCGATCTTGAGCCGCTACCAGTCGTGCTCGGATCATTTTGACTATTTCTGCCATCTGCTATACCAATTCTGGCCCTAGCAATTATCTTTCACCAACTTCATCCCAGTAAAGCGGAGTTACGCACTTTTCGCCATATAAGCGCCGTGGGCGGCATGCCTATACTAGCGTGGTAACTGTTGTTGTAGCTAAACTCTACTAATGGTAGGTGATCATCCCAATTTCCTTTAAAGTCCATCACACAGGCTCTTAGCATATCTTCTAATGTCTGAATCGTTCTCTCACTCTGTCCATCTGTTTGAGGGTGGTAAGCTGTACTCATTCGCAATTGCGTACCCATGCATTCCTGAAGACGTTTCCAGAAATTTGATGTGAAGCGCGGATCCCTATCTGAAACAATTGATACCGGAACTCCGTGCCTCGAAACAATCTCTTTTACGTATATCCTCGCCAACTGATCTAAGTTATATCTTATTTTGATCGAAAGGAAGTGTGCAGATTTCGTCAGTCGGTCAATGATAACCCATACTGCGTCCTAGCCTTTCTGAGTCATTGGAAGGCCAACCACGAAGTTCATTGTAATATGTTCCCATTTCCACTCTGGGATCTCTAACGGTTGTAGCAATCCACTCGGTCTCTGATGTTCCGCTTTCACTTTCTGACAGGTCAGACACTTGGCAACACATTCAGCAACATCACGCTTCAAATTCGTGCACCAGAAATGTTGTCTAAGATCTTGGTACATCTTGGTACTACCAGGGTGAATCGAATATCGTGAACTATGAGCCTCATTTAAAATATATTCCTTAATCTCTTGAACTGGCGGTACCCAAATTTTATTATCAAATCTCAGTATTCCTTCCTTATCCATCTTAAATCTTGATTCGGTTCCTTCAGATATCTTCTTTGTCACATTTTTACATTCTTAAATCACTGGTGAGCCTCCTTAACTTTATCCGGTAGGGTTATACAGATTGCATTTGAAATATTTTCTCATCAATCTCCATAGGATACTTCACTTCAATTCCAGTTTCTCCATTTACGCAATTAGCTCGTCTGAAGCGATCAACATCATCAACTTCTTCCGAGCCCTTTCTACTTAAAGGCATTGGCAACGACATTACTTACCCGGATGGTATAAAATCTCACGATCGTAGTCCTTAATTAACTCCAACCACCTTCTTTGGCGCATATTTAAGTCCTTACTGCGTGAAAATATATTTGAGACTCTTATGGTAGTATATATTTCACACTTCTCCCGTAGAGATAGTGCCTCCAAATTTTCAAAGAAAAAAAAACAAGCTGCGACTAACTCCAAGTCATGGGTCGGATATCCCTTCTCGTAATCCTTCAATTGTCGTGATGCATACGCAATAACTTTGCCGTTTTGCATCAGTACACAGCCAAGTCCTTTATGCGATGCATCACTATAAACAACAAAATTTCCTATATCATCCAGAAGAGATAACACAGGGGTCGTACGCAACCTCTTCTTCAATTCTTGAAAACTTTCCTCACACTTATCCGTCCAAACAAATTTCACAGCTTTTCGAGTTAAATTCATTAACGGAGTTACGATCTTGAAAAAGTCTTGTATGAACCTTCTATAATATCCTGCCAATCCAAGAAAACTTCGTACTTCCGATGGCGTCCTCGGCTGATCCCAGTTAATCACGGCTTCGACTTTGGATGGATTTACCGAAATTTCGTTTTTATCGATCACGTGCCCAAGAAATTGCACTCGTTCAATCCAAAATTCGCATTTCAAAAACTTGGCATATAACTTTTCCCTTCTCAATACTTCCAACATTAATCTCAAATGCTCTTCGTGTTCTTCTTTGGTTTTTGAATAGACCAAAATGTCATCTATAAATACCACTACGAACTTGTCCAAAAACAACTTGAACACACCATTCATTAGTCCCATAAATACTGCAGGAGCATTCGTAAGACCAAGCGACATTACTAAAAAATTCGTAGTGACCGTATCGTGTTACGAAGCGCGGTCTTTGGTACATCCTCCGGCCTCACCTTCAATTGATGATAATCGCTTCTCAAGTCTATCTTGGAAAAGTATCTCGCTCCCTTTGATTGATCAAAGCAGTCGTCGATCCTCGGTAATGGATATCTATTCTTAATCGTGACCTTATTGAGGTTCTCTGTAGTCGATGTAGAGTCGCATCGATCCATCCTTCTTTTCACAAACAACACCGGCGCTCCCCACGGCGTCGCTTTCGGTTGAATGTACTTCTTGTCCAACAATTCTTGTAGTTGTACCATTAATTCCTTCATCTCTATTGGTGCCATTCGGTATGGTGCCTTCGATATTGGAAGCGATTCCGGTGCCAAATCGATTTACAAAATCTACCTCTCTATCTCGGTGGAAGTCACGGTAAATTATGCGGAAATACGTCGGTGAAGTCCCTCATAATCGGTATTTCTTCTACTTTGGATTCTCTTTTCGATTATCGACTATATAAGCTAAGTATCCTCTACGACCTTGTCTTAACAACTTCTTGGCCTACATCATCGTCAGACAACTCGCTTGTGCAAGCGACTTCTACCATAAAACTGACCTTTGATGGAGTCATAAGGTTAATCGCTTCTTTGGCAATCAATTACTGTCCCGTAATTGAATAACGATCCATTCCCAAAATAACGTCAAATTCCCCAAGTCGAATAGGGATAAGATCTACGTTCATGATATTACCCTTAATATCCACTCTCGGTTCTTAAACACGTACTTATATAGGAATTATCTCCCTATTCGCAATTTCTATATTCATGGGATATTCAACTCATCCATAAGCAAATCTAAACTATTAGCAAAGTTTTGGATATAAAGGAACAAGTAGCACTTTTGAATCAAATAAAATATAAGCATTAATTTTATTGATCGGAATGATACGACACCACATCATGAGATTGGATTGCATCCCCTGTTGTCGTATTGAAAGTCCGGGGCGATCGGATTCGGTTTGTTGCGGTTGGTTGGTCGGTGATGGTTAAAGCATTTCCTTTGTTATTTCCCGGTTCCTCCTCGATCTCGACCCTCACGATCCCTTCTTGGGACAATCTCTTGCAGATGGTCCTTGAACCACAAGTAAAACAAGCACCCTTCTTTGGGTTTGGGCGGTTTGGTGCTATGTGGCCTTCACATCCACAATTGTAGCACACTCTTTTCCATTCATACAAACTCCCAGATGGGCTTTCCATAAGTCGGGCATGCTTTGATTCTTTTCTTCGACTACCTTCTTCGATTCCCCGATGATGAGCTATCGTTCCACCTTTTCTTTGATTGAAATTTCCACCTCTGTGCCACTTCCCTTGACCTTGTTATATCCTTCACCTTCACTCTTCTTCTTCTTTTGATCTTGATTGTACTTGGTCGCATCGCTTCCTCCTCCTTGAGGAGGATGGCCTTTTCGATACTCGAATGAAGCGTGTTTAATTTGAAACATTGATACCTTGCTATACACCCAAGGCTTTAGTCCTTGCTCAAACCAATCTCGCCTTCCTCTCTTATCCATGTGAACTTGATCTGGGCGAACCTTGCCAATTCGTTGAATTTAGCCGCATAGTCGAGCACGCTCATATTTCCTGCTTCAACTCTAGAAATTGAACCTCCATCAGTTACGTGAACTAGTTGGGAAATACATTTCAAAAACATCTCTTTAAATCTCTCCCATGTAATTACACCTTCACCTCCTCACACTTTGTTTGCTTGCCACCGTAGCTAGCCTCGGACATTGACATAAGCGTTGCAAAAAGCGGTCTTACGGTCTTCTCTAACCCTAGCAACGTCGAAAACCTTCTCCATTTCCATAACCCACGTTTGAGCCTCGATTGGGTTCATGGAACCTTTGAACTTCTGGCGGTCCCCAGCCTTGAAGTCCTTAAGCGTTGTGTTTGGTGGAGCTTAAGGTTGGTTATTCATGGCTCCGGTCGATAAGTTCACCAAGCTACTTTGCGGGATTATTATTGGCATAATTGTTATTATTGGTTGACTCTTCTGAGTAGGTTGGCGTTGTTGTCTTCTCCTTGGCGGCATTTTTACATTAAATAAGCGCTTTATTAGAACTTTATTTATTTCTCTAAATAGTTAAGGCATTACTCAACAATTTAACATATCACTTAACACATCATCTCAAACAACTTGATATATTTGCATTCAAATCATAGTTTTAACATTAAGCGATAGCATAAGCGCTATTTACATCAACTATCACGGAATAAAGAATCACATGGGTTTAAAACATTCAAATATTCTTTTCGTTCATAAACACGTCCGAATTTACATATAAAAACTAATTAAGTCTTTCACATAATTAAAAAATTCTATCACTTTATGCATCGAGGTCTTTGAATAGCCTTGCCACGCTCCTCATCCATGATACGAGACATCATCCTGCGATCCAACATATCTGATGGAAGTCCTTGAGCTGGATGGGGTATCTCAAAACTTCGATCTTGGGCCTCATCCACTGCATGATTAAGTGTAGAGTATGTTTCCCCAATCTTCGCTTTCTTTGCACGACTATCATCCTCTGCACGATCATCTCGACACGATTCTCTTACCCAGCCTTCCTCTGCTATGTTCAGCATTTCAGATGTTTCCTTCAGTTCCTTCTTCAGTTTCTCTATCTCTTCGGTCTTATCTTCAGTTTGACCCTTCTCATGGACCAAATCCCATTCTACATTTGCGGTCGAGAGTGAAGACTAAAATCTCCCTCTCCTTACGCTTCAGAGTAATATCTTTGAATAACCGCTCGCTTAGTCAAATCCTGGACCTCGTCTCGTAACTCCACGTTACGGTCGTATAACGTGTCATACATCTCAACATCAACGGTGTACCGTGGTAAATCTTCTTCTTCCTCTTCCTCTTCCTCAACAAATTCCTCCTCAGGATCCTCCTCAGGATCAGTCTCGAGCTCATGCTCCTGACCAACAATGGTGATCAATGGAGATGACTCCCTCTGTACCAGCTGCTCCCTAACGACATGAATGTCTCGAGGCTCCTCCTTTGTCGGTACTATAGGTACACGGGGTTCTTCCTCCCCAACTTGACTAGCTTCTCCAACATTCGACATCCTGACAACAAAATTTTAAGTTTTAGTTACTAAGTCGTATCATCTAACGCATACTTTAACACATAAACACATAAGGTCTTTTATTATCTTCAATGAATTACATAAATTCATTAATTATAACTCGATAAGAGTTTTCCATCACTATCTTCTTTCTATAAGGCTACTACCTAAGGTTGTTCCCCCACCTAAGGTTCATAACCCTGACTTTGATACCAACTTGTAACACCCCAAATCAAGGGTACTTCAATTCCACGGGATTTGGTATTCCTTTATCTACAAATATCATCTATCTATCTACCCATAATAAATGCAAACCATGCAATAGATAGAAATAATAATAAATCTCCCTTATGGGGTTACATCAACTACATAATAAATACAATCGGTTACTCTAACCTTAAACATCATCTTGAATCATAAACAATTAAGTCTTAAACAACATCATTAACTTAAGTCTTAAACAAATACATCATCATATAAAACAACAAGTCTTCATCACTTGTTAACCTTGCCCTTGCCTTTACTAGTAGAAGGTTCGTCGGTTCTTTCGTTCTTAACTGCAATGTAATTATTACGCAAGAGTGAGCACAAATGCCCACAAGTATAACAATGAAATAACAGTATAATAACATGCGAGTGAATCAAAGACATCTAATAAAAGCTCAACTTTTGATTCAAGAATGAATAACAAGAATCAAAAGATTTCTGAGGGTCATAAGACCTTGAACTATGTCCTAGGTTATCAAGGGTTATACTTGAAACCTTTAACAGTCATAAGACTATGGACCTTTCTACTCGTACTTAGGGGGATTAGCCTTTAGTACCATACTGTGCACAATATCTTAACGCTAACGCATAAGTAAATCCCTTTGCAGGGTTGTTCATCTCAATTTGACATTCGAGTCCGCACCAAAGGAAGTTTGGTTTGGATAATTCATTAAGGGTTTTGAAATTTAGAACGCTCATCAACTATGGACTAGTCGAATCAATAAGGGTTCGCTAGTCTAATAAGGTTCAATAATAATGATATTCAAATTGAATAATAATCTCAGGAAGTATATAATAGAACAATTATTGTATAACTGAATCATGCTTTAAAAAGATAATCAATCTTTAATATAACATTTGAACTTGAATAATAGTAATGATAATTTACTCGAGGTAAATAATAAACTTGAACAATAATGACAAGTAGGGTTAGAAAACTTGCCTCGTCAGCGTAGTAAGGCTAAGCGATTACTACTTAGTTCACCACAAATCCTACACACATACCATATGTATTCACGAAATTCATTAGTTACATTTTCACTTAATTATTTGATATAAACTCTACTTTATTTAACAAATCATTACCCTTCTAATTTAATTACTTAATTAAATTAGAATATTTTCATTCTTCTTATTATTATTACACTCGAATAAATTATTTCATAATAATTTCCATCGAATATTTATTTTATTCCATAAACATCTCAATTAAAATATTTACTTTATTTTATAAATATTTTAATAATAATTTTCATCAAATATTTATTTTATTCCATAAATATCTCAATTAAAATATTTAATTTATTTTATAAATATTTTAATAATAATTTTCATCAAATATTTATTTTATTCCATAATATCTCAATTAAAATATTTAATTTATTTTATAAATATTTTAATAATAATTTTCATCGAATATTTATTTTATTCCATAAGTATCTCAATTAAAATATTTAATTTATTTTATAAATATTTTAATAATAATTTTCATCGAATTTTTTTTTTTTTTTGATGGCGAAGTGGTAATATAGTTTAGTAACGCTCATTTGATATGGGTTATTTACCTCAGCTCATTTCTGATTTTTTGCAATTCTGCGATTCATGAAACATAACAAGGCCAAATTAGGTGAAAAAATCAATCACACGTAAAATTATACATGAATATGGCCATAACATCCAATTAGTTATTTTTACACGAATTTAGACTTACCCAATCATTGTAATACATATATAATCATTACTTAACCCATCTAGCATGATTTTTAATAAGTTATAACACATAATTTGCAAAATCAACACATTTACTTCCTTATTCTTGATGTTCTTGAAGGTTTTGAAAATAAAAAAAATGAAAATTGTCACTACGGATTCGTTATAACACCGAATCCGTTTATTTAAACTTTGGTCTCTTCGTATCAACATGCATAACAATATACGAATGTAAAATTTAGGGATAATATACGTTCAATACATGAAATATCACGTATAAGGCCATATGGCCAAAACCCAAACTCTATAAATTTTGAAATAGCAATTCATAGTATTATGAAACTGATGACATGATAATTCACATAATATATATATAATCAAATACGATTTGATATATCTTAACCCATATATAAACTCATAATCAAACCCTTTTTCAATTACAGAGATTTTACAAAATATATGAAAACCATTTTTATAAAAACTAAATGACGTAACTTTAAAATTTGGGAAGAAGGGATTACCCTTGAATACTCTGCTTAGATTACACAGGGTGACAACAATTCCCAATTTCTCACACTTCTTCACCTTTAATCACAGTATTCACAATCTCTCTCAAAGTTCTCAAACTCTCTCTGCCTCTTTGCTTTTCCAGACTTAGAATAATAATAATAAAAGATGACGTAATATAACAGAGGGAGAAGAGGCGATGCATGCGTAATGGTCGATTAACCCGAACATGGGTAGCGCATCCAACCACTACTAGGGCCTTGTTTGGCAACCCTTAATTAATTCAAAGTCATTTAATTTAATAAAGCTTTATCATATAGTTTGAAAATGTCACACTCCTTATAAAATAAATCCAATATTTTATTTAATATATTTTAAATAAAATATAATAATTTCTCATAAATTCACATAGTCACATAAATAATTTTCTCATTAATAAATAATGTCAAATTATTAATTCTCTAATTAATAATTAAATTAATTAAAATACCAATATGCTTATTAAATATTTCTTTTAATACAATAAGCTCACATAAGCACATACTTTGATAATAAAAACTCTCTACATTAATTTAATAAATGTAACACATATAATTAAATTAATCTACCACAATGCGTCAATTAATTATTTAATCTAAATATTAAATCATCAAAAAATATTTATTTAATTCAATAAATATTAAAATTAATTACAAAATTCTCGTTCGTCACATCTTTCCCCCCTTAAAAGGATTTTGCCCCCAGAATCACAACTCAATAAATTAGGCGAATTACAATTACATTTTATATAAAAGATTTTTTACTATGCAAAACACTATGCATAATAGAATATAATATATTCTATTTATAGAATAACTTTAATAAAGTATTACATTTTTATATAAAAGATGTTTTATTTTATTAAATGAATAAAACAAAACTTCTAAATCAACAATAATTGAATCAAATAATGTGAGATCTTATCGTGACAACTATTGTAGCAATAATTGAACAAAAGCGAGTGACTTCTCACATAAATATCAATAATCAATACTGGTATGCTTCTTATGCAACAACAGCGTATTCTTTGTACTTTTACTACCGAGTAGTTCAACAGTATCAACGGTAAAACTTCCGTTGTTATTTTCAATAAAATATTTTTGTCGTTTTCTCAATCTGACAATAATTCCGTTGTGGGGTCCACCAATGATTGTGTCGTCGTACGAATATTTCCTGTTTAAAACGAATATTCCCCGACCAATCGAATATAATATGACAACTTGCATACTTTGCAAAATTTATAAATATTACCCACAACTATAACATTATCTCAAATTCACACCATAATATTAAAAAAATTATTTTCAGAAAATTAATTCTTTATTCATAAAATCTGGGGTTTCACAATCTCCCATCCTTATGGAATTTTGCCCTCGAAATTTACATACGTACCTGGTATGCCGAACAGGTGAGGATACCTTGACTTCATTTCAGATTCTAACTCTTGAGGTATAACCATTGAGTGTTGGCTACGATTCTTCTTATCCAAGATTTTAACACGAGATCTCATACGTTAAATCATCCGCTATCTAGTCCGATTCTAAATTAATAATGTGGTTCGGGTCATCCTCATATTTACGTAACATTGATATGTTAAAAACGTTATGAGCACGCGACATACTTGGCGGTAAAACGAGTCTATAAGCCACAGTTCCTACTCAATCGAGGATTTCAAATGGGCCAATTAAATCGAGGGTTGAGATTTCCTCTCTTCAGCAACTCTTGCTTCTAGAATAACGCCCTCTTGAACCTTCTTCTTCACATTCATCAGATTCGGGTATGTAGTTTGAGCGTCTTTAACTTTATCGATTAAAGTCGATTTTACTCGTATATTCGTTATCTTTACGTGGGTCCCTAGAGTCTTTAACTCTATCTTCATCATTTGCAAGTTATATGAAATGTGTCTTTGTGTTAACAACATCGCACTTGTAAACGCATACGATCTTCTACTCAACACATCAGCTACCACGTTCGCTCTTCCACGATGATATTGAATAGTACGATAGTAATCTTAAATAGCCCGAGTCAACGTCTTTAGCGCATGTTACGTTTGTTTTAGTTGAAGAAATATTTTGAGGGTTTAAGAAATGGGTTTTGTACTAGTGTCAATACAAAATTCGATTTCACGCTCTGGGGTAGGCTAAGAAGTCTTCAGGAATACGTCAAGAGATTTATTAATGATAGAAATATCATTCAAAAGCATTACTCTCATCAAGACTTGGATAGTACGTCACATTGATACCAACTGTGACTTCTATCCCTTAACCTAGATAGCACCTCACAATGATACTTATCAACTTGTCATCGTCATTCTGGCGTCGCCTCTGAAAGTGTCGGCTTCGGTGCATTCCACACAAGGAAGTCATCAACAAAAGGATCGGGGCTCTTTACTTATGGCTTGATATGACAATGATTGAATTTAGTGGTTTGGTTGCTTGAATTCTTATAATAAGTTGGATAGGAATATGAAAGCTAACAACCTTATGAAAAACATGATGAGTAGTTAACCAATCGTTTAAAAAAAACCACATCAAAGGCAAGTATTTTCAAAGAGATAAGATCGACAGGTAACGTGAAAGTGTCGATTTGAAT
This sequence comes from Panax quinquefolius, assembly GCA_020205615.1. Classification (NCBI taxonomy): domain Eukaryota; kingdom Viridiplantae; phylum Streptophyta; class Magnoliopsida; order Apiales; family Araliaceae; genus Panax; species Panax quinquefolius. The sequence continues at coordinate 90,231,580 of CM035160.1, read as the reverse complement.
CAAACAAGATTTATAAACAGTGGAGGTAACGAAAGTTTCTCCCAATGGAGTTTCAATAGATAAATCAAAGTGTAACTTCTCCGGAGTTAAGTACAAACATTGAACACAACTAGGTGAAATAAAAGAGTGAGTAGAATCGGTATCTAACACAGTATAGACTTCGTAGGTCCTTATGATTAACTTACCTATGATAATTTTATTCAGGTTCCTTGTCACGAGAAAAAAAATTCCCTCTCTTAAACTATCGGCTTTGGCCTGTCTGGGACATCCTTTGGCATCACTATCCCGGTTGGACTTGACTTCACCATACGACAAAATCGAGCTAGGTGACCTTCTCTTCCGCAATTAAAACACGCTTTGGATTGTTGCGTACAGTTTGGACGGATGTGTCCCTCTTGTCCGCATTTGAAACATACGACCGATGGGCGTTCTTCTTCCTTTGAAATGGGTGCTGGTGCCGACGTCTTCACATCATTGTTGAACCTTCTCTTCTTAAAATGTCCATTCTTATTATCTTGGCCATGATTACCACCGAAATGGTTACCATTCTTGGCATGATAATATTCCCCCCGATGGTTATCGTTGTTTAGATGGCCGTTACCCACCAAGTATGATTATTATTTGTTGTTGGTCATTTCCTTTTGGTTGTGTTGACTCATTATCGCGCTCCAATAACTGAGCCCTATTCACAACATCTGAATATAAACAAAGTTTGTGAGAAATGAGGTATTGACGTATATCGGGTTTCAAACCTCGCAAAAACATTCGCGTCATTCGCTCCTCATTATCGACCAAATGAGATGCAAACCGGGATAACTCCACAAACTTAGCCTCGTACTGTGACACGGTCATATTGTTTTGCTCCAGCTTGATGAATTCTACCTCCTTCATGTGACGAATACTTTCAGGAAAGTACTTGTCGTTGAATAATTCTTGGAACTTCTCCCAAGACATCTTGAGTCGTCAGTGGAGTCGTTTCTGATTCTCACTGATGATCTCCTTCTTCACGCAACATAAAGGTGGCGAATGGAACCTTTTGCTCCTCTGAGCATTCCAAGACATCAAATATCTTGGTAATCTACTTTATCCATGTCTCCGCCTTAAGTGGTTCTGGCTTTTCTAAAAACTCTGATGGTCCCAGCTCCTTGAACTGCATAGCGGTGACCAACCGTGGGTTACCATTGTTTCCACCTGCATTATGGACAGGAGCTGCCTTCGCCCGTTATTGCATGAATTTCTCCTTAAACTTCTTAGCGGTGACCGTCCGAGAGTTATCAGTATTTCTACCTGCATTTTGGACATGAGCTGCCTTCTCCTGTTGTTGCATGAATTGCATAAAGTCTCTGACCATCCCATCATTCACCATTTCATCGGTGTTATTGTTTTCATGAGGAATATTGTCCTCTAGTTGCACATTATCCTGATTATTAATTTGTGGAGACTCAATGGTCTCCTGTGCTCCATTGATAATCTCAACATTCTCGGATGCCATTTTCAAACACTGCCACAAAATAAGGGTTAATTAATATATCACATATTATCCCTATACTTTGACCGACCAATTAAATACCAAATAAACTTAGGTAGGTCATACTAGCGAAAGAATTCCCGTCTCTCCTCCTAGTTCTTATCTCACATCTTAGCGAGGATCATATCCTAAGCTTTGATACCAACTGCGACGCCCCCAAAATTAGGTATACGTCACCCATCTTGGGTCGCCACTTACATGGTACATAAATTCAAATACAACTTACTAATATAACTGTCGTGTACAATACGACAAAACATAAACTGTGAGTTTGAATACAATTATTGTCTACTAGAGATTATATAAACTCAAAAGGAGTCCTCATTACAATTATTATCACACTATTTCACAAAATAGTGAGGACTACTAATGTTATCCCATGGACCATCACTCCGTTCCCCGACTCGTCCCAGCTATATTCTCATTTCCTGAAGAGAACAATGAAAGAAAGGGTGAGCTCAACTAGCCCAGCAAGAAATATTATGACTAAGATAATGCAGAATAAATTATCATTAGCCTTAAGCGATGTTAAAGCGATACAATATAACTAACATCAAGTTTAAGCTGCGATTGGAACAAGCAATCCATTAAAAGAGTCAAGTAGAAAATAAAATCTACTATCTTTTATGATTAAAAAGGTTTTCATCACTTTTATCATTTGAGACTCATTTCGATAAATAATCCATATCATTAAATCATCCACGCACTACTGAGCCGAGGATATTATTTAGTATCACGACCACGAATTATCCATGCACTACGGGCCAATGATAATCGTGTTGTCATCAACCAGTCCCGATCATCACGTAAAACAATTCATCTTTGCACCCTTGGCAAAGAGAATCCATAGCCATAATCATACCAAAAGCGTCCCATCAATGCACTACGGGCGATGAGGACTTTTAATTTTCACATCATTTGTAACATTACGGTCAGTGATTATCTTAGAATAATCCACAGTCATAATCATACCAAGTCCATCTATGCACTACATGCCACATATGACTTTCAATAAATATAAACATGAGGATGATGACAATGATATAAGAATTGATTAAATAAGTTCAAGAATTAATTTGTCCAGAACCGATAACGTCTAAATTGTCAACATGATCTTGCTTTGTAGAGTAAAATTCAAGAATGCTCGGAAGAATATTTCCATGAAAAGATCTTTGGATGAAGCGCTTGAATATCAAGGATACTCCACTAATTTCATGGAGTATAGAAGTCAAAATTTTAATGTTGAGTATAATCCGAATGGAATAACAAAAGAAATCACCATACATCTTTGTACTTAGCATAGGCAAAAGTTATTCCAATAGAATAATAATAATGGAACCATGTAAGGTAAAATTCACCGCAAGCGGGATGTCCCAGCGGAGAATAATAAATGCAGAATAATAAATGATGGAACCAGTCCAAGATATATAGCATGAACAGGATATTAAATGAATAATAGAAGAATGTAACCAAGTATAGGGTATTAAGCGTATACGAGTTATTCCAATGAATAATAAGAAATGGAATAACTACAGAGTTCTCTTCATGAATATAAAAGAATAATATCCTTCTAGTAAAATAATACTTGATATAAGAGTAGTGAAGTAGCGTAAAAACTTTTCTTCTATCTCTCTATAGTCTCTCTCTCTACAGAGTTAAGTGAATTCGTAAGAAAATGAAAATAATGAAGGAATGAGCTTCTATTTATAGGAAAATGGAATGCATAGTAACTAATCCATGAACGGTCAGATTGATTTACATTAATCCGATGGTCCATTTTAAAGAAAATCTTTTAAATAAAATATAATATATTCTATTTATATAAAAAGATTTTTTTACTATGCAAAAACACTTATGCGAGCACTATGCAAATACTATGCATAATAAAATATAATATATTCTATTTATAGAATAACTATAATAAAGTATTACATTTTATATAAAAAGATTTTTTACTATGCAAAACAATATGCATAATAGAATATAATATATTCTATTTATAGAATAACTTTAATAAAGTATTACATTTTATATAAAAAGATGTTTCTATTTTATTACGTTAATAAAACAAAATTTCTAAATCAACAATAATTGAATCAAATAATGTGAGATACTATGTAGCAACTATTGTAGCAATAATTGAACAAAACTGAGTGACTTCTCACATAAATATCAATAATCAATACCGTGTGCTACTATACAACAACGCATATTACTGTACGAATATTTTTCAATAAACGGTAAAACTTCCGCCGTTATTTTCAATAAAATATTTTTGTCGTTTTCTCAATCCAACAATAATTCCGTTGTGGGGTCCACCAATGATTGTGCCGTAGTACGAATATTTCCTGTTTAAAACAAATATTCCCCGACCAATCGAATATAATATGACAACTTGCATACTTTGCAAAATTTATAAATATTACCCACAACTATAACATTATCTCAAATTCACATCATAATATAAAAAAAATTATTTCGAGAAAATTAATTCTTTATTCATAAAATCTGGGGTTCACACAATAGACCATCAACATACTATTTTCGTTTTCATACTTGAAAAGGATATCTGGCACTAAGGCCATCCACCCGTCTTTACTTACGAGCACTTCTAGGTGATCAGCCTATTGTACTCTATGTTGATCAACACTCTTACGTTAAACGTATTTACGTTTAACATTTGGCAACCTCGCGTGCCCATCAAATAATCGATGAAAAATACTTTTGTTTGTACATAGACAGACTTACCTTTACATCCGTACCAAATACTTGGCATAGGATAGCGTTAACAGTTCTATATCGAAAGACTTGTAAGCAAATCAATCAACTCTTCAGTATTAGTCTAGCCGAGTTAAAACAAGCATCGACTCTTTCTTTAGAATCATTCATGCATTGCATAACATGCATCACGTAAAAACTTGGCTAACTCGAAGGTTAGACAAGCGTTTAAGAAAGATTTTCCTTCAAGCGTCTTCGAATATACAATTCAACTATTCTCAGTCTTTATAGGATCTACATGAGATATTCACATAGCACACTGTAATTAGTTATCAAACAAACTAACTTTACGGTTCTAACCAACTTCTTTCTCTTCTATGTCTTATTTGAATTAACTTCATTATTAAAGTCGATTCTGTAACATTCCAGAATTTTAAATTATAATATTAAATATTTCTTGATTTATATAAGTATTTAATTGATATGTTATTGTTGAATAAATAATTGTTCAATTTGAGTTGATGTGGTTTAGTTAATTATTTGTTCAATAAATAATTAAGGAGTTAAGGAAATTAATTGTTATGAGATTATATACCAATTTAATTTAATAGTTAAGCTAGAGAGCTTATAATGATTAAATGAATTATAATATTTTAATTGGAATTTGTAATTTAAAATAAAGTGTTAGTTGGTTAAATAAAATTATAATTATAAAGGAAATTATAATTATGTGATAATAATTTATGTGTTAAAGTAATTTAATAAATTAGTATTTGAATTTGTTAAATTGATTATTTAATTTAGTAGAAGTGTGTCAAATAACATTGCTATAAAGGAGTTATTAAAATAAATTAAAAGAGTTTAATTTAGTTTTGGCCAAACAAGTCTTAATGCATATTAAGTCTTTAATCTAATAGTGTTTTATCAAACAAGGTATAAGGATTAATTAATTTATTTTAATTAGCTTTACCAAACAAGGTATATAAGTTAATGGGTTATTTTTATTATGTTAGCCAAACAAGCCTTATGGCTTTTGATTTTCAAAACTTAAATAACTGATATAAGTTATATCTATATTTATATTGTATAATTAATATATTTATTGCTATATACGTTATAATTTTCTACGTTAGTTAGACTAGAGTTAGGAAGAAGGCTCACTTGAAGAAAAGAGAAGAAGAAGAAGAATACAGAGAAAAATTTGAGAGAAGTCTAAAGAAATTGAGAAAAGAATTAGGGAAAAGAAGATTGTAATCATAGCTAGCCACCATTTTCTTCTAACTCTAGAGTATCATCCTCTTAATCAAAGGTAGGATATTAATCCTTGTATGTTATTTTTAAAGTTTAATTTTCTTCTCCAAAAAGTTCTTTATAAATAATTGTGGATGATGAATTTCTTGTCTATATAGCTTTAGATGATGATTGTTGTTGTAAAACTGTTTTTCATAGGTTATGTATGATTATAATCAATTACTCTATGTATGTATGCAAATTGTGAAGAAAAATATATCACAGTGAATTCATATGAAAATATATATGAATATGAATTAGTTTAAAGTAAAAATTAAGGTTTAATTAGTTGTTAAATTGATAAATTTACTATTGGAATTGATAGAGTATGTATAATCATAACCATGGTATTTTGAATTTCTTGTTTTGATTGAAAAAAAAACAAGATGTTGATTTTCATTAAAATGTCAAAATGGAGTTTTATCAAAAACAATGAAATTGGTTGTTGAGAATTTGATGTTTATGTTATTTTATGGGTAGAATCATGCTAGGGGTTTTTACAATATGTTTACATGTAATTGGTTTATTAGATTAGAGCTTGTAGGCCAATTTGGCTTTTTGTTCATGCTGTTGCCTAGCTTGGTCGCCGAATTCTGAAGTTTGGCGCCATGCACGTGGCCTTCAAGATCGTTGTTAGTTTCAAGCCGCATTGACTTGAGCGCCATCTTTGCGGCGCCAATCGTTGATTCGTGACTCATGTACAAATGACCATGATGTAAATTATGGCGCCGCATGATGCGAAGTTAGCGAGAATGGTTCAGCAGTTTTAGTTTGTTACACAAATTTTGAAAATAAATGTTATGTGTTAATAATAGGATCATTAAATGATGAATTCGAGAATCTTGAACTAAAAATGATCATGTTATCAAGGGGTAACTAGTATTAACGTAGTTCGATTATGTGAATTGGTAATTAAACCTACATGTTATATATACTTGTTTATATATACAAAATATTGGTAATGACTAATTATGTCATGACGACATATATATAGGGTATTGAAATTGAAGTTGTAAACTTTAGCTTGTGCTCAAGGCAAGTTCTCTAACTCTAAAACTTCATTGTACAAGTTTAATTTCGTTGCGTACATTATTGTTTTTAATTCAATTTCAATTACACAAGTGGCTAACTCTGCACTTTCGTAGAGCTAGATGGTTTATTATTGAGAAAGCTCTTGTATCTAATTTTTCACAGGGATGCAAGTATTCTAAATCGTATATTTAGTATTGAGCAAGTTTCTTTAATATGTAACTTGTTATTTAGCATGCAATCGCTATATTTTAATATTTTAGTGTTGAACAACTTTATTGTTCAAATTACTATTCATTATGCATGCTTGGTATCCAATTATCAATAACTTCAACTTAATATTGTTCAAAGAAAATTATGTTATGATTATTCAATGTTTATGCTATTAGATTATTCCTAAAGCATGATATTAAATTACAAATATCGATTCGGTTATGATTATTCCTTAGCATACAGTTAGTTCTTTTGTTTTCAACTAATTCTTAGTTGATGACCGTTGAATTCTAAATTAACCTGTAATGTATCCAAACCAAACTTACTTTGGTGCGGACTTGTATTCTAAATACTGAGATGAACAACTCTTTTATTAGAGGTTTACGCTTAGCGTTGAAATGGTTGTGCAAAATACATTGTACGAAGGGTTGATCCCCCTAAGTACGTGGAGTCCTTATAGTCTTATGGCTGTTAAAGTTAAAGTTGAAAGATTACTTATAACTGTGAACATGATTTGTGGTCATTAGACCCTCAGTAGTATGTTTAAAAATGTTAATAGAAACTATCATTCAGTTCTATTGAGCCTATTTCTGGCAAATGTTGTAATGTTGTAAAGTTATTCATTCTTATTTCAAGTTAGCCTTGTTTGCTCACTCTTGCATATTATATACTTATTGCAGCTAAGGTTGAAAAGGTCAATGAACCTACCACTAGCAAAGGAAAGGGAAAAATGTACAAGTGATGAAGACTTGTAATTTTACTTTATCATTATAGACTTTTGAATGATGTAATAATTTAATTTCTGCATTTGAATGATTGTAATTCAAGGTTAGATAACCTGGGAGATTTTTATTGAAGTTTAATCCTGTATGGGAAGGTTTTTATTATTCAATTTTATTATAATTGGGTTGTTAGAAATGAATGTTTTGATTAAGTGAACACCAAATCTTGAGAAAATGAAGTACTAGGATTTGGTGGTGTCACAAGTTGGTATCAAAGCTTTAGGTTATGAACCTTAGGTGGGGGTAAAAGCCTTAGGAAGTAACTTTTGAAAAGATAGTGGAGATAACTCTTATCGAGTTTTACGGAAGAAGTAATAAAACCCTTATGTGTTTATATGTTTATAGTTTATGTACTCGTGAGTGTCGAGTAGTAATGATTAATAATTAAAACTTTAAAACTTTGTTGTCAGGATGACTAATGTCGGAGAATCGAGTCAAGCTAGGGAGAAGGGACGTCAAATGCCTATAGAGGAGGAGCCTCACGACATTCAGGTAGTGTGGGAACAACTACTGTCACGGGAGTCAGCCCCGTTGGTCACAGTAGTTGAAGATGAGAATGATGACGTGGAAACGGATGATGAGGATCCCATTGAGTTACCACAGGAGGATGAGTATGACGAAGACGAGGAGGAGGAGACTCCACTAATCTCGATGGCTGCTCGTATGTACGATGAAGTCTACAACCGTAATGTGGAACTTCAGGATACAGTTGAGGAGTTGCAGGAGATAGTAGCTGAACAACAAACTGCAATGACACAAAAAGACGGCGAGATCTAGGATCATGAGGAATGACTAACAAATGCTGAGGAGAAACTAGTACAGACTGAAGGAGAAAAAGAACAATTGATCGAGGTGGTCGTTGAACTAAAGAACAAGCTAAAGAAAGAAGCTACCAAGAGGGCGAGAGCTGAAGATGCATACGAGGAAGCTTATCAACAAACTGGAAGAGCGATAAAAGAACTCATGAGCAAAGAGGATGAAGATGGAAGAGATGGATAAAGTATTTAACACCGCAATTAATCGAGCTCAAGATCGGGTCCTGGGATATCCTATTCAGTTCGAGACACTGCCATCATACGTATTAGATTGCAAAATAATGTTTCGGGTCATGGAGGAAAAACGTGATAGGGCTAAGAAGTATCTTAATATAACATCGTAGTTGTTGTACGATGAATGAAAGGTTAAATAAATTGTAAATCCCAAGTGTTATGCAACCTATGGGATATGACTATGATGTTGTCCTAAAACTTTTGTAGTTCAGGAAAGTAATGTAAATAGCAGTGATGCTATTGTTTTATGTTTCCAAAAAGGTTTTGAATAAATAAAAGTTGTTACTTTATTCAAAGTGTTATGTGTTATGTGGTTATTTCTTTTGGAGGTAAGTTAAGTAGAAATTTCTTAAAAGAGTTGAATAATAATCTAATGAATGTATTTTAACAGAAAATACCTCCCAGATGTCAACCACCACGACCGAGAACCACTGAAGGAATCAATAACGATAATGTGGATGGTAACCCCGTTCAACAACTAGTGACGCTACAGACAGGAGCGTTGCAAAATTAACCACAAAACCAAGGTACAACGTTTAAGGATTTTAAGGAGGTTGGACCACCTGAATTTCGTGGGTCCATGATGTAAGGTTTGTAATATTCAAGAACGCAATCAAATTGCAAAAAGTGCGAAAACGTGTAAAAATCAGAGTTTAAAAAATTTACAAACCATATACCTGGATCACCCTTTATGCATAATTATTAATTAAACGAAAAGATAAAGAATAAAATCATACCCTTGAAGATCGAGCTTCCTCAGGTACAAGTTCACCTCCAAATCCTTTCGCGTTCAACTTGAATCCACCGGGTTTGGTTCCTTCCTTTGATCAACGTTAGCCACCCATATGTTTGGCCTCTAGAGGTGATCCACCAAGAAAAAATAAAGATTCAAGAAGAAGGGGTATTGGCTCAAACCCTAGTTTTTCCTATCTCTATAGAAAAAGGGCGTACTCTCCAACAAATTGGAATTATTACGTAGTTGTAAAGTCAACAACCCCACCACCCATAATAAGACTCCTCTTATTTATAGATGTGGGCAACCCACCTTAACAATTTAAGGAATTGGGATTTATTTAATTAATTAAATTCTTTTAATTAATTAAGCTCCCTAATCTTATTAGGGATAATTAATTAAACTCCTTTAACTAATTTTCCTTCCTAATCCAATTAGGAATAAATGAGAGTACTTATATTAAATTAATTCCTAAACTCTTTTAGAAATTAAAATAATAATAATTGTAATAATATTAATAAGACTCCTCTTATTAATTTATATTTAATATTTCTAAAATATTAAATAATAAATATTAAGCTATTTAATTTATTCTATCACCATAGATTAAATTAAATATACATAACTTATATTATTACGATTATGCCATTAACTTCTTAAATAATTATTCTTCCTTTTATGGTGTGACCCTTTAGGTTCTCCATATTAAACCGGTTGTGAATAAATCAATTAGAACAATTCTAATCTTATTTAAATAAATAAATTAAACAATTAACTTATTTAAATAATATTTATTTCTACAATAGGGATAAGCCTCCCTAGCGATCAACGACTTTCCGGATAATATAGATTTCAACATTAATCATAAAAGAACCTTTGAGTAAATAGTTACTGCACAATTCAATCCTTCCACCATCTGATGTCCCAATTAAATATAAGACATGGAATTCTTTGTCAAGTCTTATTTTATTTAATTATATGTATTTCGATCCTTAAATGCACAACTCAAATAATGCAAATTAGAAACTCCTTTCTAATTTTATTACGCCTTAGCCAAGGACTCTTGGGTTGTCATTTATCGAATCACATAGGACATTCTCTTCTTTTATTAGAAGTGGTAGATTCTTTATTGATCATACATTATCTCCATGTACAACTTATTATACCCAAGCATACCCTTTGATATACCCTAAGGGTCTTAAGGAATAAGTCAAAGTATAACTCATCATACACAAGATACTATGATGATCTCAAGTCCAAGGATTACTTGTATTACTATCACTATAGGAATTCCTATTGACAGGCAAGTAAAACTCCATTAGGTATTCCTTAGCGAGCCACGTTCAGTGAACTTATTCTCTAATAAGCACCTACATACTTGCTTTAGTGTCTCCACACAAATGATTATGAGATCAATCATCCTCATCTAATGAGCAATCAACGTATGTACCAATCTATCCGAATTCACTAATCCCCAATTTAGTAATCCAACGATTGGGAACTATTTTAGTTTTAAGCTTTCTAAGAATTTAGATCTCATTAGAATGATCATCATCATTATTCTAAATGCATTGCTTAAAACTATGGGTTTATCACATATTATAAAACAGCATCATGTAGATAATTAAAAGCCTTTAATAAATTAATAATTTTTATTAATAAATGAATAAGATTGTTACAAAGTATATGCTTTATCATCAAACATGATTGGCTTGTGTGCATACTACTTTCAATCTCCCACTTGCACTAAAGTCAATCGCTATTGTATCTTATACTCTTCTTCTCTAAGTGACGATTATTCTGCTGTTGGATAAGCTTTAGTTAATGGATATGTAAAGTTATTCATGAGAGTCCACTATCTCTATAGTGATTTCCCATCTTTCAATGATTCTAATAATCAAATGAAAGTGCCACAACACATGTTTAGATCCAAGATGAGACTTAGGAACTATTCCTAGTTCTGTAATGAACTTTTAATCCAAACAATCAACTTGCAGCTTCATTTATAGCTATATACTTTGTCTTTATCACTAAACTAGCAACTCTTTCCTGTTTAGAACCTTTCCAATTCACTGCACCACTGTTCAAGGTATCGCTTTACATTAAAGTGGATTTTTCTGTCATCTTGGTCTATCTGTAAAACTTGAGTCTGTTAAGCCCTCTAGTTTTAATTTAGACCCACCATGAATATGATCACATCCTTAGTGTAGATTAAGCACTTTAAGATGTTTTCAGCGACTTTCATAGTGAACTTCTCCATAATATGAGTGATCAACATCAGGTCTCGTACATTTCATTGCATGCATGATTGTCACTCATGCAATCTCTCTTCTTTTAATAGTTTGTGGGGACTATTAAGAGAGATACACTCCATAGCTCATCGACATGAGACATCTCTTGGAGTTTTCCATGCTAAACGACTTTAGCATCAAATGAATATACGTTCCTTGGGTTAAGTCGAGCATCTTCTTAAATCTATCTATATAGATTTATATCCCAAATTAAGATACTCTTCAAAATCATTCATGGAGGAATGTTTAGACAACTTTATCAATACTGATTGTAGCATTGGTATGTCATTCCTTATCCGTAGTATATCAACATATAGTACTAGGAATGTCACGATGCTCCCACTGACCCTTTTGTACACACTAGGTTCATTCTTATTTTTGATAAAATCAAACTCTTTTGATTGCCTCATCAAAACGAATGTTCCATATTTGAAAAACTTGCTTCAATCCATTTCTCTCGAAAGTGTACCTACAACACTTACCTCATCGTATGTAATGGATCATCATCTTCTATGATGTGTACCTCATCATCATCATCATCTATGATGAATCCATACCTCCAGGTATCTTGGTACTATTCGATTTACGATTGAGGTTGTGGTATAATAGGTCTATCTACAGGTTCCTCTTATTTGACTTATAGTGTTTTGTGGTTCTTGAACTCTTCAAGATCTATTATCCTCCCACTAGCCCCTTTTAATGATAAACACCTTTATCTTAGAAGGAAGCGTGTTTCATAACAAACACCTTTTGCTAAGTAGGATTATAGAACATATACCCTAAACTTACTTTAGGATGTCCCACAAATTGTACTTATAAAATCTTGTCCCAAGCTTATCCTTTGAAACCTTTTCACATAAGTTGAACAACCCCTTATCTTAACATACTTAAGATTAGGAATCCTCCCCATCCATAACTTTTATGGAGTCTTGGGGAAATTTGGATTTTGAGGTTACCTTTTCGTAGATATGCAGCCATTTCTAGGACATGATCCTAGAAGGATACTGGAATGTCGGTAAAATCATTATGGACCGCACCATGTCCAACAAGGTACGATTTTTCATTCAGATACATCAATCAATTATTGCGTATCAGGATGTGTCCATTATGAGAAAACCATTTGAGATGATTTAGAAACTTATTGCACAAGTATTTATTCCTTGATCTAATCAAAGAATCTTATTACTTTGCCAATTTGTTTCACTTCTGAATTCTTTGAACCTTTCAAATAATTCATACTTGTATTTCAGCAAATACACACATTCAACTCTTTGAATGATCATCTCCTTTTCTTATACTAATTTATTCAATATGCAAAATTATTTTCATATAAGTCAAGTATACAAAATTTATTAAGTAATATTCCGATTTATACAAAACATTATTATTATAAATAGAACAACAATTGTTCTTAATTATAATACCAAAGATTTCATTGTCCAACAATAAAATGGAAATAATATTTTTAACAAGAATGGAATACAATAACAACTTATTGACTTAATAGATTTGCTAGTAGGCATTGCTAAACTATAAGTTTCTATGGCTAATATGGCAACCTTTGCTATATTTTCCACACATAAGATTACTTATATTTGTTTAGCTTTCTACTTCTGCTTGGTCCCTTCATAAATCTATATTTATGATAACCAAAATCGGTATCCAATACCCAAGTAGAACCTTGACTTTAAGAAAAATTATTTTAAATCATGAACAAATTTGTATTTATGTAGAAACTTCACTAAGCTTCTTTGGTTAGCCAACGCAAGATACTTCTTCGGTTTCTTTCCAATGTCCGGGCTTATTGCGGTGGAAGCAAACTCCTTTGCTATCCATATCGGTTTTGTTCTTATTATCCTTTGTTTTTTGCCTTTCTATTTACCTTCTTTGAATCGTTCTTCTTTTCGGAAGATCCTTTGGTCCCTACCGATGAAGACATGGTCTTTCTTGGTTGGAAAGTGACTCTCAACATTTTTCAACATGATAAGCAAATCAAATGGAATTTGGTATCTAGCTTGTTCATATGAAAATTCACAACAATTGTGAAAGGAGTAAAGGGAGTGAGTGCAAGATCAAATCTTGGCTCAACTCTCCATCCATGACAAAACCGGTTGTCTAATTGATCAATCAAATTGATTATTTTAAGAACTTTTTCTGCATTTATAGTGCCATTGGCCATTCTAGATCGGAAGAGCTCCTTAGATATCTCGATATCTATCACCCCTACTTTCCTCACCATCAACTACTTGATGTGGGGAATATAGTAAAGCATCCATAGTTTCATCTTGTACGTGAAGCTCGTTACTCATAGATGCGAGCATGATGCATTGAGCCAAGCGTGCATCATCTTGCCACTTTCTAAAAGTAGCAATGTCTTCCTCGGAGGCATTATGCGCAACCATTGCGGGGATAGACGTATTAAGGACATAAGATAACTTTTCAGTCATGAGAACTATTCTCAAATTCCTTAACCAATCCATTTAATACGGTTTGGTTAAATAACATCTAATATATTTCGCAGTGATAGTAATTTAGACATTGTAAAATTCTGTAAATGAATTTGTAATTAACAACATTTTAACATACATTCTTTTATTAATTACCAAAATAATTTAGGTCTTGTTTTAAATTGGTATCTCCCACTATTTTCTTCAAACTATATTATCCTCACATATATAGTTCGGCAAAATCTAATTAAAGATTTGCTAGTGAGAATAAGGATCCCATTTCAAATGTATATAGCCTTGTGGTGACACAAAGAACTATATATAAATAAATAGGTAGACAACTTTTGTTAATTACATCAACTATGCAACTCCTTTTCTTTTGCCTCTTAGATTATTTTGATCAAGTGATGGCACATCCGAATCAAAATTATCTAAGTTAAGTCCGACCTAGCACTCCATGTATTCAAAAAAGAAAAATATCATCCTTGTGGTGACATAACAAAACAATATTGTTCAATTTTCTTTATAAGCATCAAATGTGATAAATTAACATCTTAAATACTTAATACTTGCCTTGTGGTGACACAACAAACTCATATTAAATATTTAATACTCTATTAATTTTATCATGATAGAAGGCGACGTTCGATATTCCAAATATCTTTGAATGCTTAGGACTTAATATAAAAAAATTGAGGGGTTTGTTATTAATTTGTCTCATCTTGTTTAGTAGCATTTGCATATATATATAAAATACGCGTTATATTAATGAACATGCGAAGCATGTTTGCATAATATATAATATATATAGTATAAGCATGCACATATAGAATACTATATTCTACCTGGATTGATTATGGACTTTTATTCTAGTTTGGTTCACTAGAGCCACCAAGTGAACCAAAAGGTCAAATCCTAAGGGTACAAGAAATAATATTTAAATATAACTATTACATTTAAACCCGGGCTCCATTACAAATGGGTCTTCAAGCGCTCCTTGTTCCTTGATCTCTAATTCTTCAAAATTAATTCTAACTATTCCTATTACAAAACTATTTAAAATAAATAGAAACCTTGATCAGTAGTCAAGGGGAAGTACATAGAGGGAATAGAATTTACATTCGGAAAAATTAGAGAAGGCGAAGTCTGTGAGACCCCATTTAATAAAACCCATACATTCATGCATCCAACTAAAATAAAATCCAATCATATTGGTCGATAGTCCATAATCAATCCCATTTATTATCAGACATATCATCATATGCATCAATAAATAACATTCATCATATGAATAATAAACATTTAATATATATATTGATATCATTTAATGGGCAAATTTAGTTAGTATAAAATCTAATTTTGAATTAAAATAAACTCCTTTATTTTAATCCAAATTTAAATCAAAATAAAACTATTTTATTTTAATTTATCAATTTTGAATAAAATAAACTATTTTATTTTAATCAAAATCTTTAATTAAAATAAACTCTTTTATTTTAATTAATTATGGAATCAATTCCATGTAAAAAATCTTTAATTAAAATAAACTCTTTTATTTTAATTAATTATGGAATCAATTCCATGTAAAAAAAACTTTTATTAAAGGAAACACGGATATTATTTTCCTATTCACAAATAAACTCCTTTATTTTGAATAATATGAAATCTTATTCCATATTTAAATAAACTCTTTTATTTAAGGAAACATGGAATCCAATTTCAACTCCAATTAGTTATCATGGAATCCAATTCCAACTCTAATTAGTTAGCATGAAATTTAAATTTTAAAATTAAAATTAAACTTTTATTTTAAAATTAAAATAAACTTTTATTTTAATTATAAAATTATTATATATATATATATAAATATATATTACGTTAATATATATATTATATATATAATCTCCTTTACTTTGAATCCATGTTATTGTATGCCGTTAATATCATATAAGGTTGATAACAAATTAACGTGAATCATGCACTTCTTTCTTACGCAAGCCGGAATCATGTGATATATATATATATATATATATATATATATATATATATATATATATATATATACATGAATTACTATATATACTATATATACTGTAACCTTATATATAATATATATGGCAACTAAAAATTTCCTTTTAATGAATCCTGCCAAATAATCACAAGATTAACCGTGGCTTTTCAAAAAAAAATAGCAACGTTTTTTTTTTTTTTTTTTTTTAATAAATTTCATACAATAAAATTATGCCCAATTAAATTGTTCAAAACACATATCAATATACATATCAAATTAAAATGATTAATAATTCGCATAAAGGTTTGGCTCTGAAGCCACTGTAAGGTTTGTAATATTCAAGAACGCAATCAAATTGCAAAAAGTGCGGAAACGTGTAAAAATCAGAGTTTAAAAAATTTACAAACCATATACCCGGATCACCCTTTATGCATAATTATTAATTAAACGAAAAGATAAAGAATAAAATCATACCCTTGAAGATCGAGCTTCCTCAGGTACAAGTTCACCTCCAATCCTTTTCGCGTCAACTTGAATCCACCGGGTTTGGTTCCTTCCTTTGATCGGCGTTAGCCACCCATATGTTTGGCCTCAGAGGTGATCCACTAAGAAAAATAAAGATTCAAGAAGAAGGGGTATTGGCTCAAACCCTAGTTTTCCTATCTCTATAGAAAAAGGGCGCATTTCCAACAAATTGGAATTATTACGTAGTTGTAAAGTCAACAACCCCACCACCCATAATAAGACTCCTCTTATTTATAGATGTGGGCAACCCACCTTAACAATTTAAGGAATTGGGATTTATTTAATTAATTAAATTCTTTTAATTAATTAAGCTCCCTAATCTTATTAGGGATAATTAATTAAACTCCTTTAACTAATTTTCCTTCCTAATCCAATTAGGAATAAATGAGAGTACTTATATTAAATTAATTCCTAAACTCTTTAGAAATTAAAATAATAATAATTGTAATAATATTAATAAGACTCCTCTTATTAATTTATATTTAATATTTCTAAAATATTAAATAATAAATATTAAGCTATTTAATTTATTCTATCACCATAGATTAAATTAAATATACATACTATATTATTACGATTATGCCATTAACTTCTTAAATAATTATTCTTCCTTTTATGGTGTGACCCTTTAGGTTCTCCATATTAAGCAGGTTGTGAATAAATCAATTAGAACAATTCTAATCTTATTTAAATAAATAAATTAAACAATTAACTTATTTAAATAATATTTATTCTACAATAGGATAAGCCTCCCTAGCGATCAAGCGACTTTCCAGATAATATAGATTTCAACATTAATCATAAAAGAACCTTTGAGTAAATAGTTACCGCATACAATTCAATCCTTCCACCATACAATGTCCCAATTAAATATAAGACATGGAATTCTTTGTCAAGTCTTATTTTATTTAATTATATGTATTTCGATCCTTAAATGCACAACTCAAATAATGCAAATTAGAAACTCCTTTCTAATTTTATTACGCCTTAGCCAAGGACTCTTGGGTTGTCATTTATCGAATCACATAGGACATTTCTCTTCTTTTATTAGAAGTGGTAGATTCTTTATTGATCATACATTATCTCCATGTACAACTTATTATACCCAAGCATACCCTTTGATATACCCTAAGGGTCTTAAGGAATAAGTCAAAGTATAACTCATCATACACGAGATACTATGATGATCTCAAGTCCAAGGATTACTTGTACTACTATCACTATAGGAATTCCTATTGACAGGCAAGTAAAACTCCATTAGGTATTCCTTAGCGAGCCACGTTCAATTGAACTTATTCTCTAATAAGCACCTACATACTTGCTTTAGTGTCTCCACACAAATGATTATGAGATCAATCATCCTCATCCAATGAGAAAAGCAACGTATGTACCAATCTATCAGGATTCACTAATCCCCAATTTAGTAATCCAACGATTGGGAACTATTTTAGTTTTAAGCTTTCTAAGAATTTAGATCTCATTAGAATGATCATCATCATTATTCTAAAAGCATTGCTTAAAACTATGGGTTTATCACATATTATAAAAAAAGACATCATGTAGATAATTAAAAGCCTTTAATAAATTAATACTTTTTATTAATAAATGAATAAGATTGTTACAAAGTATATGCTTTATCATCAAACATGATTGGCTTGTGTGCATACTACTTTCACATGAATCAAAGCACAGACCTGGATTATAGAGATAGAAAAGGTGTTCGATGTCGCTAGGGTAGGGAATGACCAGAAGACTGCTTTCACAACATTCATGTTGAAAGTAGAAGCTAGTTATTGGTGGCAGGCCAATTAAACTCGCGAAGGGCCAGGAGTGATGACCTGGGATAGGTTCAAGGAATTGTTCTTCGAGACCTATTTCCCGGAGAGTTTAAAGAGTCAGTTAGAAGTGCAGTTTCTGGAATTAAAGCAGGGAACGATGACGGTATCTTAGTATGCCGTGAAATTCAACGAATTGGCGAGGTTTGAGCCATATCATGTCAGTACGGACGAGTGTAAGGCAAAGGGATTTGAACAGGGACTGAAGCCCTGGCTGTATAGTAGGGTTTCCCTATTCCAATTGAAGACGTTTGCAGCAGTGATGGAGAAGGCAGTACTCACTGAAGGTGGAGGCGAGGTAGTGACAAAGTTCAATCAAGAACAAAAGAAGAAGAAGAATGAGAATGAGATTAAGAATGGAGGTGGTAGCGGTGGAAACAACAACAACAACAACAACAAACAACAACAGCTTGAAGAGGAAGTGGAATGGGAACATGGGTGCTGGAAACCATCAGGGTAACCAGCAAAACAAAAAGTTTGAAGCATGTGCGACATGTGGGAAATTTCATAAGGGTGTGTGCTTGATGGGGAAGCGAGTATGCTTCAATTATGGCCAGGAGGGTCACATCGCCCCAAATTGCACTCAACCGAAGAAGAATGTATGCTTCACGTGCGGATCCAAGGATCATTTTACTCGTGAGTGCCCTAAGAAGAAAGATGCAGTGACAACCAGAAGCAATGGAGGTAACAATGGAGGTACATAGGCCATTCAGGGGGACAGAAGCATCAAACAAACCCACGCCGGAACCTTGACATGGTATGCGGGGATGTTTGTGCAATCAAAAGATGTAGTGTCAGGTATTATCCCAATCAATGATATAAATGCTTATGTATTATTTGATTCGGGTGCTACTTGTTCTTTTATATCTGATGAATTTGCTAAGAGGTTAGAATTGCCTAGAGAAGAATTGAATTTTCCTTTGAACATAGAAATTGTGAATAAGGAAGTAATCCCTGTTAGATTCGTATACAAGAACTGTAGGGTGAACTTTAAGGAGAATATCTTGTTGGTAGATTTGATTCCGATTAGACTTGGAGAATTTGATGTGATTTTAGGAATGGATTGGCTGTTCAAATATGGAGCAGTAATTGATTCCCAAAAGAAGTGTGTAAACCTTATGACTCCGTCAAAAGTAGTATTTTATGATAGCAAGTCGCCTGAACAAATGAAATGTCTGACGACTATGCAGGCCAAGAAATTGTTGAGTCAAGGCTGTGTGGGCTATTTAGCTTACATAGTCGATACTCAGAAGAAGGGTGTGAAACTAGAAGAAATACCAGTGGTGAGGGAATTCAAAGACGTGTTTCCAGAGGATTTGCCAGGACTTCGGCCTGATAGAGAAATTGAGTTCGTGATCGACTTGGCGCCGGGAAAAGCACCAATATCGAAGGCCCCATACAGAATGGCTCCGGTAGAAATGAAGGAACTGATGGTACAGTTGCAAGAGATACTAGATAAGAAATATATTCAACCAAGCGTATTTCCGTGGGGAGCGCCAGTTTTATTCGTGAAGAAGAAGGACGGATCAATACATCTTTGCATTGATTATAGGGAGTTAAATAAGGTCACTATTAAGAATAGGTATCCGTTACCTAGAATAGATGACTTATTTGACCAATTGAAGGGTGCTAAGTACTTCTCGAAAATTGATTTGAGAAGTGGGTATCACTAATTGAAGGTAAGAAAGGAGGATATACCTAGAACGGCATTCAGAACTCGGTACGGACATTACGAGTTTCTGGTGATGTTTTTTGGTTTAACAAATGCCCCTGCTGCGTTCATGGATCTGATGAACGGGGTGTTTAAATCATTCTTAGACAAGTTTGTAGTGGTATTTATTGATGACATTTTGGTGTATTCCAAAACTCAAGAAGAACATGTGGAACATTTATGTTTGACATTAGAGACACTAAGAAATGAAAAGTTGTACGCAAAATTCTCTAAGTGCGAAATTTGGCTAAACCGTGTACAATTTTTGGGTTATGTGATTGACAAAGATGGGATTTCAGTGGATCCATCAAAAGTGGAAGCTGTAACCAATTGGGAACAACCAAGAACACCGTCAGAAGTGAGGAGTTTCTTGGGACTGGCCGGTTATTATAGAAGATTTATTCAAGATTTTTCTAATATAGCCACTCCACTAACAAATTTGCAAGGAAAGCTGTAAAATTTGTTTAGACGGAAAAGTGTGAAGAAAGTTTTCAAGATTTGAAGAAAAAGTTAAGTATAGCACCTGTGTTGACATTACCAGATAATACAGGAAATTTTGTGGTGTATAGTGATGCCTCACACAAAGGGTTGGGTTGTGTTCTTATGCAGAACGGCAAAGTTATTGCCTATGTATAAAGACAACTGAAGGATTATGAGAAAGGGTATCCGACTCATGATTTGGAATTGGCTGCAGTAGTATTTGCTCTCAAGATATGGAGACACTATCTTTATGGAGAGAAATATGAAATCTACACAGATCATAAGAGTCTGAAGTATATTTTCACTCAGAAAGATTTGAACATGCGTCAAAGAAGGTGGATGGAATTGATAAAAGATTATGATTGTGAGATATTTTATCATCCGGGCAAGGCGAATGTGGTTGCAGATGCTTTAAGTAGGAAAGGCCGAGAAAAAATGATGATGATAACAACTCAGGAGGAGCTCATTTCAGCAATGATAAAAATGGAGTTGGAAATCAAATTTCCAAAAGAGTCTGGCGAACAACTATTCCAGATAGAAGCTGGTCCAACTAGTGGACAAAGTGAAGGATGCTCAACTATAAGATGAAGAGTGTGGGAAATCAAAGAGAATCTGATTGAGGGTAGTGATATAAAATACAAGTTCGATACTGAAGGACTACTACAGTTCGAGGGAAGAATTTGGGTTCCAGCAGTGCCAGAACTTAAAGACGAAATCCTGACTGAAGCACACAACAAAATATTCAATTCATCCAGGAAGCACAGAAATGTATCAAGATTTGCACCGACATTTTTGGTGGCCGAATATGAAAAGGGACGTTACAGAATGCGTAGCGAAATGTTTGACATGTCAAAGAGTAAAAGTCGAACATCACAGACCCAACGGATTACTCCAACCGTTGGAAATACTGGAATGGAAGTGGGAACACATCACGATGGATTTTGTGGTGGGTCTTCCAACTACTCAAAGAGGATGAGATGCGATTTGGGCGATAGTGGACAGACTAACAAAATCAGCGCACTTTTTACTAATAAAGAGATCGTTTTGAGGCATGGAGTGCCAGTGTCAATTGTATCCGATAGAGATCCACGGTTCACATCAAATTTCTAGAAGAGACTACAAGAATGCATGGGTTGCGAATGAGTACGAATTGTCATCCATAAACAGATGGCCAAAGCGAATGAACAATTCAGACATTGGAAGATATGCTAAGAGCATGCATCATGGACTTTAAAGGAAGCTGGGAAGAACATTTACCGTTGGTGGAATTTTCTTACGACAGTTACCACGCGAGCATCGGCATGCCACCTTACGAGGCATTATACGGCAAAAAGTGCAAAACTCCACTGTGCTGGGATGAGGTCGGTGAACGCCATATGTTAGGACTAGAACTAGTACAACAAATTGATGGCGTTGTCAAACTCATCAGGACAAGATTGGTAGCAACCCAAGACAGACAGAAAAAGTATGTTGATCAACACAGACAAGATCGTGCATTCGACGTAGGAACTTTTGTGTTCCTAAAAGTTTCTCCTTGGAAGGGGAAAATTCATTTCGGTAAAAAGGGAAAGCTAAGCCCGAGGTTTATTGGACCCTTTGAATTGCTGCGAAGAGTGGGAGAAATGGCTTACGAGGTAGCTCTACCTCCAGAGTTGGAAAACATTCACAATGTTTTTCACATTTCGGTGTTACGACCGTATAAACCCGATTACAAACACGTGATCGAGTACGAACCGTTGCAATTTGATAAAGATTAGTCTTATGAAGAGGTTCCTATCCAGATAGTCGACAGGAAAGAACAAGTGCTCAGGAATAAAGTGATACCTTGTGTGAAGGTGATATGGAGGAACCACAACGCTGAAGAAGCTACGTGGGAACTCGAAGATAAAATGATGAAAGATTACCCTGAGTTGTTTGTTTAATCTGTGTCTTCAATTCTGGGGACATAATCTTTGTAAGTAGGGAAGAATGTAACGAATGTATTGTTTGAGTTGTGATTCTGAGGACAGAATCCTTGTAAGGAGGGAATGATGTAACATTCCAGAATTTTAAATTATAATATTAAATATTTATTGATTTATATAAGTATTTAATGGATAAGTTATTGTTGAATAAATAATTGTTCAATTTGAGTTGATGTGGTTTAGTTAATTATTTGTTCAATAAATAATTAAGGAGTTAAGGAAATTAATTGTTATGAGATTATATACCAATTTAATTTAATAGTTAAGCTATAGAGCTTATAATGATTAAATGAATTATAATATTTTAATTGGAATTTGTAATTTAAAATAAAGTGTTAGTTGGTTAAATAAAATTATAATTATAAATGAAATTATAATTATGTGATAATGATTTATGTGTTATAGTAATTTAATAAATTAGTATTTGAATTGATTATTTAATTTAGTAGAAGTGTGTCAAATAACCTTGCTATAAATGAGTTATTAAAATAAATTAAAGGAGTTTAATGTAGTTTTGGCCAAACAAGTCTTAATGCATATTAAGTCTTTAATCTAATAGTGTTTTATTAAACAAGGTATAAGGATTAATTGAATTATTTTTAATTAGCTTTACCAAACAAGGTATATAAGTTAATGGGTTATTTTTATTATGTTAGCCAAACAAGCCTTATGGCTTTTGATTTTCAAAACTTAAATAAGCGATATAAGTTATATCTATATTTATATTGTATAATTAATATATTTATTGTTATATACGTTATAATTTTCTACATTAGTTAGACTAGAGTTAGGAAGAACGCTTAGTTGAAGAAAAGAGAAGAAGAAGAATAATACAGAGAAAAATTTGAGAGAAGTCTAAAGAAATTGAGAAAAGAATTAGGAAAAAGAAGATTGTAATCATAGCTAGCCACCAATTTCTTCTAACTCTAGAGTATCATCTTCTTAATCAAAGGTAGGATATTAATCCTTGTATGTTATTTTTAAAGTTTAATTTTCTTCTCCAAAAAGTTCTTTGTAAATAATTGTGGATGATGAATTTCTTGTCTATATAGCTTTAGATGATGATTGTTGTTGTAAAACTGTTTTTCATAGGTTATGTATGATTATAATCAATTACTCTATGTATGTATGCAAATTGTGAAGAAAAATATATCACAGTGAATTCATATGAAAATATATATGAATATGAATTAGTTTAAAGTAAAAATTAAGGTTTAATTAGTTATTAAATTGATAAATTTACTATTGGAATTGATAGAGTATGTATAATCATAACCATGCCCAGCAGTGTTAGTTTGGCGCATATCTGCATGGCCCAACCACAATGAAATCGTGGTGTCGTCAGTCATGAGTTAGCGAGAATGGTTCCGACAGGTTTTAGTTTGTTACACAAATTTTGAAAATAATTTTTATGTGTTAATAATAGGACTGTTAAATGATGAATTCAGTAATACTAAACTAAAAATGATCATGTTATCAAGGGGTAACTAGTATTAGCGTAGTTCGACTATGTGAATTGGTAATTAAACCTACATGTTATGTATACCTGTTTATATATACAAAATATTGGTAATAACTAATTATGTCATGATGACATATATATATAGGGTATTGAAATTCAAGTTGTAAACTTTAGCTTGTGCTCGAGGCAAGTTCTCTAACTCTAAAACTTCATTGTGCAAGTGTAATTTCGTTGAGTACATTATTGTTTTTAATTCAATTTCAATTACACAAGTGGCTAACTCTGCACTTTCGTAGAGCTAGATGGTTTATTATTGAGAAAGCTCTTGTATCTAATTGTTCATAGGGATGCAAGTATTCTAAATCGTATATTTAGTATTGAGCAAGTTTCTTTAATATGTAACTTGTTATTTGGCATGCAATCGCTATATTTTAATATTCTAGTGTTTAACAACTTTATCGTTCAAATTACTATTCATTATGCATGCTTGGTATCCAATTATCAATAACTTTGACTTAATATTATTCAAAGCAAATTATGTTATGATTATTCAATGTTTATGCTATTAGATTATTCCTAAAACATGATATTAATTTACAAATATCGATTCAGTTATGATTATTCCATAGCATACAATTAGTTCTTTTGTATTCAACTAATTCTTAGTTGATGACCGTTGAATTCTAAATTACCCTGTAATGTATCCAAACCAAACTTACTTTGGTGCGGACTTGTATTCTAAATACTGAGATGAACAACTCTTTTATTAGAGGTTTACGCTTAGCGTTGAAATGGTTGTGCACAATATATTATATGAAGGGTTGATCCCCCTAAGTACGTGGAGTCCTTATAGTCTTATGGCTGTTAAAGTTAAAGTTGAAAGATTACTTATAACTGTGGACATGATTCGTGATCATTAGACCCTCAGTAGTTTGTTTAAAAATGTTAATAGAACCTATCATTCAGTTCTATTGAGC
Organism: Panax quinquefolius; assembly: GCA_020205615.1. Taxonomy (NCBI): domain Eukaryota; kingdom Viridiplantae; phylum Streptophyta; class Magnoliopsida; order Apiales; family Araliaceae; genus Panax; species Panax quinquefolius. Next base: position 90,206,535 of record CM035160.1, on the reverse strand, counting down.
CTATTTCTGGCAAATGTTGTAATGTTGTAAAGTTATTCATTCTTATTTCAAGTGAGCCTTGTTTGCTCACTCTTGCATATTATATACTTATTGCAGCTAAGGTTGAAAAGGTCAATGAACCCACCACTAGCAAAGGAAAGGGAAAAATGTACAAGTGATGAAGACTTGTAATTTTACTTTATCGTTATAGACAATTTAATTTCCGCATTTGAATGATTGTAATTAAAGGTTAGATAACCTGAGAGATTTTTATTTAAGTTTAATCCTGTATGGGTAGGTTTTTATTATTCAATTTTATTATAATTGGGCAGTTAGAAATGAATGTTTTGATTAAGTGAACACCAAATCTTGAGGAAATGAAGTACCAGGATTTGGGGGTGTCACAGATTCGACTTTCTATACTTTGTTACGTTTCATTAACGTCCTTACGTCCTTAACCGACATTCGATCATTATTGGTTATATACCAACGTTGAACGTCATTCACGGTTCACTTATTACGTCTTCGTGTTCTTCGTTTAATTTCTATTAAACCTTACTAGATCTTCTTATATTAACACCTTATAAGTAATTTAAGGTAAGTCTTATCATGTACATAAAGTACCTTCAATGTCTTACTTTAGGTCATATTCAAAATGGAACAAAACCTAACTTGGTTAGTGGTATTTGCTTGTTTGAAAGTTAGCGGTACTTTCCGTAGTCTGTGCAATTGCAACACCACCACTTTGTACTGGTTTTGGCTCTGCGGCGCCGAGTCTGTGCACCAGTTGGCCAAAATAGTTTGGTTTCTAAACGAAACTCCCGACTTCCTAATTTGTTCGTTTTATATCCGAATTGACCCATTCGAAAGCCTACAAGTCAAAAATCACATCCTTTACGTGTTCATATAAGAATTTCATATTTCCGAATTTGTTAACTCGGAATTCACCTTTAAGTTCATTTTTAAGAGTTCGTTTAACGTTTTCGTCCGTTCAATACTCGTTTTCTTCGTTATAAGTTAGAATGCGATGATTCTTTCGCCAATGACTCTTAATTACCTTATCTCACGTGTCGACATTGGAAACCAATATTTTTAAGTCACACGGCAACTTTTGACCTTTAATCCGGACTTTTTACGTTTTCGACGTTTAACGTGTATTTTCGTAAAATTCGCCATAACTTTGTTACTAATGTTCTCTAAGCCAAATCACATGGTATACTCACCAAGTGATATGCTTGCCTTGCACACCAAGTGGCCGGCCCACCATGCTCATGGGTCATTCCCATGGGTTGCCCCATGGGTTTTACCCATTTGGTGACCCACCGGTTCAATCCACGGTTCGGTTTTCTTGAATTGGGCTTAACCAATCTTATATTGGGCCTTGACTTGGGCTTCACACTTAATCCCTTGGGCTTGCTCATTCAATTGATTGGGCTAAACATAATCCAACCAAATGAATTAACATTAAGTCTTAACTTAATTCTAAAATACAAATCGTATTTCCTACGTATAATTCGCGTATTCTTTCCGTATAATACTAGTATGATAATTGTATTGTACTCCGTATTAACTCAGCATATTATACATAGATACTAAATAGTCTCATAATTGTATAACACGTGCCTTAACCATAACGCAATTCCTTTACGCATTTCATTTCCTTCTCAGAAATCAATATACTCAACCCTTAGGTTTTAAGTCCGCAGGCGAAAACTTCGTTTGCCATAACGGAATTATTATTGAATATTCCATACTATCTTCGTATTCTATCATTATGCGTTTCTCAGAATCTCATACCCTAACTCCGAACGAAATCGGATGAATAGTGTTTTTACGCAAACATTCTTGGAAAACCTTCGTTCTCGTCTTGATAATTCACAATAATTATTCTAGCACAAGGCCAGAATACTAACCACATCCGCACATTCTAGGTCATAGAACGACCTTCAAACATCATACTCACATAATAACTCAATTAAATTCATTTAATCCACATAATCAAATAAAAATTTAATTCATAGAAAATTCAAAATTCTCGGGCGTAACACATGATGAGGGGCGAAGCAAACTATTGGTGGGAAACTATTCAGCAGAGAGCGGGGGAAGGAAGGATAATATGTGAAAGGTTTACGACATTATTTTTCAAGAATTATTTTCTGAAGTGTATGAAGAGTAGGATGGAAGTGAAGTTCCTAGAATTAAAACGAGGAGATATGATGGTGGCGCAATACGCTGCTAAGTTTAATGAACTAGCGCAATTTTTGGAGCACCAAGTTGGGGATGAAGAAAGGAAGGCGAGACGCTTCGAGCAAGGATTGAAGCCGTGGTTGTATAATAAAGTATCAGTCTTTCAGATTGATTCATTTACGACTTTGTTGGAGAAGGCGGTCATTGCGAAAGGTGGCAGTGAGGCCTTAAGTCTATATCATAAGGAGAAGAAGAATAAGAACACTGGAAGTGAGCATCGTGGAGGAAGCAGCAGCGGAGCAAGTAATTCGGGAAAAAGGAAATGGGAAAACAACAACAACAACCTCAACAGCAACAACCGAAACAATAACCAAGGTGGGAGTCACCAGGAAAATTTCAAGAGGAGGACCGAAAACTTGTAACAAGTGCGGAAGGAGCCATCAGGGGGAGTGCTGGAAAGGGAAGACCACTTGCTATAACTGCGGTTAGGAGGGGCACATATTTCCAAATTGTCCAAAGCCAAATAAGATCAGGGGATGTTTTGCTTGCGGATCAACAGAGCACCAAATAAAGGATTGCCCGAAGAAAGGAAGAAGTGGAGCTGGCGGAGGCCAGGGAGGAGGGAGCAAGTTAATGATTGGTGGACCTGCACAACCCAACCGATCGACCACTCGAACCTTTAACATGACTATCCAGGATGCAGTGGTTGCGAAGGGCGTGGTGTTAGGTATAATCCCAATCAATAATATAAAAGCTTATGTATTATTTGACTCGGGTGCCACCTGTTCTTTTGTATCTGAAGAATTTGCTAGTAAATTTAGTACACCCCGAGAACGTTTAGAAGATTCCTTGAACATAGAGGTTACGAATAAGGAAATAATCCCTATAGAATACGTTTATCAAAATTATCGCACAAACGTTAGAGAACATGAACTGAGCGTAGACTTGATTCCTATTAGACTGGGAGAATTTGACATAATACTGGGAATGGATTGGTTATATAACCATGCAGCGATAATTGATTGTCAGAACAAGTGTGTGAACCTTCAGACTCCGAGTAAGTCTAAGGTAGTGTTTCATGGTAGCTTATCGCTTAAGCAATCGTGTTGCGTTACGATGATGCAGGCCAAGAAGTTGTTAAAGAAAGGATGTGTCGGTTATTTAGCTTACATCGTAGATACTCGAAAAAAGGGAGTAGAAATTAAAAATATACCTGTAGTGAATGAATTTCAAGACGTGTTTCCGGATGATCTTCCTGGTCTTCTACCAGATAGAGAAATCAAATTCGTAATAGACTTAGCACCGGGAACAACACCGATTTCGAAAGCTCCATATCGTATGGCGCCTGTAGAAATAAAGGAATTGATGATACAACTTCAAGAGCTATTAGATAAGGGTTACATTCGACCAAGTGTGTCTCCTTGGGGGGCACCAGTGTTATTCGTGAAGAAAAAGGATGGATCAATGAGGCTCTGTATCAATTATCGAGAATTGAACAGAGTAACGATCAAGAACAGATATCCATTGTCAAGGATAGACGACTTGTTTGATCAACTGAAAGGAGCGAAATGTTTCTCGAAGATCGACTTATGGACGGGATATCATCAACTAAAAGTGCGGGATGAAGATATACTAAAGACTGCGTTTCAAACTTGTTATGGACATTATGAGTTTTTAGTAATGTCCTTCGGTTTAACTAATGCTCCGGCAGCATTCATGGACTTGATGAATCGAGTTTTCAAGCCATACTTGGATACATTTGTAGTAGTTTTTATCGACGACATTTTGATCTACTCGAAGACAGAGGAAGAACATGCCGAACACCTGAGGATTGATTTAGAGGCATTACGAAAGGAGGAGATGTATGCGAAATTTTCAGAATGCAAATTTTGGATGAGAATAGCATCTCAGTAGACCCTAAAAAGGTCGAAGTATTAAGTAGTTGGGAACAACCGAGAACACCGACGGAGATAAGAAGTTTCTTAGGGTTAGTTGGGTACTATCGAAGATTCATCCAAGATTTTTCTAAGATAGCGACCCCGTTGACTAATCTGATGAGGAAAACAGTGAAATTTGTATGGACCGACAAATGCGAAGAGACTTTTCAAGAGTTGAAGAAGAGATTAAGTGAAGCGCCTGTATTATCCCTACCAAATGATACGGGAGGATTCGTGGTGTATAGTGATGCATCACATAGAGGATGGTACGTGTATTGATGCAAAGATGGCAAGGTCATCACAGACGTGTCGTCCACGTCTAATTGAAGGATTACGAAAAATGATACCCTACTCATGACTTAGAGTTAGCGGCAGTAGTTTTTGCGTTAAAGATCTGGAGACATTATTTATATGGAGAGAAATGTGAGATATACACGGACCACAAAAGTCTGAAATATATCTTCACACATAAGAAGTTAAATATGCGGCAGAGGAGGTGGTTAAAACTAATCAAAGATTATGACTGTGAGATTCTTTATCACCTGGGGAAGGCAAACGTAGTTACCGACGCTCTGAGCAGGAAAGGTAGGGAGAAATTGTTTCAACTGACAACTCAGGAGGAATTAATAAGAGATATGGAGAAGTTGGAAATAGAAGTGAAGGGACCCGAGAAGCCTGACGAGAAATTATTTATAATGGAAGCTTGTCCGACATTGTTGGATAGAGTAAAGGAAGCACATGTGGAAGATGAAGAATACGAGAAATCAAGGAAAAGAATTATGGAAAATGAGGAAGAAAAATTTTGAATAGATAAAGACGGTATTTTAAGTTTTGAAGAGAGAGTGTGGGTACCGGCGTTAACCGAGTTAAGAGAGGAGATTTCATAAGAGGCACACAATGCGACATATTTCGTTCATCCGGGAGGCACTAAGATGTATCGAGACTTGAGGCAACATTTTTGGTGGCCCAATTTGAAACGGGAAGTCGCAGAGTGTGTTAGTAGATGTTTGACTTATCAACGTGTAAAAGCAGAGCATCAGCAGCCGAGTGGGATGCTACAACCGTTTGAAATACTATAGTGGAAATGGGAGCATATTACGATGGACTTCGTGGTAGGACTTCCGGTCATGCAGAAAGGTTTGGATGCCATTTGGGTTATCGTGGATCGACTTACAAAGACTGCACATTTTCTGTCGATCAAGATCCGCTACAGTTTGAATCAGTTAGCAAGTCTGTACGTAAAGGAAATTATTTCACGACATAGAGTGTCGGTATCGATTGTTTCCGACCGAGACCCGCGTTTCACGTCAGAATTCTTGAAAAGCTTACAAGAGAGGATGGGAACACAGTTAAGGTTAAGTACTGCTTATCATCCTAAGACGGTGTGATAAAGTGAGAGAACCATACAAACGTTAGAGGACATGCTTGGAACTTGCGTGATGGACTTCAAGGGGAATTGGGACGACCACCTACCCTTAGTCAAATTTGTGTATAATAATAGTTACCATGCGAGTATCGGCATGCCACCGTACGAAGCTCTTTACAGAAGAAAGTGCAGAACGCCATTATATTGGGATGGAGTCGGAGAACGACGAATACTCGAACCAGAATTAGTACAACAAACCACGAAGGTGGTGACGATAATAAGGGCTAGACTTGTTGCTGCTCAAGATCGCCAGAAAAACTATGCAGATTTGCATCGGCAAGAACGAGATTTTGAAGTCGACAAATTTATATTCTTGAAGGTATCTCCATGGAAGGTAAATATCTGTGTTGCGTCTGTATAAGCCTAACTACAAGCACGTGATTTCTTATGAACCCATACAAGTGGAGAAGAACTTAGCGTACGAAGATATTCCTGTCCAAATTCTTGATAGGAAAGAGCAAACCCTGAGAAATAAAGTTATTTCCTCTGTAAAAGTACTTTGGCGTAACCACGATGTCGAGGAGGCAACGTGGGAGTTAGAAGATAGGATGATGAGGGATTATCCCCATCTATTTGTGTAACCTTGTAGCAATTCCGGGACAAAATTTTTATAAGGAGGGGGGGAGGATGTAATACCCGAGAATTTCCACGTATTATTAAATGAATATATTAATAGAAATATTATTTATGTGAAAATGAGTGTTATTGATTTATGAGTTGGATAATACAATTGATTGTATTTGATCAATGTACGTTAAGATGTGTGAAGTGACAAAGGGATTTGTGAAATGCCTTGTGTGGCCTAATGCGAAACGAGAAAATTCACTATGTAAGTTAACCCGGGAATTAGGAAGGTTAATCGGGTATGATCATGAGATTCTATATAGATAATCAATATACTCGTAGACTCATAGCAACACTCGTGTGGACATCATTTCATGTCATACAAAGCAAGTTAGCGTCAAAAATTGGCATGTACTGAGCGTAAAGCGCACGGTCTTGCAATCATCGAGAACGACGCAATTGCTCTTATTTATCCAAGAGATAAATTGGTGGCAATTGCGCCATTAGTCAGTTTGAGTTAGTTACTTTTTTCTGTAGCACTAAATTGGGGGACATTAATGTTATATGCGTAACATGGATGAAACCATATGATAGGAGTATATTGCAATGAAAAATGTTATGTCCGACGAAGGAATTATTAAATCATTAATTAGTATTAATTAATTGTGGGAAATGGACTTCTTTGTAATTAATTAATAATATGTGATTATTTTATTTGCATTATATAATTAATGATTATGGAAATCCATAATTACATTAATCAGTTGTTGGATTAATTAATATTGGTAGTAATTAATTAAGGAAGTGCATGATTTATTTATTTAACATGAATAAGTAAGTTAGGGATATAATAATAATATGATATTCACCATTATGTGTATATGAGTGCTAATACAACTATACTATATAGTGTAGTGTGACATTGTATGACTATATATTAAACTATAGTATTTGAAGTGGTAATTAATCAAGGAAGTGAATAAATTATTTAATTGACATAAATAAATAAGTTACCAATATAATAAGGTTATTATATGATTAAATGAGTGGTAGATGTAATTAGGGAACTACCCGGACAATAATACCTGACTGCATTATTTTATTGCTTATATTTAATGTACATGGAATATATGATTTGAGTGTATAATTAATCCCTAAATTCTCCTTATATGGTAACACTTGGACATTAAAACCATTTTTATAATAAAGTGACTAAATGTGTACAAGTGTAGAGCTAAGTGTTGCTGAGAATTTCTTCTTGTCCCAATTTTAGTGTCACCAAGTACATGAATAGTCACTCAATGCTATAATATGTATTCTCCAAAAAGGTTAAGAGCTAGGTGATGATGGCTGAGCTTGAGGGTGGTTGGCCAACCCTTGAGCAACCATTGTTTCTTGGCATTGCACTATGAATTCAAGTTTTGTGTAACACAAATGTCCAGTCCACACTCCTTCTATAAATGGCAGCCATGTTATTGTTGGTCGTTTTACCGATCAATATATGCGTGCAAGTATACACGGTCAACAAGTAATAAAGAGTAAGTAAAGTATCGTTCCCACGGAGAATTAACTAATAAAGTTCACCAAGCATTAACACTTAACCATCTCACTCTTATTTAAACGAATGATATTATATTTTATATTTAAACTATTAAATTAAATAAACCTACTATTCCTAGAGTGAGACTAGATAATGAAGACCTGAGATCACAATTTCATCTATTGACTCATTCAAATCCACACATTTCATGTTAAGCCAAACTAATTGTACTGGATTGTTAGTCAAGAACACGAAAGTGAAATATAGCCATCTCTCAATGTACCATACCCATATCACATGTAATCCACAATTGATAGAATACACATGAACACCCACATTACCTAAACCACTATATGTCTATGTGATTTACAAATAATTAGGGTTTAAGCCCAAGTTCTCAATTGACTATGAATGGTGCTTTGGTATATGTCTATCCTAAGCACAAATCATACATCCCATCACAATATAGAATATATCATCATAAACTATTAAGATCATCAAATCCAAACCCATACATTGTCTCTCAAGTCCATATAGATTATCACAGTAATTGATGGCCAATCAACTAAGCAAATAAGCATGAATCTTAATAGACAATCCTATAACAATCAATAAGGCTAACAATGAAATATATCATAATAAACTAATCCATAGAATCCATTACAATCTTAGAATAGAGTTTAAATCATAATTGAATTAACACTATCATCCACATATTGAATAACAACATAAGATACAGTTAGGAATCAAAGAGAGAATAAAAGTAGGGAATTGTATCGCAAATTTGTTCTCATGATCCAAGATTGAATCTTCAATGCTTTCCAATTGTTTCAAGTCTTCGATCTAATCACAACTCGAAAGTAACTACACTAATCTACTCTACTCTATTTTTGAAAGAAAGAATGATAGCTCCTCTAGGCCCTAAGGGTTGGAATCACCTTCTCATGTTGATAATAAGTCTAATATATAAGACCTAATCGAACTCTCCCCTCAGTTACGCTTCCAATTTCCAATTTAAAATAAAGTCAAGAGTGCAATAACGTCATACGCCACGCATGGTCCCTTCATTATCATGGGCGCGAGTCTTGCGATCGCTTTATGGCTCTCTATGTGTGTGTGTGCGCAGGGCGCTTTATATCTCTCTTATAGCATGTGGCGGCAGCAGCTTCGTCGTCTGCAATTTGTGGTCAAAGTTCCATTCCAGATCTCCATTAGCCTCATTGCCACCTACCATCGCCGAGCTATGCCATTTCTGTACTTTCACAACATAGGAATTCTCAGTACATGCATTGCAAAATATTATGAAATACAACTAAAAACACACTCAAATGTACTTGAGATGGGCATAATTCTCGTGAATTGATATCCAATAAGTAGGTATAAAACCTACTTATCAGTTATCAGTGGTGTTGTTTGAAAATTGTCTGAGATTTTGCTAAGTAGGAGTTGAGAGCATACAAGAAATCTAAAAGCTTAGGAGTTCAGTTAGAGCAAGTGTATTACATATTACGAAGGTATAATTACATATCTTACCTTCCATTTCTGTTTCTGTTAACAGAGTTCATAAGTGTTAAAAATTCAATTTCTTGAATTCATGGAAATGGATGTTTGTATGGTGGAGTAATGTTCATATAGTTGTTATATGGCCTTACAAGCATGTTTAAACTGATAAATAAGTGTTTGAGAATGATTTCATGAGTAAATTTTGTGTTTGGGCTAAACAGATTTGAGAGGTTATTGCTTTACTGCGCATTTATATTCCGAGCAACTGGCCAGTGCAATTGCATACATTTGTATTGAGGCACAGTAGCAATGGCAACACTTGCTTGATTCTTGAACTCAGTTGAGCAATCTATTTTCAAATCTGGTCATGATTAGCTAGTTGTTTTGACTTAAGCTAACATGTAAACATGTGTATGATGTATATATGGATAGGTTAACCTAATGTGAGCATGTTTTCATAGACTTGCATGATAATGGAGAGATATGGTTTACATGGAGATTTAGACTAAGTTTTGAAAACAAACTATGTTAAAGATCATGTTCTACAAATTGTGAACCTAGTAAGCTATACATGACTGATTTTGCACATAGATAAACATGTTGTATTACACATAGTTCTTTTGAGCATGATCAAACGTAATAAGCCTTGTGTAGAAAGGTTTTCAAGAAAAGACTTAGCTTAGTGAACTAACATGCATGATTTCTATATGACGTATATTCTGACTTTGCAAGCATAGCATGACTTAGAAATGCACGAATAAACTTTTAGCGTGTGTATATGAGATTAGTATGTAAACATGAATGTATTGAACTAACTAGTAAGCTTTTAATGTAAATATTGTCAAGATACCATGAGGACTAAAATTTGACATTTGTGAGCGTGTTCAATGACACTCTTAGACTCGCTCATATAGCATAAACATATATATACCATGCTTAGGTAGCACATTTCAAGAAAAGCATGAACAAAACCTATTTTTAACTAAAGAGGTGTTAGTTTCACGTATGTGTTGTGAATACACACAAACATGTCTAACATGAGTTTTAGAACTATCTTGTATGATTAGAAATCAAGCATGCTAGACCTTGTGAATTCATAACCTCGAATGGCCTTTAAATGGTTTAAGTGTTTAATTTAGAAATATGTTATAAAAGGGAACCTAGATTGACTTGAGGAGTATGAAAAGACCCTAAACATGACAAATATATATTCGTGTGATTGTTTTGGTCAAGCCGGACAGGAACCACAAGGTAGCAGCTGCATCTTGGCTTAGCGAGGAAGGGCCAGTAGCAGGCTTGCTTGATCTAAGCTTAGCCATTACAGATCAATGCTTGATCTGGAATCACAGTTAGTGAATTCTGACTTTTGGACAGCAACTTGCATGATGCCTATGATGCTAAATGTGATCTAAAACCTACTGATGTATATATATATGTGTGATGCTTAGTTGTTAAGTTGGTGTTGTATTGAAATGGAAAGTCCATGAGTAGAGGAGGTCTTAACCTTGAGAATTCTTGATTTGTTTATAAAGTAACTAAGTATTTGATTCATGATGACTTATAAACTGATTTTGTACCATATGTGCGTACGTGTATCGTGTCAAGCTTGATCAAGGACTGTGTTAGCTAATGAACACTGTATATTTATAATACGCTATACTAGGGTTCTAAAGTATTAATTTATTAACGTGGATAAACTATGCGTAAGGCAAGTATCCGAACCCTACTTTACATTGTGCAAGTATTCTAAACTCTTGTATTACTTTATTCCAGCAAATATCGTAGACTTAACTCTTTGAATGTAAGTTATCCTACTTAGTTGTTCAATCAAGCTAGTATGCTTAAACTCTTGTGTAAACCATTATTCATGATGAACTTGGTACTATTCTTGAATATTGTGAAAGAGTCGACGACATTTGATTCGGCTAGACTATATGCATGTTTATAAAACTGTCCAAACTATGACACCCCCAAATTTGGGTACTTCGATTCCACGGGATCTGGTGTTCACTGTACAAATACCATCTATCTATCTACCCATAATAAATGCAAACCATGCAATAGATAGAATAAAAATCTTCCCCCAAGGGTTACAACATCAAATAATAATAATACAATCCCCAAAGTTAAACTAACCTTAAACATCCATCTTGGAATCATAAACAAATAAGTCTTAAATAACATCATTAACTCAAGTCTTAAACATAAATAGATCATCTAATAAAAATAACAAGTCTTCATCACTTGCTAACTTTGCCCTTGCCTTTACTAGTGGAAGGTTCATCGGTTCTTTCGTTCTTAATCGCAATTTTATTATTAAGCAAGAGTGAGCACTATTGCCCACCACAAGTATAATAATGAAATAACAAAGATAATAACATCTTGAGTAAATCAAAAACATCTCGAATGAAAGCTCAACTTTTGAATCAAGAATGAATAACAAGAATCAAAAGAATTCTGAGGGTCATAAGACCTTGAACTATGTCCTAGGTTATCAAGGGTTATACTTGAAACCTTTATCAGTCATAAGATTATGGACCTTTCTACTCAGATTTAGGGGGTCACCTCTTAGCCACTTAGTACCATCTTGTGCACAATATCTTAACGCTAACGATAAGTAAATCCCTTTGCGAGGTTGTTCATCTCGGTTTGACATTCGAGTCCGCACTAAAGGAAGTTTGGTTTGGATAATTTATCAATGGTTCTGAAATTTAGAACGCTCATCAACTATGGACTAGTCGAATCAATAAGGGTTCGCTAGTCTAATAAGGTTCAATAATAATGATATTCAAATTGAATAATAATCTTAGGAAGTATACAATAGGACAATTATTGTATAACTGAATCATGCTTTGAAAAGATAATCAATCTTTAATATAACATTTGAACTTGAATAATAGTAATGATAATTTACTCGAGGTAAATAATAAACTTGAACAATAATGACAAGTAGGGTTAGGAAACTTGCTCTCGAATCGTGAAGCTAAACGATTACTACTTCCGTTCACCACAAATCCTACACACATACCATATATATTCACGACATTCATTAGTTACATTTTCACTTAATTATTTAATATAAACTCCACTTTATTTAACAAATCATTACCCTTATAATTTAATTACTTAATTAAATTAGAATATTTTCATTCTCTTACTATTATTACACTCAAATAAATTATTTCATAATAATTTCCATCGAATATTTATTTTATTCCATAAATATCTCAATTAAAATATTTACTTTATTTTATAAATATTTTAATAATAATTTTCATCGAATATTTATTTTATTCCATAAATATCTCAATTAAAATATTTAATTTATTTTATAAATATTTTAATAATAATTTTCATCAAATATTTATTTTATTCCATAAATATCTCAATTAAAATATTTAATTTATTTTATAAATATTTTAATAATAATTTTCATCAAATATTTATTTTTTTTATTTTATTTTTTATTTATTTTTTATTTTTTTTTTGACCGTCGGGGCGGGGTAATTTAGTTTAAATAACGTGGCAAGAAGCTGAGTTATCGAGTGCTCATTTTACGTAGTTTTCGCATTCATGAACATAACAAGACCAAATTAGGCCAAAAATCAATCACATGTAAAATTATACATGAATATGGCCGTTGTAAGACCCCAACTTATTATTAATGAAATTTAATTTTCTCTATTTATTATTTTGAAATAGTAAGGGTTGATGTGATTAATATGGATAGTTAGGGGTAAAATACTAAATATTTCAAAATAAGCAAGTGGTTATAAAATATTCATTGTTGTTCGGGAATATTCGTTTGGTCGTGGAATATTTGATCTTTGTTGGGAATATTAAATACGCCAAGCCTAAAACCATGTGTGGGCCCCCATAACTGGAAAGCGATTGGATGAAGAAAACGACAAATATTAGTTTGTTCTTTGTTATTATCTTTGTTAAAATACTAAATTGGTTAAAACACAACGGTAGCACTGCAGTATTGCACCAATTATTGATTCTTACGTAAGAAGGCACTACTCAATAATGGTTACGAGAATTCTTGCTCAAATTATTTTATTTTATTGATTCAATAATTCTTTGCGTTGATATTTTATATTGTTTGTTGTTTAAATAATTGTCATTACAATAATATTTTTCATTATCGAAGCAATAATTCATATTATCCGAATAATATTATTGGATAACATTATTGGCAATGTCTAGAAAGTTCATACTAAGGAGAGGTTTGGTCACCTAATTGCGGCGATGAGGAGAAATTCTTATTAGAAAGCCCCTCTTTCACAGAGGCGCACTGGTTGTCAATATTGTGATTCGTAATATTATTTGTGAATAATTAATTATTGATTCATATGATGAGGAAAATATTGATTTTATGTGGATATAGATGGAGAAAATTTTAATGTGACAATTGTTGAAAATTGAAATTTTAATTTTTTACGATAAAATAATTATTTAAATATATTATTATATTTTAATAATATAATAATGGTGATATTTTTACAACGAATGTGGGATATATGAGTATACAAGGAGGAAGAGTATTTTTGTTGCAATAAATGTTTAAAACATGTTAAACATGTCGGTGGACCCCATTTATTGACTGAAATTTGATTATAGCTTGTAAAATCGCCCGTTTGTGAATTTCGGTCAATTTCTATTTGGAATTTGGAAAAACTTTCTTCTGTAAAGTTGTAGAGAATTGAATTTCCTATAAAAAAATGCGAGATTCGAATTTTCTGATGAAAGGGCTATTTATTATGAATTATTGAAGTTCGAAGCTCAAAATAATTGATTTTGGAAGTTTAAAATATTTTAATTACAAAAACGTTTTTGTGTTTGGTTAGCCTCATTAAACACATGCAAGTTGCTGAATTCAGATGGTTCTAGGTGCGTAGAGAATTTGTAATATATATAATATTATTATATTAAATTTTACGCTTTGGTGTTCTAAGCAATTTCTATAAATAGGGTGCTTAGGTTAGAATTGAAAATCACACCGAGCTGAAGTTTTCTCTCTATATTATCGGCGTATTCTTGTGAGTATTTTGAGTATACTTTGAGTATTGTTAGGCGGTGCAAGTTTCCTTCAAAGACTATATATCCAGATTCCAATTTAGAAGTACTAATCTTCGAGGTAAGGGATATTTTTTTTTTCAGTAATGATATTATTTCTTCAATATCATTATGTTGAAATATTGATCTGAAGTTTTATCAAATTTGGAACTTTTGGTGGTGTCGAGTTACTTATTCACGATATCTGGCCTTTATTCACGATATATGACACTATTCACGAATACGGCACTATTCATCGAAAATGAAAATTTTTCTTTTCGTCTAAAATATCTATTCTCGGATACTAGCTTTGATTGTATCCATGTTTTGATCATTCTTGAATTTTACACCACTCGCGATTATTTTTTGAGGTATTTTTGGACGTGAATAAAACAAAGTACGAATCCTTAATCCTTAATCCTTGTCATTTTGTTTCCTTTGGATTCGTTTCTTTAAAAATATTTTCATCATCTTGGTCTTAAATGATGATATTATGGAATATCTTTGTTGTGTAGTGCAAAGATGAATGATTTCTGAAGAATATCTTTGGCACAGTAGTGCAAAGATGAGCAGTGTTTAGATGAACATGACCTAATGATGAATATCTTTGGGCGTAGTGCAAAGATGAATATGTGATTCCGGATATATATTGATTGATGTTACAGGGGATAAAAGATAGAGCGGTGAACTTTTAAATTCATACATGGAAGATAGTAGTTTGCATTCTCTACTTAACTCTTCTAATGAATTATTATTTCATTGCGAATATTGATTTAAAATTTGTTGTCTATTGTATTCTATTAGATTTTTCCTGTTGAAGACTAACGGTAATTTGTTGTATATTATCTTAGTCATAATATTCTTTCTTGAGCTAGTTGAGCTCACCCTTTTCCTTTTGTTCCATTTTTATCGGGAGGCGAGAAATATAGCGAGTACGAGTCGGGGTATGGAATGAAGGTTCTAGAGAGAGTTGTTTAGTAGTCCTCACCATTTTGTAAAATAATGTATCAATAAATGTGATGAGGATTTATTTGAGTATAGATATTGTCTAGAAGATAATATTTGTATTTAAACTCACAGATTTCTTGTTGTAATAATAAAGTTGTAGTTGTTTACATACCATGTATTGACAACTCGAGAATGGGTGATGTATACCTATTTTGGGGGCGCCACAACCATAACTTCCAATTAGTTATTTTTTTGCAATTTAGACTTACCTGTGAGACCCAGATTTTATCAATAAAGATTTAAATTTTGTGAAATAATTTTTAATATTATAGTGTGAATTTGAGATAATATTATAGTTGTGGGTAGTATTTATAAATTTTGCAAAGTATGCAAGTGGTTATATTATATTCGATTGGTGGGGAATATTCGGTTTAGCGGGGAATATTAAATACAACTACTCAATCATTGGTGGACCCCACAATGTAATTATTATCGGATTGAGAAAACGACAAAAATATTTTATTGAAATAACGGCGGAAGTTTTACCGTTGATCTTTGTTGAACTACTTTCGGTAGTAAAAATACAAGATGTCGTGTGGTTGCATAGTAGCACACGGTATTGATTATTGATGCTTATGTGAAAAGTCACTCGGTTTGATTCCATTATTGTCGATTAATAATATGAATTATTATAGCGATAATGACGTTTTGTTTTATTACATTATTATTAATGTAATAAAAGCGAAACATCTTTTATATAAAATGAATACTTTATTAAAGTTATTCTATAAATAGAATATATTATATTTTATTATGCATAGTGTTGCATAGTGTTTTTGCATAGTGTTTGCATAGTAAAATGTTTTTATATAAATAGAATATATGATATTTTATTTAAAAGATTTTGCTTTAAATATGGATAGTCGATTAAAGTAAATCAATCGGACCGTTCATGAATTAATTACTATGCATTCTATTTTCCTATAAATAGAAGCTCATTCCTTCATTATTTTCTTTACTTAATTCTTTGAAACTAGAGAGAGAAATTATAGAGAGAAGCTATAGAGAGAAAATCTATAGAGAGAAAGAAGAAGAGTATTACGGTACTTCACTACTTTGATATCCAAAGGTGTCTTTTTACGTAAAGGGTATTATTTGTTGTACGTAAGGGATATTATTCATTTGTATTCATGAAGAGAACTTGATTATTCCATTCTTTATTATTACATTGGAATAACTTGTGTATACGGCAGATACCCTATACTTGGTGAAATCCTCTGTTATTCTATTCATTATTATTACATTGAATAACTTTTGTAAAAGTGGTATACCCTATACATAACTTTTGTATATGGCGGCATACCCTATACTTGGTGAAATTCTTATGTTATTCCATCCTTATTTATTACATTGGAATAACTTTGTATACGTGAATCCCCTATACTTGGTGATCTTCTTACGTTATTCCATTCTTTATTATTACATTTGGAATATCCTCGCACTGTGTGTTTTACAGGACACTGGTTCCATTGTTTATTATTCGCAATTATTATTACATTGGAATATCACATGCGTGTGTTTTACAGGACTGGTTCCATTGTTTATTATTCAAGCATTTATTATTACATTGGATCATCCCGATTGTGAATTTCACGACCTGGTTAGATTATTATTATTACATTGGAATAACCTATCATGCAAGTACCGCATGCATGGTGATTTCTTTTGTTATTCCATTCTTTATTATACCCGGTTGGTTAAAACTTTGACTTCTATACTCCATGAAATTAGTAGAATATCCTTGATATTTGCGTTTCATCCAAAGATATCTTTTCATGGAAATATTCTTCCGATCATTCTTGAATTTTACTCTACAAAACGTTATCTTGTTGACAATTTGGACGTTACTAATTCTGGATAAAATAATTCTTGAACTTGTTTTATTGAATTATTATGTCATTGTCATCATCCTCATGATATATTATGTTATCTTTGGCTTACGTGCATAGATGAACTTAGTATGATTATGACCGAGGATCATTCGGTATAATCATGGCTTGTTATAAATGATGTGATAAAAGTCCTCGGTGGCACGTAATGCGTTGATGAATAGTTTTGGTATGATTATGACCAGGGTGATTCGGTATAGTCATGACCATTGATAATTTGATGAAAATCCTTGACCGTGGTACAAGGATGATTAGATAATGGTGGTTTATTTATTGTTTGAGTCTCAAATGATAAAAATTGATGAAAACCTTTTAAAACCTAAAAGATAGTAGATTTTATTCTCTACTTGACTCTTTTAATGGATTGCATATTTCATTGCAGATTAAATTGGTTGTCTATTATATTTTATCGGTTTAACTTTGTTGAAGGCTAATGATAATTTATTACGCATTATCGTAGTCATAATATTTCTTCTTTGGGCTAGTTGAGCTCACCCTTTTTTTTCACGATTCTCTTCGTGAAATGAGAACATATTTGGGACGAGTCGGGGAGCGGAGTAATGGTCGAGAGGATAGCATTAGTAGTCCTCACTATTTCGTGAAATAGTGTGATAATAGTTATAATGAGAACTCCTTTTGAGTTTGTATAATATCTAGTAGACAATATTTGTATTCAAACTCACGGTTTTATGTCGTATTGTACACTTAGTTATATTAGTAAGTTGTATTTGAATTTATGTACCATGTAAGTGGCGACCCAAGATGGGTGACGATACCTAATTTTGGGGCGCCATATTTGATATATCGAGCTTAGGATATGATCCGGCTAAGAGGTGAGAATAGTACTAGGAGGGAGAGCGGGAATACCTTCGCTAGAATGACCTACCTAAGTTTATGTGCTATTTTATTGGTCGGTCAGAATATAGGGATAATTTGTTACATGTCAATTAACCCTTGTTTTGTGAAAGTGTTTGAGAATGGCATCTGAAAATGCTAAGATAAGCAATGAAGCACATGAGAGTGTTGATTCAGCTCAAACAAAAGGTAACGACCAACAACACGATAATAATCATACTGGTGGCAACGGCTATCAGAACAATGATAACCATCGTGGGGGAAATTATCATGCTAAGAATGGTAACCACTTCGGTGGTAATCATGGCAAAGATAATAGAAGTGGAAATTTCAAGAAGAGAAGGTCATTTAAACTCACAGTTTATGTCGTATTGTACACGACAGTTATATTAGTAAGTTGTATTTGAATTTATGTACCATGTAAGTGGCGACCCAAGATGGGTGACGTATATCTAATTTTGGGGCGTCACATACCCAATCATTGTAATACATATATAATCATTACTTAACCCATCTAGCATGATTTTTAAAAAGTTACAACACATAATTTGCAAAATCAACACATTTACTTCCACTATTCTTGATGTTCTTGAAGGTTTTGAAAATAAAACATGAAAATTGTCACTACGGATTCGTTATAACACCGAATCCGTTTATTTAAACTTTGGTCTTTTCGTATCAACATGCATAACAACATACGAATGTAAAATTTAGGGATAATATACGTTCAATACATGAAATATCACGTATAAGGCCATATGGCCAAAACCCAAACTCTGTAAATTTTTGAAATAGCAAGTTATCATTTACTGAAACTTATGATATGGAATCATATAAAATATATATAAAACATGTTATGCTACTCGAATTATTACATATATTCCTAACTCAATTTCCCAATTTACAGAAATTCCACAGAACTTGATTGAAAGTCATTTTCATAAAACTTAAACAACGTAACTTTAAAAATTTGGGAAGGAGGAGATTACTCTGAGTGTAAGGTATAGATTAGAAGGGAATAATTCTTCTCAACTCTTCTTCAATAAAAATTATCTCTCAACACTTCTCAATCTCTATCTGAAACTCTCTATGTTTCTACTTTTCTAGACTTATGAAAAATGAAGAAAGAAAAGGAAGACGTCAATTGAAATAAAGAACTGACGCGCTGAGTGGTCAGTTAACCCAATAATGGGTAACTGCTCCAACTCACCATAGGGCCTTGTTTGGCTAGCAAAATAGATTTAAAAACCATTTAATTTAATAAAGCTTTATCCTATAGTTTAATTAATGTCACACTCCTTCATAAAATAAATCAATATCTTATTTATTTTAAATAAAATATAATAATTTCTCATAAATTCACATAGTCACATAATTAATTTTCTCATTAATAAATAATGTCAAATTATTAACTCTCTAATTAATAATTAAATTAATTAAATAACATCATGCTTAACTAAATATTTTATTTAATTCGATAAGCTCACATAATTACATATTTGAATAATAATTATTCTCTACATTAATTTAATAAATGTAACACATATAATTAAATTAATCTATCATAATTGCATCAATTAATTATTAAATCTAATAATTAAATCATCAAAAAATATTTATTTAATTCAATAAATATTAAAATTAATTTACAAAAATCTCGTTCGTCACATATTTCCCCCCTTAAAAGGATTCTGTCCCCAGAATCACGACTCAATAAATTCGACCCGTTACATTCTCCCCCCTTGCAAAGATTCTATCCCCAGAATCGTTTACAAATAATTAAGTAAATAAATGAGGGTAGTTCTTCATCATATTCTCTTCGAGTTCCCACGTAGCTTATTCAGCGTTGTGGTTTCTCCAAATTATCTTAACATGAGGTATAACTTTATTTCTGAGAACTTGCTCTTTTCGGTCGACAATTTGGACAGGAATTTCTTCGTAAGATAAGTCTTTCTCAAAATATAGGAGTTCGTATTCAATTACATGCTTGTAATCGGCTTTGTAGGGTCGTAACACATAAACATGGAAGACGTTGTGGACATTCTCGAGTGTTGGAGGTAAGGCTACCTCGTACGCGACTTCTCCGATTCTTTTTAGTACTTCAAAGGGTCTAATAAATCTTGGGCTCAATTTTCCTTTCTTTCCGAACCTGATCTTCCCCTTCCAGGGATTGATCTTCAAGAAAAAATAACTACCTAATTCAAATTCGATATTTTTACGATGTGGATCAGCGTATTTCTTGTGTCGATCTTGAGCCGCTACCAGTCGTGCTTGGATCACTTTGACTATTTCTGCCGTTTACTGTACCAATTCTAGCCCTAGCAATTTTCTTTCACCAACTTCATCCCAATAAAGCGGAGTTCTGCACTTTCATCTAATTGATAACGCTTCGTGGCGGCATGCCTATACTAGCGATAATGCTTGTTGTTATGTAGAACTCTACTAATGGTAGGTGATCATCCCAATTTCCTTTAAAGTCCATCACACAGGCTCTTAGCATATCTTCTAATGTTTGAATCGTTCTCTCACTCTGTCCGTCTGTTTGAGGGTGGTAAGCTGTACTCATTCGCAATTGCGTACCCATGCATTCCTGTAGACGTTTCCAGAAATTTAACGTGAAGCGCGGATCCCTATCTAAAACAATTGATACCAGAACTCTGTGCCTCGAAACAATCTCTTTTACGTATAGCCTCGCCAACTGATCTAAGTTGAATCTTATTTTTATCGGAAGGAAGTGTGCGGATTTCGTCAGTCGGTCAACGATAACCCATACTGCGTCATAGCTTTTCTGAGTCGTCGGAAGACCAACCACGAAGTCCATTGTAATATGTTCCCATTTCCATTCTGGGATCTCTAACGGTTGTAGCAATCCACTCAGTCGTTGATGTTATGCTTTCACTTTTTGACAGGTCAGACACTTGGCAACACATTCTGCAACATCACATTTCAAATTTGACCACCATAAATGTTGTCGAAGATCTTGATACATCTTGGTACTACCAGGGTGAATCGAATATCGTGAACTATGAGCCTCGTTCAAAATATCTTCCTTAATCTCTGTGACTGGTGGTACCCAAATTCTACTCTCAAATCTCAATATTCCTTCCTTATCCATCTTAAATCTCGGTTCGGTTCCTTCAGATATCTTCTTTGTCACCTTTTTTCATTCATCATCCTTAAGCTGAGTCTCCTTTACTTTATCTAGTAGAGTTGTACCAGATTTCATCTGAAATAGCTTCTCATCGATCTCCATAGGATACTTCACTTCCAATTCCAATTTCTCCATTTCTGTAATTAGCTCCTCCTGAGCAGTCAACATCGTCAATTTCTCTCAACCCTTTCTACTTAAAGCGTCGGCAACCACATTTGCCTTACCCGGATGGTATAAAATCTCACAGTCGTAGTCCTTAATTAACTCCAGCCACCTTCTTTGACGCATATTCAAATCTTTCTGTGTGAAAATATATTTCAGACTCTTATGGTCCGTATATATTTCACACTTCTCTCCGTAAAGGTAGTGCCTCCAAATTTTTAAAGCAAAAACAACTGCAGCTAACTCCAAATCGTGGGTAGGGTATCCCTTCTCGTAATCCTTCAATTGTCGTGATGCATAGGCAATGACTTTGCCGTTTTGCATCAGCACACAGCCAAGTCCTTTATGCGACGCATCACTATAAACAATAAAATTTCCTGTATCATCTGGAAGAGATAACACAGGGGTACTCAACCTCTTCTTCAATCCTTGAAAGCTTTCCTCACACTTATCCGTCCAAATAAAATTTACAGCTTTTCGAGTTAAATTCATTAGCGGAGTTGCAATCTTGGAAAAATCTTGAATGAATCTTCTATAATATCACCTTGATCCAAGAAAACTTCAGACTTCGAGTGGCATCTCTACTGATCCCGATTGATCACGGCCCGACTTTGGATGGATCTACCAAAATTCTATTTTTATCGATCACGTGCCCAAGAAATTGCACTCGTTCAATCCAAAATTCGCATTTTGAAAACTTGGCATACAACTTTTCCCTTCTCAATACTTCCAATGTTAATCTCAAATGCTCTTCATGTTCTTCCTTGGTTTTCGAATAGACCAAAATGTCATCTATAAATACCACTACGAACTTATCTAAAATGGCTTGAACACACCATTCATTAGTCCCATAAATGTTGCAGGAGCATTAGTAAGACCAAACGACATTACTAAAAATTCGTAGTGACCATATCGTGTTCTAAACGCTGTCTTCGGTACATCCTCTGGCCTCACCTTCAGTTGATGATAACCGCTTCTCAAGTCTATCTTGGAAAAGTATCTCGCTCCCTTCAATTGATCAAACAGGTCGTCAATCCTCGGTAATGGATATCTATTCTTAATCGTGACCTTATTCAGTTCTCTGTAGTCAATGCAGACTCGCATCGATCCATCCTTCTTTTTCACAAACAACACCGGCGCTCCCCACGACGATACGCTTAGTTAAATGTACTTCTTGTCCAACAATTCCTGTAGTTGTACCATTAATTCCTTCATCTCTACTGGTGCCATTCGGTATGGTGCCTTCGATATTAGAGCAGTTTCGGGCACCAAATCGATTATGAAATCTACCTCTCTATCTGGTGGAAGTCCTGGTAAATCGTCTGGAAATACGTCGACAAAGTCCCTCACAATCGGTATTTCTTCTACCTTCAGATTCTCTTTTTGACTATCGACTATGTAAGCTAAGTATCCTACACAGCCTTGTCTCAACAACTTCATGGCCTGCATCATCATCAGACAACTCGCTTGTCTAGGTGACTTACTACCATAAAACACAACCTTTGACGGAGTCATAAGGTTAATACGCTTCTTTTGGCAATCAATTACAGCCCCGTAATTGAATAACCAGTCCATTCCCAAAATAACATCAAATTCTCCAAGTTGAATAGGGATAAGATCTACGTTCATGATATTACCCTTAATATCCACTCTAAGTTCTTAAATATGTACTTAACAGGAATTATCTCTCTATTCGCAATTTCTATATTCATGGGATATTCCAACTCATCCATAAGCAAATCTAAACTATTAGCAAAGTATTCGGATATAAAGGAACAAGTAGCACCCGAATCAAATAAAACATAAGCATTAATTTCATTAATCGGAATAATACCTGACACCACATCACGAGACTGGATTGCATCCTGCACCGTCATATTGAAAGTTCTGGCGGTCGATCGGTTTGTTGCATGTGGTCCGATGATGGTTAAGGAATTTCCAATGTTATTTCCACGGTTACCTCCTGGTACTGCTCCTCCTGATCCCTTCTTAGGGCACTCTCTTGCTATATGATCCTTCGAACCGCAGTTGAAACAAGCACCCTTCTTAGGGTTTGGACAGTTTGGTGCTATGTGGCCTTCCTGACCACAATT
Source organism: Panax quinquefolius (assembly GCA_020205615.1). Lineage (NCBI taxonomy): Eukaryota > Viridiplantae > Streptophyta > Magnoliopsida > Apiales > Araliaceae > Panax > Panax quinquefolius. Next base: position 90,183,183 of record CM035160.1, on the reverse strand, counting down.
ATAGCACACTCGCTTCCCTTTCACACAAACTCCCAGATGAGCTTTCCCACAGGTTGGGCATGCTTCAATTCGTTTCTTCTGATTACCTTGTTGATTTCCCGATGATGAGTTGTCGTTCCACCTTTTCTTCTGATTGAAATTTCCACTTCCGTTGCCACTTCCACTAGCCTTGTTATTAATTTCACCTTCACTCTTCTTCTTCTTCTGATCTTGATTGTACTTGGTCACTGCATCACTTCCTCCTTCACGAGATGATGGCCTTTTCGATACTCAAAGAACGCGTGTTTAATTTGAAACATTGATACCTTGTTGTACACCCAAGGCTTTAGTCCTTGCTCGAATCTTCTGGCTTTTCTTTCGTCCGAGTGTACTTGATACGGGGTGAACCTCGCTAACTCGTTGAATTTAGCCGCGTAGTCAGGTACACTCATGTTTCCCTGCTTCAGTTCCAGAAATTGAACTTCCATCTGATTCTATGAACTAGTTGGGAAGTACATCTCGAAGAACATCTCTTTAAATCTCTCCCACGTAATTACACCTTCACCTCCTCGTACTTTGTTTGCTTGCACCAGTAGCAAGCCTCAGACTTCAGCATAAATGTTGCAAAAGCAGTCTTTTGGTCTTCTCTAACCCTAGCAACGTTGAAAACCTTCTCCATTTCCATAACCCACGTTTGAGCCTCGATTGAGTTCATGGAACCTTTGAACTCTGGCGGTCCCACCACCTTGAAGTCTTTAAATGTTGTGTTTGGTGGAGCTTGAGGTTGATTGTTCATTGCTCCAGTCAGTAAGTTAACTAACTATTGAACGGGATTAGCGTTGGCATAATTGTTATTATTGGTTGACTCTTCCTGAGCCGGTTGACGTTGTTGTCTTCTCCTTGGCGGCATTTTTCTGTTAAATAAACGCTTTATTAGGACTTTATTTATTTCTCTAAATAGTTAAGGCGTTACTTAACAATTTAACATATTCATTTAACACATCATCTCAAACAACTTGATATATTTTCATTCAAATCAAAAGTTTTAACATTAAACGATAGCATAACTGCTATTTACATCAACTATCCTGGAATAAAGAATCCACAAGATTAAAACATTCAAATATTCTTTCGTTCATAAACACGTCAGAATTTACATCTAAAAACTAATTAAGTTCTTTACATAATTAAGTAAATCATATCACTGCCGGTTAAGGTGCTGAATAGCCTTGCTACGTTCCTCTTCTAAGATGCGATACATCGTCTTGTGATCCATCATGTACAATGGTAGTCCTTCGAACTGGATTGGGTACCTCAAATCTTGATCTTGGGTCTCATTCATTGCCTTGTTAAGTGTAGAGTACGTTTCCCCAATCTTCGCTTTCTTTGAACGACTATCATCCTCTGCACGATCAGCTCGATGCAATTCTCTTACCCAACCTTCCTCTGCTATGTTCAGCCTTTCGGAGGTTTCCTTTAGTTCCTTCTTCAGTTTCTCTATCTCTTCGGTCTTATCTTCAGTTTGACCATTCTCATGGACCAAATCCCATTCTACATTTGCCGATCGAGAGTGAAGAGTCGAAATCTCCTCTCTTCGCTTCTAGAGTAATATCTTTGAATAACCGCCGCTTCGGTTAAATCTCGGACCTCGTCTCAGTAACTCCACATTATGGTCGTATAACGGTCATACATCTCAAAGATCAACTGTGTCGTGGTAACTCCTCTTCTTCCTCTTCCTCAACAAATTCCTCCTCGGGATCGGGCCTAGGACTCATGCTCCTGACCAACAACGGTGATCAATGGAGATGACTCCCTCTGTACCAGCTGCTCCCTAATGACATGAATGTCTCGGGGCTCCTCCTCTGTCGATACTATAGGTACACGGGGTTCCTCCTTAGTAGGTACTATAAGTACTCAGGGTTCTTCCTCCCCAGCTTGACTAGCTTCTCCAACATTCGACATCTTGACAACAAAATTTTAAGTTTTAATTACTAAGTCGTATCATCTAACGCATACTTTAACACATAAGGTCTTTTATTATCTTTAATGAATTACATAAATTCATTTCTTATAACTCGATAAGAGTTTTCCATCATTATCTTCTTTCTATAAGGCTACTACCTAAGGTTGTTCTCCCACCTAAGGTTCATAACCTACAGCTTTGATACCAACTTGTGACACCCCCAAATTCGGGTACTTCGATTCCACGGGATCTGGTGTTCACTGTACAAATATCATCTATCTATCTACCCATAATAAATGCAAATCATGCAATAGATAGAATAAAAATCTTCCCCTTAAGGGTTACAACATCCAAATAATAATAATACAATCCCAGATTAAACGAACCTTAAACATCTGTGCGGAATCATAAACAAATAAGTCTTAAATAAAATCATTAACTCAAGTCTTAAACATAAATACATCATCTAATAAAAATAACAAGTCTTCATCACTTGCTAACTTTGCCCTTGCCTTTACTAGTGGAAGGTTCATCGGTTCTTTCGCTCTTAACTGCAATGTTATTATTAAGCAAGAGTGAGCACTATTGCCCACAAGTATAATAATGAAATAACAGTATAATAACATGCGAGTAAATCAAAAACATCTGAATGAAAGCTCAATTTTTGAATCAAGAATGAATAACAAGAATCAAAAGAATTCTGAGGCTCATAAAACCTTGAACTATTTCCTAGGTTATCAAGGGTTATACTTGAAACCTTTAACAGTCATAAGACTATGGACCTTTCTACTCGTATTTTTAGGGGATCGACCCTTAGTACCATCATCATGCACAATATCTTAACGCTAACGCATAAGTAAATTTTAATATCCCAGTTTTATTTTTATTTTTTTAAATATTTTTTTATGTAATTTAAGAATTGTTAATAAACGAATTTATATGAAACTTTTGGGTGATTTCATTGATTAGATGTATGTGTGTGGTATATATATGTGTTATTTCAAGATATGTGATGAGATGTATTTAAATGGTTGGTTTAGTTTTATTTAACTATTTAAATAAAATTAAGTAGGGAATTATTCTATTTTATTACGTGGGATGGTATTAAATCATGAGCTGGAGTTAGGAGCAGAATTTAGAGATGCGGACTGTGTATTCGAGTCCGGAACGTCGAAATTAGTCAGGATAGACTGTAATCACGAAAAAGTGTCATAGTTGACTTTTTGGTCAAAGTCAACCTGTTGACTTTTTTCGAGGAAAAGTCAACTACTTAATTTCGTGAGATGAATTTGACTAAACGGATAGTCCTTGATGTCCGGAACGTCGACTTTAGTAGGAATCGATATATGGTTCGCAAAGTTTGGTTCTGAAGGGTAAAATAGTCAAATAGCTTATTAATTGATTAATTGATTAAAATAAATATATGTATTTTTTTTATAATAGAAATCATTGAACCGATGGACCCATGAGACTATTAAATTGGGACAAGGGAGGAGTATCGTATATTACATAATAGCTAGGGTATAAGTAATTTATTTTTTTCCTTAAAACCAAAATTCTTTTTAACTCCCACATTCATTTTCTCTAACTCCCACATTCTTTCTATTAATTAACTATATTATTGTATTATTAAGTACTGTGAGTAACTAATCATTAGTGTTGGGAGTTATGGGAGTTGGGGGTTATGGGAATCAAAAGACTCTAACAAAGCTATACATATATACAAACACACTTTTCTTTTAAGAAAATTCCACCAAATAAGCATGCAGAGAAGTTGAGTGTGATAGATAGTGTGGTAGTATTCTAGAGATCACTTAACAACTAACAAACAAGGAAGAGGGATAATCAAATTAACGCAAGGGAAATTCATCCAAAAAGGTAAGCTGTGAAACTCTCTTTTTCATGTTCTTGAAGAAAAATAGTGAAAAAGCATGTATAGCCATGGTAAATGGTTTATGTTGATTTCATAAGGCTATGATAATATTGTTGGTTTCTGTTATGAGGAGGATAAGGAATGAAAAGTATGGTTTAAACATGTTTCAATTACATAAAAAATCAAATATTTCATGAATGTATGCGATATGTTGATAAAATGCCTCTTTGTAGTCAATTTGTTCATAGCATGGTAATTTAGTGAGTTGGTTTGTTGTAGCATGTTCATATATGTTCGTAGAAGTGATCTGGACAGTAAGAGTCAAGCCCATGCATGCTAGAATCAAAATCACAAAATTTTTCAAAGTTGGTTGAATGTGAAATCTGTGATTTTTGGGGTTTTTCGGAGCCTCAGAATCATGGTGTAGATGACTCAATTAGCGTATGTTATAATTTTATATAATAGTATGTAGCATGAGGTACAACTTGTCCAAATTTCATAAGAAACGAAGTTAAATTGAGCAAGTTATGAAAATCGTAGAGTAAAAATCGTAGAGTCAATGAAAATCGTAGAGTCAGTGAAAATCATAGAGTAAACTCAAAAATCGTAGAGTCAATGAAAATCGTAGAGTAAACTCTGAAAATCATAGAGTTAGTGAAAATTGTAGAGTCATTGAAAATCGTAGAGTAAAAATCGTAGAGTCAATGAAAATCGTAGAGTTAGTGAAAATCGTAGAGTAAACTCAAAAATCGTAGAGTCAATGAAAATCGTAGAGTAAACTTTGAAAATCATAGAGTTAGTGAAAATCGTAGAATAAACTCTGAAAATTATAGAGTAAAGTTTATATTACAACTACTATGCGTTGCTAATAGTTGATGTACATGATTATACAATTGTGTAGGGCACGTGAAGTGTAGATAGCTGTAAGCTGTTAATCTGTTATTGGTAAACAACGATCAAGGAAAGTTTCTTACCCTATTTTTCATTATGAATTTATTCAAATCTTATTCAGTTGATTGCAGCGAGGGTAAGTTTGGGCTTGTGATTAAGTAATCATTCGTGCAAGCTCCTCTATTGTAAAGTTCTATAACTTCAATTTTGATGCGAAACGTTATTGATGATTATTCAGTTCCTATTGTAACTGCTATACTTTAAAGTTCGTTTACCCTTAATGAACTATATCCAAGCATATTATCTAGCTTTCGTTTCAGCTAGGTGTTATTGATGCAAATGTAGTATATTTTTTGAACAATTCAAATCCTTTGAAGCTATTGAATGCTTACCAATCCAAATTGCTTTGGTGAGGTCCCGCATGAATACTAAGATGAACAACTTGGATAACGGGGTAACTGATGTCGGGCATATAGTCCCATTTACGCTTATGCGTTTAAACTTTATACTTGTGCACAATGTAGGGTACGATGGGCTGATCACCTGGAGTACTTGTAGAGACCGTTTACAATCTATTTGATTGTTAAACCGTCTGATGGTTTTTGATGAAACAAAGTAATGTTCAGGGTATCTAACACCCCTTAGTATGTTATTGAGAATTCCAGAACTCTTATCTTGATATTCCAGTTTATCTCTTGATATTTATTTCAACTATTGAGAAATATTCATACTAATGCTTCTACTTCTGATGTATGTTCTCAAACTACTTTATATACTTGCTGGGTAATTTGTGCTCATTCTTGCTTAAACTTTTCAGTTAAGGCTGATAACGCTAAGGGCTCGGGCAAGGACAAAGGAAAGTCTAAGATGAAATGATGAGAGTTATTTATGTAATAATTATATTTCCGCATATGATGTGATGTAGCAATAAACGCGAAGTTTATGTTTCAGTTTATTAAAGGTTGTAAAGACTTGGGACTTTATTTTGAATAAGTATGTAATAGTTAATATTATTATTATTATTATTATTAGAGTTACTTAGATAGATGATGATGTATGTTATATCGTGAGCACCATGTCCCGTGAATCGATGTTACACTTGATTTGGGGCGCCATGAGTTGGTATCAGAGCAATAGGTTATAAACCTTAGGTGGGGAACCTTAGACTATAACCTTAGGGAAGTTAGTGGAGAAAATAAAGAGATGAACTCATGTAGAGTTCTAGGGGTTGGGTCAAATTTATTTTTTCCTAAAAACAAAAACAACTATTTTAAAATACTAACCGAGTTATTTTTTTCTTGTTTGAAGGATGTCAGGAGAAGAGGAAGTTAGAGATATCCACGTTGTGAGTGAGCAGTTGGTGACAAATTGTACACGAGCCTATAGTCGAGGCAAAGAGTCGACTCTGCACTCGGAGGAGTATCCTGAAGAGGAAGAGGAGCCCGAGGAGTACTCGGAAGAAGCACCTGAGGATACTTTATTGGATGAGTTGATGGATAGGATTACGGAGTTGGAAGACAAGGTCCATGAGTTAAAGGAGCTGTATCAAGTGGAGTAGCAAACTGCAGCATTGCTTGAGGCATTGGTGCACCACCTGATAATTAGGAACGGGGATCTGGCTGACAAGTTGCGAGCATCAGACCAGAAGGCGGATAGGCTGGAGGATGAGAAAGAAGCTATTAGGACCCATTTGGGGCATACCATTAATGGGTTAGAGTCGAGGATTCAGAGTTTTCAAACTAACAAGCAGATTATTACCACATTCTGGGGAGAAGAGAGGAGAGACCGTGTTCGGGCTGAGAAGCTAACTAGCGAGTTAGAAGGAGAGGTGAGAGATAAGAAGGTTAAGATAGACAAGATGAAATACGCATTTAAGTCAGCACATGGAAGGTTTCAACATAGGGTGAATCATTTTCCAAGTGAGGAGCAACCTGCCTAGACGTGTTATAAGCCGAAATTCGGTAATCGGAGATAGTGGATGAGGAGCATGAGGACGCCATTAGGCGGGGCTTTTTGTTTATTATGATGAACTTTTACTACTTGCGTATAGAACGCTTATCTTTGAATAATAAGCTTGGTTTCAGTTTTTACCAAGTATGTTGGTTTAAAGTGATGTGAATGGCTTAATGTTATAAGATGATGAAATACCTTGGGTGTTATGTTTATAAATAAATATGTTTTTATTTAAGTATGTGATGTGATGATTAAGTCTCTTCTTATGATTGATATATTATGTAGAGTAAGTGATAAGATAATAACATAAAGTTCATTTTAAACAGATAGATGACTAGAGGAAGATGTCGTAAAACACCCGAGGGGTCAGGCGGTAATGCTGGGGATCCACCGAATCCTATGCAGCAGTTTGTAGACATGTTAGTGGGGGCACTTCAGAATCGAACCCCGAATGCAAATAACCCTCCAGTGGCCAAAGTGGCACACTTCAAGGACTTCAAGAGTGCGGGAACCCCTGAGTTCAAAGGAACCACTGAACCCATTGAAGCTCAAACTTGGGTCAAGGAAATCGAAAAGACGTTCTCTATCGCCCGAGTAGGTGATGATCAGAAAACAATCTTCGCCACTTACATGCTGAAGGGTGAAGCTAACTTCTGGTGGGAGGCAAACCAGACCAGGGCTGGAGAAGGCGTGATACCTTGGGAAGGGTTTAAGAAAACCTTTTTCGAGAACTATTTTCCGGTTAGTATTCAGAGTCGCATGGAGATGCGATTCCTGGAGCTGAAGCAAGAAGACATGATGGTACCTCAATATACCACAAAATTCAACGAGCTGGCGAGGTTTGCGCCTCACCAGGTCGACACTGAGGAGAGAAAAATGAGGAGGTTAGAGCAGGGTCTCAAACCATGGTTATATAGCAGACTCTCGGTGTTACAGACGAAAAGCTTCGTGACTCTCCTGGAGAAAGCTATAATCGCTGAGGGCGGAAGTGAGGCCCTGATGAAATTTAATAAGGAAAAAAAGAAGAAGAATGAAGGAGCGAATCGCGGGGAAGGTAGCAGCAGTGGTGCAAACAAGAGGAAGTGGAACAATAACAACAGTAGCAGCAATAATTTCAAATCGAGAAACTCTAGGGGAAAACAAGGGGAAACAAAGAAGAGAACAGAGGCATGCAAGGAGTGTGGGGGGAATCACTCGGGGGCATGTCTAAAAGGAAAGAATGTCTGTTTCAACTGCTGGCAAGAGGGGCACATCTCTCCCAATTGCTCTGTACCAAAGAGAAATGGATGCTTCAACTGTGGAGCATTGGATCATCAGGCAAGGAATTGCCTAAAGAATAACACAGCAGGAGGAAATGGAGAAAGGGGACCAAGCGGTGGGAATCTCGCGATTAATGGACCACCAACTCAGAATCAACCAACAACAAGGACTTTCAACATGACGGTTCAGGATGCGGTCGCATCCAAGGACGTGGTTTCAGGTATCATTCCGATCAATGATATATCTGCTTACATATTATTTGATTCGGGTGCTACTTATTCCATCGTATCGTATGAATTCTCCCAACGATTAAATTTATCCCAGGAAGAATTAAAATATCCTATGAACATAGAAGTTGCTAACAAGGAAATGATTCCCGTTAGCCATGTCTATAAAAATTGTGTTATAGACATCAGAGGATATAAGTTACCCGTGGATTTAATTCCAATTCAATTAGGAGAATTTGATGTAATTCTAGGAATGGATTGGTTATTTAACCATGGATCGGTGATAGATTGCCAAAAGAAGTGTATAAACCTTAGGACTCTAGATCAGTCTAAGGTAGCATTCTATAGAAGTAGGTCGCCGAGACACTCAGGTTGTCTGACGATGATGAAAGCAAGGAAGTTACTAGGAAAGGGATGTATAGGATATTTGGCCCATATCATCGATACGTAAAATGCAGGGATAGAGATGGGACAAATACCAGTAGTGAACGAATTTCCTGATGTATTTTCGGAGGAATTTTCAGGACTTCCGCTGGATCGGGAGGTCGAATTCGTTATAGATTTAGTCTTTCGGCGGCACCAATTTGAAAGCCCTTACGAGAATGTAACGGCACCGGCAGTAAATGAAGGAGCCGATGGTACAGTTGCAAGAGTTATTGGATAGGAAGTTTATTCAACTGAGTGTGTCTCCTTGGGGAGCACCAGTTTTATTTGTGAAAAAGAAGGCTGGATCGATGAGACTATGTATCGACTATCGAGAGTTGAACAAGGTGACGATTAAGAACAAGTATCATGTTACCTAGGATAGATGATCTGTTCGATCAACTAAAGGGAGCGAAATATTTTTCCAAGATTGACTTGAGGACGGGATATCACCAATTAAAGGTAAGGAAGGAGGATGTACCTAAGACAACGTTCAGGAGACGTTACAGTCACTACGAGTTCCTGGTGATGTCGTTCGGGTTAACAAATGCGCCAGCAGCATTTATGGACATGATGAATCGAGTATTCAAGCAATACTTAGATAAATTCATAGTTGTGTTCATAGATGATATCTTAATCTATTCTAAGACTCAGGAAGATCATGCTGAACATTTAAGGTTAGTGTTGGAGGCATTGAGGAAGGATAAGTTATACGCAAAATTCTCGAAGTGTGAATTCTCGTTGGAGAAAGTTCAATTTCTGGGTCACGTGATCGACAAGGACGGAATTTCTGTGGATCCAGCAAAGGTGGAAGCAGTTCAGAGTTGGGAACAACCAAAGTCACCGACTAAAGTAAGAAGTTTCTTAGGACTGGCAGGCTATTACAGACGGTTTATCCAAGATTTTTCAAAGATAGCGGGAACGTTGACGAATTTAACAAAGAAGTCGGTAAAATTTGTCTAATGTGAAAAGAGTTTTAAGGAACTCAAGAAAAGACTGAATGAAGCACCAGTGTTGTCTTTACCTGACAATACAGGTGACTTCGTGATTTTCAGTGATGCATCTCACAAAGGACTTGGTTGTGTGCTTATGCAACATGGTAAAGTTATTGTGTATGCTTCACGTCTATTGAAGGATTACGAGAAGGGATATCCTACCCATGATCTGGAATTGGCGGCAGTAGTATTTGCCTTGAAGATATGGAGGCACTATTTATATGGTGTAAGGTGTGAAATATACACGGACCATAAAAGTCTGAAGTATATTTTCACGCAGAAGGAGTTGAATATGAGACAAAGAAGATGGTTGGAACTTATAAAGGATTATGATTGCGACATCTTGTATCATCTGGGGAAAGCGAACGTGGTAGCAGATGTGCTAAGCAGAAAGGGCAGTGGTAGGTTGGCAATGCTAACAGCTCAAGAGGAGTTAATTAAGGAGATGGCTAGATTGGAACTCGAGATAAAAAGTCCAAGAGAGCCAGAGGGGAAATTGTTCGCAATGGAGGCTCATCCGACTCTATTGGACAAAATCAAGGAAGTACAAGGCAGCGATGAGGAATGTGTGAAGGTGAGGACAAGAATTTCAGATGGAGAAGAGCTTAAATTCAGTATGGGGGGTGATGGACTATTATGATTTGAGAAGAGAATTTGGGTGCCGTGTAAGGTGTGAAATATACACGGACCATAAAAGTCTGAAGTATATTTTCACGCAGAAGGAGTTGAATATGAGACAAAGAAGATGGTTGGAACTTATAAAGGATTATGATTGCGACATCTTGTATCATCCGGGAAAGCGAACGTGGGTAGATGTATAAAAGCAAGAAAAGAAGCGCAAGGTAGGTTGGCAATGCTACTAATTTCAAGAGGAGTTAATTAAGGAGATGGCTAGATTGGAACTCGAGATAAAAAGTCCAAGAGAGCCGTAGGGGAAATTGTTCGCAATGGAGGCTCATCCGACTCTATTGGACAAAATCAAGGAAAGTACAAGGCAAATGATGAGGAATGTGTGAAGGTGAGGACAAGAATTTCGGATGGAGAAGAGCTTAAATTCGAGATATGGGGGTGATGGACTATTATGATTTGAGAAGAGAATTTGGGTGCCAGCGGTGTCTAAATTAAAGGAAGAAATCTTGCAGGAAGCTCATAGCTCAAGTTACTCAATTCACCCGGGAAGCACAAAGATGTATCAGGATCTCCGCCAACGTTATTGGTGGCCCAATATGAAAAGAGAAGTCGTAGAAGAGTGCGCCAAATGAAGTGTTTAATATGCCACGAAGTTAAGGCGGAACATCAGAAACCGAGCGGGCTACTTCAACCTTTAGAAATTACAGAATGGAAGTGGGAGCATATCACGATGGACTTCGTGGTAGGACTTCCAACTACGCAGAAGGGTTACGATGCAGTTTAGGTGATCGTTGATCGATTGACCTAGTCAGCGTATTTCTTGCCAATCAAGATCAGATATACCTTGGATCAGTTGGTAAAGCTTTACATCAAAGAGATTGTTTCCAGGCACGGGGTACCTGTATCAATTGTGTCAGATCGCGATCCGCGGTTCACAACAAATTTTTGGAGAAGTTTTCAACAACGCATGGGAACACAACTGAGGTTGAACACGGTGTATCATCCTCAAACAGATGGGCAGAGCGAGAGAACTATTCAAACGTTAGAGGACATGCTGAGAGCATGCCTTATGGATTTCAAAGGGAGCTGGGATGATTGAAAGTATTATGCATACAAGCCAATCATGTATGATGATAAAGCATATACTGTGTAATCAATCTTATTTATTTATTAATAAAAGAATTATTTATTAAAGGCATTTATTATCTACATGGTGCTGTTTTAATAATATGTGATAAACCCATAGTTTTAAGCAATGCTTTTACAATAATGATGATGATCATTCTAATGAGATCTAAATTCTTAGAAAGCTTAAAACTAAAATAGTTCCCAATCATTGGATTACTAAATTGGGGATTAGTGAATCCGGATAGATTGGTACATACATTACTTGCTCATTGGATGAGGATGATTGATCTCATGATCATTTGTGTGGAGACACTAAAGCAAGTATGTAGGTGCTTATTAGAGAATAAGTTCACTGAACGTGACTCGCTAAGGAATACCTAATGCAGTTTTACTTACCTGTCAATAGGAATTCCTGTAGTGATAGTAGTACAAATGATCCTTAGACTTGAGATCATCATAGTATCCTATATATAATGAATTACACTTTCACTTATTCCTTAAGACTCTTAGAGTATATCAAAGGGTATGCTTAGGTGTAATAAGTTATATATGAAGATAATGAATGATCAATAAAGAATCTACCACTTCTAGTAAAAGGAGAAATGTCCTATGTGATTCGATAAATGACAACCCAGGAATCCTTGGCCAAGGTGGAATGAAATTAGAAAGTAGTTTCTAATTTGCATTCATTAAGAGTTGTTTATTTAGGAATCGAAATACATATAATTAAATAAAATAAGACTTAACAAAGAATTCCATGTCTTATATTTAATTGGGACATCAGTATGGTGGAAGGATTGAATTGTACGGTAACTATTTACTCAAAGGTTCTTTTATGATTAATGTTGAAATCTATATTATTTGGAAAGTCGTTGATCGCTAGGGAGGCTTATCCTATTGTAGAATAAATATTATTTATTTAAATAAATTATTTGTTTAATTTATTTATTTAAATGAGATTAGAATTGTTCTAATTGATTTATTCACAATAGGTTTAATATGGAGAACCTAAAGGGTCACACCATAAAAGGAAGAATAATTATTTAAGAAGTTAATGGCATAATTGTAATAATATGTTAAGTATATTTAATTTAATCTATGGTGATAGAATAAATTAAATAGCTTAATATTTATTATTTAATATTTTAGAAATATTAAATATAAGTTAATAAGAGGAGTCTTATTAATATTATTATAATTATTATTATTTTAATTTCTAAAAGGTTTAGGAATTAATTTAATATAAGTACTCTCATTTATTCCTAATTAGATTAGGAAGGAAAATTAGTTAAAGGAGTTTAATTAATTCCCCCTAATAGGATTAGGGAGCCCATTTAATTAAAATAGTTTAATTAAATAAATAATACCTTATTTTAATTAAAATAGGGTTACATGATATCTTAATAAGAGGAGTCTTATATTAGATATCTAATATACGTAATTCCTAGAGTTGGAGAGTACGCCTCCTTTTTCTATACAGATAGGAAAAACTAGGGTTTGAGCCGATACTCCTTCTTCTTGAAAATTCTTCTTCTTTGGTGGATCACCTATAGAGGCCATACACTTGGGTGGCTTACATTGATCAAAGGAAGGAATCAACCTAGGAGATTAAAGGAGATCATGAGAAGTAGGAGGTGAACTCGTGCACTGAGGAAGCCTCGTTTCACAAGGGTATGATTTCATAATTTCTTATTCTTCGTTTAATTAATAATATGCATAAAGGATGATCCGGGTAATTGATTTGTGAAAAAATTTTAAAATCTGATTTTATTTCGCTTCCGCTATTTTTGCAATTTGATTGCTACTTTAATTTTCACAAAACCTAACAGTGGTATCAAGAGCCAAACTTTATGCGAATTATTAATTATTTTGATTCCATTTATGTATGGCTATGAATTTAGAATTATTTATTGGGCATAATTTGTTGTATAAAATTATTATTTTATGAAAAAATTTTAATTTTGCCGAAAACTATTTTCACAAAATATTTTTTTTCGGATCCGTGTATGTCCTGTCTTACAAGGGAATCCGTGTGGCGTTATTAAGGTTATCATGTTTTCAAAGTTGCAGTATATATTATAAATATATATATATATATATATATATATATATATATATATATATATATATATAACCATATCAATTGCTTTTTACAAGGGTATCACGTTAACCGAGATTTAAACAACAAGGGAGGTTACTAAATTTTTTTTTGCGTGAATCAAGAGTTCAATGACTATTATTATTATTATTATTATTATTATTATATATATATATATATGTACCACGGGGCCCCTAACGGAAAAATAAAAATAAAAGCCACATTTGATACTTTATAGCAACTCAAGCAAAGGTGTCCCCTAGTTTGTATAAAGAAGGACTTTTATTATTATATATATATATAATTGTTATATATATATATATATATATATATATATTAATCTTAATAATTTTATAATTAAAATAAAAGAGTTTATTTTAATCTTGAAATTGGATTTCATGCAACATAAAATTGCCCATTAAATGATATTCATATATATATGGAATGATTTAATTTATTGATACATATGATGATATGTATGATAATAAATGGGATTGATTATGGACAATTGACCAATATGATTGGATTTATTTTAGTTGGATGTTTGAATGAATGGGTTTTATTAAATGGGGTCTGCGTAGACTCGTCTTTTCTCGGTTTTCTTCTTGATGTAAATTCTATCTCTCCTATGTACTTCCCCTCGATCACGATCAAGGTTTCTATTTAAATTAAATAGTTTATGTAATAGGACTAGTTAGAATTTTTCGAAGAACCGAGGATCAAGGAGCAAGGAGCGCTAAAAGACCCGTTTGTAATGGAGCCCGGGTTTAAATGTAATAGTTATATTTAAATGTTTATTCTTTGCACCCTAGAGGTTTGACCTTTTGGTTCACTTGGTGGCTCTAGTGAACCAAACTAGAATAAAAGTCCATAATCAATCAAGGGTAGAATATAGTATTCTATATGTGCATGCTATTATTATATATTATATATTATGCAAACATGCTTCGCATGTTTAATAATATAATGACGTATTTATATATATATATTTGCATGCTACGCTAAACAAGATGAGACAAATAATAACAAATCCCTCAAAGTTTTTATATTAAGTCTTAACCGTTCAAAGATATTTAGAATATCGAACGTCGCGTTCTAGCATGATAAAATTAATAGAGTATTAAATATTTAATATGAGTTTGTTGTGTCACCACAAGGCAAGTATTGAGTATTTAAGATGTTAATTTATCACATTTGATGCTTATAAAGAAAATTGAACAATATTGTTTTGTTGTGTCACCACAAGGGCGATATATTTTTCTTTTTGAATATATGGAAGTGTTAGGTTGGACTTAACTTAGATAATTTTGATTCGGATGTGCCACCACACTGATCAAAATAATCTAAGAGGCAAAACATAAGGAGTTACATGTTGATGTAATTGACAAGGAGTTGTCTACCTATTTATTTATATATAGTTTGTTGTGTCACCCCAAGGCTATATATATTTGAAATGGGATCCTTATTCTCACTAGTAAAAACTTTAATTAGATTTTCTTAGAACTATATAAATGAGGGTAATATAGTTTGAAGAAAATAGTGGGAGATACCAATATAAAATAAGACCTAATTTATTTTGGTAATTAATTAAATGAATGTTTGCTAAAATATTGTCTTTTTACATGCGTAATTTTGAAAATGTCACATTCACTAATTTCATCACTGCAGTAGCATACTTGATGCTAACAAACTAACCGACCCGAACTACGGATTTGGTTAAGGAATCGAGAATTGTTCTCATCTTTGAAAAAGATTTCTTATGTCCTAAATTCGCCTGCACTCGCAAAAAGTTGCGCAGAGACGACCTCCGAGGAAGAGATTGCTACTTTTAAGCAAGTGGCAAGATGATGCATCTATTGGCTCAATGCATCATGCTCGCATCCATGAGTAACGAGCTTCAGCGTCGGCATGAAAACATGGATGCTCCTACTATGCTCTTGCACCTTGGAGAGTTGTATGGTGAGCAAAGTAGGACCGCTAGATATGAAATATCTAAGGAGCTCTTCCGATCTGGATGATCGAGGGCACTACTGAATTGAAACTCATGTCCTAAAGATGATCAATCTGATTGAACGTCTTGGGATGACTTGGGTTCGCTCATGGATGGGGAGTTGAGTCAAGATTTAGTCTTGCAGTCACACTCCGGACACCTTCTCACAATTTGTTGTGAATTTTCACATGAATAAGTTGGATGTCACTTGCTCAATTACTTAACATGTTGAAAAGCGCTAAAGGTCACTTCCCATCCAAGAAGAACCATGTCTTCATGGTGGATGATTCTTCCAAGAAAAGGAAGAGGCCCAAGTTATCTTCGAAAAGAAGAAATCCAAGAAGGCTAAGGGAAAGGCGAAAGTGAAGGATCAAAGAAACACGATCCAAATTAGCAAAGGAATTTGCTTCCATTGCAATAATAAGCCGGTCATGGAAGAGGAACCGCAAGGATTATCTCATGAGAACAAAAGCGTAAGAAGCTGGAGAAGCTTGAATCCTAATCAAGGTTTGTTTATGATTGAAATTAATTTTCCGAAAGTCAATCTTCTACTTGGGTATTGGATACCTGGGATGTGGTTCTCACATATGTAATAATATGCGTGGACCGGTCTCAAGTAGAAAGTCGAAAGCAAGGATGAGGTCGCCCCTACGAGTGGGAAATGGAGCAAAGGTCTTTGCATTAGGCTGCGAGGACTTATTGTTTAGTTAACCGCCTACGGCAAGTTCATTAATTTAAATAATTGTTATTTTGTTCCAAATATCATTAGAAACATTATTTCTATCTCGTATTGGATATGGATGGTTTTAATATTATAATAAAGAACAACAGTTTTGTTCTATTTATAATGATAATGTTTTATATGGTGTTGGTAATTTATGAAATGGACTTTATATACTTGACTTGCATGAAAATATATTTCAAATTGAACAAACTAAGAAAAGGAAAAGAGATGATGTTAATTATACCTTCATGTGGCAATCGTAGACTCTGGTCATATTAATGAAACAAGATTATCCAAGTTGCATAAAGATGGGGCCCTAGAGCTATCGATTATGAATCATATCCAACCCTGTGAATCTTGTCTCATGGGTAAAATGACTAAATCTCCTTTTAGTGGAAAAGGAGAAAGATTCTGAGTTGTTAGCGTTGGTTGGTATGGATGTATGTGGACCCATGACAACGACCGCACGACGAGGAGGGTATTCTTATTTTATTACATTCACCGATGACCACTCAAGATTTGGATATGTGTATTTAATGAAATACAAATCTGAATCATTTGAAAAGTTCAAAGAGTTGAAGTGAAGTTGAGAAGCAAACCGGTAAGAGTATTAAGATTCTTGATCGATCGAGGAGGAGAATACTTAAGTGGTGAGTTTCTCAATTGTCTCAAAGAAAATGGTATAATCTCATAATGGACTCCACCAGGACGCCCACGGATGAATGGTGTATCTCGAAAGGAGAAATCGAACATTGTTGGACATGGTTCGATCTATGATGAGTTTTCTGACCTTCGATTTCATACGGGATATGCCCTAGAGTCTACCGTGCATACCTACTTAACAAGTTACCTACAAAATCCGTCCCCAAGACCCCATATGAGTTATGGACAGGGAGGAAACCAAATCTTAAGCATGTTAAGACTTGGGGTTGTCCAACTTATGTCAAAAGGTTTGAAAACGATAAGCTGCAGACTAGATCTGACAAATGTAGATTTGTGGGATATCCTAAAGAAACATCGGGATATTATTTCTTTTATCCAACTGATCAAAAGGTGTTTGTTACGAAACATGCTGCCTTCTTGGAAAAGGAGTTTATCCTTGAAGGGGTCAATGGGAGTAAGATATATCTTGAAGAGGTTCAAGAACCACAAAATACTACAGATCAAAGTGAGGTACCTAACCAAGTAGAGATTCATACGCATACCACACCCTATTCGTAAATCGGAAGAGTACCAAAGATACCAGAGATGTATGGACTTGTCATAGAAGATGACAATGAGATACGATCATAGATGATGATGATCCATTGAATTACTGAGCAAAAGCTACGAGTAGTAAAGACTCAGAGAAGTGGCAAGAAGCCATGAAATCCGAGATGGACTCCATGTATGAGAACCAAGTATGGACTTTGGTCTCACCACCTGAAGGTATTAATCCTATTGGGTGTAAATGGGTCTTTAAAAGAAAGACTGGAGCAGATGGCAAGGTAGAGACCTATAAGGCCGGACTGGTTGCAAAAGGTTTAAAAAAAAAGACAAGAAGTTGACTATGGCGAAACCTTCTCACCAGTAGCAATGCTCAAGTCCATTCGGATTTTGCTTGCGATTGCAGCTTACCATGACTACGAAATCTGGCAGATGGACGTGAAAATGGTCTTCCTCAATGGGAAACTTGAAGAGGATGTGTATATGACACAACCAGAGGGATTTGTTTCAAAGGTTGGAACAAATCAAGTCTGTAAGCTACAACGATCCATTTATGGATTAAAGCAAGCTTCTCGTAGGTGGAACATCCGTTTTGATGAGACAATCAAAAGTTTGATTTTATCAAAATGAGGATGAACCATGTGTGTACAAGAAGGTTAGTGGGAGCTAACTGTTTCATTCCTTGTATTATATGTTGATGATATATTACCGATAGGGAATGATATTCCTATGTCGCAATCAATTAAAATCGGTTATCTAAACACTTCTCCATGAAGGACTTGGGAGAAGCATCCTATATTTTGGGGATAAAGATCTATAGAGATAGATCTAATAGGATGCTTGGCTTGTCCCAAGGAACGATACATTGACTTGATGCTAAAAAGGTTTAGCATGGAAGATTCAAAAGAGGTCTCATGCCGATGAGCCATGGAATACATCTCTCCAAGAAACAAGCCCCAAAGACACTTGAGGAGAGAAAAACCGTAGTATGAGTAATATTCCTTATGCTTCAAAGAATAGGATCTATCATGTACGGTATGATATGTACTAGACCAGATGTCGCTCATGCACTTAATGTAACAAGCAAGGATATAAGTCGAATCCGAGGAGAAGAACCTTTGGAAGGCGGTGAAAATGTCCTAAAGTACTTAAGAAGAACTAAGGATGTATTTCTTGTTTACGGTGGGTCCGAATTAAAACTAGAGGGCTTCACGCAGACTCAAGTTTTCAAACAGACCAAGATGATGACAAGAACCGCCGGGGGTATGTGTTTACCTTAAGCGGTGGTGGCATGATGAGTTGGAAAAGTTCCAAGCGTGAAACGATTCTTGATTCAAATGATGAGGCAGAGTACATAGGCTGCAAGTGAAGCGCAAGAAAAGAAGTCATTTGGATGAAGAAGTTCATTACCAAACTTGGTGTGGTTCCTAGCATTAAAGGACCGGTGCCTTTTATTCAGCGTGACAACATGGAGTACATTGCTTGCAAGCTAAGGAACCCGTGTCTCATCGTAAATCCAAACACGTGTCATGGCGATTTCATTTGATCGGAGAGATCATTGAAAGAGGAGCGTCACCACCGGAGCGTGTGGACTCTCAAGACAATATTGCGAGATCCATTTACTAAAGCGTTAACACAATGGCGGTTTGATCGTCACTTAGAAGATGGGTATGAGATACCACGGCGATTGGCTTTAGTGCAAGTGGGAGATTAAAAGTATTATGCATACAAGCCAATCATGTATGATGATAAAGCATATATCTTGTATAATCAATCTTATTTATTTATTAATAAAAAATTATTTATTAAAGGCATTTATTATCTACACGGTCTTTGTTTTTAATAATATGTGATAAACTCATAGTTTTAAGCAGCGCTTTTACAATAATGATGATGATCATTCTAATGAGATATAAATTCTTAGAAAGCTTAAAACTAAAATAGTTCCCAATCATTGGATTACTAAATTGGGGATTAGTGAATCCAGATAGATTGGTACATACGTTAACTTGCTCATTGGATGAGGATGATTGATCTCATGATCATTTGTGTGGAGACACTAAAAGCAAGTATGTAGGTGCTTATTAGAGAATAAGTTCATCGAACGTGACTCGCTAAGGAATACCTAATGGAGTTTTACTTACATCCGTCGATAGGAATTCTGTAGTGATAGTAGTACAAATGATCCTTAGACTTGAGATCATCATAGTATCTTATATATAATGAATTACACTTTCACTTATTCCTTAAGACTCTTAGAGTATATCAAAGGGTATGCTTGGGTGTAATAAGTTATATACGAAGATAATGAATAATCAATAAAGAATCTACCACTTCTAGTAAAAGGAGAAATGTCCTATGTGATTCGATAAATGACAACCCAGGAATCCTTGGCCAAGGTGGAATGAAATTAGAAAGTAGTTTCTAATTTGCATTCATTAGAGTTATTCATTTAGGAATCGAAATACATATAATTAAATAAAATAAGACTTTGACAAATAATTCCATGTCTTATATTTAATTGGGACATTGTATGGTGGAAGGATTGAAATGTATCACGGTAACTATTTACTCAAAGGTTCTTTTATGATTAATGTTGAAATCTATATTATCTAGAAAGTCGTTGATCGCTAGGGAGGCTTATCCCTATTGTAGAATAAATATTATTTATTTAAATAAATTATTTGTTTAATTTATTTATTTAAATGAGATTAGAATTGTTCTAATTGATTTATTCACAATAGATTTAATATGGAGAACCTAAAGGGTCACACCATAAAAGGAAGAATAATTATTTAAGAAGTTAATGGCATAATTGTTATAATATGTTAAGTATATTTAATTTAATCTATGGTGATAGAATAAATTAAATAGCTTAATATTTATTATTTAATATTTTAGAAATATTAAATATAAGTTAATAAGAGGAGTCTTATTAATATTATTATAATTATTATTATTTTAATTTCTAAAAGGTTTTACTCTCATTTATTCCTAATTGGATTAGGAAGGAAAATTAGTTAAAGGAGTTTAATTAATTCCCCTAATAGGATTAGGGAGCCCATTTAATTAAAAGGGTTTAATTAAATAAATAATACCTTATTTTAATTAAAATAGGGTTACATGATATATTTATAAGAGGAGTCTTATATTAGATATCTAATATACGTAATTCCTAGAGTTGGAGAGTACGCCTCCTTTTTCTATACAGATAGGAAAAACTAGGGTTTGAGCCAATACTCCTTCTTCTTGAAAATTCTTCTTCTTTGGTGGATCACCTATAGAGGCCATACACTTGGGTGGCTTACATTGATCAAAGGAAGGAATCAACCCGGAGATTCAAGGAGATCGCGGAGAAGTAGGAGGTGAACTCATACCCGAGGAAGCTCGTTTCTACAAGGGTATGATTTCATAATTTCTTATTCTTCGTTTAATTAATAATATGCATAAAGGATGATCCGGGTAATTGATTTGTGAAAAAATTTTAAAATCTGATTTTATTTCGCTTCCGCTATTTTTGCAATTTGATTGCCACTTTAATTTTCACAAAACCTAACAATGATCACCTACCATTGGTAGAATTTGCGTACAATAACAGTTATCATGCGAGCATCGGTATGCCACCTTATGAAGCTTTATATGGAAGGAAATGCGTAAGCGCCCGTTGTCTTTGGGATGAAGTGGGAGAACGACAATTGCTAGGGGCGTAATTGGTGCAACAAAGCTGCAGATGTGATCAAAATAATACCGGTGAGGCTCGTGGATTACTCGGGATCGACAGAAGAAATATGCAGATCAACATTGACAACAACGAGATTTCGACGTCGGCACTTATGTATTTTTGAAAGTGTCACCTTGGAAAGGGAAAATGAGATTTGGGAAGAAAGGAAAACTTAGTCCCAGATTCATAGGACCCTTCGAAGTGTTGAGGCGAGTAGGTGAGGTAGCTTATGAAATAGCCTTACCTCCGGAGTTAGAACATATACACAACGTGTTCCATGTTTCTGTCCTACGACCCTATAAGCAGGATTATAAGCATATCATAGAGTATGAACCTATTCAGTTTGAAAAGGACTTAACCTACGAAGAGGTTCCATTGCAGATAATCGATAGAAAAGAACAAGTGTTAAGAAATAAGATAATACCTTCGTTAAGGTATTGTGGAGGAACCACAACCTTGGATGAGGCTACGTGGGAACTCGAGAAGAAAATGATGAAAAATTACCCTAATCTGTTTGATTGATGTGTAATGATTTCGGGGACGGAATCCTTTTAAGGGAGGGTGAATGTAATATCCGAGTTTTATTTTTATTTTTTTAAATATTTTTTTTATGTAATTTAAGAATTGTTAATAAACGAATTTATATGAATCTTTTGGGTGATTTCATTTATTAGATGTATGTGTGTGGTACATATAAGTGTTATTTCAAGATATGTGATGAGATGTATTTAAATGGTTGGTTTAGTTTTATTTAACTATTTAAATAAAATTAAGTAGGGAATTATTCTATTTTATTACGTGGGATGGTATTAAATCATGAGTTGGAGTTAGGAGCAGAATTTAGTGATGCGGACTGTGTATTCGAGTCCGGAACGTCGAAATTAGTCAGTATAGACTGTAATCACGAAAAAGTGTCACAGTTGACTTTTTGGTCAAAGTCAACCTATTGACTTTTTCGAGGAAAAAGTTAACTACGAATTTCAGAGATGAATTTGACTAAACGGATAGTCCCTTGATGTCCAGAACGTCAACTTTAGTAGGAATCGATATATGGTTCGCAAAGTTTGGTTCCGAAGGGTAAAATAGTCAAATAGCTTATTAATTGATTAATTGATTAAAATAAATATATGTATTTTTTTTTATAATAGAAATCAGCTGAACTGATGGACCCATGAGACTATTAAATTGGGACAAGGGAGGGAGTATACGTATATTACATAATAGCTAGGGTAGAAGTAATTTATTTTATTCCTTAAAACCAAAATTCTTTTTAACTCCCACATTCATTTTCTCTAACTCCCACATTCTTTCTATTAATTAACTATATTATTGTATTATTAAGTACTGTGAGTAACTAATCATTAGTGTTGGGGGTTATGGGAGTTGGGGGTTATGGGAATCAAAAGACTCTAACAAAGCTATACATATATACAAACACACTTTTCTTTTAAGAAAATTCCACCAAATAAGCATGCAGAGAAGCTGAGAGTGATAGATAGTGTGGTAGTATTCTAGAGATCACTTAACAACTAACAAGCAAGGAAGAGGGATAATCAAATTAACGCAAGGGAAATTCATCCAAAAAGGTAAGCTATGAAACTCTCTTTTTCATGTTCTTGAAGAAAAATAGTGAAAAAACATGTATAGCCATGGTAAATGGTTTATGTTGATTTCGTAAGGCTATGATAATATTGTTGTTTTCTGTTATGAGGAGGATATGGAATGAAAAGTATGGTTTAAACATGTTTCAATTACATAAAGAATCAAATATTTCATGAATGTATGCGATATGTTGATAAAATGCCTCTTTGTAGTCAATTTGTTCATAGCATGGTAATTTAGTGAGTTGGTTTGTTGTAGCATGTTCATATATGTTGGTAGAAGTGATCTGGACAGTAGGAGTCAATCCTATGCATGCTAGAATCAAAATCACAAAATTTTTCAAAGTTGGTTGAATGTGAAATCTGTGATTTTTGGAGTTTTTCGGAGCCTCGGAATCATGGTGTAGATGACTCGATTAGCGTATGTTATAATTTTATAAAATAGTATGTTGCATGAGGTACAACTTGTCCAAATTTCATAAGAAAGGGAGTTAAATTGAGCAAGTTATGAAAATCGTAGAGTAAAAATCATAGAGTTAATGAAAATCGTAGAGTCGGTGAAAATCATAGAGTAAACTCAAAAATCGTAGAGTCAATGAAAATAGTAGAGTAAACTCTAAAAAACATAGAGTCAGTGAAAATCGTAGAGTAAAAATTGTAGAGTCATTGAAAATCGTAGAGTCAGTGAAAATCGTAGAGTAAACTAAAAAATTGTAGAGTCAATGAAAATCATAGAGTAAACTCTGAAAATCGTAGAGTCGGTGAAAATCGTAGAGTAAACTCTGAAAAATCATAGAGTCAGTGAAAATCATAGAGTAAACTCTGAAAATTATAGAGTAAAGTTTATATTACAACTACTATGCGTTGCTAATAGTTGATGTGCATGATTATACAATTGTGTAGGGCACGTGAAGTGAAGATAGCTGTAAGCTGTTAATCTGTTATTGGTAAACAACGATCAAGGCAAGTTTCTTACCGTATTTTTCATTATGAATTTATTCAACTCTTATTCAGTTGATTGCAGTGAGGGTATGTTTGGGCTTGTGATTAAGTAATCATTCGTGCAAGCTCCTCTATTGTAAATTTCTATAACTTCAATTGTGATGCGAAACGTTATTGATGATTATTCAGTTCCTATTGTAACTGCTATACTTTAAAGTTCGTATACCCTTAATGAACTATATTCTGTTAGGTTTTCGTGAAAATCAGAGTAGCAATCAAATTGCAAAACGTAGCTGAAGCGAGATAAAATCAGATTTTAAAAATTTTCACAAACCAATTACCCGGATCATCCTTTATGCATATTATTAATTAAAGCGAAGAATAAGAAATTATGAAATCATACCCTTGTAGAAACGAGCTTCCTCAGGTACGAGTTCACCTCCTACTTCTCCGCGATCTCCTTGAATCTCCGGGTAGATTCCTTCCTTTGATCAATGTAAGCCACCCAAGTGTGTGGCCTCTATAGGTGATCCACCAAGGAAGAGGAATTTTTCAAGAAGAAGGGATTTGGCTCAAACCCTAGTTTTTCTTATCTGAATAAGAAAAGGGGGTGTACTCTCCAACTCTTGGAATTACGTATTCTCATATCTAATATAAGACTCCTCTTATAAAGATATTATATAACCCTATTTTAATTAAAATAAGGTATTATTTATTTAATTAAACCCTTTTAATTAAATGGGCTCCCTAATCCTATTAGGGATAATTAGTTAAACTCTTTTAACTAATTTTCTTTCCTAATCCAATTAGGAATAAATGAGAGTACTAATATTAAATTAATTCCTAAACCTTTTAGAAATTAAAATAATAATAATTATAATAATATTAATAAGACTCCTCTTATTAATTTATATTTAATATTTCTAAAATATTAAATAATAAATATTAAGCTATTTAATTTATTCTATCACCATAGATTAAATTAAATATACTTAATATATTATTATAATTATGCCATTAACTTCTTAAATAATTATTCTTCCTTTTATGGTGTGACCCTTTAGGTTCTCCATATTAAACAGGTTGTGAATAAATCAATTAGAACAATTCTAATCTCATTTAAATAAATAAATTAAACAAATAATTTATTTAAATAAATAATATTTATTCTACAATAGGGATAAGCCTCTCCCCTAGCGATCAACGACTTTCCGGATAATATAGATTTCAACATTAATCATAAAAGAACCTTTGAGTAAATAGTTACCGCATACAATTCAATCCTTCCACCATACTATGTCCCAATTAAATATAAGACATGGAATTCTTGTCAAGTCTTATTTTATTTAATTATATGTATTTCGATTCCTAAATGAACAACTCCCAATGAATGCAAATTAGAAACTACTTTCTAATTTCATTCCACCTTCGCCAAGGATTCTGGGTTGTCATTTATCGAATCACATAGGACATTTCTCCTTTTACTAGAAGTGGTAGATTCTTTATTGATCATTCATTATCTTCATATATAACTTATTACACCCAAGCATACCCTTTGATATACTCTAAGAGTCTTAAGGAATAAGTCAAAGTGTAATTCATTATATATAAGATACTATGATGATCTCAAGTCTAAGGATCATTTTTGTATTACTATCACTACAGAATTCCTATTGACAAGTAAGTAAAACTCCATTAGGAATTCCTTAGCGAGTCAATGCGTTCAAAGTGAACTTATTCTCTAATAAGCACCTACATACTTGCTTTAGTGTCTCCACACAAATGATCATGAGATCAATCATCCTCATCCAATGAGCAAGCAACGTATGTACCAATCTATCCGGATTCACTAATCCCCTATTTAGTAATCCAATGATTGGGAACTATTTTAGTTTTAAGCTTTCTAAGAATTTAGATCTCATTAGAATGATCATCATCATTATTCTAAAAGCGTTGCTTAAAACTATGGGTTTATCACATATTATTAAAACAGCACCATGTAGATAATAAATGCCTTTAATAAATAATTCTTTTATTAATAAATAAATAAGATTGATTACACAGTATATGCTTTATCATCATACATGATTGGCTTGTATGCATAATACTTTCATATTCAAGCATGCTTTCTAGCTTTCGTTTCAGCTAGATGTTATTGATGCAAACATAGTATATTGTTTGAACAATTCAAATCCTTTGAAGCTATTGAATGCTTACCAATCCAAATTGCTTTGGTGAGGTCCCACATGAATACTAAGATGAACAACCTGGATAACGGGGTAACTGATGTCAGGCATATAGTCCCATTTACGCTTATGTGTTTAAACTTTATACTTGTGCACAATGTAAGTACGATAAGTGATCACTGGAGTATTTTGGAGAGACCGTTTACAATCTATTTGATTGTTAAACCGTCTGATGGTTTTTGATGAAACAAAGTAATGTTCAGGGTATCTAACACCCCTTAGTATGTTATTGAGAATTCCAGAACTCTTATCTTAATATTCTAGTTTATCTCTTTATATTTATTTCAACTATTGAGAAATATTCATACTAATGCTTCTACTTCTGATGTTTATTCTCAAACTACTTTATATACTTGCTGGGCAATTTGTGCTCATTCTTGCTTAAACTTTTCAGTTAAGGCTGATAACGTTGAGGGCTCGGGCAAGAACAAAGGAAAGTCTAAGATGAAATGATGAGAGTTATTTATGTAATAATTATATTTCCGCATATGATGTGATGTAGCGATAAACACTAAGTTTAAGTTTCAGTTTATTAAAGGTTGTAAGGACTTGGGACTCTATTTTGAATAAGTATGTAATAGTTATTATTATTATTATTATTATTATTATTTATTATTATTATTATTATTATTATTATTATTATTATTAGAGTTACTTAGATAGATGATGATGTATGTTATATCGTGAGCACCATGTCCTGTAATCGATGTTACACGGATTTGGGGGCGTCACATAAATCCCTTTGCAGGGTTGTTCATCTCAGTTTGACATTCGAGTCCGCACCAAAGGAAGTTTGGTTTGGATAATTTATCAAGGGTTCTGAAATTTAGAACGTTCATCAACTATGGACTAGTCGAATCAATAAGGGTTCGCTAGTCTAATAAGGTTCAATAATAATGATATTCAAATTGAATAATAATCTCAGGAAGTATACAATAGGACAATTATTGTATAACTGAATCATGCTTTGAAAAGATAATCAATCTTTAATATAACATTTGAACTTGAATAATAGTAATGATAATTTACTCGAGGTAAATAATAAACTTGAACAATAATGACAAGTAGGGTTAGGAAACTTGCCTCGTACGTAGGCTAAACGATTACTACTTCCGTTCACCACAAATCCTACACACATACCATATGTATTCACGACATTCATTAGTTACATTTTCACTTAATTATTTAATATAAACTCTACTTTATTTAACAAATCACTACCCTTCTAATTTAATTACTTAATTAAATTAGAATATTTTCATTCTCTTACTATTATTACACTCAAATAAATTATTTCATAATAATTTCCATCGAATATTTATTTTATTCCATAAATATCTCAATCAAAATATTTACTTTATTTTATAAATATTTTAATAATAATTTTTATCGAATATTTATTTTATTCCATAAATATCTCAATTAAAATATTTTAATTTATTTTATAAATATTTTAATAATAATTTTCATCGAATATTTATTTTATTCCATAAATATCTCAATTAAAATATTTAATTTATTTTATAAATATTTTAATAATAATTTTCATCAAATATTTATTTTATTCCATAAATATCTCAATTAAAATATTTAATTTATTTTATAAATATTTTAATAATAATTTTCATCAAATATTTATTTTTTTTTTTTATTTTATTTATTATTTATTTATTTTTCAATTAGTCAAGTGGGTAATTTAGTTTAGTAACGCCACGGAAGTGGGTTACCATGATCATTTTCTGCGGTTTACGCATTTTTGCGATTTCATGAACATAACAAGGCCAAATAGGCCAAAAATCAATCATAGGTAAAATTATACATGAATATGGCCATAACTTCCAATTAGTTATTTTTACACGAATTTAGACTTACCCAATCATTGTAATACATATATAATCATTACTTAACCCATCTAGCATGATTTTTAACAAGTTACAACACATAATTTGCAAAATCAACACATTTACTTCCACTGTTCTTGATGTTCTTGAAGGTTTTGAAAATAAAACATGAAAATTGTCACTACGGATTCGGTGGATTCGTTATAACACCGAATCCGTTTATTTAAACTTTGGTCTTTTCGTATCAACATGCATAACAACATACGAATGTAAAATTTAGGGATAATATACGTTCAATATATGAAATATCACGTATAAGGCCATATGGCCAAAACCCAAACTCTGTAAATTTTTGAAATAGCAAGTGGTCATTTACTGAAACTTATGATATGGAATCATATAAAATATATATATATATATATATATATATATATATATATATATATATATGTTATGCTACTCGAATTATTACATATATTCCTAACTCAATTTCCCAATTTACGTAAATTCCACGTAACTTGATTGAAAGTCATTTTCATAAAACTTAAACAACGTAACTTTAAAAATTTGGGAATGAGGAGATTACTCGAGTGTAAGGTATAGATTAGAAGGAATAATTCTTCTCAACTCTTCTTCAATCAAAATTCTCTCTCAAAGACTTCTCAATCTCTCTCGAAACTCTCTATGTTTCTACTTTTCTAGACTTAGGAAAATGAAGAAAGAAAAGGAAGACGTCAATTGAAATAAAGAATCGACGTATTTGAGTGGTCGATTAACCCAATAATGGGTAACTGCTCCAACTCCCCATAGGGCCTTGTTTGGCTAGCAAAATAGATTTAAAAATCATTTAATTTAATAAAGCTTTATCCTATAGTTTAATTAATGTCACACTCCTTCATAAAATAAATCAATATCTTATTTATTTTAAATAAAATATAATAATTTCTCATAAATTCACATAGTCACATAATTAATTTTCTCATTAATAAATAATTTCAAATTATTAACTCTCTAATTAATAATTAAATTAATTAAATAACATCATGCTTAACTAAATATTTCATTTAATTTGATAAGCTCACATAATTACATATTTGAATAATAATTATTCTCTACATTAATTTAATAAATGTAACACATATAATTAAATTAATCTATCACAATTGCATAAATTAATTATTAAATCTAATAATTAAATCATCAAAAAATATTTATTTAATTCAATAAATATTAAAATTAATTTACAAAAATCTCGTTCGTCACACAAACCACTTGATTGGTGCGGAAATCTGAAAACTAAGTTGGACAACCCTTATGGTAAGGGGATTGTATGTTGTTGGAAACCCCAACACATAAATATATTATTACTGTGGTGTTATGCATAAATTGGAGTATTGTAGACTGGTCCTCTATAATACTTGTTCTTTTGGGTTATCAATTTAATATTGGTGATTCTAATAGATGTTCAATAGTCCTTAGTGAGTGCTCAGTATAAATTGTTTTCCAATTGGATAATTCGATAGCCTTTGAGTTCATATATATATATATATATATCTATCGATTATATTGAATTATCGTTCTTATTTCAAGAATTGCTGATATTCATTGTTTAGGATATTATTCTGAAATTCGAAACTATCTTAGAAATTATACTTCGATATTTCACACTCGTGTTATAAAACTATTACCCTTGTTGTATATTACTTGCTGGGAAATTTGTGCTCTTTCTTGCTTATTTAATACCTTTCAGTTAAGGCGGAACAGAGAGGTGTGTCTGGGAAGGGCAAGGGCAAGGGCAAGGCTACCAACTAGCTTGCCCCTTTCATGTTTAAATTATCATGGTGTTGTATTAAGACTATGTTTAAACTTTATTCGATATTATTATGTAATCTATTAAGTACGGTAGGTTGCGAGACTTGGGAGAATAATTATAATAAATCATTGTATATTATTCTAAATTAGATCTTTCCTTGTGAACGTGTGATTTTAGTTATTTTGGTAATACTTTGAGAAAGTGACGAACCGAATTCGGGTGACCAAGTGGAGGTTAGAATTTGGGGGCATCACAATTTGACCGAACCATAACTCGTGCTTCAGTTATAGTCGAACTGAAATCATGACATGTAGTTCTTTCTTGACATATGTACTACAAGTCTGAACCATGAGACCACCTGAAAAATGAACAGAACATAGAGTTAATCGGGCCACAAAGTGGTACCCATGAACTGCCAGGGTTTCTGGGTTACCCAGAAAACCCAGGAGTTGTCTGGCAGTTAGTTTGGGAGATCGGATCTCCTTGTGTGTTTGTTGTTAGACCACGGTGATGGTTGTTTGTTGTACTGTTACATAAACACTGCATGATCACAGTTAGAGCTAGCCCATAACCGAATTACACTGAGAATTAAAGCCGGTCAACCAGGACCCTTGAACTTGGGTCTGACAGTGTTCTTGAGCTCAAGAACACCTAAGACGACAAACAAGTGTCGATATAGGTTTAAGCGACGGTTTCTATTTATTTTATTTTCTGAATTTCCGAAAATTAATTAAAAATAGAAAATAAATTCTAAAAATAACAAAAATGGTTTTAAAAATCATTTTAAATTATGAAAAATAATTTCTGACTATTTGGGACATTTTTCATTAATAATTATAATTATTTGAATGTTAATGCTATTTAATTTATTTAATTAGTGTATTAAATAAATTAAAGAAAATGATTTTAATTATATAAAAATCATTTTAAATAAGAATAAAGTATTTAAAAATATTTTGAGTTATAAAATGTGACTTTTAATATTTTTAGAGAATTTTCATTAATAAATTAATATTAATGATATTAGATTTATTTAATTATTATATTAAATAAATGAATTATAAATGATTTTATTAATTTAAAAATCATTTAAAAATGAGAAAAATATTTTAAAAATATTTTAAGTTATAATTAATGACTTTTAATATTTTGATAATAATTTCATTAATATTTAAATATTAATGGTGATGGTTTAAAATGATTTTAATTAATTTAAAAATTATTTAAGTAGAATATTAATGATTTAAAATATTTGAAGTTATTAACAATAACTTTAATATTTTGACAAGTATGTTATTAATATTTTTATATTATTAAATATTAATGATAATAAGATTATTTGATAATTAAATCATTTAAAAATGATTTAAGTGTTTGAAAAATTATTATAAATTATAATAATTGTTTATAAATTATTAAAAGCTTCCGAAAAATATTATAAACGATATTTGACTTATCTAAAATAATATTGAAGCTTAGAGACCAAGATTAATTGACAACAAATATGTTAATTGTCAGATAGGGTGACCAGAACACCGAGATGAGACTAAAGTCCAACCAGACCGAACTAGTTAGACTTGTTAAGTGTTTACATAGGTTATAAACACTAATGTGACTATGTGGTAATGTGCCTAGGAGAAGTTTGACTGTAGAATACAGTGATGCATGTTGAGAATTATTGTGCTAATTGTGAGACCGATATTGTGATTATAGGTCTTTCAAACGCAGATAAGTATATTGTGTAGCTGTAAACAGTGGAAGAGACAAGTTTCCTAACTCAACCTTGAGTTAATATTCATTCAATTATTCTAGTGGTTAATTATTGTTAATTATATCACATCCAAGAATTTATTGTTGATTATTCGCAGTTAGTGCATGTTTAATAATTCAAATTGAATTACTGATTCAGAAAATATATATTCATAGAATTACTGTTGTTGGATATTCATATATGTAGAAGCTAATATTGACAGTACATATAATTCTTGTTTATTGTCGAATTATGTTGAGAAATGTCTTAGCTAATTATTCTGGCTAAACGAACATTTGTTAGAACTTGATAGGTTCGACAAGAGAAGAGAAGAGAATTTAATTATTATTGATAGATCAATGCTAGTTGTATCAGCTAGATCGAAAAAGAAAACTGGATAGGTTTGAGAAGAGAAGAGAAGTGATTAGATATTAAAATTATTGCATTTCGTTGTTAAATCAAATTCTGATTCAAAGACTGAGAAGAACAACCTTTTATATAAAGGGAACATTTTAGGTCGTATATTCGGCCATTGCGCACTGTTAAGTATTATGCATAATATAGGGTACACGGAGTTGGTCGACTCTAAGTACTTGCAGAGGGGTATGATATAATCTTTATGGTTATCTGATACACCTACGTATGTATCAAAGTAAATCTTTGATAGATACCCAAGAAGAGAAGTTCTAGATCTTGTGTGATCACTCAGCATAAATCTGGAAAACATTCCACTTTGTTATTGCGTAGAATTGATTCTTATTTATTTAATATAATATCGTAGAAACATTGAAAGCGTTGTACTCTTTCATTATCAGATTATTGTGTTGCCTAAAATACGAGAAGACTTATTATTGAGTAATGATTTGTTCAGCTATTTCAAAGTTCCCCGAACTTTAGTTTCATTCTATCAAAATAGATAGTCTGTTCTTATTGATTCGTATACATTTATTTTATGTCTTAACTTGCGGGGCAAACTTGTTGCTCACCCTTGCTAAATAAAATATTTCAGCTAGGAACGAAGAGGCCAGCGGATCGAAGAAGAACAAAGGCAAAGGCAAAATACTGGAGTAGTATAATGAACATTATTATTATTATGTTGTACTTTAAACCCTTTTTGTATATCTAAAGGGTATGTCTGTAATGTTAAGGTTAGAGGACCTGGGACTAATGTATTAACAATCTCTGTTAATGACTGATGTATTACTATTTTTATATGAATGGGTAGTTAGTTAGTATTATAATGTGGATCGTGAGCACCAAACTCGGGGGTCAGGTAACCCAGATTTGGGGTGTCACAGCCCCAGCGGGCTATTTAGGCTTGGGAACACCCGCCTCGGTAGGGTGTTAAGTTTCTGACACGTGTACACCCCCGCCCCGGTAGGGTATTTGCTATATAAAAGGCCTGCCCCAGCGGGGTATACTATGTATTTTGATGAACTTTCTTGCTTTTAATGTTGATTTCTGCCATATTGCCACCATCATGCCTTAGATAACATATACGAAAACATGCACACAAAACAAGCACAAACACATAAAATGATACTAAAATAAACAGATTAAGCATTGTTTAAGTCTGAATAGGCATTCGACTTGTAGGTATGAAACCATTCATCATGGCTTCAACTTGAAAATGACTTATAAAAAGGATGGGAGGTGAGTTATAACCCACGGGTGGCCGCGGGTCAACCCGTGGCTACCCTAGGTGGTCCCCACCCCCTCCAGGTCGATCAAATTTGAGTTGCAAAGGAGGTCCCAGAAGTTGAAAAGTTAAATCCAAAAAAAAGGTGCTACGCGATTTAGCGAAAAAGCCTAAAATCCTGGTTTCAAAGACCAAACTGTGGGTCTACATATCAATCATTGGTATTCGCCCAGATACAAGGTTCAAAAAGTCGATGATAAAAGCTATTGAAAGCGGCCCTTGTCAACGCATCACGAAGGTCCGATGCCATCAACTGGGGGGTTGTTATTGCAATCAAAAGCATACAAACTCGTCAAGAGTATCTCTTGTCAGAAATACATCCCCATAGGAGATTTCTAACATCCTAAACCATTGAAAGCTATTTCAATGAGGATCAAGCATCCCTAACATTGTAAACCATTGGCAATAACTCCAGTGAAGCATCAGAGAAACCTGATGATACAAACAATGGAAAACCATCTTCATCGGGGAGGACCGATGATGGAATCTGTTATACAAATCCCTAGCAATCCCCAAAAGTCGCTCGCAAAAGAGTCGAACGTCTTTGGTGGAAAGCAATTCCAAAGGATTAAGGACATTAGTGATAACCCCAATGTCAACATCTTATGGTCTCCATCATTATGAAACCTCCATTGCAGGGATCTTGAAGACATCTCTGCAACTTGTCAACAAATCAGGCTCAGATAACACTGATGGATAGTTCAAACCACTGGAGACAACCCCAGCATAGCATCAGGAGATTCCTGTGATGAGAGCTTTATAAACTACCAGTTGAGTAGACATCAAAGCGGTTCAACGGGACCATCATTGACAACTCCATCCCCCAACAGAAGCAACAGGGGCAGGTAGTTATCCCATCCCGTTGGAAATTATTCCAATAAACAACATTCAGCATAACATTACATCATGCTGCATTGCATTTGCATCATTCTTATCTTGCCATATTTCAAGTGTTTAGTAGTCTTTATCCTATCAATGCCATTACATCGCATGAATATGATAAAGAGGGGCATCTATAGACACTCAAAATTTTTCATTCCTATTACCAACCCTAGAAGAGGGTAGAATCGTCTTCTAGAGATAACCTTGGAAGTCAAATTAGTTTAAACCTCAGAGACAAACCCCGAGAGATCCAATTTTCAATCTCAGTGATAACCCCGAGAGATTCAGTTTCAACCCCGGAGATAACCCCGGGAGATCCAGTTTCAACCTCGAAGATAACCCCAAGGGATCCAGTTCAAGTTTCGTAGATTACCCCGATAAAGTCAGTTCTAACCCTAGAGATAACCCCGGGATATATAGTACACACCCCAGAGATAACCCTGAGAGGTCGAGTCAACCTCAGAGATAACACTGAGGATATTCAGAATTAATAGTAGCCCAATCTCGGAGATAACCCTGAGAAACGACTGCTATAACTACACTAAAACTGGAGATAACCATAGGAGGGGCAAAATTGTCATTTTGCCACCTCAACATCATATCAACGTCGTCTCAACACAATTTGACTCAAACTGCATATCAAGATTGTGACGCCCCCAAAACAGGTATACATCACCCATCTTGAGTCGTCAGATACATGGTACATAAATTCAATTACAACTTAATTATACAACAGTCGTGTAAAATATGACAAAACATAGCTGAGAGTTTAAACAAGAATATTGCCATCTTGACAATATTCACACTCAATGGTGTCCTCATTATAATTATTATCACATTATTCTGTAGAATAGTGAGGACTACTAAAGCCATTTATCCTGGACCATCACTCTATTCCCCGACTCGTCCCAACTATACTCTCATTTCCTGAAGAGAACAATGAAAGAAAGGGTTAGCTCAACTAGCCAGTAAGAAATATTATGACTAAGATAATGCAGAATAAATTATCATTAGCCTTCAACAGTATAACAACTGATAGAATACAATAGACAACAAGTTTTAGATCAACAACTGCAGCGAAAATAAGCAATCCATTAGAAGAGTCAAGTAGAGCATAAAATCTACTATCTTCTATGATTTAAAAAGTTTTTCATCAACTTTATCATTTGAGACTCGATTTTAATAAATAATCCACATCATCGAATCACTTACCACTTCTACCGATGATATTCTTTAGTATCACGACCACAAATTATCCATGCACTACGGGACCAAGGATATTCGTGTATTCATCAATGGTCATGATTATACCGAATAATCCCTGGTCATAATTATACCAACAACTGTCCATCAATGAACTACAGGCCAATGAGAACTTTTACCACATCATTCATTACATTACGATCATGATTATACCGAATAACTCCTGGTCATAATCATACCAAGTCCATCTACGCACGTAAGCCAAAGATGACTTTCATCACAATATAAACACGAGGATGATGACAATGACATAATAATTCAATAAAATAAGTTTAAGGATAAATTTTAAAGATTTATAATTTAATTTATCCAGAAATCAACAACGTCCACATTGTCAACATGATACTGCTTTGTGGAGTAAAATTCAAGAATAATATTCATGTACCAAAAATAATTTGGAGAGAAAAGAAATATATTTTTCGGGTGAATAGTACCCCATGAATAGTACTTCGGGTGAATAGTACCCCGTGAATATTACTTCAAGTGAATAGTACCCCCGAAATAAAAAGTGTCCCGAATACCCGAGTGAATAATACTAGAGTGAATAATAACCCGTGAATAGTAACTCGTGAATAGTACTCTGACACGAAAAGTGTCCCGAATACCCGAGTGAATAATACTAGAGTAAATAGTAATCGTGTGACACCCCCAAAATAGGTCCAATCCCACCAACCTATTCTGAGTGGCCAAATACATGGTACAGAAACAACTACAACTTCATTAATACAATTGTCGTGCAAAATATGACAACACATAAACTCTGAGTTTAAATACAAATATTATCTTCTAGACAATATCCACACTCAAATAAGTCCTCATTACAATAATTGATACACTATTTTACAAAATAGTGAGGACCACTAAAACAACTGTCTTGAACCATTACTCCACACCCCGACTAGTTCCCGCTATATTCTCGTCTCCTTAGAAGAAAAATGGAACAAAAAGGAAAAGGGTTAGTTCAACTAGCCCTGTAAAGAATATTATGACTAAGATAATGTACAACAAATTATCCTTAGTCTTCAACAGGGAAAAATCTGATAGAATATAATAGAAAACAAGTTTTTGATCAACAACTGCAGCGGAAACAACAATTCATTAGAAGAGTTAAGTAGAGAATGAAATCTACTATCATCTATGAATTTAAAAGTCCATCATCGATATTTTATCCCTGTAACATCAATCAATATACATCTTGAATCAAATATTCATCTTTGCACTATAGGCCAAAGATATTCATCAGTTGGTCATGTTCATCTAAACACCTGTTCATCTTTGCACTACGGGCCAAAGATATTCATCATAAAATCATTAATCTTTGCACTACGGGCCAAAGATATTCAGTTATATCATCATTTAGGGTGAGGATGATGAAAATATTTTAAAGAAAAGCGAATCCGGTGAAACAAAAGAATAAATATTAAGGATTCGTACTTTACACAATCCAAGTTCAAAAATACTTCATAAGTAATCAGAGTGGAGTAAAATTCAAGAATGAAGACCAAAACATAGATCCAATCAAAGATAGGAATCATAACAAACAATCTTGGACATAGAAAAGAAAATTTAATTTTTCTGTGAATAGTGTCGTATTCGTGAATAGTGCCATATACGTGAATAGTAACTCCGACACCAAAAGATAGAAATTTCATAAAAAACATCATCATGCTTCGTGAATAGTACTCGTGAATAGTAACTCATGAATAGTAACTCATGAATAGTAACTCGTGAATAGTAACTGATAAATAGTAACCCTGACATGAAAAGTTCCAAATTTGATAAAAAATTTCCATCCAATATTCCGGCATAATGATATTGAAGAAATAATATCATTTTCGAATAAAATAACATCCCTTACCTCAGAAAGAATAGTACTTTAAGCTGGAATCTTTGGATATAGTCTTTGAAAGAACTTGCAGTAGTATAGCGATAATACTAAAAGTACTAAAATACTCACAAGAATACGCTCGATATTATAGAGAGAAAAGAGAGAAATCTTTAGTTTTACGGTGTGATTTTCAATTCTAACCTAAGCACCTATTTATAGAAAAATGCTTAGAACACCAAGCCAGAAAATTTAATAAAATATTAATATATTTATATAAATTTCCTACGTACACCAAGAATCTGAAATCAGCAACTTAACACATGTTTAATGAGGACAAAAATGTAAAAAACATTTTTCTTAAAAAAAATAATTAAAACTTCCAAAAATCAATTATTTCGAAACTTCGGAACTTTAATAATTCATAATAAATAGCCCTTTTATCAGAAAATTCGAATCTTGTGTCCTTTTATAGGAAATTCAATTCTCTACAACTTTCTAGAAGAAAGTTTTTCCAAATTCCAAACAGAAATTGACCGAAATCCACATACGGACGAATTTACAAGCTATAATCAAATTTCAGTCAAGAAATGGGTCCACCAACATGTTTAACATGTTTTAAACAACTTTTTCAACTAAAATACTCTTCTTCCTCATATACTCATATATCACACATTCATTGTAAAAATATCATCATTATTATATTATAATAATATAATAAAATATTATTTTATCAAAAAAGATAAAATATCAATTTTCAACAATTGTCACTTTAAAAATTTTCTCCATCTATATCCACATAAAATGAATATTTTCCTTATCATATAAATCAATAATTAATTATTCACAAATAATATTACGAGAATCACAATATTGATGACGGTAGTTCAGGAAAGAGGGACTTTCGATAAGGATCTCTCTTTCTTGGCGGCGTAATTAGGTGACCAAACCTCTCCTTAGACAGAACGTTCTAGACATTTCCAATAATGTTATCTAATAATATTATTCAGATAATATGAATTATTGCTTTGATAATGGAAAATACTGTGTAGTGACAATTGTTGAAACAACAATAATATAAAATATCAACGCAACAATTATTGAATCAATAAAATAAAATATTGAATAGTAATTACTGTAACAATTATTGAGTAGTGCCTTCTTACGTAAGAATCAATAATTGGTGCAATACCCTGTGCTACTGTACAACAACACGTATTATTGTGTTTTAACCACCGGGAATTCCAACAGTATTAACGGTAACAACTATGCCGTTATTTATAAACAACTCATACTTGTCGTTTTCTTCATCCAATTGCTTTCCGTTATGGGCTCACACAAGGCTTTGCCGTCGTACGAATGTTCCCCGACAGCAAGAATATTCCACAACCAAACGAATATTCTCCGACAACAATGAGTATTTTATAACCACTTGCTTATTTGAAATATTTGTGCATTTTACCCATAACTAACCACATTAATCAAATCAACCCTTACTATTTCAAAATGATAAATAGAGGAAATTAAATTTCATTTATTAATAATTTGGGGTCTTACAACCTCCCCTCCTTATGAAATTTCGTCCTCGAAATTGACGTACGTACCTGGTGTTTCGAAAAGATGAGGATACCTCGCTTTCATATCCGTTTCCAACTCCCAGGTCATTTTCTCAATAGCATGGTTTTTCCACAAAACTTTAACTTGTGGTATGACCTTCGTGCGTAGGACATGCTCTTTCCTATCCAAGATCTTGACAGGTACCTCCTCATACGTTAAATCTTCTGCTATCTCGTCTGGTTCTAAGTCAATAATATGGTTCGGGTCGTCCACATATTTACGTAACATCGATACGTGAAAAACGTTATGAACACGCGTCATACTTGGCGGTAAAAAGCGAGTCTATAGGCCACGGTCCTATTCGATCGAGGATTTCAAATGGACTAATAAATCGAAGGTTTGAGCTTTCCTCACATCGCCGATACTCACTTTTGGAATAACGACTTCTTGCATCTTCTTCTTTATATTCATCAACTCCAAGTCTGTAGCTTGAGCAGCTTTAAATTTATCGATTAAAGTCGATTCTAATCGTATATTCGTTATCTTCACGTGAGTTCTTGGAATCTTTAACTCTATCTCAATCTTACGTGAAAGTCATACGAAATGGGTCTTTGTGTTAACAATATCGCTTTCGTAAACGCATACGATCTTTTTTTACTCAACGCGTCAGCTACCATGTTCAATTTTTTTTCCAGGATGGTATTGAATGGTATGGTCGTAATCTTTCAACAGCTCGAGCCAACGTGGTTGCCGCATGTTGAGTTCTTGGAAGCTATTCTCATATTCCTCTCTCCATTCAAATTTTGTATCTCTACGAGTCAGCTGAGTTAATAGAGTATCGATTCGAGAGAATCTTTCCATGAATCTCTGATAATAACCAACTAAGCCTAGAAAGCTACGTATTTTGATTACTGACTTAGGTTGCTCTCAACTATGACTCATATCCCAATCTTG
Source organism: Panax quinquefolius (assembly GCA_020205615.1). Taxonomy (NCBI): domain Eukaryota; kingdom Viridiplantae; phylum Streptophyta; class Magnoliopsida; order Apiales; family Araliaceae; genus Panax; species Panax quinquefolius. The sequence goes on along the minus strand of CM035160.1, from coordinate 90,143,749 downwards.
GATAGCACGTCACAATGGTACCTATCAGTTTACTACCACACAAATATGGCATCCCCTACAGAGAGTCTGGCTTCGGTGTATTCCACAAAGGAAGTCACCAGATAGAGGCTCGGGTACCAAATTCTATAGTTGAATTTTTAACTCCTAAAGTTCAATAGGAGCCATGAGATTTTAGAAATGGGTTTTGTACCGGGTTCAAAGTCGATACAAAATTCAATATCACACTTTGGGAGTAAGACCAAGAAATTCTTCAGGAAATACATCAGGAAATTTACTAACAATAGAAATATCATTCAAATCTGACATATTTTTGTTCAAGTCCATAACATTGACTAAGAAAACTTGACATCCATTTTTCAATAAACGAATGACTTTATGTCTTGATATGAAAGTGTTTGACTTCAATGGTTTGGTTGCTTGAATTCGAATAACAGGTTGCTTAGGAATATGAAAACTAACAACCTTACGAAAGCAATCAATTTTGGCATGATGAGTAGTTAATCAATCAATCCCTAAAATCACATCAAAAACAAGTATCTTTAAAGAAATAAGGTCAACAGGTAATGTGATGGTGCCAACTTGGATCAAACTAGATTTATAATTAGTGGATGTAATGAAAGTTTCTCCTAACGGAGTTTCCACAGATAAGTTAAAGTCTAATTTTCTCCGGAGTCAAGTTTAAACGTTGAGTATAAGCAGGAGAGATAAATGAATGAGTAGAACCGGTATCTAATAAGGTATAAACTTTGTAAGAATTTATAATTAACTAACCCGTGCTAACTTCGTTTGGGTTCCTCACATTCTGACCAGTCACGATAAACGCTCTTCCAGGAACCATTGACTTTGACTTTTCTGGGACAGCCTTTTGAGTTACCATCCCCGCTGGACTGGGTTTTGCTACCGTACAATCTCGAGCGATATAACCTTCTTTTCCATAATTATAACATACCTTGGAAGGTTGTGAACAGTTTGGACTTATGTGTCCCTCTTCTCCTCATCTGTAGCATCTAACTGACAGTCTTTCTCCTCCTCTAAAATTTGTTGCTGGTGTTGGTGCCGACGTCTTCCCATCATTGTTGAATCTTGTCTTTTTGAAATTTCCACTTGACTCACCTTTCCTATTATCTTGGCCATGATTACCACCGAAGTGGTTACCATTTCTGGCATGATAATTTCCTCCACGATGGTTATCATTATTCCGATGATCGTCGCCACCGGTACGATTATCATCGAGTTGTTGGTCATTATTCTTCAGTTTAGCCGACTCATTATCGCGATCCAATAATTGAGCCCTATTCACAACATCTAAATATAAACAAAGTTTGTGAGAAATGAGGTATTGACGTATTTTGGGTTTCAAACCTCGCAGAAACATTCGCGTCATTCTCTCCTCATTATCAACCAAATGGGATGCAAATCGGAACAACTTTCGGCAAACTTAACCCGTCTTTGCGACACGTTCATATTGTTTTGCTCCAGCTTGATGAACTTTACCTCCTTCATGTGACGAATACTTTCGGAAAAGTACTTGTCGTTGAATAATTCTTGGAACTTCTCCCAAGACATCTTCAGTGCGACAGGCTGAGTATGCTTTACGGATTCCCACCAATAATCTATCTCTCCTCGCAACATGAAGGTGGCGAAAGAAACCTTTTTCTCTTCTGAGCATCCCAAGACATCAAATATCTTTGTGATATGCTTTATCCACGTCTCTGCCGTAAGTGGTTCTGGCTTTTCCAAAATCTCCAGCGGTCCCAACTCCTTAAATTGCTTAGCGGTGACCATCCGTGATTTTCCAGTGTTTCCACCTGCATTTTGAACAGTAGTCTTTCTCGTTTGGTTTTGCATGAATTCTAGAAAGTTCCTAAACATACCATCATTCGTCATCTGCTCAGTGGTGTTGTTCACAGGAGGAACATTGCCAGCCTGTTGCACGTTCTCCTCGAGCAAAGGTGTCTCCACGGTCTCATTTACTCCAATGTTAACATTCTCAGTCGACATTCTTAAATACTGCCATAAAACAAGGGTTAATTAAACAAATTAACAAATCACATAATACCCCTATATTATGACCGACCAACAAATAAGCTTAGGTAGGACACACTAGCGAAGGATTTACTCGTCTCTCCCCTCCTAGTTCTATTCCGATCTCGCGGATATCATATCCTAAGCTCGATACCAAGCATGACACCCCCAAAATAGGTCCAATCCAACCAACCTATTACGAGTCGCCAAATACATGATGCAAAACAACTACAACTTCATTAATACAATTGTCGCGCAAAATACGACAACACATAAACTTTGAGTTTAAATACAAATATTGTCTTCTAGACAATATCCACACTCAAATAAGTCCTCATTACAATAATTAATACACTATTTTACAAAATAGTGAGGACTACTAAAACAATTGCCTTGAACCATTACTCCACACCCCGACTAGTTCCCGCTATTTTCTCATCTCCTTAGAAGAAAAATGGAACAAAAAGGAAAAGGGTGAGCTCAACTAGCCCAGTAAAGAATATTATGACTAAGATAATGTACAACAAATTATCCTTAGTCTTCAACAGGGAAAAATCGGATAGAATACAATAGAAAACAAGTTTTAGATTAACAACTGCAGCGGAAACAACAATTCATTAGAAGAGTTAAGTAGAGAATGAAATCTACTATCATCTATGAATTTAAAAGTCCATCATCGATATTTTATCCCTGTAACATCAATCAATATACATCTTGAATCAAATATTCATCTTTGCACTACTGAGCCAAAGATATTCATCGATTAGTTATGTTCATCTAAACACTGTTCATCTTTACTCTGGCCAAAGATATTCATCATAAAATCATTAATCTTTGCACTCTGGGCCAAAGATATTGAGTTTATATCATCATTTAGGGTGAGGATGATGAAAAATATTTTAAAGAAAATGAATCCCGGTGAAACAAAAGAATAAATATTAAGGATTCGTACTTTACACAATCCAAGTTCAAAAATACTTCATAAGTAATTAGAGTGGAGTAAAATTCAAGAATGAAGACCAAAACATAGATCCAATCAAAGATAGGAATGATAACAGACAATCTTGGACATAGAAAAGAAAATTTAATTTTTTACGTGAATGAATAGATAAGTGAATAGTCGTAGTATCGTGAATAGTCCAGAGTATCGTGAATAGTAACTCCGACACTAAAAGATAGAAATTTCACAAAAAACATCATCATGTTTCGTGAATAGTACTCGTGAATAGTAACTCGTGAATAATAACTCATGAATAGTAACCTCGACATAAAAAGTTCCAAATTTGATAAAACTTTCCAACCAATATTTCGGCATAATGATATTGAAGAAATAATATCATTTTCAAATAAAATAACATCCCTTACCTTAGAAAGAATAGTACTTCTGACTGGAATACTAGATATAGTGTTGAAAGAACTTGCACCGTATAGCAATACTCAAAGTACTAAAATACTCACAAGAATATGCTCGATATTATAGAGAGAGAGAGAGAAATCTTTAGATTCTGGTGTGATTTTCAATTCTAACCTAAGCTCCCTATTTATAGAAAAATGCTAAGAACACCAAAGCAGAAAATTTAATAAGATATTAATATATTTATATAAATTTCCTATGTACACCAAGAATCTGAAATCAGCAACTTAACACATGTTTAATGTGGCCCAAAAATGTAAAAAACGCTTTTCTTAAAAAAATAATTAAAACTTCCAAAAATCAATTATTTCAGAACTTCGAAACTTCCATAATTCATAATAAATAGCCCTTTTTATCACAAAATTCGAATCTTGCGTCCTTTTATAGGAAATTCAATTCTCTACAACTTTCCAGAAGAAAGTTTTTCCAAATTCAAAGCGAAATTGGTAGAAATCACATACGGACGAATTTACAATTTATAATCAAATTTCAGTCAAGAAATGGGTCCACCAACATGTTTAACATGTTTTAAACAACTTTTGCAACAAAAATACTCTTCCTCCTCATATACTCATATATCACACATTCATTGTAAAAATATCATCATTATTATATTATAATAATATAATAAAATATTATTTTATCAAAAAGATAAAATATCAATTTTCAACAATTGTCACTTTAAAATTTTCTCCATCTATATCCACATAAAATGAATATTTTCCTTATCATATAAATCAATAATTAATTATTAATGAATAATATTACAGAATCACAATATTGACAACTAAGGCGGTTTCAGGAAAGAGGGGCTTTCCAAAAGGATCTCTCCTTCTTGGCGCTTGATTAGGTGACCAAACCTCTCCTTAGAGCGAGAACTTTCTAGACATTGCCAATAATGTTATCTAATAATATTATTCAGATAATATGAATTATTGCTTCGATGGAAAAAATCTTGTGTAGTGACAATTATTGAAACAATAGTAATATAAAATATCAACGCAACAATTATTGAATCAATAAAATAAAATACTGAACAGTAATTAATGTAACAAATATTGAGTAGTGCCTTCTTACGTAAGAATCAATAATTTGTGCAATACCGTGTGCTATTGTACAACAACGCGTATTACTGTGTTTTAACCACGGGTATTCCAACGAAGATAATTGAGTAATAACTACGTCGTTATTTATAAACAACTCATACTTGTCGTTTTTTCATCCAATTGCTTTTAGTTATGGGCCCCCACAAAGGCTCTGCCGTCGCATTACGAATATTCCCCGTCAGCAAGAATATTCCACGACCAAACGAATATTCTCCGATAACAATGAGTATTTTATAACCACTTGCTTATTTGAAATATTTGCGCATTTTACCCATAACTAACCACATTAATCAAATCAACCCTTACTATTTCAAAATGATAAATAGAGGAAATTAAATTTCATTTATTAATAATTTGGTGTCTTACAAATCGGGTAAATAGTAACCCGTGAATAGTAACTCATAAAAGAAAAAAAATTCCAAAAAAATGATATTTCATGACGAGTACAAAAGAAATGATATCTCATACAAGTATAATAGAATATACGAAACTATAAATGGATTTTCACCCGCCATTCGGTAATCCACGTAGACAAATCATTTCCACAATTTAATAAAGAATGAATGTGAAGGATCATTCACCATGTGTGCGGTAATCCACATAGACATGTTATTCCAACAGAAATAATAAAGAATGGATCCAGGTCATGTGTAATCCGAACAGACAGGATATTCCAACAGAATAATAAAGAACGGAACCAGGTCATGAGTAATCCGCATAGACAGGATATTCCAACAGAATAATAAAGAATTGAATAACTACATAATTCACCAGGCATGCGATAGATCCTTGCAGACGAGTTATTCAACGAGAATAATAAAGAATGGAATAATGAAGAATTTGATATATATGCGATACTTGGCGTAGGCGGAGTTATTCAACATAATAATAAAGAATGGAATAACAACCCTTATGAGTATTGAAAGAAAATAACTCTCTTCGTGAATACGAAGAATAATACCCCTTACCTTAGAAGAAACTGGATACTGGAATAGTGAGGTAGCAGACTTCTCTTCTTCTTTCTCTCTATAATAATTGCTCTATAGCTTTAGTGAATTGGTGAGAAATGAAGGAAGAATGAGCTTCTATTTATAGGAAAATATAGTTTCGTTAATTGCACGTTTTGGGGCTTGAAATATTACAATATAATACCTTCCACTTTTCCTTTATTTTTAATTTAGTCCTGCAAGTATTTTCAAACTTGCACCACCTCCCCTAATAGTAAATCATGTGAATTAATAGTAAATCACGTGACTCAATAGTTCTAATCATGTGAAAAAAATAATTACAGTATAGTACCTCCATCTATACCTCCATTTTTAACTTAGTCATGCAAGTATTATCAATCTTGCACCAACTCCCCTAATAGTAAATGAATGTGAATCAATAGTACACACATGTGAACAAATAGTTATAATCATGTGAATCAATAACAAATTAATTGCTCATTTATCTGATTAATTACCCGATTGGTCAATATAACCTCCAAACATCAATTATTATCGAAATAAATGTCAATTTTCACGAACACTAATAATTCCCACACAATGGAACTATCAATTTCATCTTTAATCAACACGAACTTATTTATCATTAATATTGTAACTCGCAATATTTAACAACCAGGTCGTTCCCAGGAAAGAGGGGGCTTTACGATAAGGATTTCTCCCTATTAGCGCGCAATTAGATTATCTAACCTCTCCTTGACAAAACTTCTAGACATTGTCAATATTGGAAATAATAATATGAATAACTTTAACGTCTCAATTATTGATTTAATAATATAACATATTATGCAGATGATACTGTAACAATAATTGAATCAATAATATGATAGATATGATGCAGCAATTACTGTAGTAATAATTGAGTATAAATGAGTGACTTCTTACGTAAGCATCAATAATCAATACCGTGTGCTACTATGTAGCCACGTGTATTACTATACTTTTACTACCGGGTAGTTCAACAATTTTAACGGTAACACTTTCGCCGTTATTTTTATAAAAAGATAATTCTGTCATTTTCTAACTACGACAATACTTTCATTGTGCGGTCCACCAATGATTGTCTTCAGTCGCACGGATATTTCGACAAAAGAATATTCTCAAAACCAAACGAATATTTTATAACAACTTGCATACTTTGCAAAATTTACAAATATTACCCACAACTATAACATTATATCAAATCCACACCATAATATTTAAAAATATATATTTTGAGAAATTTAAATCTTTATTCATAAAATTTGGGGTCTCACAAAATCCCCTCCTTATGAAATTTCGCCCTAGAAATTTATGTACGTACCTGGTATGCCAAAAGGTGAGGATACCTCGACAGATTCTAACTCTTGAGGTATAACTGTTAAGTGTCAAATATGATCCTTCTTATCCAAGATTTTAACACGTATCTCATCATACGTTAAATCTTCTGTTATCTCGTCTAGTTCTAATTCAATAATGTGGTTTGGGTCGTCCACATATTTACGTAATATCGTCTGAAAAAAAGCGTTATGGACATGAGAAATACTTAGCGGTAAAGGCGAGTCTATAGGCTACGATTCCTACTCAATCAAGGATTTCAAATGGGCTAACTAAATCAAGGGTTGAGATCGACTCTTGCTTCTAGAATAACGCCCTCTTGAACCTTCTTCCTCGTATTCATCAGCTCCGGGTGTGTAGCTTGAACGGCTTTATCTTTATCGATTTAAAGTCGGTTCAAATCGTATATTCGCTATCTTCATGTGGGTCCCTAGAGTCTTTAACACTATCTTCATCATTTGTAAGTTATACGAAATAGGTTTTTGTGTTAACAACATCGCACTCCTAAACGCATACGATCTTTCTACTCAACGCCGTCAAATTTAACGTTCGCTTCTTCCACGATGATATTGAATGGTATAGTCATAATCTTCAATGTATTTCGAGCCAACGTCCTTGGCGCATGTTATGTTCGTTCTAGGTGAAGAAATATTTAAGGGTTTGAGAAATGGGTTTTGTACTGGGGTCAATTCAAAATTCAATTTTACGCTATAGGGGTAGGCTAGGAAGTCTTCAGGAATACGTCAGGAAATTTATTAACAATAGAAATATCATTCAAAACTGTGACTCTCATCAAAGACTTGGATAGCACATGTAATGAAGGTTTCTCATAACGGAGTTTCAACCGATAAGTCAAAGTCTAATTTCTCCGGAGTCAAATTTAAACGTTGAGCGCAAGCAAGAGAGATAAAAAGAAAAGGGTAGAACCGGTATCTAATAAGGTATAGACTTCGCAAGAATTTATAATTAACTTACCCGTGCTAACTTTGTTTGGGTTACTCGCTTTTTGAGAAGTCACGAAAAATGCTCTCCCTGAAACCACCGACTCTGTTTTGTCTGTATCTGCCTTTGGTGCCACTGTCCTAGTTGGACTTGACTTTGGTGCACGACAAAATCGGGCTAGGTGACCTTATTTTCCACAATTGTAACATACCTTGCTTTCTTTTTGGATTGTACCTTCCCGGTTATTTCCTCTCTATCATGATTTTCCCATTTCTCATCTCCTGTATTTCAGATATCATTCTAGAATATAGTTTCAAAATAAGGGTTAATTAACATATCACATATTATCCCTATACTCTGACCGACCAATTAAATACCAAATAAATTTAGGTAGGTCATACCAGCGAAGGAATTCCCCGTCTCTCCCCTCCTAGTTCTTGTCTCACATCTCAGCCAGGGATCATATCCCTAAGCTTTGATACCAACTGTGACGCCCCCAAAACAGGTATATATCACCCATCTGGAGTCGCCAGATACATTGTACATAAATTCAAATACAACTTAATTATACAACTGTGACGCCCCCAAAATAGGTATACATCACTCATTTTGAGTCGCCAAATACATGGTACAGAAACAACTACAATTGCATTAATACAATTGTCGTGCAAAATACAACAACACATAAACTATGAGTTTAAATACAAATATTGTCTTCTAGACAATATCCACACTCAAATAAGTCCTCATTACAATTATTGATACACTATTTTACAAAATAGTGAGGACTACTAAAACAACTGTCTTGAACCATTACTCCACACCCCGACTAGTTCCCGCTATATTCTCGTCTCCTGAGAAGAAAAATGGAACAAAAAGGAAAAGGATGAGCTCAACTAGCCCAGTAAAGAATATTATGACTAAGATAATGTACAACAAATTATCCTTAGTCTTCAACATGGAAAAATCTGATAGAATACAATAGACAACAAGTTTTAGATCAACAACTGTAGCGGAAACAACAATTCATTGGAAGAGTTAAGTAGAGAATGAAATCTACTATCATCTATGAATTTAAAAGTCCATCATCGATATTTTATCCCTGTAACATCAATCAATATACATCATAAATCAAATATTCATCTTTGCACTACAGGCCAAAGATATTCACCAGTTGGTCATGTTCAAACACCTGTTCATCTTTGCACTACGGGCCAAAGATATTCATCATAAAATCATTAATCTTTGCACTACGGGCCAAAGATATTCAGTTATATCATCATTTAGGACTGAGGATGATGAAAAATATTTTAAAGAAAACGAATCTAGTGAAACAAAAGAATAAATATTAAGGATTCGTACTTTAAACAATCCAAGTTCAAAAAAAATTCATAAATAACAAGAGTGGAGTAAAATTCAAGAATGAAGACCAAAACATAGATCCAATCAAAGATAGGAATCATAACAGACAATCTTGGACACAGAAAAGAAAATTTAATTTTTCTGTGAATAGTGTCGATTCGTGAATGAATAGTCCGAGTATCGTGAATAGTAACTCTGACACTAAAAGGTAGAAATTCAACAAGAAAAATCATCATACTTCGTAAATAGTACTCGTGAATAGTAACTCGTGAATAGTAACCCCGACATGAAAAAATTCCAAATTTGATAAAAACTTCCAATCAATAGTTCGGCATAATGATATTGAAGAAATAATATCATTTTTTAAAAAAATAATATCACTTACCTCGCAAAAAAAAGATTGCTTCTTCTTACTGGAATTTGGATATAGTCTTTGAAAAAACTTGATAGTATAACAATACTCAAAGTACTAAAATACTCACAAAATACGTTCGATATTATATAGAGAGAAAGAGAGAGAAAACTTTAGTTTCTGGTGTGATTTTCAATTCTAACCTAAGCACCTTATTTATAGGAAATTGCTTAGAACACCAAAGCAGAAAATTTAATATAATAATATTATATATAATCAAATTTCCTACGCCCACTTCTTGAATCTGAATTCAGCAACTACATCACATGCAAGACCCACAATTAATGACAAAAACGTTTTTCATATAAAAAATAATTATAACTTCCAAAAATCAATTATTTCGGAACTTCGGAACTTCAATAATTCATAATAAATAGCCCTTTTATCAAAAAATTCGAATCTCGCGTCTTTTTATAGGAAATTCAATTCTCTACAACTTTCCAGAAGAAAGTTTTTCCAAATTCCAAACAGAAATTGACCGAAATCTATATACGGACGAATTTACAAGCTATAATCAAATTTCAGTCAAGAAATGAGTCCACCAACATGTTTAACATGTTTTAAACAACTTTTGCAACAAAAATACTCTTCCTCCTCATATACTCATATATCCCACATTCATTATAAAAATATCACCATTATTATATTATAATAATATAATAAAATATTATTTTATCAGAAAAGATAAAATATCAGTTTTTAACAATTGTCACTTTAAAAAATTTTCTCCATCTATATCCACATAAAATCAATATTTTCCTCATCATATAAATCAATAATTAATTATTCACAAATAATATTACAGAATCACATCATCGACAAACGGTAGTTCCAGGAAAGAGGGGGCATTCCAATAAGAATTTCTCCTTACTGGCGCGCAATTAGGTGACCAAACCTTTTCTTAGACAGAACTTTCTAGATATTGCCAATAATGTTATCTAATAATATTATTCAGATAATATGAATTATTTCTTCGATAATGGAAAATACTGTGTACTGATAATTATTGAAACAACAGTAATATAAAATATCAACATAGAAATTATTGAATCAATAAACTAAACTACTGAGCAGTAATTACTATAACAATTATTGAGTAGTGCCTTCTTACGTAAGAATCAATAATTAGTGCAATACCGTGTGCTACTGTGCAACAACGCGTATTACTTTGTTTTAACCACCGGGTATTCCAACAGTATTAACGGTAACAACTACGCCATTATTTATAAAAAACTTATACTTGACGTTTTCTTCATCCAATCGCTTTTCGTTATGGGGCTCACACAAGGCTGCGCCGTCGTACAAATATTTTCTGACAGCAAGAATATTCCACGACCAAACGAGTATTGTCCGACAACAATGAGTATTTTATAACCACTTGCTTATTTGAAATATTTGCGCATTTTACCCATAACTAACCACATTAATCAAATCAACCCTTACTATTTCAAAATGATAAATAGAGGAAATTAAATTTCATTTATTAATAATTTGGGGTCTTAAACAACAGTCGTGTAAAATACGACAAATCATAGCTGAGAGTTTAAACAAGAATATTGTCATCTAGACAATATCCACACTCAATGGTGTCCTCATTACAATTATTATCACATTATTAGTAGAATAGTGAGGACTACTAAAGCCATTTATCCCGGACCATCACTCCATTCCCCGACTCATCCCGACTATATTCTCATTTCCGAATAGAACAATGAAAGAAGAAAGGGTGAGCTCAACTAGCCCAAGAAGAAATATTATGACTAAGATAATGCGAATAAATTATCCTTAGCCTTCAACAAAGATAACAACTGATAGAATACAATAGACAACAAGTTTTAGATCAACAACTGTAGCGGAAATAAGTAATCCATTAGAAGAGTCAAGTAGAGCATAAAATCTACTATCTTCTATGATTTAAAAAGATTTTCATCTACTTTATCGCTGAGACTTAGCTTAATAAATAATCGACATCATCGAATCACCCCTGCACTACGGCCAAGGATATTATTTAGTATCATGACCACAAATTATCCATGCACTACGGGCCAAGGATATTCGTGTATTCATCAATGGTCATGATTATATCGAATAATCCCTGGTCATAATCATACCAACAACTGTCCATCAATGAACTACAGGCCAATGAGGACTGTTACCACATCATTCGTTACATTACGGTCATGATTATACCCAATAATTCCTGGTCATAAACATACCAAGTCCATCTATGCACGTAAGCCAAATATGACTTTCATCACAATATAAACACGAGGATGATGACAATGACATAATAATTCAATAAAACAAGTTCAAGGATAAATTTTAAAGATTTATAATTTAATTTATCCAGAAATCAATAACGTCCACATTGTCAACATGATACTGCTTTGTGGAGTCAAATTCAAGAATAATATTCATGTACCAAAAATAATTTGGACAGAAAAGAAATATATTTTTCAGGTGAATAGTACCCTGTGAATAGTACTTCGGGAATAGTACCCCGTGAATAGTACCCCGACACAAAAAGTGTCCCGAATACCCGAGTGAATGATACTAGAGTGAATAGTAACCTGTGAATCGTAACTCATGAATAGTACTCTAGCACGAAAAGTGCCCCAAATACCCGAGTGAATAATACTAGAGTGAATAGTAATTGGGTGAATAGTAACCCGTGAATAGTAACTTGTAAAAAAAATAACAAAGAAAATGATATTTCATGACGAGTACAAAAGAAATGATATCTCATACAAGTATAATAGAATATACGAAACTGCAAATGGATTTTCACCCACCATGCGGTAATCCACGTAGACAGATCATTTTCACAATTTAGTAAAGAATGAATACGAAGGATCATTCACCATGCATGCGGTAATCCACATAGACAAGTTATTCAAACAGAATAATAAAGAATGGAACTAGGTCATCCGTAATCCGCACAGACAGGATATTCTAACAGAATAATAAAGAACAGAACCAGGTCATGCGTAATCCGTATAGACATGATATTCCAACAGAATAATAAATAATTGAATAACAATAGAATTCACCAGGCATGCGATAGACCGCACAGACAGGTTATTCCAATAGAATAATAAAGAATGGAATAATAGATGAATTTCAGCATGTATGCATTACTTCGCATAGATAGGTTATTCCAACATAATAATAAAGAATGGAATAACAACCCTTACGAGTATTGAAAGAAAATAACTCTCTTCCTGGATACGAAAGAATAATACCCCTTACCTTAGAAGAAACTTGATACTTGAATAGTTTGGTAGCAGACTTCTCTTCTTCTTTCTCTCTATAATAATTGCTCTATAGCTTTAGTGAATTGGTGAGAAATGAAGGAAGAATGAGCTTCTATTTATAGGAAAATATAGTTTCGTTAATTGCACGTTTTGGGGCTTGAAATATTACAATATAATACCTTCCACTTTTCCTTTATTTTTAATTTAGTCCTGCAAGTATTTTCAAACTTGCACCACCTCCCCTAATAGTAAATCATGTGAATTAATAGTAAATCACGTGACTCAATAGTTCTAATCATGTGAAAAAAATAATTACAGTATAGTACCTCCATCTATACCTCCATTTTTAACTTAGTCATGCAAGTATAATCAATCTTGCACCAACTCCCCTAATAGTAAATGAATGTGAATCAATAGTACACACATGTGAACAAATAGTTATAATCATGTGAATCAATAACAAATTAATTGCTCATTTATCGATTAATTACGATTGAAGTCAATATAACCTCCAAACATCAATTATTATCGAAATAAATGTCAATTTTCACGAACACTAATAATTCCCACACAATGGAACTATCAATTTCATCTTTAATCAACACGAACTTATTTATCATTAATATTGTAACTCGCAATATTTAACAACCAGGTCGTTCCCAGGAAAGAGGGGGCTTTACGATAAGGATTTCTCCCTATTAGCGCGCAATTAGATTATCTAACCTCTCCTTGACAAAACTTCTAGACATTGTCAATATTGGAAATAATAATATGAATAACTTTAACGTCTCAATTATTGATTTAATAATATAACATATTATGCAGATGATACTGTAACAATAATTGAATCAATAATATGATAGATATGATGCAGCAATTACTGTAGCAATAATTGAGTATAAATGAGTGACTTCTTACGTAAGCATCAATAATCAATACCGTGTGCTACTATATGCGAAATACGTGTATTACTATACTTTTACTACTAGGGTAGTTCAACAATTTTAACAAAGAACACTTTCGCGTTTTTTTTATAAAAGATAATTACATCATTTTTAACTACGACAATACTTTCGTTGTGCGGTCCACCAATGATTGTGTCGTCGTACGGATATTTCCCGACAAAAAGAATATTCTCCGATCAAACGAATATTTTATAACAACTTGCATACTTTGCAAAATTTACAAATATTACCCACAACTATAACATTATATCAAATCCACACCATAATATTTAAAAATATATATTTTGAGAAATTTAAATCTTTATTCATAAAATTTGGGGTCTCACAAAATCCCCTCCTTATGAAATTTTGCCCTAGAAATTTACGTACGTACCTGGTATGCCAAAAGGTGAGGATACCTCGACAGATTCTAACTCTTGAGGTATAACTGTTAAGTGTCAAATATGATCCTTCTTATCCAAGATTTTAACACATATCTCATCATACGTTAAATCTTCTGTTATCTCGTCTAGTTCTAATTCAATAATGTGGTTTGGGTCGTCCACATATTTACGTAATATCGATACGAAAAAAATGTTATGGACATGAGAAATACTTAGCGGTAAGGCGAGTCTATAGGCTACAGTTCCTACTCAATCAAGGATTTCAAATGGGCTAACTAAATCAAGGGTTGAGATCGACTCTTGCTTCTAGAATAACGCCCTCTTGAACCTTCTTCCTCGTATTCATCAGCTCCGGGTGTGTAGCTTGAACGGCTTTATCTTTATCGATTTAAAGTCGGTTCAAATCGTATATTCGCTATCTTCATGTGGGTCCCTAGAGTCTTTAACACTATCTTCATCATTTGTAAGTTATACGAAATAGGTTTTTGTGTTAACAACATCGCACTCCTAAACGCATACGATCTTCTACTCAACGCGTCAGCTGCCACGTTCGCTCTTCCACGATGATATTGAATGGTATAGTCATAATCTTCAACAGCTCGAGCCAACGTCCTTGGCGCATGTTATGTTCGTTCTAGGTGAAGAAATATTTAAAGGTTTGAGAAATGGGTTTTGTACTGGGGTCAATACAAAATTCAATTTTACGCTATAGGGGTAGGCTAGGAAGTCTTCAGGAATACGTCAGGAAATTTATTAACAATAGAAATATCATTCAAAACTGTGACTCTCATCAAAGACTTGGATAACACATGTAATGAAGGTTTCTCCTAACGGAGTTTCAACCGATAAGTCAAAGTCTAATTTCTCCGGAGTCAAATTTAAAAGTTGAGCGCAAGCAAGAGAGATAAAAAGAAAAGGGTAGAACCGGTATCTAATAAGGTATAGACTTCGCAAGAATTTATAATTAACTTACCCGTGCTAACTTTGTTTGGGTTACTCGCTTTTTGAGAAGTCACGAAAAATGCTCTCCCTGAAACCACCGACTTTGTTTTGTCCGTATATGCCTTTGGTGCCACTGTCCTAGTTGGACTTGACTTTGGTGCACGACAAAATCGGGCTAGGTGACCTTATTTTCCACAATTGTAACATACCTTGCTTTCTTTTGGATTGTACCTTCCGGTTATTTCCTCTCTATCATGATTTTCCCATTTCTCATCTCCCGTATTTCAGATATCATTCTAGAATATAGTTTCAAAATAAGGGTTAATTAACATATCACATATTATCCCTATACTCTGACCGACCAATTAAATACCAAATAAATTTAGGTAGGTCATACCAATGAAAGGAATTCCCGTCTCTCCCTCCTAGTTCTTGTCTCACATCTCGGCCGGGGATCATATCCCTAAGCTTTGATACCAACTTGTGACGCCCAAAAGAGGTATATATCACCCATCTGGAGTCGCCAGATACATTGTACATAAATTCAAATACAACTTAATTATACAACTGTGACGCCCCCAAAATAGGTATACATCACTCATTTTGAGTCGCCAAATACATGGTACAGAAACAACTACAATTGCATTAATACAATTGTCGTGCAAAATACAACAACACATAAACTGTGAGTTTAAATAAAAATATTGTCTTCTAGACAATATCCACACTCAAATAAGTCCTCATTACAATTATTGATACACTATTTTACAAAATAGTGAGGACTACTAAAACAACTGTCTTGAACCATTACTCCACACCCCGACTAGTTCCCGCTATATTCTCGTCTCCTGAGAAGAAAAATGGAACAAAAAGGAAAAGGATGAGCTCAACTAGCCCAGTAAAGAATATTATGACTAAGATAATGCACAACAAATTATCCTTAGTCTTCAACAGGGAAAAATCTGATAGAATACAATAGACAACAAGTTTTAGATCAACAACTGTAGCGGAAACAACAATTCATTAG
This sequence comes from Panax quinquefolius, assembly GCA_020205615.1. Classification (NCBI taxonomy): domain Eukaryota; kingdom Viridiplantae; phylum Streptophyta; class Magnoliopsida; order Apiales; family Araliaceae; genus Panax; species Panax quinquefolius. The sequence goes on along the minus strand of CM035160.1, from coordinate 90,127,593 downwards.
AAGAGTTAAGTAGAGAATGAAATCTACTATCATCTATGAATTTAAAAGTCCATCATCGATATTTTATCCCTGTAACATCAATCAATATACATCATAAATCAAATATTCATCTTTGCACAACAGGCCAAAGATATTCACCAGTTGGTCATGTTCAAACACCTGTTCATCTTTGTACTACGGGCCAAAGATATTCATCATAAAATCATTAATCTTTGCACTACGGGCCAAAGATATTCAGTTATATCATCATTTAGGACTGAGGATGATGAAAAATATTTTAAAGAAAACGAATCTAGTGAAACAAAAGAATAAATATTAAGGATTCGTACTTTAAACAATCCAAGTTCAAAAAAAATTCATAAATAACAAGAGTGGAGTAAAATTCAAGAATGAAGACCAAAACATAAATCCAATCAAAGATAGGAATCATAACAGACAATCTTGGACACAGAAAAGAAAATTTAATTTTTCTGTGAATAGTGTCGTATTCGTGAATAGTGCCGTATACGTGAATAGTAACTCTGACACTAAAAGGTAGAAATTCAACAAGAAAAATCATCATACTTCGTGAATAGTACTCGTGAATAGTAACTCGTGAATAGTAACTCGTGAATAGTAACCCCGACATGAAAAAGTTCCAAATTTGATAAAAACTTCCAATCAATAGTTCGTCATAATGATATTGAAGAAATAATATCATTTTTTAAAAAAATAATATCACTTACCTCGCAAAAACAGTACTTCTTACTGGAATACTGGATATAGTGCTGAAAGAACTTGCACCGTATAACAATACTCAAAGTACTAAAATACTCACAAAATACGTTCGATATTATATAGAGAGAAATAGAGAGAAAACTTTAGTTTCTGGTGTGATTTTCAATTCTAACCTAAGCACCTTATTTATAGGAAATTGCTTAGAACACCAAAGCAGAAAATTTAATATAATAATATTATATATAATCAAATTTCCTACGCCCACTTCTTGAATCTGAATTCAGCAACTACATCACATGCAAGACCCACAATTAATGACAAAAACGTTTTTCATATAAAAAATAATTATAACTTCCAAAAATTAATTATTTCGGAACTTCAGAACTTCAATAATTCATAATAAATAGCCCTTTTATCAAAAAATTCGAATCTCGCGTCTTTTTATAGGAAATTCAATTCTCTACAACTTTCCAAAAGAAAGTGTTTCTAAATTCCAAACAGAAATTGACCGAAATCCACATACGGACGATTTTACAAGCTATAATCAAATTTCAGTCAAGAAATGGGTCCACCAAAATGTTTAACATGTTTTAAACAACTTTTGAAACAAAAATACTCTTCCTCCTCATATACTCATATATCCCACATTCATTATAAAAATATCACCATTATTATATTATAATAATATAATAAAATATTATTTTATCAGAAAAGATAAAATATCAGTTTTAAACAATTGTCACTTTAAAAAATTTTCTCCATCTATATCCACATAAAATCAATATTTTCCTCATCATATAAATCAATAATTAATTATTCACAAATAATATTCTGAATCACAATATCGACAACCGGTAGTTCCGAGAAAGAGGGGCATTCAATAAGAATTTCTCCTTACTGGCGCGCAATTAGGTGACCAAACCTTTTCTTAGACAGAACTTTCTAGACATTGCCAATAATGTTATCTAATAATATTATTCAGATAATATGAATTATTTCTTCGATAATGGAAAATATCGTATGCGATAATTATTGAAACAACGGTAATATAAAATATCAACATAGAAATTATTGAATCAATAAACTAAACTCATCGAAAGCAAGTAATTACTATAACAATTATTGAGTAGTGCCTTCTTACGTAAGAATCAATAATTGGTGCAATGTCTGGTAATCTTCTTGTGCAACAACGCGTATTACTTTGTTTTAACCAGGGTATTCCAACAAAGATACTTCAGTAATAACTACGCTTATTATTTATAAAAAACTTATACTTGTGCGTTTTCTTCATCCAATCGCTTTTACGTTATGGGGCTCACATTAAGGTCGCGTACCGTCGTACAAATATTCTCGACAAAGAAGAATATTCCACGACCAAACGAGTATTCTCCGACAACAATGAGTATTTTATAACCACTTGCTTATTTGAAATATTTGCGCATTTTACCCATAACTAACCACATTAATCAAATCAACCCTTACTATTTCAAAATGATAAATAGAGGAAATTAAATTTCATTTATTAATAATTTGGGGTCTTAAACAACAGTCGTGTAAAATACGACAAATCATAGCTGAGAGTTTAAACAAGAATATTGTCATCTAGACAATATCCACACTCAATGGTGTCCTCATTACAATTATTATCACATTATTCCGTAGAATAGTGAGGACTACTAAAGCCATTTATCCTAGACCATCACTCCATTCCCCGACTCATCCCAGCTATATTCTCATTTCCCGAATAGAACAATGAAAGAAAGGGTGAGCTCAACTAGCCCAGTAAGAAATATTATGACTAAGATAATGCAGAATAAATTATCCTTAGCCTTCAACAGTATAACAACTGATAGAATACAATAGACAACAAGTTTTAGATCAACAACTGTAGCGGAAATAAGTAATCCATTAGAAGAGTCAAGTAGAGCATAAAATCTACTATCTTCTATGATTTAAAAAGATTTTCATCTACTTTATCGCTGAGACTCAGCTTAATAAATAATCGACATCATCGAATCACCCCTGCACTACGGCCAAGGATATTATTTAGTATCATGACCACAAATTATCCATGCACTACGGGCCAAGGATATTCGTGTATTCATCAATGGTCATGATTATATCGAATAATCCCTGGTCATAATCATACCAACAACTGTCCATCAATGAAATACAGGCCAATGAGGACTGTTACCACATCATTCGTTACATTACGGTCATGATTATACCCAATAATTCCTGGTCATAAACATACCAATTCCATCTATGCACGTAAGCCAAATATGACTTTCATCACAATATAAACACGAGGATGATGACAATGACATAATAATTCAATAAAACAAGTTCAAGGATAAATTTTAAATATTTATAATTTAATTTATCCAGAAATCAATAACGTCCACATTGTCAACATGATACTGCTTTGTGGAGTCAAATTCAAGAATAATATTCATGTACCAAAAATAATTTGGACAGAAAAGAAATATATTTTTCAGGTGAATAGTACCTTGTGAATAGTACTTCGGGAATAGTACCCCGTGAATAGTACCCCGACACGAAAAGTGTCCCGAATACCCGAGTGAATGATACTAGAGTGAATAGTAACCTGTGAATCGTAACTCATGAATAGTACTCTAGCACGAAAAGTGCCCCGAATACCCGAGTGAATAATACTAGAGTGAATAGTAATTGGGTGAATAGTAACCCGTGAATAGTAACTCGTAAAAAAAAATACCAAAGAAAATGATATTTCATAACGAGTACAAAAGAAATGATATCTCATACAAATATAATAGAATATACGAAACTACAAATGGATTTTCACCCACCATGCGGTAATCCACGTAGACAGATCATTTTCACAATTTAGTAAAGAATGAATACGAAGGATCATTCACCATGCATGCGGTAATCCACATAGACAAGTTATTCCAACAGAATATAATAAAGAATGGAACTAGGTCATCCGTAATCCGCCTGATGACAGGATATTCCAATGAATAATAAAGAAACGAGAACTGGTCATGCGTAATCAGTATAGGCAGGATATTCCAATGAATAATAAATAATTGAATAACAACAGAATTCACGTGCATGCGATAGGCCGATGCAGAAAGTTATTCCAATAGAATAATAAAGAATGGAATAATAGATGAATTTCAGCATGTATGCATTACTTCGCATAGATAGGTTATTCCAACATAATAATAAAGAATGGAATAACAACCCTTACGAGTATTGAAAGAAAATAACTCTCTTCCTGAATACGAAAGAATAATACCCCTTACCTTAGAAGAAACTGGATACTTGAATAGTTAGGTAGCAGACTTCTCTTCTTCTTTCTCTCTATAATAATTGCTCTATAGCTTTAGTGAATTGGTGAGAAATGAAGGAAGAATGAGCTTCTATTTATAGGAAAATATAGTTTCGTTAATTGCACGTTTTGGGGCTCGAAATATTACAATATAATACCTTCATCTTTTCCTTTATTTTTAATTTAGTCCTGCAAGTATTTTCAAACTTGCACCACCTCCCCTAATAGTAAATCATGTGAATTAATAGTAAATCATGTGACTCAATAGTTCTAATCATGTGAAAAAAATAATTACAGTATAGTACCTCCATCTATACCTCCATTTTTAACTTAGTCATACAAGTATTATCAATCTTGCACCAACTCCCCTAATAGTAAATGAATGTGAATCAATAGTAGACACATGTGAACAAATAGTTATAATCATGTGAATTAATAACAAATTAATCGCTCATTTATCCGAATAATTACCCGATTGGTCAATATAACCTCCAGACATCAATTATTATCAAAATAAATGTCAATTTTCACGAGCACTAATAATTCCCACACAATAGAACTATCAATTTCATCTTTAATCAACATAAACTTATTCATCATTAATATCATAACTCACAATATTTAACAACCAGGTCGTTCCCAGGAAAGAGGGGGCTTTCCGATAAGGATTTCTCCTTATTGGCGCGCAATTAGATTATCTAACCTCTCCTTGACAGAACTTCTAGACATTGTCAATATTGCAAATAATAATATGAAAAACTTTGTCGTCTAAATTATTGATTTAATAATATAATAATTTATGTAGATGATACTGTGACAATAATTGAATCAATAATATGAGAGATATGATGCATCAATTACTGTATCATTAATTGAGTATAACTGAGTGACTTCTTACGTAAGCATCAATAATCAATATCGTGTGTTATTATGAAACCACGCGTATTACTGTAATTTTACTACCGGGTAGTTCAACAGTTTTAATGGTAACACTTTCGCCGTTATTTTTATAAAAAGATAATTTTGTCTTTTTCTAACTACGACAATACTTCCGTTGTGGGGTCCACCAATGATTGTGCCATCGTACAGATATTCCCTGACAAAAAGAATATTCCCAGACCAAACGAATATTTTATAACAACTTGAATACTTTGCAAAATTTATAAATATTACCCACAACTATAACATTATATCAAATCCACACCATAATATTTAAAAAAAATATTTCGAGAAATTTAAATCTTTATTCATAAAATTTGGGGTCTCACAAAGATGTCGCACAAGAACCGTACAAATCTCGAATGACAACTGCACAAGACAGCACAACGGATAGATAATTAAGACTTGGAGATCTGGTCATGGACCCATCTTCCCAGCTTCGTACAACCTCTAATCCCATGTCATTGTGTAGCTCTCAACAACAACTTTCTGAAAAGGTACAACACTCCTTTATCGAATGCCCAGATTAAAAGTTATGAAGGTTCGAGCGGATAGCGTGTAGCCCGAGTGCACATACTTCGAGACGACGGGACCCACAAGTCCCGGGGTAGCCCACGCAGCCGCGGAAATATGAGCTCTTGGAAGCTCATTTGAAAAAAGAAAAAAGAGAAGAAAAAAGAGAAAACTGTGCATTTCAGTCTGTAACTCCTGCTAGAGTGCTCCAAATTGAATGATTCTCATTTCTAAACATTTATAAGCTCGTGTTTTGTAACATACTGAAGTTTAACTGGTGGAAACCGAGTTGTCAAACCTCAAAAGCTATATGAAGTCTTCTTGGCAGCCCACTATACGATATTTTAGATTTTTAAGTTTTCTACTGCTTTTATATCTATATATATACTGACGTTGAGAGTCTCTTCGAGTGGGAACGCCCGGATTGTTGATCTGTGGATTTTTCTTATATATATATATATATATATATATATATATCATCGATCCATGAAATTGATTGAGCCTGGATAGAAAATCTTGAGCGTTTACTAGCTGCTTTTATATATTTATATATATATCATCGAACTCGAAATTCGATTGAGCCTGGATAGAATATATGTGGCAGCCCCAAATCCGGGTATCTTTCAACCCGACATATTGTGCTACACGGTGCTCCAGTTCACACAAACATTCAATTAAAATGCCTCAAAAGAACGAATATGTCTTACATATATTCCAAAACAATATTACCATTCCCCGGGTTCTTTATAACCGTTACATTTGTTCTTGTCATAATATCAAATATTATCATTACAAACATATACTATTATATAGGTAATCTACAAGTTCGCCTTAGTCTTCCCTTTATCCTTGCCGGATCCTTTGGTCCGTTCGGTCTTAGCTGCATTCATATGGTTCAAGCAAGAGTGAGCATAACAAGCTCAGCAAGTACAACAATTTCATTTAAACGACATGCTTGAAACATAGGAATCGTATATCTTCAATAACTGGATAATAGTTACGAAGTACTATCAATAATTCAAAATAGCATTTCTTTTCCTTCAAAGCGTTTTACAATGACAATATTCATTAAAACATCAATTATTGTCCAAGACCATGAGCATTTCATAATTTCTTTGAAAAGGACATCCTGACACTAAGTCCGTAAGTCCGGCTTAGCTTACGAGCACTTCTAGGTGATTAGCATATAGTACTCTATGTTGATCAACACTACATCCTTTAAGTTGTGGCAACCTCACGTGCCCATTGAATAATCGATGAAAAATACATTTGTTTATTCATACCCAGGCTTACCTTGAATCCGTACTAAACAATTGGCATAGGATAGCGTTAACAATTCTATAATGAAAGACTTATAATAAAATCAATCAACTTTTCAAGATTAGTCTAGCCAAGGTAAAACTGGCATCAACCCTTTTGTAAAACAATTCATGCATCTCATAACACGAGTCACTGAAAAACCTAGCTAACGTGAAGGTTAGACAAGCGATAAGAAAAACTTGCCTTCAACGTCTTCTATAGTAAAATTACTTTCCTGTTGAGTCTTTACGTTCTCTACAACACATAACCACATAACATACCACATTAGGTCATGAATTAACATACATGTTTCCTAATGAATCTTACCATTCTTCTCAATATAATCATGTATTAGATTTGTTATTATTGGTTCTGGCTTGCCATTGTTCTTTTACATTATTCTTACCAACTTCTTTCTTTTTTATAACTTAATTGAAATTATTTCATTAATACAACTCGGTTTGACTTAATCATCCTTCCTCGCGGATTACTAACGTCCTTACGTTATTAATCAAAACTCGATCGTCATTGGTGAAGTACCAACGTTAAATACCATTGAAGGTTTACTTAATTACCCTTCACGTTCTTCATTTAATTTATTCTTTCTTTCAACCTCTAGTGTATTTGATGAGTAGGTTTTTAACCTATGATTTACATTCATTTAGCTTGTTATCTTGTTAGTTTTTGGTTTCTTTTATGTTACTTTTGATGGGTTTTGTTCTTATTGTAGGATATTTAGTATGTGTATCAATTTGCTATCATTGAAAAGATTTTCGAGCAATTTTGGTCATTCTAGACGCCTAGCGTGGACCACGCTGTGATGCGTAGTAGAGTAGCCTTGTAGCGTATTACTGGTGCGTGGACTTCTCTGGTGCGAAGAAGCACGACGCATGTTGTCAGATAACAATGTGTGGCGAGGCGCTATGCTAAAGATCTGCTGCGGGCAATAAATATTTATATGCTGGAAGATGGGCATTATGGGAGCTATTAATTCTTTATGTAATACGATCATAATAGGATTGTGGGATGGTGGTTATTTCATTTTGTGGGAGTCTTTGACTAATGACTTGTTGGTGTTGAAAAGGATTTAGGTTTCTATTTGACTTTCTATGTGATGAGTTAGAGTTGGATTAGGATTAGTGGTATGAAGCTGAGTTGAGGCCATTTTTATGCTAAGTGTTGGAAAAAGTGGGAGACATTCGGACACACTTCGAGAACGAGATTGAAAGGCAAGAGCTTGGAGGAACGAAGAAGAAGAAGAATTTCACGAAGATTTCAGATTTGAAGGGCGAAAAGGGTGGTGTATTACTATTCTTCTTTTATTTCAAATTGTGTAATTGGGATGATGTTTTCTTTTATTTATTCAGTATTTAATTCATTAGTTATGAACTAAATTACTTATTAGGCTTATAATGGATCTGTAAGTGGAACGATGATTATGTAATCTTTGGTTTTCAATTTAATAAGCTATTATGCAGTTTATCTATATTAATTTGAGCTTGAATTTATGAATTGCCTGATCAACAATTTTATGTGGATTTGTATGAATTCGAGAGATGAAATATGAATCTAGACTTAATTAATATAGCATGTGTTTATGATTTATGCGAATTAACAGAATCTTGATGTATATTAGGGTAGAGATATGCTTGACATCGCATGTAATCATATGAATAACTTGAACTTAAACCTTCTTTAAGTGTAATTCACATAGAGATATAGTGATTTAGTTGATTAAGGTGTTTAACACAATTCTATCTTAATTGTGGATTTGGGTTAATACGGAATTAGTACATCGAGAGGTGGTTAGTACTACTTATGTGTTCTTGATTAATAAACTGGGATAGTGACTTAAACTGGAATAATGTATAATAATCAGAGTGATGCTTAGAGTGAAGTTGTAAACCTAAATCTCCAATATTTGTTTAAAAATTCAGTTTTAGGGTTTGTTGATTTTTATTTGATTTTTTATAATTTTTATAATTTTTACTATAAACTGGAATTTGATTAGTTTAATAAAATTAGGATTAATAGAAAATTGGTAATTATGAAGTTAATTTCTTGCTAAGTCTCTAAGGGAACGATACTCTACTTACTATTATATTACTTGTTGACCACGTATACTTGTGTGATGTGCGTACTTAGATTTTACCCAACAAGTTTTTGGCGCCGCTGTCGGGGACTTTAGTATAGATTTTATTATTTTGCAATATCAGTTTAATTAGTCCAGTTTTACTTAAACACTTTTTGTTTTTGTTTTTTTCTTCTTATTTAAGGTTTTTGATGTTAGTTTATGCAAACTCGATCCAAAAATCCAGACTTGCTTCCTTTTGAGGACAACATTGAGAGAAGGTTTCAGAGGTTGAGTAAGTGGATCAAGGAAAGAAGGGACGAATTCGAAAACTCAAACAAAGAAGAAGCAATGGCTGCCGAAGACCAGAAAGCGTTGAGGGACTTTGCAACACCTAAGGTGACTGAACTGCAATCGAGTATCACCAGGCCTGCTATAGCTACGAATACCTTCGAGATTAAGCCTGAACTATTCATATGATACAGAACTCATTTCAGTTTGGAGGGGCTATTCAAATGACGATCTTAACGAGCATTTGATCAGTTTTCTGGAAATCTGCGACACTTTCAAGTACAATAGGGTGTCGGATGAGGCAGTTAGACTTCGCTTGTTCCCATTCACTCTGCAGGATAAGGTGAAGAATTGGTTACACTCTCTACTAGTGGGTTCGATAACGACATGGGATGACCTGACTCAGAAATTCCTCGCTAAATTTTTCCCGCCAGTGAAAACAGCAAAGATGAGGAATGAGATTACCGTGTTTGATCAGCAACATGGGGAGTCATTGTACGAGGCATGGGAGAGATACAAAGAATTTCTCAGAAAATGCCCACATCATGGATTGCCTAAGTGGTTGCAGATGAATACATTTTACAACGGACTACATGGGAATCTCAGGACCACTATCGATGCAGCGTCAGGGGGAGCTTTTATGGCAAAGAACAATGAGGAGGCATATCAGTTGATAGAGATGATGGCTGCTAATAACTATCAATGGCCCATGGTAAGAAGACACAACCTACAGTCGTTGGAGTGTTAGAGGTAGATGGAGTGACGGCAATAACAGCACAGATTTCAGCACTCTCTAAGAAGTTCGACATTTGGTCAGGGGGCAGACACAATAAGTTGCAATTATTTGTGAGTTGTGCACGGGTGAACATTCGACGAATCAATGCGCAATCAACCCAGAGTCAGTACAATTCATGAGTAGCTACAACAGAATTCCTCAAAATACATATCAAAATGCATATAATCATGGGAATAGGAATCATCCGAATTTGTCATGGAATAATAATCAGAATCAACAAGCTCCCCATGGATTTCAGAATCCACAACAACCAGTTCAACGTCAAGAGAGGAAATCAGATTTAGAGGAGTTGTTGTCAAAGTATATAACAAGTAATGAGGCAGCGATGAAAAACCAAGCAATGGCCATCAAGAATTTGGAAAACCAGATGAGACAAATTGCCTTAGCATTGAAGAATAGACCACAAGGGACTCTACCGAGTGACACCAAAAGAAATCCAAATAGAAATCATGAACAGTGTCAGGCAATCACCTTGAGAAGTGGAAAACATTTGGATGGGAAAGATGCAGAAAATTCAGCTATCTCGGATGATAAAATTAATGACAACAAGGTGGTTGAAGAAAAACAGTGTGAGATACGCAAATTGAGAAAACAAAGTTAGATGATAAGCCAGTTATGTATCCTCCACCGTCGTTTCAGCAGAGAGTCCAAAAGCAGAAATTAGATAAGTAGTTTGCAAAATTTTTGGAAGATTTTAAGAAACTTCATATTAACATCCCGTTCGCAGAAGCCCAAGAGAAGATGTCGATTTATACAAAATTTATGAAAGGGATCTTGTCCAGGAAAAAGAAATTGGAAGATTTCACGACAGATGCATTAACAGAGGAGTGTAGTGCGGTTTTACAGCAAAAATTGCCACCAAAGTTGAAAGATCCAAGGAGTTTCACCATTCCATGCACGATCGAGAATATGGCTTTCAATAAGTGCTTATGTGATTTGGGGGTGAGTGTGAACCTCATGTCGTTATCAGTTCACACAGAATTGGGTCTGCCAGCTCCAAAGCCTATGAACATCTCATTACAGTTGGCGGATAGGTCAGTCATGTACTCGCGAGGCATTGTAGAGGACATATTGGTCAAGGTTGACAAGATTATATTCCCCGCAGATTTCATCATTCTAGATTTTTAGGAAGATAAGAACATCCCGATTATCCTAGGGAGACCATTTTTGGCTACGGGTAAGACACTCATCGATGTACAAAAAGGTGAACTAACGATGAGGGTCCAAGATCAAGAAGTTAAATTTAACGTTTTCAAAGCCATGAAATTTCCTACGGATGAAGAAGAGTGTTTTCGGATGGATATCATTGATCAAATAGTTAGCGAAGTCATGGGAAAGAGTTTGGTTAACGATCCATTGGAAACGACTTTATTGGGAGATGATGAATCAGATGATCCAGAATTTGTAGACTACTTGCATATGCTAGACTCCCTGCCACGAGTCAACAGATTTAGAGCGCCATTTGAACCATTGCACACGGAGGAAAGATCAACAATCGTAATGAAATGAAACCATCATTGGAGCCACCACCAGAGCTCTTGAACTTAAACCACTACCTAAACACCTCAGGTATGCATATTTAGGCAATTCAAATTCTTTACCTTTTATTATTTCTGCTGCACTTAACGATTTGCAGGAAAAAAGTTGCTGAGGGTACTTAGGGAAAACAAATTAACTATAGGATGGACAATTGCAGATATCAAGGGAATCAGCCCATCCTTTTGCATGAACAAAATTCTGATGGAAGACGATGCAAAATCGACGGTGGAGCAACAACGATGACTCAACTCAATCATGAAGGAAGTTGTAAAGAAAGAAATTCTAAAATTGTTGGATGCCGGTATCATCTACCCAATTTCCGACAGTAAGTGGGTTAGTCCAGTTCAGTGTGTGCCGAAAAAGGGAGGAATGTCTGTGGTACAGAATGATGACAACAAGCTAATCCCAACAAGGACAGTGACTGGTTGGAGGGTTTGCATGGACTATAGGAAGTTGAATAAGGCGACCCGCAAAGATAACTTTCCTTTCCTCTTTATCGATCAAATGTTGGACAGATTAGCGGATCATCCGTACTACTGCTTATTGGATGGATATTCAGGTTATAATCAGATCCTCGTTGCTTCTGGAGATCAAGAGAAAACTACTTTCACGTGTCCATACGGCACATTCGCATTCAAGAGAATGTCGTTCGGTTTGTGTAATGCACCCGCTACCTTCCAACGGTGTATGATGGAAATTTTCTCAGACATGGTGGAAAAAAATGTAGAAGTATTCATGGACGACTTTTCGGTCTATGGTGACAATTTTGATGCTTGCCTAGAGAATCTGGTGATGGTGTTACAACGATGCAAAGACACGAATCTTGTACTTAATTGGGAAAAATGCCACTTTATGGTTGAGCAAGGCATAATTTTGGGTCACAAGGTCTCGATTCAAGGATTAGAGGTTGATAAGGCGAAGCTAGAAACAATTGAAAAACTTCCTCCACCAAGCTCAATTAAGGGAATTCAAAGTTTCTTGGGACATACCGGATTTTACAGAAGATCTATAAAGAACTTCTCTAAAATTACAAAACCTTTGTGCAGTCTTTTAGAGAAGGAATCGGTTTTCAAGTTTGGCGAAGAGTGTAAATTGGCATTCGAGTTGTTAAAAAAGAAATTAACCACAGCTCTAGTAATCGTCGCGCCGGATTGTTTAATGCCCTTCGAGTTAATGTGTGATGCAAGCGACTATGCTATTGCGGCTGTTTTGGGTCAACGCCGTGAGAAGGTATTTCACGCCATATATTATACAAGTAAGACACTCACGGAGACTCAAATGAATTATACAACTACAGAAAAGGAATTGCTTGTAGTGGTGTAGGCGTTCGACAAATTTCGGGTGTACTTGATCGGGACAAAGGTAGTAGTTTATACAGATCACTCGGCCATTCGGTACATAATTTCAAAAAAAGATGTTAAACCACGCCTTATCCGATGGATTCTCCTTTTACAAGAGTTTAATTTAGAAATAAAGGATAGAAAGGGGACGGAGAACCAAGTCGCCGATTATTTGTCTAGGCTGAAAAATCAGGGTAAACAGGAAGAAGACAGATGTGTAATCAACGAGTCATTCCCGGATGAGCAATTATTTGGGTTAAATGCAAAATTTCCATGGTACGCGGACTTCGTAAATTATCTAGTGAGCAACATGCTTCCCATCGATCTTACGACAATGTAAAAAGAAATGACGTCAAGTTTCTTCATGACGTTATTCAAAAGTGGTATATGTGGGATGAGCATATGGGGACGCAGAATGCCACCATGAAGATACTTTTATAAATAAATGGGGAATATGGTAGCGTAGAGATTAAATAGTGCTTCAATTTTTGAATATTATGGAGTAAATTTGATATAATGTTATAAATATTGTGGGTATATTATGGATAAATTTGATATAATGTTATAGTTGTGGGTAATATTTATAAATTTTGCAAAAGCAAGTTGTTATAAAATATTCGTTTGGTGGAGAATATTCTTTTTATCGGGGAATATTAAATGACGGCAGCACAATCATTAGTGGACTCCCTAGCGGAATTATTGTCGGATTGAAAGCGACAAAAATACTTTATGAAAATAACGACGGAGGTGTTACCGTTAAAGCTGTTGAACTACCCAAAGTAGTAAAAGTACGATAATCTGGCGTGGTTGCATAGTAACATGCGGTATTGATTATTGATGCTATACGTGAGAAGTCACTCATTTATACTCAATTATTGCTACGATAATTCTTTGCATCATATCTCTTATATTATTGATTCAATTATTATCACAAATATATCATATCGTATAATATGTTATATTATTAAATCAATAATTGAGGCGACAAGTTATAAATGATTAATAATTGTTGAAAGATTAAATATGTGTTGATTAAAAATAAAAATGATTTGTGGTAATATTTATTCAATCCTTGATGTATATAAAGAGTATATTATGAGACGTTTGTGCTAAGTTAGTTATTTTATGGGGGGCCCATATGTCATCATCTAAGAGTCTCTTCGTCAATAGTAATTACCTTTGTCAATAGTAATTACCTTCGTCAATAGTAATTACCTTTACCAGACGTCAAACCACTTGCCGTTTTATATTACAGGCGTCGAACCAATTGTCGTTTCACATTACAGGCGTCAAACCACTTGGTGTTTCACATTACAGGCGTCAAACCACTTTTCTTTTCACATCACCAGTCGTCAAGCCACTTGCCTTTTCACATTTCAAGTGCTAAGCTAGAAATCTTCTATAAATAGAGGCCTAGTGCTTCATTATTTTTCACGAATTCATTCAAGCTATAGAAAGAGAAAGTATAGAGAGAATAAGAGAGAAAGAATAACAATATTCTGTTACTACACTACTGCAGTATTCAATCTACTAATGTAAGGGGTGTTATTCTTTTTTATTCATGAAGAGAATTGTTGTTATTCCATTGCTTATTATTACATTGGAATAACTTTGTATATGCGGTTTACCTTATACTTGGTGACATTCTTCTATTATTACAGGACTGATTCCGTCTTTATTATTATACATTGGAACATCACATGCGTGTGTTTTACAGGACTTGGTTAAAATCTTTATTATTATTACTGTTGGAACATCACATGCGTGTGTTTTTACGGACTGGGTAAAATCTTTATTATTCTATTTGGAACATCACTGTCGGTGCAAATTTTGCCTGACCTGGTTCCGTTATTATTATTCTATTGGAATAACCTGTCTATGTGAAGTACTGCATGCATGGTGATTTCTTTTGTTATTCCATTCTTTATTATACTCAGTTGGTTAAAGTTTTGACTTCTATACTCCATGAAATTAGTAGAATATCCTTGATATTTGCGCTTCATCCGATATCTTTTCATGGAAATATTCTTCTGATCATTCTTGAATTTTACTCTACAAAGCAGTATCATGTTGACAATTTGGACATTATTAGTTCTGGATAAATTAATTCTTGAACTTGTTTTATTGAATTCTTATATCATTGTCATCATCCTCATGTTTATATTATGTTGAAAGTCATCGTGGCTTTTGTAGTGAATAGATGGACTTGGTATGATTATAACCGAGGGGATTATTGATTGTAATCATGGCCGTAATGTTACAAATGATGTGGTAAAAGTTATCATTGGCCCGTAGTGCATTGATGGGACGAGTTGTTGGCATGATCATGACCATTAATGAATACACGAATGTCTTTTGGTTGTAGTGCATGGATAATTTGTGGTCGTGATACTAAAGAATATCCTTGGTAGTAGTGCGGGGTGATTCGATGATGTGGATTATTTATTAAAATTTGAGTCCCGATAAAAGTCATGAAAAACCTTTTAAATCATAAAAGATAGTAGATTTTATTCTCTACTTGACTCTTTTAATGGATTGCTTGTTTCATTGCAGATTAAACTTGATGTTGTTATATTTTATCGGTTTAACAACTTTGTTGAAGGCTAACGATAATTTATTTTGCATTATCTTAGTCATAATATTTCTTCTTGGGCTAGTTGAGCTCACCCCTTTCTTTCCTTTGTTCTCTTAGGAAATGAGAACATAACGAGGGGACTAGTCGAGGAATGGGTGGCGGTCGAGGAGGATAGCATTAGTAGTCCTCACTATTACGTGAAATAGTGTGTTAATAATTGTAATGAGGACTCCTTTTGAGTTTGTATAATCTCTAGTAGACAATAATTGTATTCAAACTCACGAGTTATGTTTTTTGTCGTATTGTACACGAAAGTTGTATTAGTAAGTTGTATTTGAATTTTGTACCATATATCGGCGACCCAAGATGGGTGATGTATACCTAATTTTGGGGCATCATGCGGTTGGTATCAAAGCTTAGGGATATGATCCTGGCTAAGATGTGAGAATAGTACTAGGGGGGAGAGGCGGGGAATTCCTTCGCTAGTATGACCTACCTAAGTTTATGTGGTATTTAATTGGTGGTTAGAATTTAGGGATAATATGTTACATGTCAATTAACCTTTGTTTTGTGGCGATGTCGAAAATGACATCCGAGAATGTTGAGAATAGCAATGGAGCCTGAGCGACCGTTGATTCACCACATATCAATAATCGGGGATAATGTGCATCGGAAGGCGAAAATCCTCATGCAAACAACAACAACCTTGACCAAATGATGAATGATCAAATGTTCGAGGGCTTTATGCGATTCATGCGGCAAATGGCGAGGCGGCTCTGTCCAAAATGCGAGGTGGAAACACTTTGGAAACTCTCGGGTGGTCACCGCTAAATAGTTCAAGGCTGGGACCACGGAGTTTAAGGGAGAGCAAAACCACTTATGGCGGAAGCATGGATAAAGCAGATCACCAAGATATTTGATGTCTTGGGATGCTCAGGAGCAAAGGTTCCCTTACGCCTTTTATGTTGCGGAGGCGCGATTCTTGGTGAGAATCGATAAAAGCGTACTACAAACTGCCGTCTTAAAGATGTCTTGGGAGAAGTTCAAGAGAACATTCAACAACAAATACTTTTTTCGAAAGTATTCGTCACATGAAGGAGGTGGAGTTTATCAAGTTGGAACAAAACAATATGGCCAGGTATGTCATGATACGAGGCTAAATTTGCGGAGTTATCGGTTTGCGTCCCACTTGGTGGATAATGAAGAGAATGACACGAATGTTTTTAAGAGGTTTGAAGCTAGAGATCGTCGACATCTTATTTCTCATAAAGCGTGTTTATATTGAGATGTTGTAAATAGGGCTCGATTAGTGGGCGCGATAACGAGTCAACGCAACTAAAAAGAGCGGTAGCAAAATTATAATACCGGCGAGAGCGATCATTGAGCGGTGACAAAAAGCGTGGAGAGAATCAGCGGGCGAAATGGTAACCACGCCGGTGGTAATCGAGGCCAAAACAATAAGAATGGACATTTCAAGAAAGGAGATTCAACAATGATGGAAAGGCGTCGGCACGCACTTTTTGTCGTTAAGGAAGGAGAAGCGACCACCTATCATATGTTTCAAATCACGGAGGGAGGGCACATCGGTCAAGCTGCGCGATCTTAGTCAAAGCATGTTATAATTGTGGAAGAGAAAGTCACTTAGCCCGATTTTGTCGTTCACAGAAGACAAATTCAGCTAGGATGGAGGCACCAAAGTAGTCTAAGAAAATTCAAAGCCGGTAGTGCTGAGGAGGCGTTTGTTGTGACCTCCCGAAAGTAAGGAACGAATGAGAGGTCATCACGGGTAAGCTTATCATAAACTCTAATGAAATCTATACTTTATTTGATACGGTTCTACCCATTCTTTTATTTCTCCTACTTGCGCTCATCGATTAAATTTGACTCAGGAGAAATTAGACTTTGACTTATCTGTGGAAACTCCGTTGGGAGAAACCTTCATTACATCCTTTGTTTATAAGTCTTGTTTGGTTCAAATTGGTACCCTCACATTACACTGTAGATCTTATTTCATTGAAAATACTTGCATTTGGCGTGATTCAAGGGATTGATTGGTTAACTACTCATCATGCAAAAATTGATTGTTTTAAGTAAGGTTGTTAGCTTTCATATTCCTAATCAACCTATTATACGAATCAAGCGACCAAACCATTAAAATCAATCACGGTCATCTCAAGCCATAAAGCTATTCGTTTATTGAAAAGCGGATGTCAAAGCTTTCTTAGCTCATATATCACTGATTTAAACAAAAATACGTCGATTTTGAGCGATATTTTTATTGTTAATAAATTTCTGACGTATTCCCGAAGAACTTCTGGCCTTACCCCAGGCGTGAAATTGAATTTTGTATCGACCTTGAACCCGGTACAAAACCCATTTCAAAACCCCATATCGAATGGCTCTATTGAACTTCAAGAGTTAAAGACCCAAGCTGCGAGGAATTGTTAGACATTGGCTTTATTCGTCCTAGTACTTCTCCTTGGGGTGCTCTCTGTTACTATTCGTGAAGAAGAAAGATGGGAGTATGCGACTTTGTATTGATTATCGGGAGTTGAATCATGTCACCATCAAAAATAGGTATCCATTGCCGCGTATTGATGACTGTTTGACCCGATTGCAAGGAGCAAATTCTTTTCAAAGATTGATCTTCGTTTAGGATATCACCAATTGAAGATTAGAGCAGATGACATTCAAAAGGCGGCTTTCAGAACTCGATGCGGGCATTATGAATTCCTAGTCATGTCCTTTGGATTGACTAATGCTCTCTCTTTGCCTTCATGGATATGATGAACCGAGTATTCAAGGAATATTTGGATCACTTTGTGGTCATCTTTATTGATGACATCCTTATTTATTCAAAAGCGTGAAGATCATGAGCAACACTTGAGGGACACACTCCAAAAGCTTCGTGAATACAAGCTTTATGCCAAGTTGAAGAAATGTGAATTCTGGCTTGAGGAAGTAGCATTCCTTGGGTATGTAGTATCAAGTCATGGAATATCTATTGACCCAGCAAAGATTGAAGCAATTCAAAGCTGGGAGCAACCTAAATCAGTGACCGAAGTACGTAGCTTTCTCGGTTTAGCTGGTTATTATCGGAGATTCGTGGAAGGATTTTCTCGAATTGCTACTCCATTAACTTTCGGTGACTCGGAAAAGATACAAAGTTGGTTGGAGCGAAGAATGTGAGAAGAGTTTTCAAGAACTCGAGAGGAGACTCATTTATTTTGTTACGACAATACCATCGGCTCGGAGGATTTGTCATCTCTGATGATGCTTTGGGCAAAGGGTTGGGATGTGTTCTCATGCAACATGGGAAAAGTCATAGCCTATGCCTCAAGACAACTCAAAGAATATGAGAGGAATTATCCTACTCATGATCTAGAGTTGGCAGTTGTTGTCTTCGCACTAAAGATTTGGAGGCATTACTTGTATGGGGAGAAGGTGGAGATCTTTACAGATTATAAAAGCCTCAAATATTTCTTTACTCAAAAGGAACTCAACATGCGACAACGACGTTGGCTTGAAGCTGTTGAAAGATTATGATCATACCATCGATACCATCACGGAAAAGCGAGCGTGGTAGTAAAGCATTGAGTAGAAGATCTTATACAAATCTGAGTGCGATATTGTCAGTATAAAGGCCCATTTTGTGTGACTTGCAAAGGATGGAGATAGAGTTAAAGACTCGAGGGACCCGTGTGATGATGGCGAATATCTGAGTAGAACCGACTTTAATCGATAAAGTTAAAATTTGCTCGAAATTCGGACACGGAGGCGATGCGTATGAGGAAGAAAGTGCAAGAAGGTGCTATCTTAGGAAGAAAGAATCGATGAAGAAGGAATACTTGAGTCAACTCCGGACTTTGTGTTCTAACGACCACGATTTAAAGTATAAAATCATGATGGGCGCACAACACACCGTTTGCAATCCATCACAGGAGTACCAAAATGTATCATGATATTAAATCATACATTTTGGTGGAGCAATATGAAGAGAGAGATAGCGTTGTTTATCTCAAGGTGTCTAACTTGTCAACGAGTTAAGCGGAGCATCAAGTACCAAAAGGTCCATTACAACCACTTGAAATTCAAGAATGGAAGTGGGAGCACATTACCATGGATTTCGATTCTAGGTCTTCTAAGGTTTCTCAAGGCATAGATGCGATTTGGGTCATTGTTGATAGATTGACCAAGTGCGCTCATTTCTTACCAAATCTGAAAAACTTATACACTTGAACATCTTGCTTGTATATGTACATAGCGAGATTGTAAGGCTGCATTTATATGCGGTATCCATAGTTTACGATTGAGACCCAAGATTCACTTCACGATTTTGGGTTAGTTTGCAAAAAGCTATGAGCGCAGACTTACGATTTAGCTTCGGCATATCATCCTCGAGACGGACGGACGATCGGAGAGGACTATTCAAACTCTTGAAGATCTATTAAGACTACTGTGTCCTTGATTTAAAGGGAAGTTGGGACAAGTTCTTACCATTGGTGGAGTTTTCCTACAACAACGGTTATCAAAGCAAGTATTGGCATGGCTCCATTCGAGCGTTGTATGGAAGAAAGTGTCGTTCTCGAGTATCTTTGGGATGAGGTGGGTGAAGCAACATTGTTGGGATCAGAGTTAGTACGTATGACTACGGAAAAGATTCAAACGATCAAACAACGTATAAAAACCTCAAAAGATCGACGAAAGAGTTATGTTGATCTTCGCCGAAAGGGCGTGGAATTCGATATAGGAGATCATGTGTTGTTGCGTGTTGCTCCATGAAAAGGAGTTACGAGATTTGGAAAGAGATGAAAACTCAATCCTCGATTCATCGGCCCATTTTAATCCTCGATCGAGTAGGAGCGTGGCCTATAGACTCGCTTTACTGCTTAAGTATGTCTCGTGTTCATAACGTTTTTCACATATCCATATTACGTAAATATGTGAAAGACCGAACCACATTATTGAGTTAGAAGCAGGATGAAATAGCGGAAGATTTGGCGTATGAAGAGGTTCTGTTCAAATCTTGGATAAGAAGGAACATATTCTCGCTCTCGAGGTTATACCTCAAGTCAAAGTTTTGTGGAGAAACCACGATGTTGAGGAAATGACTTGGGAGTTAGAATCGAAATGAAATCAAGGTATCCTTACCTCTTGACATACCGGTCGTACCCTAATTTCGAGGGCAAAATTTCATAAGAAGGGAGGTTGTAGGACCCCAACTTTTATAAATAAAGATGAATTTTCTATAAATATTATTTTTGAATATTATGGAGTAAATTTGATATAATGTTATAGTTGTGGGTAATATTTATAAATTTTTGCAAAGTAAGCAAGTTGTTATAAAATATTCGTTTTGGTGGGGAATATTCTTTTTTTGTCGGGGAATATTAGTATGCTACGGCACAATCATTAGTGGACCCCACAACAAAATTATTATTCGGATTGATAAAAGCGACAAAAATACTTTATGAAAATATGGCGGAGGTATTGTTACCATTAAAAGCATTGAACTACGGTAGTAAAAAGTTCGATGTCTGGCGTGGTTGTATAGTAACTGCGGTATTGATTATTGATGCTTACGTGAGAAGTCACTCATTTATACTCGATTATTGCTTTATAGTAATTCTTTGCATCATATCTCTTATATTATTGATTCAATTATTATCACAAATTATCATCTATATAATATGTTATATTATTAAATCAATAATTGAGATGACAAGTTATAAATGATTAATAATTGTTGAAAGATTAAATATGTGTTGATTAAAAATAAAAATGATTTGTGGTAATATTTATTCAATCCTTGATGTATATAAAGAGTCTATTATGAGACGTTTGTGGTAAGTTAGTTATTTTATGGGGGGGGGGCCATAAGTCATCATCTAAGAGTCTCTTTGTCAATAGTAATTACCTTTGTCAATAGTAATTACCTTTACCAGACGTCAAACCACTCGTCGTTGCATATTACAGATGTCGAACCAATTGTCGTTTCACATTACAGGCGTCAAACCACTTGGTGTTTCACATTACAGGCGTGTAACCACTTTTCTTTTCACATCACCAGTCGTCAAGCCACTTGCCTTTTCACATTTCAAGTGCTAAGCTAGAAATCTTCTATAAATAGAGGCCTAGTGCTTCATTGTTTTTCACGAATTCATTCAATATAGAGAGAAAGTATAGAGAGAATAAGAGAAAGAAGAAGAGTATTTTGTTACTACACTCTGCGATATTCAATCTACTAATGTAAGGGTGTTATTCTTTCTTATTCATGAAGAGAAGCTGTTGTTATTCCATTGCTTATTATTACATTGGAATAACTTTTATATCTGCGGTTTACCCTATACTTGGTGACATTCTTCTATTATTACATTTGGAACATCATATCATGTGTGTTTTACAGGACTGGTTAAAATCTTTATTATTATTCTATTGGAACATCACATGCATGTGTTTTTACGGACTGGTTAAAATCTTTATTATTATTACATTGGAACATCCTATCGTGTGTGTTTTACGGACTGGTTCCGTCTTTATTATTACGTTGGAACATCACAGCCGGTGCAAATTTTGCGACATTTTGGTTCCATTATTATTATTACATTGGAATACATACATCATGCAATACCGCATGCATGGTGATTTCTTTTGTTATTCCATTCTTTATTATACTCAGTTGGTTAAAGTTTTGACTTCTATACTCCATGAAATTAGTAGAATATCCTTGATATTTGCGCTTCATCCAGTATCTTTTCATGGAAATATTCTTCTGATCATTCTTGAATTTTACTCTACAAAGCAGTAACATGTTTACAATTTGGACATTATTAGTTCCTGGATAAATTAATTCTTGAACTTATTTTATTGAATTCTTATATCATTGTCATCATCCTCATGTTTATATTATGTTGAAAGTCATTTGTGGCCTATAATGCATAGATGGACTTGGTATGATTATGACCAGGGATTATTCGGTGTAATCATGACCGTAATGTTACAAATGATGTGGTAAAAGTTATCATTGGCCCGTAGTGCATTGATGGACAGTTGTTGGCATGATCATGACCATTAATGAATACACGAATGTCCTTGGCTGTAGTGGATGGATAATTTGTGGTAGTGATACTAAAGAATATCCTTGGTAGTAGTGTGGGGTGATTCGATGATGTGGATTATTTATTAAGTTGAGTCCTAGTGATAAAAGTCATGAAAAACCTTTTAAATCATAAAGATAGTAGATTTTATTCTCTACTTGACTCTTTTAATGGATTGCTTGTTCATTATGATTAAACTTGATGTTGTTATATTTTATCGGTTTACTTAACTTTGTTGAAGGCTAACGATAATTTATTACGCATTATCTTAGTCATAATATTTCTTCTTGGGCTAGTTGAGCTCACCCTTTCTTTCTTTGTTCTCTTGAGGAAATGAGAACATAGCGAGGGGACTAGTCGGGGAGCGGAGTGGCGGTCGAGGAGGATAACATTAGTAGTCCTCACTATTACGTGAAATAGTGTGTTAATAATTATAATGAGGACTCCTTTTGAGTTTGTATAATCTCTAGTAGACAATAATTGTATCCAAACTCACGAGTTATGTTTTTTGTTGTATTGTACGGCGATGTTGTATTAGTAAGTTTATTTATTTTGTAAGTTGTACCCAAGATGGGTGATTTATACCAATTGTGGGGGCGACATTATTCAAAGACATGGGTGATTTGTTTAAACTTAATTTTGGTGGGCAACATATCAATAATGCAAAAGAATATTTTTACAAGGTTTGGTAGAGAGCTATCATAAGTGATGAAGGTAGTCATACGCAACAAATTATTCTGACTCTCTTGGCAAAGTATGGAGTCAACAATAAGGTAGCTACAACGTATCATCCCCAAACAAGTGGGCAAGCTGAGGTTTCTGTAAGACCCCAAATTTTATAGAATAAAGATTAATTTTTCTCGAAATATATTTTTGAATATTATGGTGTGGATTTGATATAATGTTATAGTTGTGGGTATTATTTACAAATTTTGCAAGATAAGCAAATGGTTATATAATATTCGATTGGTCGGGGAATATTTGTTTTAACAAGGAATATTCGTACGACAGCACAATCATTGGTGGACCATACAATGAAAGTATTATCGTAGTTAGAAAACGACAGAATTATCTTTTTATAAAAATAACCGCAAAAATTTTATCGTTAAACTGTTGAACTACCTGGTGGTAAAAGTACAGTAATACGCATGGTTGCATAGTAGCACACAGTATTGATTATTGATGCTTACATGAGAAGTCCCTCAGTTATACTCAATTATTGCTACAGTAATTGCTGCTTAATATCTTTTATATTATTGATTCAATAATTGTCACAGTATCATCTGCATAATATTTTATATTATTAAATCAATAATTGAGACGAAAAAGTTATTCATATTATTATTTGCAATATTGACAATGTCTAGAAAGTTCTGTCAAAGAGAGGTTTGGTCACCTAATTGTGCGCCAATAGGGAGAAATCCTTATCGGAAAGCCCCTCTTTCCTGGGAATGATCTGGTTGTTAAATATTGTGAGTTATAATATTAATGATGAATGAGTTCGTGTTGATTAAAGTTGAAATTGATCTTTTCATTGTGTTGGGATTATTACTGTTAATGGAAATGGACATCTATTTCGATAATAATTGATGTCTGGAGGTTATATTGACCAATCGAGTAATTAATCGGATAAATGAACAATTAATTGCTATTAATTCACATGCTTATAACTATTTATTCACATGTGTGTACTATTGATTCACATGCATGTACTATTAGGGGAGGTGGTGCAAGATTGATAATACTTGCATGACTAAATTAAAAATGGAGGTATAGATGAATGTACTATACTGTAATTATTTTTTTCACATGATTGTACTATTGATTCACATGATTGTACTATTGATTCACAAGATATACTATCAGGGGAGGTGGTACAAGTTTGATAATACTTGGAGGACTAAATTAAAAATGAAGGAAAAGATGAAGGTATTATACTGTAATATTTTGAGTCCCAAAACGTGCAATTATCGAAACTATATTTTCCTATAAATAGAAGCTCATTCTTCTTTCATTCTCACCAATTCATTAAGACTCACAAGAGCATTTATAGAGAGTAAAGCTTTAGAGAGAAAATAGAGGAGAAGTCTGCTACATCACTATTCCAGTATCCAGTCTTCTGCTGAGGTAAGGGGTATTATTTCTTTCATATTCGTAAGGGATGTTATTTTGTTCAGTATTCATAGGAATAATATTTTCTTCCATACTCTGTATTATGTGAGTAATATTATTTCGTCTCGTATTCTTGATTATACCATCATTCGGTTAAAGTATTGCTTCTATATTCCGTGAAATTAGTAGAATATCCTTGATATTTGCGCTTCATCTAGTATCGCTTTGCAAGGATATTTTCTTCACAATCTTGTTAAATTTTAAGTTTTTTATGCCGGAGTACTTTCCATGAGTACTATCCATTTATACGGTACTATTCACAAAAGTACTATTCATGGGTACTATTCATGAGTACTATTCACAAAGTACGGGATAAATAAGGTTTTGGTCATTTATCTTTGAGGTTAGGTTTTCATTGTAGTTACTGAAACTTTTTGTTACAATCGAATAAGCGTACTTTCAAAATTTACAAAATGGTGACTTAAATCAGATTTTCGAGTCAAAAAGCGTTAGGAATCTTGTTGTCTGTGAGTTGACTTGACTTTTTCTTTGACGTGGAACATAGAAAAATAAACAAGCGAGTGATTATTATAGCCACAAAATGACCAAAACTATTAACTACTTCACCTAAACAATTCCAAAACTAATAATAATAATAATACTAATAATTTCAAAATAACAATAATAAAAAATGTTAATTTTAAAAATTTAAAAAGTTAATTTTCTAAAAAAAATTTAAAAACGTTACTTTTCTAAAAAATTAAAAAAGTTACTTTTCTAAAAAAATTGAAAAGCGTTATTTTTCTAAAAAATTTAAAAACATTAAATTTCTAAAAAAATTAAAAACCTTAATTTTCTAAAAAATTTAAAATTTTACTTTTTATAAAAATTAACATTTTTTTAAAAAAAAGCAGTCTTTTTTCAAAAAATATTAGTTCGGTAGGTATCTTCTACTTCTTGCTACTGCTATTCATCAATATTTCTGTGAAATATCTTTATTACTCCATCGCTTCCGAGGTGATGGCATTTAGTCGTCTAATATTTACTTGGAATATAAATAATAAATTATTAAAAATTTGATGTTAATTTATAATCCAAAATTATAAATATATCTCTAATTTATAACTCAACTATAACGTACAATATTCAGAGATGTTACAGTAATACATAAATGAGTTTTGGCTAGTGCAATTCATTTCTAATAAATGTGATTGACCTAATTATAATTTTATTTTATTTTGAAATTGTATAATTGTTAGAAATGAATTATGATTCAATGAAGCTGTTATATTAAAGATATATATATCTAATTTTAAATTTTTTTAGAAAATTAACTTATTTTAATTTTTTTTAGAAAGTTAACGTTTTTAAATTTTTTAGAAAATAACGTTTTCAATTTTTTAGAAAAGTAACGTTTTTTAATTTTTTAGAAAAGTAACGCTTTTTATTTTTTTTTAGAAAATTAACTTTTTAAAATTAACTTTTTTTATTATTATTATTTTGAAATTATTAGTATTATTATTAGTTTTGGAATTGTTTAGGTGAAGTAGTTAATAGTTTTGGTCATTTGTCTTTATAATAATCCTTTGTTTGTCTTTTTTTCGTGTTCCACGTCGGCCAAAAAAGTCAAGTCAACTTGCATCAACAAGATTCCTAACGCTTTTTGACGGAAAATCGGATTTTGAGTCACCATTTTGTAAATTTTGAAAGTACTGCTTATTCGATTATAACAAAAAAGTTTCAGAACCACAATGAAAAACCGGACCTCAAAGATGTTGACTAAAAACCTAATTTATCCCCACAAAGTACTATTCACGGAGTACTATTCCTGAAGTACTATTCATGGGGTACTATTCATAACAAAAATTGATTTCTTTTCGGTCCAAATCATTTTTGATACATTATCATTCTTGAATTTTACTCCACAAAGCAGTATCATGTTGACAATTTGGACAATATTGAATTCTGGATAAATTAAATTATACATCTTTAAAAATTTATCATTGAACTTGTTTTATTAAACTCTTATATCATTGTCATCATCCTCACGTTTATATTATGTTAAAAGTCATCCGTGGCCTGTAGTGCATAGATGAACTTGGTATGATTATGACCAGGGATTATTTGGTATAATCATGATCGTAATGTTATAAATGATGTGGTAAAAGTTCTCATTGGCCCTTAGTGCATTGATGGACAGTTGTTGGCATGATCATGACCATTGATGAATACACGAATATCCTTGGCCCGTAGTGTGCATGGATAATTTGTGGTCATGATACTAAAGAATATCATTGGCCGTAGTGCAGGGGTGATTCGATGATGTGGATTATTTATTAAGCCGAGTCTCAACGATAAAAGTGATAAAAAATATTTTAAATCATAGAAGATAGTAGATTTTATGCTCTACTTGACTCTTCTAATGGATTGCTTGTTCCACTGCAGTTAAACTTGATGTTTGTTATATTTTATCAGTTTAACACGATTGAAGGCTAAAGATAAATTATTCTGCATTATCTTAGTCATAATATTTCTTACCAGGCTAGTTGAGCTCACCCTTTTGCTTTCATTGTTCTCTTCAGAAAATGAGAACGTAGCTAGGACTAGTTGGGGAACGGAATGACGGTCCAGATGATAGCATTAGTAGTCCTCACTAATCTATGAAATAGTGTGATAATAAATGTATTGAGGACTCCATTTGAGTTGAATATTGTCTAGAAGACAATATTCGTATTAAAACTCTCAGTTTATGTTTTGTCATAATTTACACGACAGTTGTATTATTAAGTTGTATTTGAATTTTTAAACCATGTATTTGGCAACTCGAGATGGGTGATGTATACCTATTTTGGGGGCGTCACAGTTGGTATCAAAGCTTATAGATATTATCCCTGGCTGATATGTGAGACAAGAACTAGGAGGGGAGAGACGGGGAATTCCTTCACTAATATGACCTACCTAAATTTATTTGGTATTTATTTGGTCGGTCAAAGTATAGGGATAATATGTGACATTTCAATTAACCCTTGTTTTGTGGCAGTATTTGATAATGGCATCCGAAAATGTTGAGATAAGCAATGAAGCAAATGAGACCGTTGAGTCACCAACGATCAATACCTAGGATAATGTGCACCAGGATGGCAATAATCATCAGGAAAACAACAACTTTGACTAAGTGATGAACGATGGGATGTTCAGAGGCTTTATGTAATTCATGCAACATCAGCCGAGAACAACTTCTGTTCAAAATGCAGGTGGAAATACTGGCAACTCTCGGATAGTCACCGCTAAACAGGTCAAAGAGCTGGGACCACTGGAGTTTATTGGAGAGCCAAAACCACTTAAGGCAGAGACGTGGATAAAGAAAATCACCAAGATATTTGATGTCTTAGGATGCTCCGAGGAGCAAAAGGTTTCCTTTGCCACCTTCATGTTGCAAGGAGAGGCAGATTACTGGTGGGAATCTGTAAAGCGTACTCAACCTGCCGCACTGAAGATATTTTGGGAGAAGTTCCAAGAACTGTTCAACGATAAGTAATTTCCCGAAAGTATTCGTCACATGAAGGAGGTAGAGTTTATCAAGCTGGAGTAAAACAATATGACCGTGTCGCAGTACGAAGCTAAGTTTGCCGAGTTGTCCCAGTTTGCGTGTAAGACCCCGAATTTTATGAAATAAAAGTATTCAATTTTTCTTATAATTACTATTCAGTAAATGGTTAAATTGATAAAAAGCAAAGTTAAGGGTGATATATGAATTTTTTTCAAAATACGCGTTATAAAATATTCATTGTTGTCGAGGAATATTCGTTTGGTCGTGGAATATTCTTTCTGTCGTGGAATATTTGTACGACACTGCAACCATTTGTGGGCCCCATAACGAATAACTGTCGGATGAAGAAAACGACAAGTTTGAGTTTTTATAAATAACGGCGTAATCGTTACCTTTAAAACAGTTGAAATACCCAGTGGTTAAAATACAGTAATACGCATCGTTGCACAGTAGCACACGGTATTGCACAGTATTTTTTAATTATTAATTCTTACGTTAGAAGGCACTACTCAAAAATTGTTACAACAATTACTGTTCAATATTTTATTTTATTGATTCAATAATTGTTGCGTTGATATTTTATATTATTTTTGTTTCAATAATTGTCATTGCACAGTATTTCCTATTATCAGATCAATAATTCATATTATTTGAATAATATTATTATATAGCATTATTGGTAATGTCTAGAATGTTCTGTTAAGGAGAGGTTTGGTCACCTAATTGCGCGCCAATAAGGAGAAATCCTTATCGGAAAGCCCCCTCTTTCCTGGGAACTGCCTGGTTGTCATAATTGTGATTCTGTAATATATTATTTGTGAATAATTAATTATTGATTTATATGATAAGGAAATATTTATTTGATGCGGATATAAATGATGAATTTATTTATGTTGTTATTAATGAAGGAATTAATGTTGAGGTGTTTTATCAGTATTTTGTCGGATTGGAGGTATTAAAAGATCAAATCGGTGTTCTTAAGCTTTATTGCGTGAGTTATAATTTTGATCCGACCATTGGATCGTTGTGATTTTTGGATATGTTATACATATATAAGTTGAGTATATGTCCACAAATTTTGAACCGTTGAAAATTATCGCATGATTTGTTATGAATTTTAAAAGGTGTTAAACGGTGTTTAAAATCATTCGTTTGTGAATTTCGGATATTTTCGGTCTGGAATTTGGAAAAACTTTCTTCTGCAAAGAGAATTCGATTTTGTATGGAATGGACATAAAATTCATATTTTTTTGATAAACGGGCTATTTTCTATGAATTATTGAAGTTTCGGAAAATAAAATATTTTTATTAAAATTATGGGTGGGACCCACTTTTGGTTGGTGTAGAAAACATGTGCTGAATTGGTGGGACCCACTAGAGGTGGCTAAAATTTGGTCTTGGTTGGTGGCATGCTAGAAAAATAAATCAATATTTTATTAATTTAGTCTCCTTTGGCGTTCTAGCATTTTCCTATAAATAGGCGCTTATGTTAGAATTGAAAATCACACCAGAAACAAGTTTTCTTTCTTTCTATATTATCAAGCATATATTTGAGAGTATTTAGATACTTTGAGAGTTGCTATTTAGTAGAAGTTTCCTTCGGTTTTTCATCCAATATTCCAGTCAGAAGTACTGCTCTTTTGAGGTAAGGGATTTTAAGGGTTATTATGTTTTTCAGTTCGTACTTCTTCCGACCTTCAGAAAATTCTAAAAATATTTGAAATGATATTTTGATGAGTTTTATTGATTGCGTCCAAAAATGGTGATTTTTGGATGTATAGATTAAGCGTTATGCATTTTATGAGAAAAGACTATTTTAAAAGTAACCGCTTATAACTCCTTGTGGTTAACTCCAAAATTGATGAAATTTTTATTGGGAGTACATCTATATAATATCAGTATACTCTGTAAATTTTGAAATTTTTGGATAAAAGTACCGTTTATGATAAATTTCTAAATATTCAGCTGTTTTGGCCTTATGAAAAATAGTAAATGAATTTTAAAAATTCTGAGAAAAATATATGTTCAATATAGGACTATATTCTTCTAAATCTCAGAAAAGAAATTTTTTTCGAACTGATTTGGTATTTTTTATGAAAATGGACTAGTTATGAGTAAATGAATTAAATATGTTATGTGAAGTAAGAAAATTGGAAAATAGGATTTTATGGCTTGAGAATCCTATATGAGGTATATGTAGATTTTTGTTGAGGGTTTTGGTTATTGGTGATGAAATTTTATGAGTTTGGCATTTTAGGATGATTAAATGCATTATTTAGTAAAGTATAAACAATTAAATAAAATTGTTTATAAGTTTAAGAAGTGTTATTCTTTCAATATCATTATACCGAAATATTGGTATGGATTTTATTGTGGAATTTCTACCTTTTTCATGTCAGGGTTACTATTCACGAGTTACTATTCATGAGTTACTATTCACGAGTTACTATTCACGACAAAATTGGTTTCTTTTTCTGACCAAATTATAGTTGATTTATAAATATTACTCTTGAGATTAAATCTATATTTTGATTATATTGATTTTATATTCATATATAACATTTTTATAATCCTAATGATGATATTTCTCTTTGACTTGAGTGTAAAGATGGGTAGATTTTTTGTATGATCATGACTATGAGTTCCCTTTGGCCACTAGTGCAAAGTAGTGCAAAGATGAACAGGTGTTGAGATGAACATGACCAACTGGTGATACAAATGAATATCTTTGGCCGTAGTGCAAAGATGAAGTTATTAGTATGATTATGAACAGAAAATGTGATTTGGTGTAACCATGATCTTTGATGTTTCAGGTAAAGATAGGTGATGAAAATTATCTTCGTCCTGGATGAGAAGAGGAATTTAGAACAACAATTATGATTATGAGTTATTCATATGATTGTGGACCAGAATTGTTGATTGATGTTACAGGGATAAAACATTGTTGGTGGATTTTTAACATGGAGAAGATAATAGACTTTATAGTCTATTTGACTCTTCTAATGGATTACTCGTTCCGCTGTAACTATGGTTGAAATTTTTATCATCTACCATATGTTCTAAATCTCTTATTTATTATTGATGAAGGCTATTGATAATTTAATTATCGTTAGTCATTATATTCTTTACTGAGCTAGTTGTGCTCAACCTTTTGCTTCACAATTCCTTTCAGGTAATAAGAGTATAGCTGGGTCGAGCGTGGGTAACAGGGGAATTGAACGGTGGTCATCATTTAGTAGTTATATTTGGTGAATCAAATAGGGTGAGGAGAACCCAACGTTGGAAGGGTGTTTTGCCACTATCATACAAGATGTCTAAAGACATACAACCTCATGTCATAATAAGATAGGGTTGTGCACATCCACTTACTGAGTATATCTACGAGCACTACCTATATGATCTTGGAGTTTATTTGAAGTATAATTCTCAATTAGAGACAGTAGAGATATTTATATGTCAAGAGAAGACTCGCCATTGGAAAGAATATGATAGTAATCTTCTCATTTTTCTTTGGGGTCTATTGGGTCAACCAAGGATAATTCTGTGGCTATATGATATCTTTTATAACCTAGACGCATGGCCTCCCATGTACGAAGGTTTTCTTGAGAACTTCCCAAAGATTCTAATATCTAAAACAGTTTTTGACTATACCTTTATGTAAGGTGCCATTGTGACGTGCTATCCAAGGTTGGGATGAGAACCACAGTTGGTATATATTTGTATTAAAACTCACATTCATATGTGTTGTTGTATTTTGCACAACAATTGTTGTAATAAAGTTTTAGTTATTTTTTGTACCATGTATTTGGCGACTCAGAATAGGTTGGGTGGAATGGACCTGTTTTGGGGTTGTCATAGTTGGTATCAGAGCTTAGGGATATGGTCTCTGGTGGAGATCGGTGAATAGAACTAGGAGGGGAGAGATGAGTAAATCCTTCGCTAGTGTGTCTTACCTATGCTTATTTGTTGGTCAGTCATAATATCGGGATATTATGTGATATGTTAATTTGTTTAATTAACCCTTGTTTTATGGCAGTATTTGAGAATGACAGCTGAGAATGTTAATAATGGAGTGAATGAGATAATGGGGATACCTCTAATCACCAACCATGATAATGTGATGTCAGGCGAAGAAGGAATTAGAGATATTCTTGTGGTGAGGGAAGAATTAATAGTTGCACCTGAGCTAGTCGCAGAGGTAGCAGTTGAGAGTGAGGAAGAAGAGAAACCTAAGGAGAATTTATTAGAGGTATTTTATTATCAAAATGTAGAATTGAAAAATCGTATTCATGAGTTAGAAGAGTAGACTGAAGAACGACAGGCGATCGTGGAGCAAAAGGATGCAACGATTCAAGCTTGTGTTATCCGATATGTGATGCTTGAACAGAATCATTCTTTGGCAGAGTATAAGATGATAAAGCTGGAATCTGAGATGAAAGAAGAAACAACTGAACGAGTGAGAGTGAGTGATGCATGGCAATTGGGAGAACCCAATATCAAGTTTTTAATTACCCTGTACAGAGCGGTCAACCTAAATTCGATATGGATCGAATGATGATTCAGATCATGAATCAGGAGTAAGACGAGGCAGTTGAGGGAGGAATATGCCCTATAGAAAAGTATATTCCAACTGTAGTGATGACGCCAAATGCTGCCCCAGATAAGTCAAAACCGAGTAGTTCGAGGGATAGCGGTTGTCATGGCTTCCCAACAAGTGAGGAACCCAAATGAAGTTATCACGGGAGATGAGCAATGGAGAAATCATGATGACCGGAGAGATATAATCTGAAATAAAAGCAAGGTATTCTCAACTCTTCGAAATACGAGGTACGTAAATTTCGGGGATGTAATTTCATAAGGAGGGGAGATTGTAAGACCCCGAATACTATGAAATAAATGTATTCAATTTTTTTATAATTACTATTCAGTAAATGTTTAAATTGATAAAAAGCAAAGTTAAGGGTGATATATGAATTTTTTTCAAAATACGCAAGTGGTTATAAAATATTCATTGTTGTCGTGGAATATTCTATATGTCGGGGAATATTCGTACGACGGCGCAACCATTTGTGGGCCCTATAACGGATAATTGTCGGATGAAGAAAACGACAAGTTTGAGTTTTTATAAATAACGGCGTAATCGTTACCGTTAACACAATTGAAATACCCGGTGGTTAAAATACGATGTCTGGCGTCGCACTTAAGAGTGCTTTGCGGTATTGCCGCGTATTTTGAATTATTGATTCTAACGTAAGAAGGCACTACTCAATAATTGTTACAGCAATTACTGTTTAATATTTTATTTTATTAATTCAATAATTGTTGCGTTGATATTTTATATTATTGTTATTTCAATAATTGTCATTGCACAGTATTTCCCATTATCAGATCAATAATTCATATTATTTGAATAATATTATTATATAGCATTATTGGCAATGTCTAGAATGTTCTGTTAAGGAGAGGTTTGGTCACCTAATTGCGCGCCAATAAGGAGAAATCCTTATCGGAAAGCCCCCTCTTTCCTGGGAACTGCCTGGTTGTCATAATTGTGATTTTGTAATATTATTTGTGAATAATTAATTATTGATTTATATGATAAGGAAATATTTATTTGACGCGGATATAAATGATGAATTTATTTATGTTGTTATAAATGAAGGAATTAATGTTGAGGTGTTTTATCAATATTTTGTCGGATTGGAAGTATTAAAAGATCAAATCGGTGTTCTTAAGCTCTATTGCGTGAGTTATAATTTTGATCCGACCATTGGATCGTTGTGATTTTTGGATATGTTATACATATATAAGTTGAATATATGTCCATAAATTTTGAACCGTTGAAAATTATCGCATGATTTGTTATGAATTTTAAAAGGTGTTAAACGGTGTTTAAAATCATCCGTTTATGAATTTCGGCTATTTTTGGTCTGGAATTTGGAAAAACTTTCTTCTACAAAGTTGTAGAAAATTCGATTTCGTATGGAATAGACATAAAATTCGTATTTTTCTGATAAACAGGCTATTTTCTATGAATTAATGAAGTTTTAGAAAATAAATTTTTTTTATTAAAATTATGGGTGGGACCCACTTTTGGTTAGTGTAGAAAACATGTTCTGAATTGGTGGGACCCACTAGAGGTGGCTGAATTTTGGTTTTGGTTGGTGGCATGCGTAGAAAAATAAATTAATATTTTATTAATTTAGTCTCCTTTGGCGTTCTAGCATTTTCCTATAAATTGGCGCTTATGTTAGAATTGAAAATCACACCAGAAACAAGTTTTCTTTCTCTCTATATTATCAAGCATATTTTTGAGAGTATTTAGATACTTTGAGAGTTGCTATTTAGTAGAAGTTTCCTTCGGTTTTTTATCCGATATTCCAGTCAGAAGTACTGCTCTTTTGAGGTAATGGATTTTAAGGGTTATTATGTTTTTCAGTTCGTACTTCTTCCGACCATCAGAAAATTCTAAAAATATTTGAAATAATATTTTGATAAGTTTTATTGATTGTGTCCAAAAATGGTGATTTTTGGATGTATAGATTAAGCGTTATGCATTTTATGAGAAAAGACTATTTTAAAAGTAACCGCTTATAACTCCTTGTGGTTAACTCCAAAATTGATGAAATTTTTATTGGGAGTACATCTATATAATATCAGTAAACTCTATGAATTTCGGGATTTTTGGATAAAAGTACAGTTTATGATAAATGTCTAAATATTCGGCTGTTTTGGCCATATGAAAAATAGTAAATGAATTTTAAAATTTCTGAAAAGAATATATGTTCAATATAGGACTATATTCTGCAAAATCCCAGAAAAGAAATATTTTTTGAACTGATTTGGTATTTTTCATGAAAATAGACTAGTTATGAGTAAATGAATTAAATATGTTATGTGAAGTAAGAAAATTGGAAAATAGGATTTCATGGCTTGAGAATCCTATATGAGGTATATGAAGATTTTTGATGAGGGTTTTGGTTATTGGTGATGAAATCTTATGAGTTTGGCATTTTAGGATGATTAAATGCATTATTTAGTAAAGTATAAACAATTAAATAAAATTGTTTATAAGTTTAAGAAATGTTATTCTTTCAATATCATTATACCGAAATATTGGTATGGATTTTATTGTGGAATTTCTACCTTTTTCATGTCGGGGTTACTATTCACGAGTTACTATTCATGAGTTACTATTCACGAGTTACTATTCACGACAAAATTGGTTTCTTTTTCTGACCAAATTATAGTTGATTTATAAATATTACTCTTGAGATTAAATCTATATTTTGATTATATTGATTTTATATTCATATATAATATTTTTATAACCCTAATGATGATATTTCTCTTTGACTTGAGTGTAAAGATGGGTAGATTTTTTGTATGATCATGACTATGGGTTCTCTTTTGCCAGTAGTGCAAAGTTAAATTGTTAACTGGTATGATCATGACCATTGAATTTATAATTGAATATCTTTATCTTAAGTGCAAAGGTGAATTGATCAACATTGTGACGCCCCCAAAATTAGGTATACATCACCCATCTTGGGTCGCCACTTACATGGTAAATAAATTCAAATACAACTTACTAATATAAGCGTCAGTGTACAATACGACATAAAGCGTGAGATTGAATACAAATATTGTCTACTAGATATTATACAAACTCAAAAGGAGTCCTCATTACTGACTATTATCACACTATTTCACGAGAATAGTGAGGACTACTAATGCTATCCTCGGACCATTACTTCGTTCCCAGGCTTCGTCCCGGCTATGTTCTCATTTCTGAAGAGAACGGTGAAAGAAAGGGTGAGCTCAACTAGCCCAAAGAAGAAATATTATGACTAAGATAATGCGAATAAATTATCATTAGCCTTCAACGATGTTAAGCGATAAAATACAATAGACAACCGGTTTAAGCTGCAAGTGGAATAAGCAATCCATTAAAAGAGTCAAGTAGAGAATAAAGTCTACTATCTTTTAGGTTTTAAAAGGTTTTCATCAATTTTTATATTTGAGACTCGACAATAAATAAACCACCACATCTAATTATCCCCGTACCACGGTCGAGGATTTTCATCAAATTATCAATGATCATGACTATCTTAGAATCACCCTTGGTCATAATCATACCAAAAACTATCCATCACGGCATTACGAGCCATCGAGGACTTTTGTCACATCATTTATATCAAGTCATGATTATACCGAATGATCCTCGGTCATAATCATACTAAGTTCATCTATGCACGTAAGCCAAAGATAACATAATATAACATGAGGATGATGACAATGACATAATAATTCAATAAAACAAGTTCAAGAATTATTTAATCCATGAATTATTAACGTCCAAATTGTCAACATAATCTTTGTTTCGTGAGAGTAAAATTCAAGAATGATCGGAAGAATATTTTCATGAAAAATCTTTGGATGAAACGCAAATATCAAGGATATTCTACTAATTTCATGGAGTATAGAAGTCAAAGTTTTAACCAACTGGGTATAATAAAGAATGGAATAACAAAAGAAATCACCATGCATGCGGACTTGTGACAGAGCAAGTTATTCAAACAGAATAATAATAACGGAACCGAGTCGGTGAAATTCACACAAGCGAGGATGTTCCAACAGAATAATAAAGATGGAACAGATCCGGTGTAAAACACACAGATAGGATATTCCAATGAGAATGATAAAGCGGAACCCGGTCGGTGTAAAACACATGCAGCGAGGATGTTCCAGCAGAATAATAATAAAGAGCGGAACCGGTGGTGTGTAAAAACACATGACAAAGATGTTCCAATGAATAATAGAAGAATGTCACCAAGTATAGGGTAAACCGCATATCTGAGTTATTCCAATGAGAATAATAAGCAATGGAATAACATAAGGATTTCACCAAGTATAGGGTATGCTGGCGTATCTGAGGTTATGTATAGGGTATGCCACTTTTACTGAGTTATTCCAACAGAATAATAGTGAATGGAATAATGAAGTTCTCTTCAAGAAGAAAGAATAACCCCTTCACTAGTAAAAGAACTGAATATAGAAGTAGTGAAGTAGCGAGAAAACTCTTCTTCTTTCTATAATTTTCTCTCTATAGCTTCTCTCTATAATTTTCTCTCTCTAGAGTTTCAATGAATTCGTAAGAAAATAATGAAGGAATGAGCTTCTATTTATAGGAAAATGGAATGCATAGTAACTAATCCATGAGCGGTCCAGATTGATTTACTTTAATCGACGGTCCATATTTAAAGAAAAATCTTTTAAATAAAATATAATATATTCTATTTATATAAAAACATTTTTTACTATGCAAAACCACTATACTATGCAAAACACTATGCAAAAAATGCAAAACACTATGCAAAATACTATGCAACACTATGCATAATAAAATATAATATATTCTATTTATAGAATAACTTTAATAAAGTATTGTATTTTATATAAAAGATGTTTTACATTTTATTACGTTAATAATACTGAATAAAACAAAAGCGTCATTATCATTATAATAATTCATATTATTAATCGACAATAATGGAATCAAAGCGAGTGACTTCTCACATAAGCATCAATAATCAATAGTGGTGTGCTACTATGCAACCACACGTATTCATTGTACTTTTACTACCGAAAGTAGTTCAACGGTAACCACGGTAAAACTTCCGCCATTATTTCAATAAAATATTTTTGTCGTTTTCTCAATCAAAGCCAATAATTACATTGTGAGGTCCACCAATGATTGAGTAGTTATACGAATATTCACCGCTAAACCGAATATTCCCGACCAATCGAATATAATATCACCACTTGCATACTTTGCAAAATTTATAAATACTACCCACAACTATAATATTATCTCAAATTCACACCATAATATAAAAAAATTATTTCGACAAAATTTAAATCTTTATTGATAAAATCTGGGGTCTCACAATCTCCCCTCCTTATGGAATTTTGCCCTCGAAATTAGGGTACGTACCTGGTATGATAAAGAGATGAGGATACCTTGAATACCTTTATCGTTGAAAATATTAAGTTCATCTTTTCAATCAGGCTAAAGATATCAATTCATCTTTGCACAGAAAGCCAAAGATATTTATTAACAATTCATCTTTGCACTTCTGGGCCAAAGATATATAATCATAAAACCAATAATATTGAGACTCGACTTAATAGTATCACAACCATGAATTATCCATGCACTCTTGGCTAAGGATATTCGTGTTTTCAATTACTGGTCATGATTATACCAAGATAATCCGTGGTCGTAATCATACCAAGTCTATCAATGCACTACTACCAAAGATGACTTTTACCACATCCATGAATTAATATTTCATTCTTTGAGACTCATTTCAATAATTAATCCATATCATCGAATCATCCATGCACTACATGGGCGAGGATATTCATTAGTATCACGACCACGAATTATCCATGCACTACGACCAAAGATAATCGTGTATTCATTAGTATCACGACCACAAATTATCCATAGACGGCAAAATAATTGTGTATTCATTAGTATCACGACCACAAATTATCCATGCACTACGACCAAAGATAATTGTGTATTCATTAAGTATCACGACCACAAATTATCCATGCACTACGACCAAAGATAATTGTGTATTCATTAATATCACGACCACAAATTATCCATGCACTACGACCAAAGATAATTGTGTATTCATTAGTATATCACGACCACAAATTATCCATGCACTACTGGCCAAAGATAATTGTGTATTCAATTACTGGTTATGATTATACCGAATAATCCGTGGTCATAATCATACCAAGTCCATCTATGCACTCTGAGCCACGAGATGACTTTCAACATAATATAAACATGAGGATAATGATATAAAGAATCAATCAAATGAGATAAAGGATAAATATTAAATATTTATAATATAATTTATCCGAGATTCAAGAATATCCCCATGTTTTCAATCACTTAATAATCTCATAATCTAATATCATTAATATTATAACAATATTTTAATCACTTCTTAAATTTATAAACAATTTATCTTAATTGTTTACGCTTTACCATATAATGCATTTAATCATTCAAAAATGTCATACTCATAAGATATCATCACCAATTATCAAATCCTCATCCAAAAATATGCATATACTACTATATAGGATTCTCTAGCCATAAAATCCTATTTTCAACTTTGTTACTTCACATAACATATTTAACTCATATGTTAAGTAACTAAACTATTTTCATGAAAATACCAAATCAGTCCCAAAAATATTTCTTTTTCTGGGATTTAGCATAATATAGTCCCATAATGAAAATATATTTTCTCGGAATTTTTAAAATTCATTTACTATTTTTCAAAAATCAATTTCTAATTAATTCCTTAAGAAATTAGCTACCTCAAGTTTAACTCTAAAATTCCCAAATCTTGGCAGGATCTTACACATGTTAACGTGAGCTTCTAGTTTAAATTTCATGGTCATCGGAGTTATAGAACTCCGGTTATATAGTTTTTTAAATCGGAAAAACCTAAATATTGAAATAGTCATAACTTGCTCATTTTAAGTCAGAATGAGCTCATTTTTGGACAGGAGGTACTTTATACCATATACCTTCATGTCCCAAAAGGCCAGAATTTTTCTCATAATTTAAGTGGCCGAAACAGTCTCTTAAAGTTTCTGGGCAGTAGCATTTTCGAAATTTACAGCTTTGGCCTCCTTTGCTAAAATCAGTCCACACAAAAATCTACAACACCTTTTCCAGTAATTTCACTTGGATTAGTTAGGTAACTCATAGATCTAACTCTAGGACTTGACCACACTCAAAAATTCAAAATATAATAGGAGATATGGTCAATTGAATTTCATGTTACGTTTTCACCAAAATCGATTTTCAACTCTTTGTGATTTCTAAGAAACTTTCATGTTTTTACATACTAACCAACATAACTCATCATAAAACTTACTAATACCACGAATACCCATGATTTTCATTATTCCAATTCTTTTATTATGACTTTCATCATAAACCACGTAAACTGTTCATTTTAGTTGAAGAAATATTTGAGGGTTTAAGAAATGGGTTTTTGTACTGGGGTCAATACAAAATTCGATTTCACGCTCTAAGTAGGCTAAGAAGTCTTCAAGAATACGCCAGGAAATTTATTAATAATAGAAATATCATTCAAAACTGTGACTCTCATCCAAGACTTGGATAGTACGTCACATTGATACCAACTGTGACTTCTATCCCTTAACCTAGATAGCACCTCACAATGATACCTATAAACTTGCCATCTTCATTCACGATGTCGCCTACAGAAAGTCCGGCTTCGGTGCATTCCACACAAGGAAGTCAACAACGAAAGGTTCGGGGCTCTTTACTTATGGCTTGATATGACAATAATTGACTTTAGTAGTTTGGTTATGAATATAAAAGCTAACAACCTTACGAAAAGAATGATGAGTAGTTAACCAATTGATTCCTAAAATACCATCAAAGGCAAATATTTTCAAAGAGATAATATCGACAGGTAACGTGAAAGTGTTTATTTGAAACAACAAGATTAATAAGCGGTGGAGGTGAAGGTTTCTCCCAACGAAGTTTCAACCAATAAGTTAAAGTCTAACTTCTCCGAGTCAAATTTAAATGTTGAAACGCAAGCAAAAGCGAGATAAAATAATGGGTAGAACCGGTATCTTATAAGGTATAGACTTACGCAAGAATTTATAATTAACTAACTTGTGCTAACCGTTCGAGTCACTTGCTTTTTAAGAAGTCATGAAAAACGCTCTTCATGAAACCACCGACTTTGTTTTATCCGTATCCGCCTTTGGTGCCACCGTCCCAGCTGGACTTGACTTTGGTGCACGACAAAATCGAGCTAAATGACCTTCTCTTCTTAAAATTTCCACTTCTATTATCTTGGCCATGATTACCACCGAAGTGGTTACCATTCTTGGCATGATAATTTCTCCCACGATGGTCATCATTGTTCGATGGTTAATTCTGGCCGGGTATGATTATTATCGTGTTGTTGGTCATTACCTTTTGGTTGGTGACTCATTATCGCGCTCCAATAGCAGAGCCCTATTCACAACATCTAAATACAAACTTTGTCACAAAACAAGGGTTAATTAACATGCAACATATTATCACTATACTCTGACCGACCAATCAAATACCAAATAAACTTAGGTAGGTCATACTAGCGAACAAATTCCCTGTCTCTCCCCTCCTAGTACTATTCTCACATCTTAGCTGGGGATCATATCCTAAGCTCGATACCAATTGTGGCGCCCCAAAATTAGGTATACATCACCCATCTTGGGTCGCCACTTACATGGTACATAAATTCAAATACAAATTACTAATATAAGCGTATGGTATACAATCTGACATAAAGCGTGAGATTGAATACAAATATTGTCTACTAGATATTATACAAACTCAAAAGGAGTCCTCATTACGACTATTATCACACTATTTCACGAATAGTGAGGACTACTAATGCTATCCTCCGGACCATTACTTCGTTCCCCGAGGCTCGTCCCGGCTATGTTCTCATTTCCTGAAGAGAACAGTGAAAGAAAGGGTGAGCTCAACTAGCCCAGTAAGAAATATTATGACTAAGATAATGCAGAATAAATTATCATTAGCCTTCAGCAGTGTTAAACTGATAAAATACAATAGACAACCAGTTTAACTGCAGCGGAATAAGCAATCCATTAAAAGAGTCAAGTAGAGAATAAAGTCTACTATCTTTTAGGTTTTAAAAGGTTTTCATCAATTTTTATCGCTAAGACTCAGCTTAATAAATAAACCACCACATCTAATTATCCCTCGCATACCACGGTCAAGGATTTTCATCAAATTATCAATGATCATGACTATCCGAATCACCTTGGTCATAATCATACAAAAACTATCCATCACGGCATTCACAGCCATTTGAGGACTTTTGTCACATCATTTATATCAAGTCGTGATTATACCGAATGATCACGGTCATAATCATACTAAGTTCATCTATGCACGTAAGCCAAAGATAACATAATATAACATGAGGATGATGACAATGACATAATAATTCAATAAAACAAGTTCAAGAATTATTTAATCCATGAATTATTAACGTCAAATTGTCAACATAATCTTTGTTTTCGTAGAGTAAAATTCAAGAATGATCGGAAGAATATTTCCATGAAAAGATCTTTGGATGAAACGCAAATATCAAGGATATTCTACTAATTTCATGGAGTATAGAAGTCAAAGTTTTAACCATTTGGGTATAATAAAGAATGGAATAACAAAAGAAATCACCATGCATGCGGTGCGCATAAGCGGAGTTATTCAACAGAATAATAATAACGGAACGAGTCGGGTGAAATTGAAACCCAAGCAGGATGTTCCAAAGAATAATAAAGATGGAACCGGATCGGTGTAAAACACATAGATAGGATATTCCAACGAGAATGATAAAAAGGCGGAACCGGTCCGTGTAAAAAACACATGAACAGGATGTTCCAGCAGAATAATAATAATAAAGAGCGGAACCCGGTCAGGTGTAAAACACATGTATGGATGTTCCAATGAGAATAATAGAAGAATGTCACCAAGTATAGGGTAAATAACAGCGTATCTGAGTTATTCCAACAGAATAATAAGCAATGGAATAACATAAGGATTTCACCAAGTATAGGGTATCTGGCGTATATAGGTTACGTATAGGGTATGCCACTTTTACGGAGTTATTCCAATGAGAATAATAGTGAATGGAATAATGAAGTTCTCTTCAAGAAGAAAGAATAACACCCACTACTAGTAAAAGAACCTGAATATAGAAGTAGTGAAGTAGAGAAAACTCTTCTTCTTTCTATAATTTTCTCTCTATAGCTTCTCTCTATAATTCTCTCTCTAGAGTTTCAATGAATTCGTAAGAAAATAATGAAGGAATGAGCTTCTATTTATAGGAAAATGGAATGCATAGTAACTAATCAGTGAGCGGTCAGATTGATTTACTTTAATAATGAAGGTCCATATTTAAAGAAAAATCTTTTAAATAAAATATAATATATTCTATTTATATAAAAACATTTTACTATGCAAACACTATGCAAAACACTATGCAAAATACTATGCAACACTATGCATAATAAAATATAATATATTCTATTTATAGAATAACTTTAATAAAGTATTGTATTTTATATAAAAAGATGTTTCATTTTATTACGTTAATAATACTGAATAAAACAAAAGCGTCATTATCATTATAATAATTCATATTATTAATCGATGATAATGGAATCAAATGAGTGACTTCTCACATAAGCATCGATAATCAATACTGGTGTGCTACTATGCAACCACGCCAGCGTATTCTTGTACTTTACTACCGAGTAGTTCAACAAAGTAACCACGGTAAAACTTCCGTAGTTATTTCAATAAAATATTTTTTGTCGTTTTCTCAATCAAACAATAATTACATTTGTGGGGTCCACCAATGATTGAGCCGTTATACGAATATTCCCGCTAAACCGAATATTCCCGACCAATCGAATATAATATCACCACTTGCATACTTTGCAAAATTTATAAATACTACCCACAACTATAATATTATCTCAAATTCACACCATAATATAAAAAAATTATTTCGACAAAATTTAAATCTTTATTGATAAAATCTGGGGTCTCACAAACATGGTTATAATTATTGTTTATATAAATTCTGAAATGATTATATATTTCTTTGAGATAATAATATATTTGGCCTGTAGTACAAATATGAACTGTTGATGAATATATTTGGCCTATAGTGCAAATATGAACTGTTGAGGAATATCTTTGGCCTGTAGTGCAAAGATGAATTGTTGATGAATATCTTTGGCCCATAGTGAAAAGATGACATGTTGTTGAATATCTTTGGCCAGTAGTGCAAAGATGAACAGGTATTGAGATAAACATAACCAACTGGTGATACAAATGAATATCTTTGGCCGTAGTGCAAAGATGAAGTTATTAGTATGATTATGAACATGAAATGTGATTTGGTGTAACCATGATCTTTGATGTTTCAGGTAAAGATAGGTGATGA
Organism: Panax quinquefolius; assembly: GCA_020205615.1. Taxonomy (NCBI): domain Eukaryota; kingdom Viridiplantae; phylum Streptophyta; class Magnoliopsida; order Apiales; family Araliaceae; genus Panax; species Panax quinquefolius. Next base: position 90,083,326 of record CM035160.1, on the reverse strand, counting down.
AAATTATCTTCATCCTGGATGAGAAGAGGAATTTAGAACTACAATTATGATTATGAGTTATTCATATGATTGTGGACCAGAATTGTTGATTGATGTTACAGGGATAAAACATTATTGGTGGATTTTTAACATAGAGAGGTTAATAGACTTTATAATCTATTTGACTCTTCTAATGGATTGCTCGTTCCGCTGCAACTATGGTTGAAATTTTTATCATCTACAATATGTTCTAAATCTATGATTTATTATTGATGAAGGCTATTGATAATTTAATTATCTTTAGTCGTGATATTCTTTACTGAGCTAGTTGTGCTCACCCATTTGCTTCATAATTCCTTTCATGTAATAAGAGTGTATTTGGAATTGAGCCGGGTAATATGGGAATAGAATGGTGGTCATCATTTAGTAGTTATATTTGGTGAATCAAATAGGGTGAGACGAACCCAAAGTTGGAAGGGTGTTTTGCCACTATCATACAAAATGTCTAAAGACATACAACCTCGTGTCATCATAAGACAAGGTTGTGCACATCCACTTACTGAGTATATCTACGAGCACTACCTATATGATCTTGGAGTTTATTTGAAGTATAATTCTCATTAGAGAGATGAGAGATATTTATATGTCAAGAGAAGACTCACCATTGGAAAGAATATGATAGTAATCTTCTCATTTTTCTTTGGGGTCTATTGGGTCAACCAAGGATAATTCTGTGGCCATATGATATCTTTTATAACCTAGACGCATGGCCTCCCATGTACGACGGTTTCCTTGAGCACTTCCCAAAGATTCTAATTTCTAAAACAGTTTTTGACTATACCTTTATGTAAGGTGCCATTGTGACGTGCTATCCAAAGTTGGGATGAGAACCACAGTTGGTATATATTTGTATTAAAACTCACATCATATGTGTTGTTGTATTTTGCACAACAATTGTTGTAATAAAGTTTTAGTTATTTTCTGTACCATGTATTTGGCGACTCAAAATTGGTTGGGTGGAATGGACCTGTTTTGGGGTTGTCATATTTGGTATCAGAGCTTAGGGATATGGTCTCTAGCGGAGATCGAGGAATAGAACTAGGAGGAGAGAGATGAGTAAATCCTTCGCTATTGTGTTCTACATATGCTTATTTGTTGGTCAGTCATAATATCGGGATATTATGTGATATGTTAATTTGTTTAATTAACCCTTGTTTTATGGCAGTATTTGAGAATGGCAGCTGAGAATGTTAATAATGGAGTGAATGAGACAGTGGGGATACTTCTAATCACCAACCATGATAATGTGATGTCAGGCGAAGAAGGAATTACAGATATTCTTGTGGTGAGGGAAGAATTAATGGTTGCACCTGAGCTATTCGCAAAGGTAGCAGCTGAGAGTGAGGAAGAAGAGGAACCTGAGGAGAATTTATTAGAGGTATTTTATGATCAAAATGTAGAATTGCAAAATTCTATTCATGAGTTAGAAGAGTAGGCTGAAGAACGACAGGCGGTCGTGGAGCAAAAGGATGCAACGATTCAAGCTTGTGTTATCCGATATGTGATGCTTGAACAGAAGCATTATTTGGCAGAGTATAAGATGATAAAGCTGGAATCTGAGCTGAAAGAAGAAACAACTGAACGAGTGAGAGTGAGTGATGCATGGCAATTGGGAGAACCCAACATCGAGTTTTGAATTAACCTGTACAGAGCGGTCAACCTGAATTCGATATGGATCGAAGATTGATGATTTAGATCATGAATCAGGAGTAAGACGAGGCAGTTGAGGGAGGAATATGCCCTATAAAAAAGTATATTCCAACTGTAGTGATGACGCCAAATGCTGCCCCAGACAAGTCAAAGCCGAGTAGTTCGAGGGATAGCAGTTGTCATGGCTTCCCAATAAGTGAGGAACCCAAATGAAGTTATCACGGGAGTTGAGCAATGGAGAAATCATGATGACCGGAGAGATAGAATCTGAAATAAAAGCAAGGTATTCTCAACTTTTTGAAATACGAGGTACGTAAATTTCGGGATTGAAATTTCATAAGGAGGGGAGATTGTAAGACCCCGAATACTATGAAATAAAAGTATTCATTTTTTTTTAATAATTACTATTCAGTAAATGGTTAAATTGATAAAAAGCAAAGTTAAGGGTGATATATGATTTTTTTTCAAAATACGCAAGTGGTTATAAAATATTCATTGTTGTCGGGGAATATTCGTTTGGTCGTGGAATATTCTTTCTGTCGGAGAATATTCATACGACGGCGCAACCATTTGTGGGCCCCATAATGGATAACTGTCGGATGAAGAAAACGACAAGTTTGAGTTTTTATAAATAACGGCGTAATCGTTACCGTTAACACAGTTGAAATACCAGGTGGTTAAAATACGATGTCTGCGTCGTTATCCGCACAGATGCTTTACGGTATTGCACAGTATTTTTGAATTATTGATTCTTACGTAAGAAGGCACTACTCAATAATTGTTACAGCAATTACTATTCAATATTTTATTTTTTTGATTCAATAATTGTTGCGTTGATATTTTATATTATTGTTGTTTCAATAATTGTCATTACACAGTATTTTCCATTATCAGGTCAATAATTCATATTATTTGAATAATATTATTAGATAGCATTATTGGCAATGTCTAGAAAGTTCTGTCAATGAGAGGTTTGGTCACCTAATTGCTTTTTGAGAAGGAGAAATCCTTATCGGAAAGCCCCCTCTTTCCTGGGAAATGCCTGGTTGTCATAATTGTGATTCTGTAATATTATTTTGAATAATTAATTATTTATTTATATGATAAGGAAATATTTATTTGATGCGGATATAAATGATGAATTTATTTATGTTGTTATAAATGAAGGAATTAATGTTAAGGTGTTTTATTAGTATTTTGTCGGATTGGAGGTATTAAAAGATCAAATCGGTGTTCTTAAGCTCTATTGAGTGAGTTATAATTTTGATCCGACCATTGGATCGTTGTGATTTTTGAAATGTTATACATATATAAGTTGAGTATATGTACACAGATTTTGAACCGTTGAAAATTATCGCATTATTTGTTATGAATTTTAAAAGGTGTTAAACGGTGTTTAAAATTATCCGTTTGTGAATTTCGGATATTTTCGGTTTGGAATTTGGAAAACATTTCTTCTGCAAAGTTGTAGAGAATTTGATTTCGTGTGGAATGGACATAAAATTCGTATTTTTCTAATAAACGGGCTATTTTCTATGAATTACTGAAGTTTTGGAAAATAAAATATTTTTATTAAAATTATGGGTGGGACCCACTTTTGGTTGGTGTAGAAAACATGTGCTGAATTGCTGGGACTCACTAGAGGTGGCTGAATTTTGGTCTTGGTTGGTGGCATGCGTAGAAAAATAAATTAATATTTTATTAATTTAGTCTCCTTTGGCGTTCTAGCATTTTCCTATAAATAGGCGCTTATTTTAGAATTGAAAATCACACCAGAAACAAGTTTTCTTTCTCTTTATATTATCAAGCATATTTTTGAGAGTATTTAGATACTTTGAGAGTTGCTATTTAGTAAAAATTTCCTTCAGTTTTTCATCCGATATTCCAGTTAGAAGTACTGCTCTTTTGAGGTAAAGGGATTTTAAGGGTTATTATGTTTTTCAGTTTGTACTTCTTTCGACCTTCAGAAAATTCTAAAAATATTTGAAATGATATTTTGATGAGTTTTATTGATTGTGTCCAAAAATGGTGATTTTTGGATGTATAGATTATGCGTTATGAATTTTATGAGAAAAGACTATTTTAAAAGTAACCGCTTATAACTCCTTGTGGTTAACTCCAAAATTGATGAAATTTTTATTGGGAGTACATCTATATAATATTAGTATACTCTATAAATTTCGGGATTTTTGGATAAAAGTACAGTTTATGATAAATGTCTAAATATTTGGCTGTTTTGGCCATATGAAAAATAGTAAATAAATTTTAAAATTTTGAGAAAAATATATGTTCAATATAGGACTATATTCTGCTAATTCCAGAAAAGAAATATTTTTGGAACTGATTTGGTATTTTTCATGAAAATGGACTAGTTATGAGTAAATGAATTAAATATGTTATGTGAAGTAAGAAAATTGGAAAATAGGATTTTATGGCTTGAGAATCCTATATGAGGTATATGCAGATTTTTGATGAGGGTTTTGGTTATTGGTGATGAAATCTTATGAGTTTGGCATTTTAGGATGATTAAATGCATTATTTAGTAAAGTATAAACAATTAAATAAAATTGTTTATAAGTTTAAGAAATGTTATTCTTTCAATATCATTATACTGAAATATTGGTATAGATTTTATTGTGGAATTTCTACCTTTTTCATATCGGGGTTACTATTCACGAGTTACTATTCATGAGTTACTATTCACAACAAAATTGGTTTCTTTTTCTGACCAAATTATAGTTGATTTATAAATATTACTCTTGAGATTAAATCTATATTTTGATTATATTGATTTTATATTCATATATAACATTTTTATAACCCTAATGATGATATTTCTCTTTGACTTGAGTGTAAAGATGGGTAGATTTTTGGTATGATCATGAATATGGGTTCTCTTTGGCCAGTAGTGCAAAGTTGAATTGTTGACTGGTATGATCATGACCATTGAATTTATAATTGAATATCTTTAGCTTAAGTGCAAAGGTGAATTGATCAACATGGTTATAATTATTGTTTATATAAATTCTGAAATGATTATATAATTCTTTGAGATAATAATATATTTGGCCTGTAGTACAAATATGAACTGTTGATGAATATATTTGGCTTGTAGTGCAAATATGAATTGTTGAGGAATATCTTTGGCCCGTAGTGCAAAGATGAATTGTTGATGAATAACTTTGGCCCGTAGTGAAAAGATGACATGTTGTTGAATATCTTTGGCCAGTAGTGCAAAGATGAATAGGTGTTGAGATGAACATGACCAACTGGTGATACAAATGAATATCTTTGGCCGTAGTGCAAAGATGAAGTTATTAGTATGATTATGAACAAGAAATGTGATTTGGTGTAACCATGATCTTTGATGTTTCAGGTAAAGATAGGTGATGAAAATTATCTTCGTCCTGGATGAGAAGAGGAATTTAGAACTTTAATTATGATTATAAGTTATTCATATGATTGTGGACCAGAAATGTTGATTGATGTTACAGGGATAAAACATTGTTGGTGGATTTTTAACACGGAGAAGATAATAGACTTTATGGTCTATTTGACTCTTCTAATGGATTTCTCATTCCGCTGCACCTATAGTTGAAATTTTTATCATCTACCATATGTTCTAAATCTCTGATTTATTATTGATGAAGGCTATTGATAATTTAATTATCTTTTGTCATGATATTCTTTACTGAGCAAGTTGTGCTCACCCTTTTGCTTCACAATTCCTTTCAGGTAATAAAAAGTGTAAATGGGTCGGCTGGGGTAATGAGGGGAATAGAACGGTGGTCATCATTTAGTTGTTATACTTGGTGAATCAAATAGGGTGAGGCAAACCCAACGTTGGAAGGGTATTTTGCCACTATCATACAAGATGTCTAAAGACATACAACCTCGTGTCATCATAAGACAGTGTTGTGCACATCCACTTACTGAGTATATCTGCGAGCACTACCTATATGATCATGGAGTTTATTTGAAGTATAATTCTCAATTAGAGACTGTAGAGATATTTATATGTCAAGAGAAGACTCACCATTGGAAAGAATATGATTGTAATCTTCTCATTTTTCTTTAGGGTCTAGTGGGTCAACCAAGGATAATTATGTGGCCATATGATATCTATTATAACCTAGACGCATGGCCTCCCATGTACGAAGGTTTCCTTGAGCACTTCCCAAAGATTCTAATTTCTAAAACAGTTTTTGACTATACCTTTATGTAAGGTGTGATTATGATGTGCTATCCAAGGTTGGGATGAGAACCACAGTTGGTATATATTTGTATTAAAACTCACATCATATATGTTGTTGTATTTTGCACAACAATTGTTGTAATAAAGTTTTAGTTGTTTTTGTACCATGTATTTGGCGACTCAGAATAGGTTGGCTGGAATGGACCTGTTTTGGGGTTGTCATAATTGGTATCAGAGCTTAGGGATATGGTCTCTAGCGGAGATCGAGGAATAGAACTAGGAGGGGAGAGATGAGTAAATCCTTCACTAGTGTGTCCTACATATGCTTATTTGTTGGTCAGTCATAATATCGGGATATTATGTGATATGTTAACTTGTTTAATTAACCCTTGTTTTATGGCAGTATTTGAGAATGGCAGCTGAGAATGTTAATAATGGAGTGAATGAGACAGTGGGGATACTTCTAATCACCAACCATGATAATGTGATGTCAGGCGAAGAAGGAATTAGAGATATTCTTGTGGTGAAGGAAGAATTAATAGTTGCACCCGAGCTAGTCGCAGAGGTAGCAGCTAAGAGTGAGGAAGAAGAGGAACCTGAGGAGAATTTATTAGAGATATTTTATGATCAAAATATAGAATTGCAAAATCGTATTACAGAGTTAGAAGAGTAGGCTGAAGAACGACAGGCGGTCGTGGAGCAAAAGCATGCAACGATTCACGCTTGTGTTATCCGATATGTGATGCTTGAACAGAAGCATTCTTTGGCAGAGTATAAGATGATAAAGCTGAAATCTGAGCTGAAAGAAGAAACAACTGAACGAGTGAGAGTGAGTGATGCATGGCAATTGGGAGAACCTAACATCGAGTTTTGAATTACCCTGTACAGAGCGGTCAACCTGAATTCGATATGGATCGAAGATTGATGATTTAGATCATGAATCAGGAGTAAGACGAGGCAGTTGAGGGAGGAATATGCCCTATAGAAAAGTATATTCCAACTGTAGTGATGATGCAAAAATCTTTGCCCCGAGATAAGTCAAAAGCCAGAGTAGTTCTGAGGATAGCGGTTGTCATGACTTCCCAACAAGTGAGGAACCCAAATGAAGTTATCACGGGAGTTGAGCAATGGAGAAATCATGATGACCGGAGAGATAGAATCTGAAAAAAAAAGCAAGGTATTCTCAACTCTTTGAAATACGAGGTACGTAAATTTCGGGGACGAAATTTCATAAGGAGGGGAGATTGTAAGACCCCGAATACTATGAAATAAAAGTATTCAATTTTTTTTATATTTACTATTCAGTAAATGGTTAAATTGATAAAAAGAAAAGTTAAGGGTGATATATGAATTTTTTTCAAAATACGCAAGTGGTTATAAAGTATTCATTGTTGTCGGGAAATATTCATTTGGTCGTGGAATATTCTTTCTGTTGGGGAATATTCATACGACGGCACAACCATTTGTGGGCCCCATAACGGATAACTGTCGGATGAAGAAAACGACAAGTTTGAGTTTTTATAAATAACGGCGTAATCGTTACCGTTAACACAGTTGAAATACCCGGTGGTTAAAAATACGATGTCTGAATCGTTGACTTGCGAAAGTAGCACTGCGGTATTGCATGCAGTATTTTTGAATTATTGATTCTTACGTAAGAAGGCACTACTCAATAATTGTTACGGCAATTCTTTATTCATTATTTTATTTTATTGATTCAATAATTGTTGCGTTGATATTTTATATTATTGTTGTTTCAATAATTGTCATTCGACTGAGATTTCCATTATCGGATCAATAATTCATATTATTTGAATAATATTATTAGATAGCATTATTGGCAATGTCTAGAAAGTTACATCAAGGAGAGGTTTGGTCACCTAATCAAGCGCCGAGAAGGAGAAATCCTTATCGGAAAGCCCCCTTTTTCCTGGGAACAGCCTAGTTATCATAATTGTGATTCTGTAATATTGTTTGTGAATAATTAATTATTGATTTATATGATAAGGAAATATTTATTTGATGCGGATATAAATGATGAATTTATTTATGTTGTTATAAATGAAGGAATTAATGTTGAGGTGTTTTATCAGTATTTTGTCGGATTGGAAGTATTAAAAGATCAAATCGGTGTTCTTAAGCTCTATTGAGTGAGTTATAATTTTGATCCGACCATTGGATCGTTGTGATTTTTGGATATGTTATACATATATAAGTTGAGTATATGTCCACAAATTTTGAACCGTTGAAAATAATCGCATGATTTGTTATGAATTTTAAAAGGTGTTAAACGGTGTTTAAAATCATCCGTTTGTGAATTTCGGATATTTTTGGTCTGGAATTTGGAAAAACTTTCTTCTGCAAAGTTGTAGAGAATTCGATTTCATGTGGAATGGACATAAAATTCGTATTTTTCTGATAAACGGGCTATTTTCTATGAATTATTGATGTTTCAGAAAATAAAATATTTTTATTAAAATTATGGGTGGGACCAACTTTTGGTTGGTGTAGAAAACATGTACTGAATTGGTGGGACCCACTAGAGGTGGCTGAAATTTGGTCTTGGTTGGTGGCATGCGTAGAAAAATAAATTAATATTTTATTAATTTAGTCTCCTTTGGCGTTCTAGCATTTTCCTATAAATAAGCGCTTATGTTAGAATTGAAAATCACACCAGAAACAAGTTTTCTTTCTCTCTATATTATAAAGCATATTTTTGAGAGTATTTAGATACTTTGAGAGTTGCTATTTAGTAGAAGTTTCCTTCGGTTTTTCATCCGATATTTCAATCAGAAGTACTGCTCTTTTGAGGTAAGGGATTTTAAGGGTTATTATGTTTTTCAGTTTGTACTTCTTCCGACCTTCAGAAAATTCTAAAAATATTTGAAATGATATTTTGATGAGTTTTATTGATTGTGTCCAAAAATGGTGATTTTTGGATCTATAGATTATGCGTTATGAATTTTATGAGAAAAGACTATTTTAAAAGTAACCGCTTATAACTCCTTGTGGTTAGCCCCAAAATTGATGAAATTTTTATTGGGAGTACATCTATATAATATCAGTATACTCTGTAAATTTTGGAATTTTTGGATAAAAGTCCCGTTTATGATAAATGTCTAAATATTTGACTGTTTTGGCCATATGAAAAATAGTAAATGAATTTTAAAAATTCTGAGAAAAATATATGTTCAATATAGGACTATATTCTGCTAAATTCCAGAAAAGAAATATTTTTGGAACTGATTTGGTATTTTTCATGAAAATGGACTAGTTATGAGTAAATGAATTAAATATGTTATGTGAAGTAAGAAAATTGGAAAATAGGATTTTATGGCTTGAGAATCCTATATGAGGTATATGCAGATTTTTGATGAGGGTTTTGGTTATTGGTGATGAAATCTTATGAGTTTGGCATTTTAGGATGATTAAATGCATTATTTAGTATAGTATAAAAAATTAAATAAAATTGTTTATAAGTTTAACAAATGTTATTCTTTCAATATCATTATACTGAAATATTGGTATAGATTTTATTGTGGAATTTCTACCTTTTTTATGTCGGGGTTACTATTCACGAGTTACTATTCATGAGTTACTATTCACGACAAAATTGGTTTCTTTTTCTGACCAAATTATAGTTGATTTATAAATATTACTCTTGAGATTAAATCTATATTTTGATTATATTGATTTTATATTCATATATAACATTTTTATAAGCCTAATGATGATATTTCTCTTTGACTTGAGTGTAAAGATGGGTAGATTTTTGGTATGATCATGAATATGGGTTCTCTTTGGCCAGTAGTGCAAAGTTGAATTGTTGACTGGTATGATCATGACCATTGAATTTATAATTGAATATCTTTAGCTTAAGTGCAAAGGTGAATTGATCAACATGGTTATAATTATTGTTTATATAAATTCTGAAATAATTATATAATTCTTTGAGATGATAATATATTTGGCCTGTAGTACAAATATGAACTGTTGATGAATATATTTGGCTTGTAGTGGAAATATGAACTGTTGAGGAATATCTTTGGCCTGTAGTGCAAAGATGAATTGTTGATGAATATCTTTGGCCCGTAGTGAAAAGATGACATGTTGTTAAATATCTTTTGCCAGTAGTGCAAAGATGAACAGGTGTTGAGATGAACATTACCAACTGGTGATACAAATGAATATCTTTGGCCGTAGTGCAAAGATGAAGTTATTAGTATGATTATGAACAGGAAATGTGATTTGGTGTAACCATGATCTTTGATGTTTCAGGTAAAGATAGGTGATGAAAATTATCTTCGTCCTGGATGAGAAGAGGAATTTAGAACTACAATTATGATTATGAGTTATTCATATGATTGTGGATCAGAATTGTTGATTGATGTTTCAGGGATGAAACATTGTTGGTGGATTTTTAACATGGAGAAGATAATAGACTTTATAGTCTATTTGACTCTTCTAATGGATTGCTCGTTCCGCTGCAATTATGGTTAAAATTTTTATCATCTACCATATGTTCTAAATCTCTGATTTATTATTGATGAAGGCTATTGATAATTTAATTATCTTTAGTCATGATATTCTTTACTGAGCTAGTTGTGTTCACCCTTTTGCTTCACAATTCCTTTCAGGTAATAAGAGTGTAATTTGGGTCGAAAGCCATGTAATAGGGGAATAGAACGGTGGTCATCATTTAGTAGTTATATTTGGTGAACCAAATAGGGTGAGGCGAACCCAACGTTGGAAGGGTGTTTTGCCACTATTATACAAGATGTCTAAAGACATACAACCTCGTGTCATCATAAGACAAGGTTGTGCACATTCACTTACTGAGTATATCTACGAGGACTACCTATATGATCTTGGAGTTTATTTGAAGTATAATTCTCAATTAGAGACAGTAGAGATATTTATATGTCAAGAGAAGACTCATCATTGGAAAGAATATGATAGCAATCTTCTCGTTTTTCTTTGGGGTCTATTGGGTCAACCAAGGTTAATTCTGTGGCCATATGATATCTATTATAACCTAAACGCATGGCCTCCCATGTACGAAGGTTTCCTTGATCACTTCCCAAAGATTCTAATTTCTATAATAGTTTTTGACTATACCTTTATGTAAGGTGTCATTGTGACGCGCTATCCAAGGTTGGGATGAGAACCACAGTTGATATATATTTGTATTAAAACTCACAGCATATGTGTTATTGTATTTTGCCCAACAATTGTTGTAATAAAGTTTTAGTTGTTTATGTACCATGTATTTGGCGACTCAGAATAGGTTGGGTGGAATGGACCTGTTTTGGGGTTGTCACATTGCGTCCCACTTGGTTGATAATGAGGAGAAAATGACGCAGATGTTTATAAGAGGTTTAAAACCCGAGATACGTCAATATCTAATTTCTCACAAACTGTGTTTGTATTCAGATGTTGTAAATAGGGCTCCGTTATTGGAGCGCGATAACGAGTTAACCCAACCAAGAGAGAGCAGCCGACAAAATGATAATACCAGTGGTAACAGTCATCGAAGCGGTGACAACAAACGTGAAGGGAATCAACATGCCAGAAATGGTAACCACTTCGGTGGTAATCATGGCCAAGACAATAAAAGTGGACATTTCAAGAAAATGAGATTCAACAATGATGGAAAGATGTCATCACCAGCACTCGTTGTTAAGGAAGGAGAACGACCACCTATCATATGCTTCAAATGAGGAGGGGATGGACACATCAGTCCAAACTGTGCACAGCAGTCCAAAATGTGTTACAATTGTGGATGAGAAGGTCACCTAACACGATTTTATCGTGCACCAAAGTCAAGTCCAGCTGGGATAGAGGCATCAAAGGCCGTCCCAGACCAGAAAAAACCGGTATTTCAAGGAAGAGCGTTTGTCGTAACCTCCAAAAAAGCGAGGAATCCGAACGAGGTGATCACGGGTAAGCTAATCATAAACTCTAGCGAAGTCTATACTTTATTTGATACCGTTTCTACCCATTATTTTATTTCTCCTACTTGCGCTCAACCTTTAGATTTAACTCCGGAGAAATTAGACTTTGATTTATCTGTTGAAACTCTGTTGGGAGAAACCTTCATTACATCCACTGTTTATAAGTCTTGTTTGATTCAAATCGGTAACTGCACGTTACATGTCGATCTTATCTCTTTGAAAATACTTGCATTTGATGTGATTTTAGGAATTGATTGGTTAACTACTCAGTATGCTAAAATTGATTGTTTTCGTAAGGTTATTAGCTTTCATATTCCTAACCAACCTATTATGTGAATTCAAGCAACCAAACCACTAAAGTCAATCACTGCCATATCAAGCCATAAAGCTATTCGTTTTTTAAAAAACGGATGTCATGCTTTCTTAGCCCATGTCACTGATTTAAACAAAAATACGTCAGATTTGAATTATATTTTAATTGTTAATAAATTCCCTGATATATTCCCTAAAGAACTTCCTAGCCTACCCCAGAGCGTGAAATCAAATTTTGTATCGACCTTGAACCCGGTACAAAACCCTCAAATATTTCTTCACCCAAAACGAACGTATCTTACGCCAAAGACATTGGCTCGAGCTGTTGAAGATTACGATAATATGATTCAATACAATACTAGAAAAGCGAACGTGGTAGCTGACGTATTGAGTAGAAGATCGTATGCGTTTACAAGTGCGATATTGTTAACACAAAGACCCATTTCGTAAGACTTACAAATGATGAAGATAGAGTTAAAGACTATAGGGACCCACGTGGTGAAATCAAATATACAAGTAGAATCGACTTTAATCGATAAAGTTAAAGGCCGCCCAAGCAACAGACCTGGAGCTGATAAATACGAAGAAGAAGGTTCAAGAAGGCGTTATTCTAGAAGCAAGAATCAATGAAGAAGGTATACTTCGAGTCAACTCCAGACTTTGTGTTCCTAACGATTCTGACTTGAAGTATAAAATCATGATGGAGGCGCACAACACACCATTTGCAATCCATCCTGGGAGTATCAAAATGTATCGTGATCATTGACATACATTTTGGTGGAGCAATATGAAGAAAGAGATAGCGGGGTTTATCTCAAGGTGTCTAACTTGTCAACGAGTCAAAGCGGAGCATCAAGTGCCAAAAGGTCCATTGCAACCACTTAAAATTCCAGAATGGAAGTGGGAGTACATTACCATGGATTTCGTTACTGGTCTTCCAAAGGTTTCTCAAGGCATAGATGCAATTTGGGTCATTGTTGATAGATTGACCAAGTCTGCTCATTTCTTACCGATACGAGAAACTTATACACTTGAACGACTTGCTCGTATGTACATAAATGAGATTTTAAGATTGCATGGTATGCCAGTATCCATAGTTTCTTATCGAGACCCAAGATTCACTTCACAATTTTGGGTTAGTTTGTAAAAAGTTATGGGCACGGATTTACGATTTAGTTCGGCATATCATCCTCAAACGGACGAGCAGTCGGAGAGGACTATTCAAACTCTTGAAGATTTATTAAGACTTTGTGTCCTTGACTTCAAAGGAAGTTGGGACAAGTTCTTACCATTGGTGGAGTTTTCCTACAACAACAGTTATCAAGCAAGTATTGGTATGGCTCCATTTGAGGCGTTGTATGGAAGAAAGTGTCGTTCTCTAGTATGCTGGGATGAGGTGGGTGAAGCAACGTTGTTAGGACCAGAGTTGGTACGTATGACTATTGAAAAGATTCAAATGATCCGATAACGTATAAAAACCTCACAAGATCGACAAAAGAGTTATGATGATCTTCATCGAAAGGACGTGGAATTCAATATTGGAGATCATGTGTTGTTACGTGTTGCTCCATGGAAAGGAGTTACAAGATTTGGAAAGAGAGGAAAGCTCAATCCTCGATTCATTTGCCCATTTTTAATCATCGATCGAGTTGGAACTGTGGCCTATAGACTCACCTTACCGCCAAGTATGTCTCGTGTTCATAACATTTTTCACATATCTATGTTACGTAAATATGTGAAAGACCCGACCCACATTATTGAATTAGAACCGGACGAGATAGCGGAAGATTTAACGTATGAGGAGGTACCTGTTAAAATCTTGGATAAGAAGGATCATATTCTACTCTCCAAGGTTATACCTCATGTCAAAGTTTTGTGGAGAAACCACGATGTTGAGGAAATGACCTGGGAGTTAGAATCTGAAATGAAGTCAAGGTATCCTCACCTCTTCGACATACCAAGTACGTACCCTAATTTCGAGGATGAAATTTCATAAGAAGGGGAGGTTGTAAGACCCCAACTTTTATGAATAAAGATTAATTTTTCTCGAAATATATTTTTGAATATTATGGTGTGGATTTGATATAATGTTATAGTTGTGGGTATTATTTACAAATTTTGCAAGGTAAGCAAGTGGTTATATAATATTAGATTGGTCAGGGAATATTCTTTTTAACAAGGAATATTCGTACGTCAGCACAATCATTGGTGAACCCCACAAAGAAAGTATTGTCGTAGTTAAAAAACGACAGAATTATCTTTTTATAAAAATAACGATGAAAGTTTTACCGTTAAACTGTTGAACTACTCGGAGGTAAAAGTACAGTAATACGCGTGGTTGCATAGTAGCACACGGTATTGATTATTGATGCTTACGTGAGAAGTCACTCAGTTGTACTCAATTATTGTTATAGTAATTCCTGCATAATATCTTTCATATTATTGATTCAATAATTGTCATAGTATCATCTACATAATATTTTATATTATTAAATCAATAATTGAGATGACAAAGTTATTCATATTATTATTTGCAATATTAACAATGTGTAGAAAGTTCTATCAAGAAGAAGTTTGGTCACCTAATTGCGCGCCAATAGGGAGAAATCCTTATCGAAAAGCCCCCTCTTTCCTGGGAATGATATGGTTGTTAAATATTGTGAGTAATAATATTAATGATGAATAAGTTCGTGTTAATTAAAGATGAAATTGATATTTTCATTGTGTTGGGATTATTAGTGTTAATGGAAATGGACATCTATTTCGATAATAATTGATGTTTGGAGGATATATTGACCAATCGGGTAATTAATCGGATTAATGAGCAATTAATTGCTATTAATTCACATGCTTATAACTATTTATTCACATGTGTGTACTATTAATTCATATGTATGTACTATTAGGGGAGGCGGTGCAAGATTGATAATACTTGCATGACTAAATTAAAAATGGAGGTATAGATGAAGGTATTGTACTGTAATTATTTTTTCACATGATTGTACTATTGATTCACATGAGTGTACTATTGATTCACAAGATGTACTATTAGGGGAGGTGGTGCAAGTTTGATAATACTTGCAGGACTAAATTAAAAATGAAGGAAAAGATGAAGGTATTATACTGTAATATTTCAAGCCCCAAAACGTGCAATTATCGAAACTATATTTTCCTATAAATAGAAGCTCATTCTTCTTTCATTCTCACCAATTCACTAAGACTAACAAGAGCATTTATAGAGAGAGAAGCTTTAGGAGAAAGTAGAAGAGAAGTCTGCTTCCTCACTATTCCAGTATCCAGTCTTCTTCTGAGGTAAGGGGTATTATTTCTTTCATATTCGTAAGGGATATTATTTTGTTCAGTATTCATAGGAATAATATTTTTTTCCATACTCTGTAGTATGTGAATAATATTATTTCGTCTCGTATTCCTGATTATACCATCATTTGGTTAAAGTATTGCTTCTATATTCCGTGAAATTAGTAGAATATCCTTGAAATTTGCGCTTCATCTAGTATCGCATCGCAAGGATATTTTTTGCACATTCTTGTTAAATTTTAAGTTTTTCATGCCGGAGTACTATCCATGAGTACTATCCATTGATACGGTACTATTAACAAAAGTACTATTCATGGGTACTATTCACAAAGTACTATTCATAAAGTACTATTCACAAAGTACTATTCACGAGTACTATTCACAAAGTACTATTCACGGAGTACTATTCCCGAAGTACTATTAATGGGATACTATTCACTCGGGTACTATTCACCCGGAGTACTATTCATAACAAAAATTGATTTCTTTTTGGTCCAAATCATTTTTGATACATTATTATTCTTGAATTTTACCCCACAAAGTAGTATCATGTTGACAATTTGGACAATATTGAATTCTGGATAAATTAAATTATAAATCTTTAAAAATTTATCATTGAACTTATTTTATTGAATTCTTATATCATTGTCATCATCCTCATGTTTATATTATGTTGAAAGTCATCTGTAGCCTGTAGTGCATAGATGGACTTGGTATGATTATGAGCAGAGATTATTCGGTATAATCATAACCGTAATGTTACAAATGACGTGGTAAAAGTCCTCATTGGCCCGTAGTGCGTTGATGGATAGTTGTTGGCATGATCATAAACATTGATGAATACACGAATATCCTTGGCCCGTAGTGCATGGATAATTTGTGGTCGTGATACTAAAGAATATATCCTTGGTCAGAAAAGTGCGGGGGTGATTCGATGATGTGGATTATTTATTGTCGAGTCTCGATAATAAAAGTGATGAAAAATCTTTTAAATCATAGAAGATAGTAGATTTTATGCTCTACTTGACTCTTCTAATGGATTGCTTGTTCCGCTGCAGTTTAACTTGATGTTTGTTATATTTTATCAGTTTAACACTATTGAAGGCTAACGATAAATTATTCTGTGTTATCTTAGTCATAATATTTCTTACTGGGCTAGTTGAGCTCACCCTTTTGCTTTCATTGTTCTCTTCAGGAAATGAGAACGTAGCTGGGATTAGTCAGGGAACGGAGTGACGGTCCGTATGATAGCATTAGTAGTCCTCACTATTCTATGAAATAGTGTGATAAAAAATGTATTGAGGACTCCATTTGAGTTGAATATTGTCTAGAAGACAATATTCGTATTAAAACTCTCAGTTTATGTTTTGTCGTATTTTACACGACAGTTGTATTATTAAGTTGTATTTAAATTTTTATACCATGTATTTGGCGACTCAAGATGGGTGATGTATACCTATTTTGGGGGCGTCACAGTTTTGAACAGGGAGGTGAAGAGAATCTTGGAAAAAGTGGTAAACCTGAATCGAAAGGATTGGTCCCTCAGGTTGGACGATGCACTATGGGCTTACCGAACTGCGTATAAAACACCGATTGGTATGTCACCATACCAATTACTATACGGGAAAGCATGTCACTTGCTTGTGGAGTTACAACATAAGGCCTACTGGGCTATTAAGAAATTGAACTTTGATCAAGCAGCTGTGGGGGAAAAGAGATTACTTAAGTTAAACGAGCTTGATGAATTCCGTCTTCAATCTTATGAGAACTCTAAACTATACAAAAAAAAAGGTCAAGAAATGGCAAGATAAGAAAATTATGCACCAGACGTTCAAGCCAGGGCAATCAGTACTGCTATTCAACTCACGATTGAGGTTGTTCCCAGGCAAACTTAAGTCAAGGTGGGCGGGACCATTCACCATCAAAATAGTTTTCCCACATGGCGCCGTCGAACTCTACAGTCGAAATCTATTGGAAACGTTCAAGGTCAATGGTCAACGGTTAAAACATTATTAGGGTGGTTATTCAAATTGGGATGTGGTCAACATTACCCTCGCCGATGCACAGTGATACAAGAGGCACCGTCGGGCTTACGACGTTAAAACTAGCATTACTTGGGAGGCAACCCAAGCTCTAAACTCCTTCTTTTTTAATTTTTCTTTATATTGTAGTTTATAATCTAGTTTAAATATAAAGTTTTCATAGAATTTTGACTTCATTTCTAGATGATTTGCAGGTTGAAGAAGGAAAATAGAGCCATGATGTCACTGACCCCATAGTGCAGTCACACGCCCAATGCATATGTTAGCTGCGGGAAGCTTACACACCCCGATCTCTTCCCGACATGCCAAGTATGGGTCGCTACTAATTGTCGATCTCATAGCGAGGGGCGCGCCATACCCAGTGCGGGGCATGCTACTGTTCATCTTGCCTCTGACCCCCTAGTGCGGATCAAGGCTACCCAATACCTATACGGTCTATGAGGGCGCTTATACGCCAAAGACCTCTCCTAACCTCCTAGCGCGGGGCGCAATACCTCTAGCATATCCACGGCGCGGGCCACACCGCTTGGATAACCCAGGCGCTGAACTGTTTTTAATTGTTGTGTCTTAGGCCATAAATGTTTTCCTTTCCTTCATACACTCAACTTCCCCACTTCTCCTACACCCTTCACACTTCCATAACTCCATAACTCCATAACTCTTATACTAATGATGTTAGTTCTCAGAGGCACAATAGTTATCTATAGGGGGGGGGGGTTGAATAGATATTTAAAAATCTTTTCATTTTAACTTGTTAGTTGATAATGATTAAAACTTCGCAGAATTAATATTTGTTTTAATCTCCCTTAAGATAGTGAGTTAATGAGAGTGAAACAGTTATAGCAGCTATGGCAGATATGACAGTTATAGCAAGAATGTAGTAGACACAGTCGTTTTAAGTGGTTCAGAGCACTTAAAGCTCCTAGTCCACTCTTCTACTCTTCAAGTAGGAAATCCACTAAGGATACCTTTTACACTTTCTGAATCACACGGATTCCTTCTAGACCAGCAATCTAGGAACTTCTTAGTTCACTCTTGAACTCTTCAAGTCCAGCAAACTTGGCTCTTTACAATTAACTTAGAACTCTTCAAGTCCTTCTGACTTGGAACTCTTACTTCAGTTGATTGGTAGTTGTTGAGTTCTTGATGGTTGCTACTCAGTTGATGTTAAGCACTTGTTCGAAAGAACTGAGTAGCTGAGCAAGCTTTCTCTTTTTCTTAGATCGTAGAGTTGAGCATTGAGACTTCTTTTTCATTCTTGTTCAATACTTGCTTGATTCTATCATCTGCATATGTTTTGCATATATGTGATCTTGAAATCTATCCGTTTGATCCATCCATTGAAGCATTAAATGCGTTTGACATTTCTATAATTTGATGGAGACTTTTCTGCACATCTTCTAAATTGCATTCTGGCCCACTGACACATCAGACTACTTTCTCACTTAACACCTGAAAATGTGTTTTCTTCTTACCAATGGTACTTTCCTTAGCTTCTTCAATACGCTTCTTTGTTGTATACTAAGGATATCTTTTGTACCATTGGAACTGGTGAGAACTTCAACATTTGAAACCTGTAGACACTTGAAATTTTCTGAACACCTGTCACTAATATTGGAAGAGAACAGATTCGTCTTTTAAGAGGGAACCATTGAAGACAGTTCATAAACATTTCGAATACTACCGGAAGTTCAGCATCAACCCCAGAACACACACTGGGAGTAACAATTCCAACCTCGGAGATAACCCCGAGGCGTGCAGATCCAATACCAGAACACACACTGGAGAATACCAATTAATCTCAGAGATAACCCTGAGGTATCTAGTCTCAATCCCAATCATGGGAATAGCTACCAACCTTGGTGATCACCCCAAGGAATGAAGTTCCGGCGATAACCCCAGAAATGCTTGTTTCAAATGCAACCAGCTTCAATCTCGACGCTCACAACGAGACACCCAGTACCAACCCGAAGATAACACCGGGAGGACAGGCACACCTCAGAGTTGACACTGAGGACCTTCAACATTTGCAGTAGTCCAATCTCAGCAATAACCCTGAGCAACGTCTGCTTTATTAGCCCAAACTGACGATAACTCCAGTGAGAGGAAAAGGCATCATCTCGCCACTCTAAAGCCACATCATGACGTCTTAACATCTCATACATACATTTCTACACAACGATGTCCCACAAGAATCAAGGAAAACCAATCCCGAATGACTATTGTGCTGGGTAACGAACAGAATTTGAATCTTGAAGACCGAAGGGCACCATCCAATCTTCATGACTTCGTACAACCTCTAATCCCATGCCATTGTATAACTCTCGATAATGGCGGTCCGAAATAGGTCCTGTTTACCTCAGTCGAATGCCCGGATTGCAATTCTAAAAGTTCGATTGGACATTACAAAGGTTTACGCCCACGTCATCATGAGAGACGACGCGACCCGAGAAACCCGGGGAAACCCAGCAACCTCGTGCTGACACTCGGTACACTGCGGTGGTCAGTAGTACACTCTACGGCCCCCCTCTATAAATAGAGGGCTTGGGGTGGCCATTTTAAGAAGAGAAAGAGTGAGGAAGCCTTGTCAAATTTGCTCCGTACTTGCAATATACTGAGTGCTTTCTCATTTTAAACACTTGTGAGCTCACATATAGCTACTCTTGTACCAGCAGGAGCCGAGTTTCATCCACTTTAAAGATATAGAAGTCTTCTTTGGCAGCCCACTATAAGCCTTCTCACACACTTTAAAGTCTTTTTCTTCATCTTTGCACACACCCTTCTTCACGTTGAGAGTCGTGTTGCATGTGTTTGCCCGGACTTCGGTCCGTGGTTTTATTTCAGTTTGTATATACATATATATTATATATATATATATATATATATATATTTATATATATGGACTAACATTATCGAGTTATGCCTCGATTGAGCCTAGACTTTGGTCTGGAGCGTTTATTTGCTTATATATATATATATATATATATATATATATATATATATATATTAACTGTGTGTCGAACTTTGTTCGATGAGCCTGGATTTTACATCCGGTGCGTTTACTCGCTTTTATATATATATATATATATATATACTTATATATGAACTGTAGTCGAACTCTGTTCGATGAGCCTGAGTTTTACATCCGGTGCGTTTACTCGCTTTTATATATATATATATATATATATATATATATATATATATCTGTTGTCAAACTCTATTCGATGAGCCTGGATTTTACATCCGGTGCGTTTATCGCTTTTATATATATATATATATATATACATTTTCATCCCACCTAGAGTTTACTTCATGGTGGTTGATCGCTTTTACAGCTTTCTTTGCGTTTCTTCCTGCCTGGAGTTTACTTCGTGGCAGTTGATTGCTTTGTACAACTTTATTTTATGTTTCATCCCGCCTGGAGTTTCCTCCATGGCAGTTGATAGCTTCTACAACTTTATTTACCTTTTATGATCCCCCATGGAGGTGCTTCGTGGTGGCTAATCATGTTTGTAAATATATATTTACAGCTTTTATATATATATCTGCTTACTAATTTCATACAAATTGTGGTATCATGTGCGCCTAGGAATCATGTGATCATAGATTCAGCCTATTGGATCTAGATTCGGTTCCCGTGATGGACATTTTTAGCTGTAAGCAGCTTGTAAATTATTCTGCGGTGTCTGAATTTCCTCAGATGGTTTTCATACCCACGAGGAAGTCGGCATTATTTTGTACATTATTTTCTTACAGATGCTTCGCATCTCGGAAATAAAATCAATCTTGCCGAACACTTAATAAAATGGAAGTGTAAAAGGTCTCAATTACTATTGAGCATCAGGGTTTGAAAAAACCTTTTTATAAAACATCATTGCTATATCTTGCTAAAAACTGAATTTTTACATAAATTCAAACCCTGTGTATATAGGTGCGAACAAGGCCTCGCACTACTTCAAAATAACAGCACATTGACCCACACACACACATTTAGATAACAGTTTCTTGAAAAGAGGCAGTCGCCGTGGTAACACGGATGTCGGGGGGTGCCTAACACCTTCCCTCCGCATAATCAAGTCCCTGGACCCTAATGAATCTCGGTTTCACCGACCCGTTTAGCAGTGTCACATCATTGGGTCAATGTGAAAACCTTTTCTCGGTTATGTTGGTACAACCATTTAAAAAAATCAACTGGCGACTCTTAATAGTCCATCGTCGACATTATACATGTCGGACCTTTTTCACTTATTTTTTCAAACAAATCTCACCTAAAATGAGAACACCAAAGAACAAGTAACGGAAAGGGACAATTAAAAATCCCGACGTTGATAGGTGTCGACTCTGCTGGGGACACTATTAAGAGGACTTAAGCCGCTATTACAATTTTTTCAAAACTATTATCTGCTTGTGTGTGGATGTTGCATTTACATTTATGATGCATGTGTACGAATGCATTTACTTAGTGCCTCGCACTATATCTGCTTGTGATATTAGTTCTTCGCACATGTCATCATTTCCATACGGTGAGACGCGATGTATGTGAATTTATGTTGTGTGGTCCCTCCACCAGGAGGCTATCCTGTCGGTGTTTGATTACTGGACTCGTAGGAAGACTAATTCCTACGAGGCTCAGGAAAGGCACCACCCAAATTCGCTCCAGTTGAAAGACCGGATTAATTTCCCGTTGAGTAAATTGTGATGATTTGGGAACCTTCATGCCAAAAAGCCGTGAGAGTAACCTAAGATAGGTAAGCCTCTTATAAACTCAAAACGGAGGAAAGTCTCTTCATGCTTTCTCATTTTTAATTACTTGTAAGCACAATTACTTGTAATTTCATCCATATCTATCTCCATGTAATGAGAAATATGAAGAAATGTGTACACATACATATTTAAATTGACATGCTACAAACAGATGACATCCGTTTTGCAGGATAAAATTCCTAAAATGGACACATCACATAACATGTTATTATACACACATTCCCTAAAGACTAAACTATGCAAGTCTTTCGCAAGGAACCAATCGGACCTACTACTACCCATTAAAATCCAAAAGGTTGCAAGCTTCTACATCAATCATGTCGTCATCTGATCAGACTGACCTTAATCTAGTTTCTCACAAAGAATTTGACGGATTAAGAAAACAAATTATAGATTTGGTTGTTCTACTCAAAAAACTATGCCAGTCTACTCAGGGTCCAAAAATACTTGTACATGTTGAATCCTCTACACAAGGGGGAGCCCAGATCATTACAATACATGAACTGCAGTTGGATACGACCAACAAAACTCATGATGCCACCCATCTCACGGGAGATCAAGACACCGACGACATCAAAAAGAAAGTCCTCCAAATGGAAGAGACCCTTCGTGCTATCAAAGGAATTGGAACACACGGGAGTGTTTCATATGTTGATCTTTGCATTTTCCTTGGTGTTCATTATTCAGAAAAGTTTAAGACTCCTGACTTTGAAAAATATGACGAGTTAGGAGATCCTTACACACATTTGAAAATGTTTATTAGAGAACTTGGATCTTATGCAGAGGACGAGAAGCTCAGAATGCAACTATTACAGAAGAGTATGACTGGAGAAGCTCGTTCATGGTATACCAGATTAGACAATTCAAAGATCCATAGTTGGGAAGAGCTAGCACATGCCGTTCTCACTCAATACAGCTTTCAGTCTCAGATGGCTCCTGACCGGTATCAGATTACCAAGGTCAAGAAATAGTCGAACGAGTCTTTCAGATAGTATGCTCAAAGGTGGAGACGCCTGGCTGCCCAAGTTATTCATTCCATGACAAAATCAGAGATGGTCATGACTTTCATATACATACAAGTAGCTCCTTTCTATGAAAGAGTTTTAGCCAGAATCGGTAAACCATTTTCTGAAATGGTCAAACATGGGGAGATGGATTAGATGGGATAGAAGTCCAGAAAAATTCAAGACCTAGCTTCCCTTAAAGCTGTTGCTGATCACATCCAATCCAGAAATTATGGAAACAACCCCCAAAGGGTCCATAAAAAGAAAGAGGAAGATGTTTCCCTGATACTACATGGTTAAAAAGGCAATCAGAACATGCCTATTCAAAGGAGAAACTACACTCCCTTTCAAGCACAGTCTTCAAACCCTCCAAAACCAAAAGGTGGAGAAGTCAAACACTCTCGAGTGTTCACACCCTTAGGGGACACACTCGAAAATATTCTCACTCTTCTGATAACACAGAAGAAAATTACGCATCTTCTTCCACCAGCCAGCCCTAATGGACGGGGTTTCAATGCTGCTCGGAAATGTGTTTATCATGCCGGGGCACCTGGATATGATACTCAGGATTGTTGGGCCTTGAAACATAAGATCCAAGACCTGATAGACAATGGTGAGATCGTGGTCACCAAACAAGATCAGCCTCACGTTCAAGATAATCCTCTTCCTCAACACAAAGAAGAAGAGGTCAACATGATCAATTAGAGCAATGGACAGAGTTCCAATATCAACTACGAATCCTCCCAGACCCCCAAAGACGGTGTTGACAAGTGGGATTATGCCAAGTTCCAGTTCGCAATGGAACGTAAGATGAAAGCTCTATGCAAGCAAATTGAGCAATTGGCAGAACTGGTGAGCTATCAACATCAAGTGACATGCCAGTTAGTCAGCCAGGAGTATGCTAGTCTCCTCCCTCTTGTCACAAATATACTCTCGTCACCTTCCGAAAATGAAATGCTGGAAGACAAAGTGACAAAGAGAGTGAATGCCAAAGCCCGTCGGGATTTTTCCAACAATAAGGAATTCACATATCTGGGCCAACCTATGGAGGAAATCCTTCAGATGCTAATCAATGATGGAAGAATCACTTCCCTTCTACCTCCAATCAATCCCAGTTCAGGACGGTACAATTCTAATGGAGTATGTCAATATCACTCCCATTCATGATCATGAGATGGAAGAATGATGGGCACTCCGCCACCTTATCCAGAATCTCATTGACAGCGGTGTCCTGCAACTAGCAGACGATGGTACTGTGCTACATGGGAGTGAGAATACATGTCCTACTAAGTGGAAGAGTTTGGTAGCAGTCATATCCACTATGACTGATGTGACTAATAAATCACTCACAATACCATCAGTTCGACTCAGAGGGAACAACAATCCTTTGAAAGTGGCCGCTCCTGAGTCAATCAACTTACCATGCAGAGCACAATATCCTATTGTTAGCTTGTGCAAAGTTTCGTGGAATTATGGACAAGGTGAAGGATCCACCTCACATACCACTGCTACAGTGTCGAAGGAAAATCCATTGTATCTTCCCCAATTGGTGATGAAGTCTACCATCAAATCAAAGGGGAAAATACCCATGGAGAAGATTGAAAAATTCCTCCGCACTATGGGTCATAACGAAGCCAAGGTGCTTTTAAGCTTAAGAGAAGCTCCACACCAAATTTTAATTTTGGACTTGGTCTTAACTTCCGAGGATCACCGAAAGATCTTATTGAAGGTTTTGGAAGATGCCTGCTTACCGACATCAGTGGATACGAAAAAATTTCAAAACTTAGTTGATCAAATTTCCAACAACAATATGATATCCTTCACTGATGATGACATACCGCCCGAAGGGACCGGTCATTGCAAGTCGTTGCACATTACGGTCTTGTCCTCCGGATACATGTTAGCTGGAGTCTTGATAGATGGAGGCTCATCTCTAAATATATGTCCATACGCTACCTTGGTGAAGATGAATATCAATCTCAAAAGAATCCGAAGTAGCCATACTATCATTAAAGCTTTTGACGGAGCCCGCCGGAATTCGGTCGGAGTAATTGAACTGCCAATCGAATTTGGTCCCCATACATTCTGCGTATCTTTCCACGTACTCAAGATAGATTCGGGATACAACCTACTTTTTGGACGACCATGGATTCATATGGCAGGGGCAGTCCCCTCCACCCTTCATCAACAGTCTAAATACATTATCAACAATAGCCTAGTCACGGTCAACACTGAACCAGAATGTCCTCAACACAGGGACATGCCATTCATCAATGCCAATGCAGATGTTGAACCGATCAGTTTTCATGCCTTGGAAGTAAGCAATACCCAATACCATGTTATTGGAACGCCATTTTCCGAACCCAAGATTTCTGCCGAGGTAATGTCGGCTACTCAAGAAATGATGTCATTGGGTCATCAGACGAGACAAGGGATGGGTATCAAGTACCCAATTCAATTAACCAAGCAAACTAGAACAGCTAGACTAGGCTATTCTGCCAGTTCTAGTCATAGGAATCCTCATAAGCATCAGCAGTTTCCTTCAGCTTCAAGCATGCGGCGTTTATCTTCGCCTTCAAACTCTGAGTCCGCACAACCTCCAATAAAGGTGCCAGCCAATATCATGGCTGTGTTATTTCCCCAGCCGGTACCGGTGAAGGAGAAAGAAGTCTTTTTTTCCAAATCCCACAGTGGAAGAGGAGGAACGAAGAATCAAGCAAGACGTCATCCGGATGATGCCAGGTATATGCATCATCGTTCATGATGAACATACAAATAGATATACCCCAGACGATGATTACCCAGACATAATGGCCATCATTCGTGAGAAGGAGGAAGATAATAGCCCCTCCATCACTACAGTCCACCTGGACTTTGCCCTTGCAAATTGGAGCAGCACTCCTTGCATTGGTCGACATAGGTAAACGCGTAAACTCTTTTCCGCTTCAGAGATATCATAACTGCTTACTTTTTCATGCAGAAGATTAGCGGTTTATTTTGTCAAGACATGCTTGACGACATCGTATGATCAAAACATTTCATATATACTAAGTGAAAGCATATTTTATTTCAGGACCCTGAATTTAGATGTGCATGTACTTGCTAATACGGTGCCTCTTCTCCACAAGGATTTTACCTTTGATGTAGAGATGAATTCAGCCTTAATGGAAGTACATGAGGACATTGAGGTGCCTCCAGAAATTCAAGAATTGGTAAAAGACAAACCTAAACCCAACCTTGACCAAACCACTTCCTTCAATCTCGAAACCATAGAAAGCCCTAAGTTAATCCAGATTGGTTCAGACCTTACCCCAAACCAGCGGAATGACATGGTTACGCTACTAACCCAATTCCAGGATGTGTTTGCATGGTCTCATGAAGACATGGTGGATTTGTCCACTGACATTGTACTTCATCGCCTTCCCATTAAAGAGGGATTCAAGCCAGTCAAACAAAAGCTCAGGCGATTGAAACCTGAGTGGAGTTTAAAGGTAAAAGAAGATATTGTGAAATAGTTTCAAGATGGTCATCATGGTGTCCACATATCCTGAGTGGATATCCAACATTGTTCCCGTGCCTAAACCCGGAGGGAAGGTGCGAGTCTGCATGGATTACCGGGACTTGAACAAAGCTTGCTTAAAAGATAGCTTTCCCGTGCCATTTATTCACATTCTCATTAACAATACTGCTCAATACTGCATGTACTCCTTTGCTGATTGCTTTGTGGGGTACCATCAGATCATGGTTGCTGAAGAAGATCGTGAGAAAACTACTTTTGTCACGCCTTAGGGAACCTTTTGCTATAGACGGTTGTCATTTGGCCTCATCAATGCCGGAGCCACCTATCAGCGAGCTATAATGGCTCTCTTCCATAACTTAATGCACAAAGAGATCGAGATCTACATGGATGACATCATTGTCAAATCCCAGAAGGAGGATGACCACTTAGACCATCTCAGAAAGCTATTCAACAGGTTACGTAAGTATAACTTGAAGTTAAATCCAGCCATATGCGCCTTTGGTGTTAGATCAGGCAAGTTACTAGGATTTCGAGTCAACCACAAAGGGATTGAGTTGGATCCTACCAAAATCCAGGCCATCACGAAAATGCCCATTCCTCAGACAGAGAAAGAAATATGGGGATTTTTGGGAAGAATCAACTTCATTAGCAGATTTATCTCTAAACTCACAGCAACGTGTGAGCCAATCTTCAAGCTGTTAAGGAAGAACTCCTCCATGAAATTGAATGACGAGTGCAAAATGCCTTCCCCATAATTAAAGAACAGCTAGTCAAAGCTCCCATTTTGGCACCACCCAGGGATGATGTTCCCCTATTCATGTACATGTCCATAAGTGACAATGCCATGGGCTGCATGCTGGGACAAAAAGACAATAGGGACCAAGAATGAGCTATCTATTACCTTAGCAAAAGATTCAGCAGCAGTGAACACAAGTACACTCTGATTGAGAAGACTTGTTGCGCCTTAGCATGGGCGTCCACGAGGTTACAACATTACCTCCATGGTCTCACAACCCATCTCATATCCCATGTGGATCCTCTTAAGTACGTGTTAAATAAACCCATGTTAAATTGTTGGTTGTCCAGATGGCAGTTGATCCTACAACAATTTGACATCGTATATGCGGATCAACTGGCCGCTGCACCTTCAGGGGATTTCAAACCCTTGGAAACATATTTCCCCGATGAAGGGGTAATGACAGTTCAGCAACACCATCAGTACGATGCACGCCAAGCATGGAAGATGTATTTCGATGGAGTCATTAATATGGAAGGTCTTTGGAGCTGGAGCGATTTCTAGTATCCGGTATGAGGGAAGCGATATCCGTCGCCGTCAAATTGCAGTTTATCAGCACCAACAACACAGCTGAGTATGAAGGTTGTCTCATGGGGCTAAAACTTTCTCGTTCAATGGGCATCAGGCGGTTAATTGTCTTTGGAGATTTAGAGTTGGTAATCAGACAATCCACCAGAATCTATCAAACCAAAGAGCTACATTTGCTGCCTTACCATCGACAAGTTTTACAGATGGTTTTGGATTTCGAAGAAATCTCCTTTCTACATGTTCCTCGTGATAGGAATGACTTTGCAGACACATTAGCCACTTTGGCCTCCTTAATTCGCATATCAGACAAAGGATACTTGCCAAGCATCACAATTTCCCTGCACAAAGCCCCAGCCTATGGGAATTACGTTGGAGAAGTATCGGATGATCTACCTCCCATCCAACATCCTTGGTATCAACATATCAAGGAATACCTACGAGATGGATCTACACCCGCTGAGGCGAGCCCGACTGAGAAAAGGCGGATCCATCGACTTGCTATGAAATTCTACTTGAGTGGAGATGCGCTCTACAAAAGAGATGCAGGACTAGGTCTCCTCAGATGTTTAGACAAAGATCAAGCCCAAAGGCTTATGGATGAAATCCATGGTGGAGTCTATGGCCCCCACATGAGTGGCCCCCTCCTTGTCAAGAAAGTCCTCAGGACATGACATTATTGGCTATCTCTCAAAGCTGATTGCAATGACCACGTTAGGAGATGCTATCAGTGCCAGATTCATGGTAATGCTATACACGCCCCTCCACGGGAACTCCACAATATGAGTTCACCTTGGCCCTTCTCAATGTGGGGAATGGACGTTATCGGGCCTATTGAGCCTAAAGCCAGTAATGGACATCAATTTATCTTCACCATGATTGACTACTTCACCAAGTGGGTAGAAGCAGCCTCCTTCCCCAAGGTTACCAAAGAAGTCATCATTGTTTTTGTTTGAAACAATGTCATTTGTCGAAATGGACAACCAGAGGTGATTGTGTCAGACAATGCTAAGAACCTCAACAACAAAATGATGGAAGAATTATGTAGTAAATTCCACATCTAACATCTTAACTCTGTCATCTATCGTCTGAAGATGAATGGTGCTGTTGAAGTGGCTAACAAAAACATCAAGAAGATCATGCAAAAGATGTCCGCCAATCACAAGGAATGGCCTGACTTATTGCCTCTTACTCTATTAGCCTATAGAACATCAATGCGCACTTCCACTAGGGAAACTCCTTATGCATTAACCTATGGGATGAAAGTCGTGCTCCCCATAGAAGTAGAAATGGAATCCCTCAGAGTGTTGATAGACGCTTGATAAGTAGGTTTTATACCTACTTATCCAGTATCTATTACTTGAATTATTTGCTTAATCTCATGTTTCTTAGTTACTTTTAATGCATTTTGTGTTTATTTTTTAGATTATATGCTTGGGAGTTGAAATCGCAAAGAATTGATATGAAATCGTAAAGAAAAGCAATCCAGACATCGTTTGAGCTTTTATGATCATTTCATGTTCTTGGCTTGGAACTTAGATTACATTGTAGAGCTTCTTCTTACCTTTCCAAAACAACTTGAATCATTCCAATGGGAGTTCGGATGCAAAAGTTATGATCTATGTACCAACGGACGTCGAACGTCACTATTTTGGGTGGCCATTTGCATAGCAGTCACTTCCAGCCCAATTTCGACCTTCATTTGTCCATTATGTCTCAAATCTCAAAGAATAAAAGTTGTAGATATCGTCGATATCTTTGATTTGATAGGTGGCAGGCCTCGTAACTTTTCACGGATCAAAGGTTATGGCCGTTTTCCCAAAAGACGTCAGAGTAGAAAAGTTTCCTTCACAAAAACACCTCCGGGGTTGGCATGCAAGGCACAAAGCAGGCCCCTAGCCCGTTGGGGAGGGCCCAAAACAAGTCTAGACCCCAGCTTAGGCGGGGGTATGCCTAGAAAATGCGAGAAAATGCGAATTTTGGTCCAATTTGAGTCCGGGAAGGATTGTTTCGATCCGATTGACACAAAGACTTCCAAGAGAACTTCCAAGAGGACTTAAAGACATATGAAGAGACTTATAAAAGGAGGAGAATCACAAGGATTAGGATTAGATGAGACTAGAGAGAGGATTCCATTAGATTAGATTAAAGTAAATTAGATCAAAATCATAGTTCTAATGAGTTTTGGAGAATGAAGTAACTTGGAGACCATTGAAGATTCAAAGTAGGAGCAAGGAGGGAGCATCAAATCTATAGACAATTACCGTGATAATCTATATGAACTCGAGAGATGAAGTATTGATTTAGATCTTATCATGATAGCATGTGTTTGTGATTTCTGCATAGATGGAATTCATGATTCGTGTTTAGGATAGAGATATGCCTTTACGCCATATGTAATCTTATAGAGAACTTGTGCTTTAAATCCTTTTTAATTATAATTCACATAGAAATATAGTGGATTAGTTAATTAGGGTGTCTTGCTTAATTCTATCATCTGTAGATTTAAGTGAGTATGGATATTATGCATCGAGAGGTGGTTTTATCTGCTTTAGTGTTCTTGATTAATAATTCAAGATAGAAAATAATTGATGAGAAGTGTGTTAACTTAAATGAAGCAATAAGTGAAGTTGTGATCTTAAATCTCCGTAATCTGATTTTTAATTAGTGGTAATTAGAATTAGTGTAATTAAATAGTTTAATTTATATAATTTGAAATTCATTCATTTAAATAAGATTGAGTTGGTTACGGGTTAGTACTTGGTGATTTTTATTAAACAATTCCTCGTGGGAACGATACTCTACTTTCACTTTATTACTTGTTGACCACGTATACTTACGTGTTGTGCGTAATTAGATTTTACCCAACAAGTTTTTGGCACCGTTGTCGAGGAATTAGTTTAATATTTTTTTGCCAATATTAGCTTCAATCAAACTAGTCTTAATTTAAACATTTTTTTTAATTCTCTCCTTATTTCTCTTTCTTTTCAGGTACCATAGATGGATGCAATTATCAAAGGCCATATTCGAGTATGACTCAACCAAGGGGAGCGGGGATTGATGGACTCAATGTATTTTCTGCATTATCAGCACAACTTGAGACACTTTTGAGGAGGTTGGACGTTATTGCAGCCCAACGTATTCGAAGGATAGCAGTTACTTGCTATTATTGTGCTGGCAATCACTGTACTGTTAGTTTTGGGCCTGGACAACACAGTGGTGAATACCTCAACGATTATACATATGCTAATTATCATCAAGTTTGGGGGCCTCACCCGGATTTGTCATGGAGCGATACTTATGAAGACCAATACTACGCTCCAAATCCATCATACACACCGGAATTTTCAATACCACCTCCATTGCCACAAGAAGAAAAGCCAAATCTGATGGATGTAATATTGAAGGGCATAGCAGACCAAGAGGAGAGGAGGATTAATCAAGAGATGACAATTCAAAATCAAGCGAGGTCAATTCAAAATCTTCAGAATCAATATATCAAATGTTCAAAGCCTTGAACAACTGTCCTCAAAATAATTGGTGTTATGACAAGGATTCTGAGATTAATGAAGTGCCTGAACCAAATCTACAACTAGATGAGACACGAGATGTTGAAAAAGAGGAGACAAGTGGGGATGAACTAAATATGAGTACTAACGCGGATGAGTCGGTGTTATTAATGCCTCAAGTGCCTTCTCCGCCAAAGTTCAAGGGTCCAGTTAGATTTGTAAAATCATGCCCACTTGGTAGTCATGTCGTCGGCGAAGCTCTTTATGACATAAGAGCGAGTGCAACAATGAAGTCGTGGTGGGAAGAGAAAGAGAAGATAGACGAAGAGCCCATTGTGTTTGACACACTTCCATGCCCAAATATGATCACAAACACAATGGAGATAGCAACTAGTCATTTGCCCTTCTTCATGGAGATTATACCAAGTCAGAGCATGTTAGGTGACTTTGATGCTATGGCCATCGCTTGTGGGAAACTCCCAAAGGATTATTTGCTACTGATGGATGGAGGATTCCTCAACTTTTGAAGAGGAATTGGATAGCGTTGACCAGAAAAAGTCTGGCTGAAGGACTATAAATCAAGCGCTTATTGGGAGGCAACCCAAGTTTAATTTTTATTTATAGTTTTTATTAGGTTTTATATTATTAGTTAATAAATTTGTATGTCTTAGGATCTAACAAGCTTTCTTCTATCATATTCCCAGGTTAGTTATGTAACAACCCGGAATTTTGGATTATCCAGAATTTAGGTTTAAAGAATTAGTTATTAATAAAAGGAATTTTTATTAATACTATTATGTGTTATGTGTTTATTAATCGTTCTATAACCTAGGATGATTACAAGTCGGGAGGATTCTGGCTACAAGCTAGATTTAACGAGTAAGAAGTTTCAAGACAAAAATGAAAGTTTTCCGGGAACAAAAAAAATTCTAGGGAAAAAGACGAAATAGGCACTATTCACCCGACGAAACATAAGGGTTAGGGTTTGAATAACCTAAGCCTTTTCGAGAGTTTGGTATGTCAAAATAACATTCCGTCAAAAGATTTGACGATAATATATCGTGAAAAGTTAAGTAAGCCGATAAAAGTTTTTCTCGAAAAATGTGCAGAAATCGGACGAAATAAAAACGACGAAAAGTATTGTTATGTACTTTTCACTCGTTTAGCTACGTTAGGGGAAAACGTGAAGGAAAACGCTTGACGCCAAAAAAGTGTTTTTCAGATTTTTCAAAAATCCAAGAATACGTAAAAGTTAATCGGTAAAGGAAAGACGAAATATCCAAAAATATTTGGATTCCGAGAATCGTGAGCTTTAAAAAACCGCTTGACGAAACCCGAAAGACGAAACTACGAAACTTAAGGGCTAAGAAAACTTGAGGGCTAAGTAAACTTAGTCCTTAAGTCTTGAATAGTAATTTTAGGGGCAAAATTACTATTTTGCCCCTAACCTTGAAAATCTATAAATAGGAAGCTTAATCTCATTTGAATGGGATTTTAAAAATCCTACATTTGAGAGAGAAAGAGAGAGAGCTCGGTTGGGAGAGAAAAGGAAGAGTATGAGCATGAATGCTCGGATAAAAAATGATCGAGAAATAGAAAAGCTCGCAAATCGCCGGCTTTGTCTAACGGAAGAGGATTAAAGAAGAATGGGATTGGAATGAGCAGTTCAGCGTAAGTTTTTGCTGTGCGTAAGGCAAGTTTCCTAACTTCATTCATATTTTAAATGAATGCTAGTTTCTTAAACTTCTCAGATGTTGAACTTGAGAAGTTCTGTCTATGTGTGAATGTGTAATATTTGTATAAGATGGTAGAACGTATGAGTCCTTGTGCCACAATGTGAACACTTCGATGTTTCCATGAGATGAATTGTTCTATGTTTGAACTGTTCAATAAAAGAATGTTCTGTTTATACATGAACCGTTATTGTTAAGTCTGTGCTATTGATTCTAGCCAGGCAGGATGTGTATGAAAGAGAATAGAGAATGAAAGTATTTCAAAGTGAATGTGACTAATGTTTTTAAATGATAGGAATCAAGACTATTCCTATTATTCAAGCTACTTCGTAACCTTGTTCGGTTATTGAAGTCTGAAAAGAATGATTAAATTCTTGAAGTTGTTTGTTCAACTGTTATGACTTGCTGGGCAATTGAATGCTCACACTTGCTTTAAATGAAAAACATTTTCAGCGAACAATGTTAGAAGAACTTAAGGATCCCGTATAGATCAAGCTGACGGTATCCAGATGAAGTGTCATTCAGAAGGTGAATGAGCCAGAAGATCAAGTGAAGACTTGTAATGTAGAAAGATGAGAATTAAACTATAGAATAGTTTAATAAATGATTATGTATCCTTGGTAGCGGATAAAAGTCACTCGTGCAAGATGTAAAGAATAATGTAATTATCATTATTTGTAATGAGAAAAGCTGTAAGGTTTTAGAACCTGAGATTTGAGAGTGTATGTTGTTATATTTCAGTATATAATGATGTATGCAGAATGAATGATGTACTAGTGACGTACAGAATCTGGGTGTGAAGATAGACCAAATTTTGGGACGTTACAAGTTAAGTCCAACTCAAGTGTGGTTCCTGATCTATTCCAATGTGTCTGGCCTATTCTTCAGACTTAGCAGACAAGGAGGAAAATGCTTTATTTTCAGGGAAGTCCTCTCTTTTAAATTTTCCTATCTTAGCCATTGAGGACAATGTCTAGTTTAAGTTTGGGGGCATTTTATTGTCGTATTGCATATAGTTAGTTATTTACATTGTAGTTCATATAGTTACATTTAGTTTTTGCATTCACTTTCTTTAAAAAAAATATCAAAAATTCAATAAAAAATTATTAGTTAGTTACTATGTTCATTTGCATAAATTCAGTTGTTAGATAGTTTACAGTTTGTTTTGGCCAATAATGAGATTGGAATTAGGTAGACAAGTATAGTACTGACCATTAGAGCTTTGATGTGATTTCTTGTTATGAATTGAGTTTTTTTTGTTTGAAACTGGTATAATAAGGATAGCATAGTAAAAACAACTTGTTGAATGATTGAGTTTAAATTGATACATAAAGGACCTCTAAAGGATAATACTAGTTTAAATAAGAGAATGACAAGGATAGGCAGTGAAGGCGAAGAATTAGGCAAGAACCTAAGTTTGGGGAAAAAAGTGGGGTATATAAGCTTCTAAAAAAAGATATTGAGTTGAATAAATTGAGTCATGTGGTGAGTCGAGAAGAAGCGTGAAATGCACTACTCATAAACACAGGCGTGATATGGAGCGTAAAACGTACTCACTATCCAAAAAGAAAAAGAAAAAGAAAAAATAGAACAAAAAAAGAATAAATAAAATGGGAAATAAGAGCAAAAAGCCCCCGTGGATGAAAAATAAAGCATAAGTATCCCATGTTGACCCTCGATATTGGTAATTATTTGATTTTAGTTGGATCTAGCTTGTTTTTGGATTTTTTGAGTTTACAGTGTATGATGCCTTCGAAGAGACTTATTATGTGTTAAATTTGATTTTATATCAGTTAACATTGTTGTGGAGCACACACGCACTATATTAGTGATAACAGTCTAAGATTTGATGATTGATTGAGAAGTTATTGATATGTTTTGATATGATGTATTATCGTGTTTACTTGATTTTTCTAAGGCCGGTTGAATAAACTTGTTTCTGTCATTACTGCTTGATTCGTAGGCATGTAGATTAGTTGCATTGCATAACATTATTGTTTTGTGTTTTTACTTGAGGACAAACAAAGGTTTAAGTTTAGGGGTATTTGATAAGTAGGTTTTATACCTACTTATCCGGTATCTATTACTTGAATTATTTGCTTAATCTCATGTTTCTTAGTTATTTTTCATGCATTTTGTGTTCATTTTGTAGATTATATGCTTGGGAGTTGAAATCGCAAAGAATTGATATGAAATCCCAAAGAAAAGCAATCTGAACATCATTTTAGCTTTTATGTTCATTTCATGTTCTTGGCTTGGAATTTGGATTATATTGTAGAGTTTCTTCTTAGCTTTCCGGAACAACTTGAATCATTCCAATCGGAGTTCGGATGCAAGAGTTATGATCTATGTACCAACGGATGTCGAACGTCACTGTTTTGGGTGGCCATTTACATAGCAGTCACTTCCAGCCCAATTCCAACCTTCATCTGTTCGTTATTTCTCAAATTGTAAAGAATAAAAGTTGTATATCGCGTCAATACCTTCGATTTGATAGGTTTCAGGCCTTGTAACTCTTCTCGGATCAAATATTATGGCCATTTTCCCAAAGGACGTCAGAGTAGAAAAGTTTCCTTCACAAAACCGCCTCCGGGGTTGGCATGCAAGGCACAAAGCAGGTCCTTAGCCCACCGAGGCGGGACCAAAACAAGCCTAGACCCCCGCCGGGGCAGGGGTATGCCCAGAAAATACGAGAAAATGTGAATTTTGGTCCAATTTGAGTCCGGGAAGAATTATTTCGATCCGATTGACACAAGGACTTCCAAGAGAACTTCCAAGAGGACTTAAAGAAATATGAAGAGACTTATAAAAGGAGGAGAATCACAAGGATTAGGATTAGATGAGACTAGAGAGAGGATTCCATTAGATTAGATTAAAGTAAATTAGATCAAAATCATAGTTCTAATGAGTTTTGGAGAATGAAGCAACTTGGAGACCATTGAAGATTCAAAGTAGGAGCAAGGAGGGAGTATCAAATCTACATACAATAGATTATTTCTTCTTATCTTCATCTATCTTTCTCTTTTAATGATTATTCAATTGTGGATTCTTAGTTTTAATTCAATAATCATGAACTAATTCTTTGTTTGAGATTACAATGGATCTTATTGTGTAGTTTATTTTAATATGCTTCGTTATCAATTATTATGTTCTATTGTGAGGATTGTCTATTATGATTTGGACTTAATTGCTTAATTGCCTAGCTAACAATTACCGTGATAATCTATATAAACTCGAGAGATGAAGTATTGATTTAGATCTTATCATGATAGCATGTGTTTGTGATTTCTGCATAGATGGAATTCATGATTCGTGTTTAGGATAGAGATATGCCTTTACGCCATATGTAATCTTATAGAGAACTTGTGCTTTAAATCCTTTTTAATTGTAATTCACATAGAGATATAGTGGATTAGTTAATTAGGGTGTCTTGCTTAATTCTATCATCTGTAGATTTAAGTGAGTATGGGTATTATGCATCGAGAGGTGGTTTTATCTGCTTTAGTGTTCTTGATTAACAATTCAAGATAGAAAATAATTGATGAGAAGTGTGTTAACTTAAATGAAGCAATAAGTGAAGTTGTGATCTTAAATCTCCGTAATCTGATTTTTAATTAGTGGTAATTAGAATTAGTGTAATTAAATAGTTTAATTTATATAATTTGAAATTCATTCGTTTAAATAAGATTGAGTTGGTTACGGGTTAGTACTTGGTGATTTTTATTAAACAATTCCTCGTGGGAACGATACTCTACTTTCACTTTATTACTTGTTGACCACGTATACTTGCGTGTTATGCGTAATTAGATTTTACCCAACAACGCTCAGCTGGATGAAGACCAATGGGTACAAGACAGGTATCACCAATTGTCTCTAATAGACAAAAGGTGAACCTCTTCCATGGTCAGTTATATCAACAAAGGATCGCCAGATCCTACAACAAAAAAGTCCAGCTATGGCAGTTTAGACAACATGACTTGGTTTTGAAGAAGATCCTTGATAACCAAGATCAATCTAAGGGGAAATTCGCTCCTAACTGGGAAGGCCCATTTGTTGTCAAGGAAGTATTGACAGGAGGCGCTCTCATATTGCAAGAAATGGACAGCGATGAATTTCCACAACTCATCAACTCGGACGCCGTGAAACGGTACTATGTCTGAAGTGACCATCAAGCAAACATCCTGGTGTTGGATCATCAGATTACCAATCATTCCGGTTCTTTAACCCTTTACCACATACAACTCTTCCACACTTTGCCCCACAGGGAAACATACTTTTCAAGCCAGCAGCTTAGCTTCTCTGCGTTCCTACGACTTAGGTCATCCCACTACGGATTGAACCTCTCGCGTTTGCAGTTTGGCTACCCATACATGGGATCAAACTTCTCATACCTGCAGTTTATCCTCAAACTAGGATTAAACTTTCTCCTCCCCGCAATATGACCTGCATATGGGATCACGCTTTTCCACTCTCCCTGAGGGGTGAACTACGCCTACCTGATCTCCTCTTCAATAGGAGTACGTAGGCAACCATGTTACATTGCTCGGTCGCAATAAAACAAAAACAACAAAAACATTTCTACCCTTTTTCTCCTTACAAAAACAAAAACAACAAAAAAAAAATTCCTACACCATTTCTGCCATATACAGCGTTGAACCTCTTACACCAGGTTCGAACTACGCAGACCTGATCTCCTCTTCAATAGGAGTACGTAGGCAGCCATTCATGGTGCGGTCTCACCCCCTACCAAAACACACACACTTGTCAACTGGTATTGGGATCATCCTTCAATCCACTACATTTCATTGGCTTCAGACCAAAGCGATGGATTTACCTGAACTCCTCCCAAATACGAGATTCGGCGACCATCTAAGCTGTGGTTATACCTTGAAGAGCAACACCATTCCATAAGAGAGGGAATTAACTAGGCTTCTCCTAAATAGAAGTACTGGCGACCATCTGTGGTGCGGTCAATCTCAGAGAGGAAAGTCACACTCCTCTCCACATTTCCATACAGAAACCAGTCCCAAGACACCAAAGATGGTAGGGATACACACAGATCAATGATCCATTTTGAAATGTCCAGAGACAACTCAATGTCCATCCATCCAAGAGGAATTCAGAGTACATCAAGATCGCAAGCCCTGAAGCAGCAGGCAAAATATCAAGCAAGTATCAAAGCATATCTAAAAGGGAAGTGATCAAAAATATATTTCCCTGCTATATATAATGTTGTTTGATATACATAATGTAAACTGTATAGGAAAAAATAGCTATGCTAATCTGTGCAGGAAAAAATCAACCCATCTACAAGTCAGGGTATATGTGAGCTAACAAGCCCAACATGGCATCCCTCTCAGAAGAAGGAGGCGAAGCTGCGGTCTCCTGTATGAGAGTATCCACACAACCCAACAGATCAGCAGCCATCTGCATGGTGATCATATGCTCATCAATGTAAGTGTTCATCTCTGCAATCATGTCAGTGGTAAGGGACCTCACTGCATTACTATCTGTGATGGCTACATCCCAAGCAGATATGGCATTATCCCGCTCAACTATCACTGCATCTCTGGCTGATCTAGCCTCATCCCGCTCAACAACAGCGGCATCTCTGTGAGTTATTGCCTCGTCTCTCTCTAACAGAGCTGCGTCTCTCCCATCAAGGGAAGTCAACATCAAGGCCCTAGCCTGGTCTCTCTCGAAGGTCATCAAATGAAGACTCTGCTCGAAGTACTGTGTTGAATGTTGAATCACAATAGTACTAGTACTGGGAGAATCTAAAGGAAATGCTGGCAACCCAGCAACTGGCTCCTCCTCGATGTAGGAATCAATGTCCTCCATAGGCTCTACATCGTCTAAATCACTACTCAGTAATGTGGATACTACCGCAGCCGATGCAATCTCTATCTCCATCCATGCAGAATACTCTGCAGAACAACCCGGATGGCTCACAGAAAAAGCAGATATCTCACGCTGATCCCAACAAGCATACACACGGGATCGGTCCTCTGCTGAAAGATAGCGAAAAGCGAAACACTGACCTAACGCCCCCTCGAAAGGAAGAAAGTCCTGAAACTGGTCAAACTGCGACATCACGGCCAGCGGGTGATAGGTAGTCATACCCCTTAAGCCAACCGGAGGGAGATAGTCCATGCCCGGAGCATGAGTAATAAAGTTGTAAGGTGAGCTAAGCCCTGAGCATAGCAATATGCTAAACGGATCACTGATATCCGCCAAGAACATAGACCAAGCCAAAGCGTCTGTACACTTCGATGGCTGAAAGGAGTATGACATGGTTATATCATGGGTGAAACACTACCCATGCCTTCTAAAGGTGCCAATCGGTCTAAAGTGTGACATAAACCACACGTATAGCATGACCGAGCTGCCCATGAACACTCCTATCAGATAAGTGTAGAAGTATGTAGCAGACCTCAGAGTCTCTGCTATAATCATCGGTATAATGGTACGACCCTCCCTAAGAGCTCTCACTGCCATGATGACTCAGATGTCTATCTCATCTATGTACTGTGGCATATAGACATACGATAGTACGTACAATAGCAGTACATCAACCCTGGCTAGACGCTAATGATCCTCTGGTGCGGTGAAATCCCTGGAATGTCGTATATAACTATCCTCAGAGTCAAATCTGTTAAACAGAAAATGTTGGGATATAACGTGGCCAGATGTAAGCTCATCCTGCACCACCCTACGCCTCAATCCAGTGAGGGTCATGAACCGTCGACTCATGTCCCCCAAAGCCATATGTACGCAAGGTTTGTCTAGTGGCAGCATCGTCAACCGTGCATACTCCTCCAGAGTGGGAGTCAACTCCTGGGTCCCAAATCGAACAACCTACCTCTCCGATACCCAGTGCTCCAGCATGCCATCCACGAATCCTATAGGAACCTGAAACATCAATAGGGTCATAGTATGCTGCAACAAATGATCTACGGTCACCCTGTCTGATGGTGACATGCTATCATACCACGATGGCATACCCGATGCCACCAATAATGGTGGGGTATGATCAATATGGCTAACTGTCGAAAAAGACATTTGTACTGGCCGTGTCATAAGACCATCCAGGGGTCAATGCTGAATATCTCTGGAAATACATATATATTCATAACATGATACATGCATTGTAGATAATAGATGGCAATATGATATAGGGAATGAAAAAACTGTGCATACATTTCTAAGTATATCAACATCTAATACATCATCTTTGTACAGCTACAAATACAGGGAAATGGGGCACAGACGCCCTACTACTAACAGAGGCCTATCAAAAGATATAGCAAGAATGGGGCTCAACCACCCAAAGATAACTATGAGAGGCTATCAAAAGATATAACGAGAATACACATCGAGAATAAGATAATGGTGTCAATATCACATCATCAATCCTGTCCGGTGATGTAACTCCTCTCGAGTCTTCGGATCTCTATCAGCGAGGGTGTCGGGGCCTATACAAAGGAGGATCTGCTTGTTGGCAAAACCCAATGGGTGATCGAGGGCCGGCGCTAAGTTGGAAGGATCAAGCGAATCGCCTCTGCTTGGGATCTACCCCAATCTTTGGATAAAGAAATATGCTCGATCCAACCTCAGGGGTCAAATCAGAATTGTGTCACATGAGTCGGATCTCGGACACAAGCTATCCAATCCGTTATAATCACGGATCACGGGCGATATCCCCATGAACCTGAAAGTGGCCGAGACTAGGCTCCAATAGTACGAGGGAACCACCAACGCTGGAATATCTCCTGAGTGCAAGGACCCTCTGATAATGCAAAGCTGTCAACCCCCAACAATGGGATATCAGTGACGGGTGACTACGATACAGGCCAATGACGCCTGACAAGAGGCAAGATCGGCATGTGAATCTCCCCTGCAGTGCTCCTGATATCACGCTTTCCTAAATAGAGCTCCCGCCCCTCTGGCTCGGTGCAGTTCGAGTTGCAAAGGAGTTCTTACAGACTTAAAAGATCAAATCAGGGATAAAAACGCTACGCGATTGAGCAGAATAGCTTACAAATCCTAGTCTTCTCAGATTAAACCTTAGGTCTGCCCATCACTCAGTGGTATTCACCCAAACAGAGGGTACACTATACCGATGATCTCAAATGTTATCAGACATGCTCGGCAATACCTTACACAGGTCCAATACCGCCAATTCCGGGTCATTACCCTAAAGACCAACGTGGATCCCCGGCGGGGGTTACAACGTGGATCCCCGGCGGGGGTTACAACGCTGATCCCCGGCTGGGGTTACAACGTGTATCTCCGGCAGGGGTTACAACACATGTTCTTCCGTTGACACACACATCAACAAAGGTCAAGCAGCCTTGACATCATTATAACAGTTGGATGTAAATCCAATAGAGCATCAGAAGCCATCTGATGACTAGCCGCTGCCATACACATCAGCGAGGATTAAAACATATTCCCCAGCGGGGGTCACCATGCATTGTCATCCATTGATGTACGTATCAATGAAGGTCAAGCAACCTTGACGTTCTTTCAGCCGATGGAAAGTAAACCCATCGATGCATCGAAAGCTATTCAATGATTTAGTCCGTTGGTATTCATAGTCCCCAGTTGATCCCCGACGGGGGTCACAATGCAATGTTTCGTTGATTCACACGTCAGTAAAGGTCAAGCAACCTTAACAATCTGCTCACAGAGTATCAGTCGTTGATTCAAATGTCAGCGAAGGTCAAGTAGCCTTGACAGTCTACCCCACAGGGTTTTCATCCGTTGATTCACACGTCGGTGAAGTACAAATCAATGAAGGTCAGGAAATCCTGACAGCATTTATTGTTGGCAGTAAATCCAACAGAATCTTGACATATCCTGACGATACAAACCAAGAAAGGTCAACATCATCAAGGAGGATCGATGATGGAATATGTTATACACAACCTCAAACAGACAAAGCTTTATCCCCACAGATCTCTTACACATAAGAGGTACCTCT
The DNA here is from genome assembly GCA_020205615.1 of Panax quinquefolius. Lineage (NCBI taxonomy): Eukaryota > Viridiplantae > Streptophyta > Magnoliopsida > Apiales > Araliaceae > Panax > Panax quinquefolius. The sequence continues at coordinate 90,040,979 of CM035160.1, read as the reverse complement.
TCGGAATTAAGTATGTATCAAGGATTCAGGACTTTGGTGATAACTCCAACATCAATATCCTAACAGATTCCGATCACACATCCGATCAGGTCATAATTTCCAATCCTCGGTAAACATTACAAGGATCCAGCAATCATCCCCAACATATTGGGCAACAACCCCGCACACATGCATCATACATTTGCATCATGTTGCTACATATAGTATCATATTTGTCTTATGGCATTTCAAGTGTCTAGGATTCTTTATCCTACCCATGCATTACATTGCATGAGTATGATAAAGAGGGGCATCTGTAGACATTCAAAAATTTCTGCACATATGTCACTAATATTGCAGGAGAACAGATTCGTATTTCAAGAGGGAACCCTAGAAGACAGTTCATATCCATTTCGGATACTACCGGAAGTTCAGCATCAACCCCAGAACACACACTAGGAGTAACAATTCCAACCTCGGAGATAACCCCGAGGCGTGCAGATCCAATACTGGAACACACACCAGAGAAGACCGATTAATCTCAGAGATAATCCCAAGGTATCAAGTCTCAGTCCCAATCATGGGAATAGCTACCAACCTTGGTGATCACCCCAAGGAATGCAGTTCTGGCGATAACCCTAAAAATGCTTATTTAAAATACAACCAGTTTTAATCTCGGTGCTCACAACGAGACACCAAGTACCAACCCAGAGATAACACCGGGAGGACAGGCACACCTTAGGGTTGACACTGAGGACCTTCAACATTTGCAGCAGTCCAATCTCAGCAATAAGCCTGAGCAACGTCTGCTTTATCAGCCCAAACCGGCGATAACTCCAGTGAGGGGCAAAGGCATCATCTCGCCACTCTAAAGCCACATCACGCCGTCTCAACATCTCATACATACATTTCTACACAACGATGTCAAAGTATTATGCATACAAGCCAATCATGTATGATAATAAAGCATATACTGTGTAATCAATTTTATTTATTTATTAATAAAAGAATTATTTATTAAAGGCATTTATTATCTACATGGTGCTGTTTTAATAATATGTGATAAACCCATAGTTTTAAGCAACGCTTTTAGAATAATGATGATGATCATTCTAATGAGATCTAAATTCTTGGAAAGCTTAAAACTAAAATAGTTCCCAATCATTGGATTACTAAATTGGGGATTAGTGAATCCGGATAGATTGGTACATACGTTCTAACTTGCTCATTGGATGAGGATGATTGGTCTCATGATCATTTTGTGTAGAGACACTAAAGCAAGTATGTAGGTGCTTATTAGAGAATAAGTTCCTTTGAGCGTGACTCGCTAAGGAATACCTAATGGAGTTTTACTTACCTGTCAATAGGAATTCCTATAGTGATAGTAGTACAAATGATCCTTAGACTTGAGATCATCATAGTATCTTATATATAATGAATTACACTTTGACTTATTCCTTAAGACTCTTAGAGTATATCAAAGGGTATGCTTGGGTGTAATAAGTTATATATGAAGATAATGAATGATCAATAAAGAATCTACCACTTCTAGTAAAAAGGAGAGATGTCCTATGTGATTCGATAAATGACAACCTGTGAATCCTTGGCGAGGTGGAATGAAATTAGAAAGTAGTTTCTAATTTGCATTCATTAGGAGTTGTTCATTTAGGAATCGAAATACATATAATTAAATAAAATAAGACTTGTGAAGAATTCCATGTCTTATATTTAATTGGGACATTGTATGGTGGAAGGATTGAATTATACGGTAACTATTTACTCAAAGGTTCTTTTATGATTAATGTTGAAATCTATGTTATACGGAAAGTCGTTGATCGCTAGGAGGCTTATCCTATTGTAGAATAAATATTATTTATTTAAATAAATTATTTATTTAATTTATTTATTTAAATGAGATTAGAATTGTTCTAATTGATTTATTCACAATAGGTTTAATATGGAGAACCTAAAGGGTCACACCATAAAAGGAAGAATAATTATTTAAGAAGTTAATGGCATAATTGTAATAATATGTTAAGTATATTTAATTTAATCTATGGTGATAGAATAAATTAAATAGCTTAATATTTATTATTTAATATTTTAGAAATATTAAATATAAATTAATAAGAGGAGTCTTATTAATATTATTATAATTATTATTATTTTAATTTCTAAAAGGTTTAGGAATTAATTTAATATTAGTACTCTCATTTATTCCTAATTGGATTAGGAAAGAAAATTAGTTAAAGGAGTTTAATTAATTACCCCTAATAGGATTAGGGAGCCCATTTAATTAAAAGAGTTTAATTAAATAAATAATACCTTATTTTAATTAAAATAGGTTTACATGATATCTTGATAAGAGGGTCTTATATTAGATATCTAATATCATAATTCAAGATTTGGAGAGTACACCCTTTTTCTTATTGAGGATAGGAAAAACTAGGGTTTGAGCCAAATCCCTTCTTCTTGAAAAATTCCTCTTCCTTGGTGGATCACCTATAGAGGCCATACACTTGGGTGGCTTACATTAATCAAAGGAAGGAATCTACCCGGAGATTCAAGGAGATCGCGGAGAAGTAGGAGGTGAACTCGTACCTGAGGAAGCTCGTTTCTACAAGGGTATGATTTCATAATTTCTTATTCTTCGTTTAATTAATAATATGCATAAAGGATGATCCGGGTAATTGGTTTATGAAAAATTTTAAAATCTGATTTTATCTCGCTTCCGCTAAATTTTGCAATTTGATTGCTACTTTGATTTTCATAAAACCTAACAGTGGTATCATGATCCAAACTTTATGCGAATTATTAATTATTTTGATTCCATATATGTATGGGTATGTATTTTAAATAATTTATTGGGCATAATTTGTTGTATAAAATTATTATTTTATGAAAAAAAAAATAATATTTTTTTTTTTTACCGAAAACTGTTTTCGAATTTTTTTTTTATGAATCCGTGGGTAATTTATTTTTTTTTAGGCATGATCGCTGAAAGAAAAAAAAAATGATTTCCGTGTGGCTTTTCTTTTTTGTCCCACGTGATTAGCTTATATTTATATATATATATATATATATATATATATATATATATGCTTACAAGGTACCTGATTCTACAAAGGCGTTTATTTATTTTCAAGGAATGTGTGTGCTGTTATTATATATATATATATATATATATATATATATATAATAATTATTAGCACCTCTTGTCCAGATTTTTTTTTTAGCCACCACGTTGACCGAGGATCATGGAAATTGTAAGCAAGGTGCTGCCGTTTTAGGACTTTTATTATATATATATATAATTGTTATATATATATATATTAATCTTAATAATTTTATAATTAAAATAAAAGAGTTTATTTTAATCTTGAAATTGGATTTCATGCAACATAAAATTGCCCATTAAATGATACTCATATATATATGGAATGATTTAATTTATTGATACATATGATGATATTTATGATAATAAATGGGATTGATTATGGACAATTTGACCAATATGATTGGATTTATTTTAGTTGGATGTTTGAATGAATGAGTTTTATTAAATGGGGTCTGCGTACCTCGTCTTTTCTGGTTTTCTTCTTGATGTAAATTCTATCTCTCTCCTATGTACTTCCCCTTGACTGCAGATCAAGGTTTCTATTTAAATTAAATAGTTTAATGTAATAGGATTAGTTAGAATTTTTTAGAAGAACCGAAGACCAAGATTAAGGAGCGCTTGAAGACCCGTTTGTAATGGAGCCCGGGTTTAAATGTAATAGTTATATTTAAATGTTTATTCTTTGCACCCTAGGGTTTGACCTTTTGGTTCACTTGGTGGCTCTAGTGAACCAAACTAGAATAAAAGTCCATAATCAATCCGGGTAGAATATAGTATTCTATATATGCATGCTAGTATTATATATATTATATATTATGCAAACATGCTTCGCATGTTTAATAATATGACGCGTATTTTATATATATATTTGCATGCGCGCTAAACAAGATGAGACAAATAATAACAAATCCCTCAAAGTTTTTATTAAGTCTTAAGCGTTCAAAGATATTTAGAATATCGAACGTCGCCTTCTAGCATGATAAAATTAATAGAGTATTAAATATTTAATATGAGTTTGTTGTGTCACCACAAGGCAAGTATTAAGTATTTAAGATGTTAATTTATCACATTTGATGCTTATAAAGAAAATTGAACAATATTGTTTTGTTGTGTCACCACAAGGGCGATATTTTTCCTTTTTGAATATATGGAAGTGCTAGGTTGGACTTAACTTAGATAATTTTGATTCGGATGTGCCACCACTTGATCAAAATAATCCAAGAGGCAAAACATAAGGAGTTACATGTTGATGTAATTGACAAGGAGTTGTCTACCTATTTATTTATATATAGTTTGTTGTGTCACCACAAGGCTATATATATTTGAAATGGGATCCTTATTCTCACTAGCAAAAACTTTAATTAGATTTTGCCGAACTATATAAATGAGGGTAATATAGTTTGAAGAAAATAGTGGGAGATACCAATATAAAATAAGACCTAATTTATTTTGGTAATTAATTAAATGAATGTTTGCTAAAATATTATCTTTTTACATGCAGAATTTTGAAAATGTCACATTCACTAATTTCACTGCGTAGCATACTTGATGCTAACAAATGACCAGGGACCGAACTACACGGATCTGGTTAAGGAATCTGAGAATTGTTCTCACTGCTGAAAAGATTTCTTATGTCCTAAATTCGCCTGCATACTGCAAAAAGTTGCAGAGAGGCGACCTCGACGAGGAAGAGATTGCTACTTTTAAACAGTGGCAAAATGATGGATCAGTGGCTCAATGCATCATGCTCGCATCCATGAGTAACGAGCTTGAGTGTCAGCATGAAAACATGGATGCTCCTACTATGATACTGCACCTTCAAGAGTTATATGGTGAGCAAAGTAGGGCGCTAGATATGAAATATCTAAGGAGCTCTTCCGATCTCGGATGACCGAGGGCACACCGCCATTGAGACTCATGTCCTAAAGATGATCAATCTGATTGAACATCTTGGGATGACTTGGGTTCGTCATGGATGGGGAGTTAAGTCAAGATTTAGTCTTTGCAATCACTCCGGACACCTTCTCACAATTTGTTGTGAATTTTCACATGAATAAGTTGGATGTCAGCTTGTCTGAATTACTTAACATGTTGAAAACTGCTGAAGGTCACTTCCCATCCAAGAAGAACCATGTCTTACTGGTGGATGATTCTTCCAAGAAAAGGAAGAGGCCCAAGGTATCTTCTGAAAGGAAGAAATCCAAGAAGGCTAAGGGAAAGGCGAAAGTGAAGGATCAAAAGAAACCTGATCCAGTTAGCAAAGGAATTTGCTTCCATTGCAATAAGCCGGGTCACTGGAAGAGGAGGCGCAAGGATTATCTCGCAGAGAAAAAAGCAGAAGAAGCTTAGAGAAGCTTGGAATCCTATCAAGGTTTGTTTATGATTGAAATTAATTTTTCTGAAAGTCAATCTTCTACTTGGGTATTGGATACCGGATGTGGTTCTCACATATGTAATAATATGCAGGGACTGGTCAGAAGTAGAAAGCTGAGCAAGGATGAGGTCGTCCTACGAGTGGGAAATGGAGCAAAGGTTCTTTTGCATTAATTTGTAGGGACTTATTGTTTAGCATTGCCTACGGCAAGTTCATTAATTTAAATAATTGTTATTTTGTTCCAAATATCATTAGAAACATTATTTCTATCTCTCGTATTGGATATGGATGGTTTTAATATTATAATAAAGAACAAACGGTTGTTCCATTTATAATGATAATGTTTTATATGGTGTTGGTAATTTACTGAAATGGACTTTATATACTTGACTTGCATGACAATATATTTCAAATTGAACAAACTAATAAAAGGAAAGAGATGATGTTAATTATACCTTCATGTGGCATTGTAGACTCGGTCATATTAATGAAACAAGATTATCCAAGTTGCATAAAGATGGGCTCCTAGAGCTATCTCGATTATGAATCATATCCAACACCGTGAATCTTGTCTCATGGGTAAAATGACTAAATCTCCTTTTAGTGGAAAAGGAGAAAGAGTTACTGAGTTGTTAGCGTTAGTACACACAGATGTATATGGACCTATGACAACGCACTCGCATACGAGGAGGGTACTCTTATTTTATTACATTCACTCGGCGACCACTCAAGATTTGTATATGTGTATTTAATGAAATACAAATCTGAATCATTTGAAAAGTTCAAAGAGTTCAGAAGTGAAGTTGAGAAGCAAACCTGGTAAGAGTATTAAGATTCTTGATCGATCGAGGAGGAGAATACTTAAGTGGTGAGTTTCTCAATTGTCTCAAAGAAAATGGTATAATCTCACAATGGACTCCACCAGGACGCATACAAATGAATGGTGTATCTGAAAGGAGAAATCGAACATTGTTGGACATGGTTCGATCTATGATGAGCTTTTACCGACCTTCCGGTTTCTTACGGGGATATGCCCTAGAATCCATTTGCATACCTACTTAACAAGGTACCTACAAAATCCGTCCCCAAGACCCCATATATGAGTTATGGACAGGAGGAAACCAAATCTTAAGCATGTTAAGACTTGGGGTTGTCGACTTATGTCAAAAAGTTTGAAAACGATAAGTGCAGACTAGATCGACAAATGTAGATTTATGGGATACCCTAAAGAAACATCGGGTATTATTTCTATCATCCAGTGATCAAAAGGTGTTTGTTGCGAAACATGTTGCCTTCTTGGAAAAGGAGTTTATCCTTGAAGGGTCGATTGGGAGTAAGATATATCTTGAAGAGGTTCAAGAACCACAAAATACTACTGAGATCAAAGTGAGGTACCTAATCAAGTAGAGATTCATACATACCACACCCTATTCAGAACTGGAAGAGTACCAAAGATACCAGACGGTATGGACTTGTCATAGAAGATGACAATGAGGTACGCATCATAGATGATGATGATCCATTGAATTACTGAACAAAGCTATGAGTAGTAAAGACTCGAGAGAAATGGCAAGAAGCCATGAAACCGAGATGGACTCCATGTATGAGAACCAAGTATGGACTTTGGTCTCTCACCACCAAGGCATTAAGCCTATTGGGTGTAAATGGGTCTTTAAAAGAAAGATTGGAGTGACGGCAAGGTAGAGACCTATAAGGGTCGGATTGGTTGCAAAAGATTTCAAACAAAGACAAGGAGTTGACTATGACGAAACCTTCTCACCGATGAGCAATGCTCAAGTCCATTCGGATTTTGCTTGCAATTGCGACTTACCATGACTACTAAATCTGGCGAGATGGACGTAAAAAGCGGCCTTCCTCAATGGGAAACTTGAGGAGGATGTGTATATGACACAACCGGAGGATTTGTTTCAAAGGTTGGAACAAATCAAGTGCATAAGCTTCAACGATCCATTTATGGATTAAAGCAAGCTTCTCGTAGGTGGAACATCCATTTTGATGAGACAATCAAAAAGTTTGATTTTATCAAAAATGAGGATGAACCATGTGTGTACAAGAAGGTTAGTGGTAGCGCTATTTCATTCCTTGTATTATATGTTGATGATATATTACTGATAGGGAATGATATTCCTATGCTACAAACAATTAAAATCTGGTTATCTAAACACTTCTCCATGAAGGACTTGGGAGAAGCATCCTATATTTTGGGGATAAAGATCTATAGAGATAGATCTAATAGGATGCTTGGCTTATCCCAAGGAACGATACATTGACATGATGTTAAAAGGTTTAGCATGGAAGATTCCAAAAGAGGTCTCATGCCGATGAGCCATGGAATACATCTCTCCAAGAAACAAGCCCCAAAGACACCTGAGGAGAGAAACCGTATGAGTAAGATTCCTTATGCTTGACAATAGGATCTATCACGCATCTGATGATATGTACTAGACCAGATGTTGCTCATGCACTTAGTGTAACAAGCGGATATCGATCGAATCCGGAGAAGAACACTGGAAGGCGGTGAAAAATATCCTAAAGTACTTAAGAAGAACTAAGGATGTATTTCTTGTCTACTGGTGTGGTGCGAATTAAAACTAGAGGGCTTCACAGACTCAAGTTTTCAAACAGACCAAGATGATGATAAATTCGTTTTGGGGTATGTGTTTACCTTAAAGCGGTGGCGCAGATGAGTTGGAAAAGTTCCAAGCAAACAAACGATTCTTGATTCAAAGATGACAGGCAGAGTACATAGGCGCAAGTGAAGTGAAAGGAAGTGTTTGGATGAAGAAGTTCATTACCCAACTTGGTGTGGTTCTAGCATTAAAGGACCAAAGTGCCTTTATTCGTGACAAACTTTGGAGTCATTACAAGTAAGCTAAGGAACCCAGTCTCATCGTAAATCCAAACACGTGTTGTGGCGATTTCATTTGATCGAGAGATCATTGAAGAGAGAGACGCCACCTGGAGCGTGTGGACTCTCAAGACAATATTGCGCAGATCCATTTACTAAAGCGTTAACACAACAAATGCAGTTTGATCGTCACTTAGAGAAGATGGGTATGAGATACCACGGCGATTGGCTTTAGTGCAAGTGGGAGATTGAAAGTATTATCATACAAGCCAATCATGTATGATGATAAAGCATATCTTGTGTAATCAATCTTATTTATTTATTAATAAAAGAATTATTTATTAAAGGCATTTATTATCTACATGGTGTTGTTTTAATAATATGTGATAAACCCATAGTTTTAAGCAACGCTTTTAGAATTATGATGATGATCATTCTAATGAGATCTAAATTCTTGGAAAGCTTAAAACTAAAATAGTTCCCAATCATTGGATTACTAAATTGGGGATTAGTGAATCCGGATAGATTGGTACATACGTTGCTTGCTCATTGGATGAGGATGATTGGTCTCATGATCATTTGTGTGGAGACACTAAAAGCAAGTATGTAGGTGCTTATTAGAGAATAAGTTCATCGAACGTGACTCGCTAAGGAATACCTAATGGAGTTTTACTTACCGTCAATAGGAATTCCTATAGTGATAGTAGTACAAATGATCCTTAGACTTGAGATCATCATAGTATCTTATATATAATGAATTACACTTTGACTTATTCCTTAAGACTCTTAGAGTATATCAAAGGGTATGCTTTGGTGTAATAAGTTATATATGAAGATAATGAATGATCAATAAAGAATCTAACACTTCTAGTAAAAAGGAGAGATGTCCTATGTGATTCGATAAATGACAACCCAGGAATCCTTGGCCAAGGTGGAATGAAATTAGAAAGTAGTTTCTAATTTACATTCATTAGGAGTTGTTCATTTAGGAATCGAAAATACATATAATTAAATAAAATAAGACTTGATGTAATTTCATGTCTTATATTTAATTGGGACATTGTATGGTGGAAGGATTGAATTATGCGGTAACTATTTACTCAAAGGTTCTTTTATGATTAATGTTGAAATCTATGTTATCCGGAAAGTCGTTGATCGCTAGGGAGGCTTATCCCTATTGTAGAATAAATATTATTTATTTAAATAAATTATTTGTTTAATTTATTTATTTAAATGAGATTAGAATTGTTCTAATTGATTTATTCACAACCTAGGTTTAATATGGAGAACCTAAAGGGTCACACCATAAAAGGAAGAATAATTATTTAAGAAGTTAATGGCATAATTGTAATAATATGTTAAGTATATTTAATTTAATCTATGGTGATAGAATAAATTAAATAGCTTAATATTTATTATTTAATATTTTAGAAATATTAAATATAAATTAATAAGAGGAGTCTTATTAATATTATTATAATTATTATTATTTTAATTTCTAAAAGGTTTAGGAATTAATTTAATATTAGTACTCTCATTTATTCCTAATTGGATTAGGAAAGAAAATTAGTTAAAGGAGTTTAATTAATTACCCCTAATAGGATTAGGGAGCCCATTTAATTAAAAGAGTTTAATTAAATAAATAATACCTTATTTTAATTAAAATAGGGTTACATGATATCTTGATAAGAGTGGTCTTATATTAGATATCTAATATACGTAATTCCAAGATTTGGAGAGTACACCCTTTTTCTTATTCAGATAGGAAAAACTAGGGTTTGAGCCAAATCCCTTCTTCTTGAAAAATTCCTCTTCCTTGGTGGATCACCTATAGAGGCCATACACTTGGGTGGCTTACATTAATCAAAGGAAGGAATCTACCCGGAGATTCAAGGAGATCACGGAGAAGTAGGAGGTGAACTCGTACCTGAGGAAGCTCGTTTCTACAAGGGTATGATTTCATAATTTCTTATTCTTCGTTTAATTAATAATATGCATAAAGGATGATCCGGGTAATTGGTTTATGAAAAATTTTAAAATCTGATTTTATCTCGCTTCCGCTAAATTTTGCAATTTGATTGCTACTTTGATTTTCATAAAACCTAACACGATGTCCCACAAGAATCAAGGAAAACCAATCCCGAGTGACTATTGTGCAGGGTAACGAATAGAATTTGAAGCTTGAAGACCGGAGGGCACTGTCCCATCTTCATGACTTTGTACAACCTCTAATCCCATTCCATTGTACAACTCTCGACAACGGAGGTCCGAAATAGGTCCTGCATACCTCAGTCGGATGCCCGAATTACAATTCTAAAAGTTTGATCGGACATTGAAGTGCCTACGTGCTTCAGATCATTGAGACGACGCGCGACCCGAGAAACACAGGGCAACCCGGGCAGCCTCAGTACACTCATGGTGTGGCCAGCAGTACACTCATGACTCCCTCTCTATAAATAGAGGGCTTGGGGTGCCCATTTTAAGAAGAGAATGAGCGAGGAAGCCCTATCAAATTTACTCCGTACTTACAATATACTGATTGTTTTCCCATTTTAAACACTTATGAGCTCACATATAGCTACTCTTGTACCGGCAGGAGCCGAGTTTCATCCACTTTAAAGATATAGAAGTCTTCTTTGGCAGCCCACTGTAAGCCTTCTCACACACTTTAAAGCTTTTCTCTTCATCTTTGCACACACCCTTCCTCACGTTGAGAGTCGTGTTGCGTGTGTTTGCCTGCATTTTGATTCTCGTGGTTTTATTTCAGTTTGTATATACATATATATATATATATATATATATATATTTATATATATGGACTAACATTATCGAGTTATGCCTTGATTGAGCCTAGACTTCGGTCTAGAGCATTTATTTGCTTTTATATATAAATATATTTATATATATATGAACTGTGTGTCGAACTTTGTTCGATGAGCCTGATTTTGATTAGAGCGTTCTTGCTTTATATATATATATATATATATATATATATATATATATATATTAACTGTGTGTCGACTTTGTTCGATGAGCACGGATTTTACATCCGATGCGTTTACTCGCTTTTATATATATATATATATATATATATATATATATATATATATAATTTCATTCGATGATGGTTTTACATCTGCAGTGCGTATTTCGCTTTTATGATATATATATATATATATATATATATATATATATATATATATATATATATATATATATGAACTATTGTCGAACTCATTCGATGAGCCTAGATTTATATACAGTGCGTTTATCGCTTTTTATATATATATATATATATATATATATATATATATATATATATATTCATTCTTCTTCCCACACGGAGTTTACTTACGTGGTGGTTGATCGCTTCTGACTTTCTTTATGTTTAAATCACGCCTTGAGTTTTCTTCGTGGCAGTTGATTTCTTTGTACAACTTTATTTATGTTTCGTCCCGCCTGGAGTTTCCTCCGTGGCGGTTGATAGCTTTTACATCTTTATTTACCTTTTCTGATCCCCCATAGAGGTGCTTCGTGGTGGCTGATCATGTTTGTATATATATATATATATTTACAGCTTTTATATATATACCTGCTTACTGCTTTTATACAAATTGTGGTATCATGTGCGTCTAGGAATCATGTGATCACAGATTCAGCCTATTGGATCTAGATTCGGTTCCCGTGATGGACATTTTCAGCTATAACCAACTTGTAAATTATTTTGCGGTGTCTGAATTACCTCATATGGTTCTCATACCCACGAGGAAGTCGGCATTATTTTGTACATTATTTTCTTATAGATGCTTCGCATCTCGGAAATAAAATCAATCAAGCTGAACGCTTAATAAAATGGAAGTGTAAAAGGTCTCAATTACTATTGAGCATCAGGGTTTGAAAAAACTTTTTTTATAAAACATCATTGTTATATCTTGCTAAAATTTAAATTTTTACATAAATTCAAACCCTGTGTATATAGGTGCGAATGAGGCCTCGCACTACTTCCAAATAACAGCACATTGACCTACACACACACATTTAGATAACAGTTTCTTGAAAAGAGGCAGTCACCGTGGTAACACGGATGTCAAAGGGTGCCTAACACCTTCCCTCCGCATAATCAAGTCCCCGAACCCTAATAAATCTCGGTTTCACCGACCCGTTTAGCAGTGTCACATCACTGGGTTAATGTGCATACCTTTTCTCGGTTGTGTTGGTACAACCATTTAAAAAAACCAACTAGCGACTCTTAACAGTCCATCATCGACATTATACATGTCGGACCTTTTTCACTTGTTTTTTCAAACAAATCTCACCTAAAATGAGAACACCAAAGAACAAGTAACGGAAAGGGACAATTAAAAATCTTGACGTCGACAAAACCCATTCCACATTTATTGGAGATATATCTTCAAATAAAAAGTTAGGGCTCGATGCTTCTGACATACGGCAGATGATACTCTACGATCCAGATCATGGTGTCTTGTTACCTTGGTGCTTGGTCTAATTCTATCAAACAAGAGCACTACGATTTCTCTTAAAGACTTGCACACTACGTTCTTCACTTGTTTGTTTTACAAGCTCTACATTTCTCAGAGCACACTACTATCTTTGAGTTGGCTCGGCAAACGTTGGGACCATTCTACAATTTCCGAAGAGGCCTTTAAGGTAGGCACACTACGATCCTCGAAGCTCTATATTTTGCCTTGGCTTCTATAATCTTGATCAACTTGATACACTTTGATCTCTTCGAAGCATATCTATTACATCTAAAGATCAACCTAACAAGTTTGATCTTCTTTTCTATACATTCATTTACAGAATGATAAACATTAAGAGCTTAGATCAACCTAACAAATTTGATCTATCACTAAGTCCTTATACAAATATTCCTTGAAGGACTTTACAAATAATCATGAGCATTTATATTTAAACATCAAATCAAAATATGCACTCTCCCAACAATCTCCCCCTATTTGATGTTGACATAACCAAGGAGATTTGTTGTCATGATTATTAGTTTCTAGATGCAATTACAGGAAAGTAAACATAACTTAGTATTTCAATGAGCAGCTGAAATTTCTAGAGAATGAGCATGAATTTATTGATGTTCGAAGAATATTACAATTTAGCTTTACATCAATAAGAATTTAAACTTTCACTTATCTCTATTTTCTTGATCTTTTGCGAGGAGGATTGGCATACTCCTCAGCTCTTCTTTTCCTTCTTGCTTCATCCCATCTGGCTAGATCTTCCAACTCACTAGGGCTTAGCCTAGGATTTTGATCATGCCTATTCATGAATGCAGGATCTCCAGTTGGCATTCTAAGGTCTGTGGTGGTGACATTTTGTGAGCTGGTAGCTGGCCCTATACCCATTATTAGCTGAGCCATTAAGATTTCCTACTGATCAGGTCATTGAGTCTGATGGCTGGATCATGGAGTCTGTTGGTGGAATTTCCTTGTAGGAGGACTCCTTCCTCTACCTCTGCCCTGGCCTCCTTCTCCTTTCCCTTTATTCTCCCCCTTTATGTCAGCATCAAGGGCTCGAATGTCTTCGGATAGTCGAGTCACTCCTTGGACAAGCTCGTTGAGTTGGCTTTGAGTTTAAGCAATGTCTTCTCGATTTTCCTTTATCAGAGCTTTAGATCGAGCTTCCCTTTTTTTGAGAACGGCTAGAACATTGTCAGTTTGTTGTCCTTGGGTTACGTAGGCTTGTTGAAATTCTTTGACTACAGTTTTCAAACTGATGATGTTCTTTATCATAAGCTTATTTTGGGCTTCTTGAGTGTTCTGTAATGCAAGAATAACATATATGTGTCTTTTGGTGGCTATGAAGTGAATATCATCCCTGTCCTTTATGCTTTTAATCATTTCCTTGATAATCTCCCTCAGCTTCTTAGTAAGCTCAGCGTTTAGGGTACCTAGGAGATTGTTTGCAGCAGTGATCATTTTTGTCAGTCTAAGATGAATGAATTCTGAGTGAGCTTCAAGGCTCTCATCGATGTCCTTGATCATGTTCTTAGACACTTCATTTAACTCAGCTTTAGTGGGCAGATCTGAGAGTAGTTCACTGAGTTAAGGATTGTTTAAAAGAGGGGATGTTTTCTTGAATTGATCTTGCGAGGAGTAGAGGGCAAATCAAGGTTGAAGTATTCATTTGTGGATGAAGAGGGAATATTTAACGGAGGGGCCTTTGTTTGGGTGTCTGGAGTAGGTGGCTCTATGATTTCTCCTTGGGACTCTACGATGGGGCTAGAGTTAGTGATTGTAGAGATGATGGGAGTTGGGATTAATATGAAGTTTTGCACGTTTGGTTCATCAGTTACAAAATTTTGGGATTCTGTAACTGGGGATTGACTTTGTGGATTTAGAACCACTTCCAACCAGCTTGGAAATTCATAAAATTGGCTGGAAAGAGATAATGGATATTGATTCACTCTATAAAGAATTGGGACAGTTAATACCTCATGCACCATTCTTGAGGAATGATAATTTGTGATGAGCTTCTTGGCAAAGTTGAAGTTTCCTGGAAATCCATGGGCTAGCACAAAGATGGCTGGATATTCCTTGAAGCTCCAAAACATGTGGCTCCAAGAGTTTAGAATTTAAGCTTGATGATAGGGCATCATAGGGAGATAGGATAACCGTTGATTGTAAAGATAACTCATATACCCATCATGGCCCACGCCTGTGATCTCAAGTTCATCATCATCTTTGTCTTCCTCTTCTTCTCCATCTTCTTTTGAGGATTCCACTATGTCAATGACTTCTTTTTGACTTTCTTGCTCAGGCTCTTCCTCATTTTTTGAATGACCAGCTTCTTCTGTAAAGGGGATATCATCAGGCTCCCCCTCAACTTGATCTTCCATCTGTAGAACTAATGGCTCCCCCTCAGCTGGAGAACTTTTTATCATGAGAACTTCAGGTATTTCCTCAGCTTGAGTATTTTCTAAGGTGATAGCTTCAGGTGTCTCCCCCTCAGCTTGAGCTATGTCATTTTGGCTTTCTTTGGATAGTTCCTTTATAGCAACCATCTTTTTGTCATCCTCTTTGAGTACTCCTTCATTAATAAGGATGTACTTCTTGACCAATTTTTGTCTTGGTTTTTTGGGTTGAGCCACAGCCTCATGACTTCCTTGAGTTTCAGCTCTGTCCTGTTGATTAGTCAAAACATCTGGTGCAGTAACTTTCTTGCTTGAGGTGTTCGGTCTGGTCTCTACGATCGGTACAGACTCTACTATCGAAGAGACAGATGGCCTCTTGGACTTGTGACTGATTTTGTTCTTCTTCAGCAACTGTGATATGGTAGCTCTATCTTCATCAGCCTCAGCCTGTTGTTCTTTCCTTCTTAGGATCCTCAGAGTCTCAATATCAGAGGACTCTATAGGTATGTCAGTGGTAGACCCTTGAGGTTCTTCTACCATTCTAGTCTTTAGCTTCCTCTTTCCCTTGCTTTTTCTGATGAGGGTAGTGGGTTCTCCCTTGTTGGTCTCTTCTTCTTTTTCTGCAGTCTCTTTGACGACTGACATGTTTCCTGGAATCCCTGATTCCTTTAGATCACCAGTTCTTCCAGTAGACTCAGTCATCATGCGTACATACTCAGCTGGATTCCTGTTCTAATTCTCAAACAGTTGCTGGGTCATTCGTCTGTTTGGATTGATGGACTCTCCTTCATCGTCCCAAATCTTACCACCCAGTGCAGATTGTAAGTTAATGCTTATAAATCTCCCGTAGAGCATCTTTTGAGATCCCTTTGTCTTCTTGGAGTTGAGAATCCATTTTCCTAACCATTCTAGCAGTAGATTTCCATAGTTAAGTTGTATCCCACAACTTATGGCAGTCATGAGCTATAGCTGCACCTCATTTACAGAATCATGCCCAGTGCTTTTGCAACATATACACTTCCCAATAATGTCAGCTAGAAATTTGTACCTCTGAGGAAACTCCTTCTTCTTGTATCCTTTGATAGTGGGAGATTTCTTTTGATGCATCTTCTTAAGCCCTACATGGAAATCGATGCCATCTAAAAACCAAAAACCTTCCGATTTGAAGCCTAGGGCTAGGTTGATGTTCTCAGCCTTTAGCTTGATTTCCACGTCCTTGACTCTCATCGTGAGGACTTCATTTTTGTATACTCCATTTTTGTAAAAATCCTTTATTAACTTTGGGTAGATCCATGTGCTCGTACCCAGAGCGTCTTCGAGACCAGCCTTCTTCAACAATGTCAGAATCTTATAAAATTTGGGTTCAACAGTTTTGAACTCATCGAAGCATAGCCTGTAGCCAGAGATGACTTTGGAGGCTGCCAATTCTATCGTTGAAAGGAGTATGGTTGTTTGATCTTTCTTTGGGGTTAGGGTTTCTGCTTGTAGAGAGAGAGAACAGAGATAGGCCTTTTGAACTTTTGATTTCAAAAAGGCATTTTAGAACTGTACTTGTAGCTTCCCTCTCTCCATTTTTTGTTTAGTGGGGCAGGTGTCAAATTCTGCTTGGCTCTACGAATTTGACTGAGGAGGATTGTACTGATTTTCCCTTAGCTTTTTCAGAGCTAATGTGTCCTTAGGGAGGACTACGATCGTTGAGGTAGCCTTTGTGATCGTTGAGTTTACTTTGCATTCGTCGAGTCTGAACTACGATCGTCGAGTCTTTCTATCATTCGTCGTATCTGAACTACGATCGTCGAGTTTGTCCAGCACTCGTCATATCTGAACTACGATCGTCGAGTCTGTCCAGTAGTCGTCGTGTCTGAACTATGATCGTCGAGTCTGACCGGATCCTTGTGATGAGTTTTTGACTTAGCATTCTTTTAAGGTAGCTTAGGAAGGGCCAACCTCTTGGAGTAAGTCGAGGGTTAGGTTTGTTCCTGAGGCGCTTATCAGAGAGATTGCTTTGTTTTGAAGCTTATCATCACAGGATGCTTCTTTTTGTTTTGTTGATGGGGTTCTTCTATCGTTGAGTCTGCACTATGATTGTTGAGTCTATGTTACGATCGTTGTCTTTCATATCACTTCAGCTCTACGATCATGGACTTCCCTTGATCATGTCTACGATTTCAACCATAGCCTTTATATCTGTATGGTTAGCACATACTAGAGCATATATTTCATGGTTGTAAATTAAGCATTCCTAGCTCACTTATTAACTTGTTAAACTTGGATTCATCTAGAGGTTTTGTAAAGACATCAGCAAGTTGATTTTCAGTAGGGATATAATGTAAAGATATAGTTCCATTTTGTACATGATCCCTAATGAAGTGATACCTTATTTCTATATGCTTAGTCCTAGAATGTATGACAGGATTATGAGTTATTGTTATGGCACTTGTGTTATCACAGTGAATGGGAATGGATTTGAAATCAAACCCATAATCAGCTAGCTGATTTTTCATCCATAGGATCGAAAGCTGGCGTGTTTCCGGTGACAATGTATTAAACCTGCTGTTGAAGTAGAATCTTGAGTTTTGCTTCTTGCTAAACCAGGACACAAGTTTGTTTCCTAGCAATTGACATGTGCCACTGGTACTCTTTCTATCTATTTTGCAGCCTACAAAATTAGCATCTTTGTATCCTGTTAGTTCAAAAGAGGACTCCTTGGGTGTAGCCCCAGTGAGGTGACCCTTGAGATACCGAAAATCCTCTTTCTGACGATTAAATGTGATTCTTTAGGATCAGCCTAAAATCTAGCACATATGCATGTTATAAACATTATATCTAGTCTATTGGTAGTTAGATATAGAAGAGAGCCTATCATACCTCTGTATTGAGTTATATCAATACTTTTACCTTTTTCATCTTTGTCAAGCTTGGTTGCAGGAGCAATTAGGGTTTTCATAAGAAAGGCTGATTCCATGCCATATTTCTTAAGTAAATCTTTGATGTACTTGGCTTGGTTTATGAATATTCCTTCATCAGTCTGATTTACTTGCAGTCCAAGGAAGAAGTTCAGCTCACCCATCATGCTCATTTCAAACTTGCTCTGCATAAGCTTGGAGAATCTCTTACATAGCTTTTCATCAGTAGACCCAAAAATAATATCATCAACATATATTTGAACCAATAAGACTTTGCCTTTATGCTTTATAAGGAATAATGTGGTGTCTACTCTACCTCTAGTGAATCCATTTTCAATAAGAAAGTTAGTCAATGTTTCATACAATGCTCTAGGTGTTTGTTTAAGACCATATAAGGCTTTGTCTAATCTATAAACATAATTAGAGAGAGAAGGATTGATGAAACCTGGAGGTTGCTCTACATAGATTTCTTCTTGAAATTCACTATTCAGGAATGCACTTTTGACATCCATCTGAAAGACCTTGAATTTCATGTGAGCAGCAAAGGCAAGGAAGATTCTGATGGCTTCTAGTTTGGCAACAGGTGCAAATCTCTCATCGTAGTCAATGCCTTCTTCCTGAGAGTAGCCCTTGGCCACTAGTCTTGCCTTGTTCCTGGTTATTACTCCATCTTCATCCATCTTGTTTCTGAAGACCCACTTGGTTCTAATGACAGGGTGACTCTTTGGTCTTGGTACCAATCTCCATACTTTGCTTCTTTTAAATTGGTTGAGTTCTTCCTGCATGGCTTCTATCTAGCTGGAGTCTTCCATAGCATCCTCTATCTTCTTAGGTTCCATTTGTGAAAGGAAACTTAGATAAAAACATTCATTTTGGGTGGCAGTTCTTATTTTAACTCTTGCACTCAGATCTCTAATGATTAGATCTTGAGTGTGATCTCTTGCCCGTCTGTTTCTTGTTGGGACATCTGTCCTTATGCCTTCTTGTCTTAGGCCTTCAAGATCTATTTCTTCTTCTTGGTGTGGGGTTTTGTTGTCTGGCATAGGCCTCTCTACGATCTCATTTCTTTGCTCAACTATTTCACTATCTGGCACTACGATCGTAGTGTTGAGCTCGATGACCTCATTTGTAGTGTCTGAACTATCGGTTGTAGTGTCTTGAGGCACTATTTTGTCCATGTCTGTTTCATCAAAGATGATGTGAATCGAGACTTCAACACTCAGTGTCTTCTTGTTGAACACTCTGTAGGCTTTACTGTTTATGGCATATCCAAGAAAGATTCCTTCGTCTGACTTGGGTTGAAACTTTGTCAGGTACTGCTTTCCATTGTTGAGAATGTAGCATGCACAGCCGAATACATGAAAGTAGCTGACACTTGACTTTCTTCCTTTCCACGGTTCATAGGGAGTCTTCTTGATCGTAGAGTGTATGAGTGATCTGTTTTTAGTGTAGCATACAGTGTTGATAGCTTCTGCCTAGAAGTATTCAGGCAAATGGGCTGCTGCTAGTAGAGTTCTTACAGCCTCTATCAAAGTTCTGTTCTTTCTCTCAGCTACTCCATTTTGTTAAGGAGTTCGTTGAGCTGAGAAGTTATGACTGATGTCGTTGTCAGTGCAGAACTAGTCCATTTCTGAGAAGTCAAATTCTCTACCATGATCACTCCTTATCGCCTTGATTTTCTCTCCTTTCTTATTCATTACTAGCCAAAACATCTTTATCAGTTGGGAGCTTGTTTCATCCTTAGAGGTTAGAAAGAACACCCATGTGAACCTAGTGTATTCGTCGACTATAACCAGTGAGTATCTCTTCCCTCTGAGACTTGTTGTTGGAATTAGCCCGAATAGATCCGTGTGGAGCAATTGCAGAGGCTTGTCGAT
This sequence comes from Panax quinquefolius, assembly GCA_020205615.1. Lineage (NCBI taxonomy): Eukaryota > Viridiplantae > Streptophyta > Magnoliopsida > Apiales > Araliaceae > Panax > Panax quinquefolius. The sequence goes on along the minus strand of CM035160.1, from coordinate 90,020,970 downwards.
TGAGTTGGAAGTTTTGCTCTTGAATGAGCTTCTGGTTTGTTTTCCAAACTGACAGGCATTGCATGGCCTTTCTTTCACGAAGTTGAACTTGGGTAGGCCTGCAACAAGATCTTTTGAGGCCAGCTTGGACATGTTTTTGAAGTTTAAATGAGACAATCGTCTATGCTATAGCCAGCTTATTTCTTCAGATGCTTTGGCCAGAAAGCATATTGTTTCATCTGAGCTTAGCTGTCCAAGATTCACTGTGTAGACATTTCCTTCTCTTGTTCCGGTTAGCTTTATAGCAGATGTCTTCAAATCTCTGACTTTACACTGATTGTTGAGGAATGTTACTTGATGATCCTTGTCGCAAAGTTGGCTAATGCTTAGAAGATTGTGTTGTAATCCTTCCATATAGGCCACTCTACTGAAGGACACTGCTCCATTTCTAGTTGAGCCATATCCTCTTGTCTTGCCAGAGCCAGTGTCTCCAAAGATAACTAAGGGACCTTCCTTTTCTACGTAGTTAGAAAAAAGGGCTTTGTTCCTAGTCATGTGCCTTGAGCATCCTCTGTCCAGATACCAGGTCGTGATCGCGGAGCTCTTTTCCTATGGTAACATCAAACCTTCATTTTGGTACCCATATTTGTATGGGTCCTATTTTGTTAGTACCCTTGGGGACCCAAATATGTTTGATCTTGGGTCTCACATGCATGAAATTATAATAGCACTTTGCAGCCTTGTGACCAACTCTATTGCACACAAAACACTTAATATGATGCATGCATGTGTGTGTGTGTGTGAGAGTTCATCCTCTATTTGGACTTTTATGGTTCTTTAGTCATCCTTCTATTAAACTAATTTTCCTTCTTCCACATTTCCTTGGGTCTCATGAAATGTGAGGAGTGTATCTTACCTCTACTGTACCTTCCTAGTTGGTTCGTAGAGTTGGTTTTATTTGACTCTACGATCCTTAGAGGTTGGTGAGTAGAGGATGGGTTACTATCCTCTTTTCTGAAGCCCAGGCCAGCATGAGATCCTTTACTCCTTTGAGTATGGATGGAAAAAGTAGAACAGGGTTGGGCTGGTTCTTCCTTCTGTGAGGATTTCACAAATGTAATGCCTCTACTAAAACTTGAAGCATTATTAGTGCTAGTTTTCTTTATCTTTTCCACACATGGCTCTGAGGTGGATTCCCCAAAGCCTAAGCCTGTTCTGTCAAATGTACTTCTCTAACTAGAGAGTAGGGAGTCCATGGATGATAAGGATTTATTCCATGTAGAGATAGTCTTTTATAGTTCCTCAACTTTAGAGGTTAGATTGGACTCTCTTTGTGCGTTGAGCTCATTAGTCTGTTTTAAGATCTCATTCCCAGCCTCAAGCTTGGAGAGAAAGTTAGTACTTAGAAGAGCTGTTTCTAGCTCTTCTTGAACTTTCTTTTTCTCCTCTTGAAGAAGTAAATAATCCTTCGACAGAACTCTGAACCAATTCATGTATTGATGTAGATCAGTTGTTATGTCATGTAGAGCAGTTCTCAAATCATTAATATCTACATCAGGTGAGTTTACTTCATGTATGTTGGAGTTCAGTTTGTCCTTTGTATGTTTGGCCATCAGGTACAGATTAGCCATTTGAGGATCTTCATCATCTCCAGATTCGGGAGTTGAGTCATTGTCTGAATCACTCCGTGATCCTCTAGCTACAAGGCCTTTGTCTCTCTTCTAAGGCCTTTTGTTGCCTTTGTATTCCTTCTTTGCATGTGATTTCTTCTTTAGTTCTTCTCTGAGAGGTTTGTTGCAGTTGGCAATGAAGTGGCCAGGCTTCTTGCAGTTGTAGCATAGATCATTCATTTGCTCCTGGCTGCTGTAGTTGTTGACCTTCTTTGGCTTGCTGGTTTTGCCTTGACGCATGAACCTTCTTAGTCTTTTTACCAGCATTGCAAAGTCCTCATCATCGTCTTCATCATAGTCAGAGTCAATTTTGGTGTTAACCTTTTAGGTACTTTCAGTTGCTTTGAGAGCAACACTATTATCCTTCTTTCTTCCTTCTGATAGAGTTTCTGCTCGTGAGTCAGCTCCAATTCGTATATTAGAAGATTGCCATATAACTGTTGGACAGTCATCTCATGGAGATTCTTTGACTCTCTGATAACAGTGGTTTTGGCATCCCATCTGCTTGGTAAGGCTCTCATGAACTTTATGATTAGATCTTTGTTTGGATAGATCTTTCCATATGCTCGTAGAGAGTTGAGTAGAACGTTGAATCTCTCGTAGGTGGCAGTGACGTTCTCTCCTTGAACGTGTGCGAACATTTCATATTGATGTGTTAGGAGAGATTGTTTGTTTTCTCTTACTTCTTCCGTTCCTTCATGCATGATGAGTAGTGCTTCCAAAACCTCCTTTGATGTTTTGTTGTTGACCACATTTTCAAATATATCATTTTGTAATGATTGAAGCAGAATGTTCTTAGCCTTCTTGTCGAGTTAAACAGCTCTCTTCTCTCTTTGACTTTGATTTGTATTCTGTTTGGATCGTCTATAGTTGGTGCAAGCTTTGTTGGAGCATAGGGCCCATTTCTGAACAGTCTCAAATAAATCTTCATCTATTGAGTCCATGTATGCTTGCATCCTAACTTTCCAGTTTGTAAAATTATCTTTGTTGCACATTGATGGCTTGCTGCCTCCTCCAGTCCTTGATTCGCTTGGTAAGTGTGCCATTAGATCTACTTAAGGTTTGTAGGTTGTATAATAAAACCTGCTCTGATACTAATTGTTAGTTCCCGGAGGCACAATAGTTATCTAGAAGGGGGGTTGAATAGATATTTAAAAATCTTTTCGTTTTAACTTGTTAGTTGATAATGATTAAAACTTAGCGGAATTAATATTTGTTTTAATCTCCCTTAAGATAATGAGTTAATGAGAGTGAGGCAGTTATAGCAGTTATGGCAGATATGACAGTTATAGCAAGAATGTAGTAGACACAGTCGTTTTAAGTGGTTCAGAGCACTTAAAGCTCCTAGTCCACTCTTCTACTCTTCAAGTAGGAAATCCACTAAGGATGTCTTTTACACTTTACGAATCACTGATTCCTTCTAGACCAAATGATCTAGGAACTTCTTAGTTCACTCTTGAACTCTTCAAGTCCGATGAGTTTTGGCTCTTTACGATTCACTTAGAACTCTTCAAGTCCTTTCGACTTGGAACTCTTACTTGATTGATTGGTAGTTGTTGAGTTCTTGATGGTTGCTACTCGATTCTTTGTTAAGCACTTGTTGAAAAGAAGCGAGTATTGAGCAAGCTTTCTCTTTTTCTCAGATCGTAGAGTTGAGCGTTGAGAGTTCTTTTTCGTTCTTGTTCAATGCTTGCTTGATTCTATCATCTGCATATGTTTTGCATATATGTAATCTTGAAATCTATCCGTTTGATCCATCCGTTGAAGCATTAAATGCGTTTGACATTTCTATATTTTAATGGAGACATTTCTGCACATCTTCTAAATTGCATTCTGGTCCACTGACACAGCAGACTGCTTTCTCACCTAACACCTAAAAAGGTGTTTTCCTCTTACCAATGGTACTTTCCTTAGCTTCTTCAATACTATAACACCCCCAAACTCGGGTACTTAAAACCCAAACTCTGTGCTTTACGATACCATTTCTATGAGTGGAATAATACTAATAATAATAACAATAATATAAATATAAAACTTAGTTTACATTTATCAGAGTCTAATCCCAAGTACGCAACCTTCACTACATTCATTACATGATAGATAATACATATCAATGTCTTAATCATGTCTCTCTATTACAAAATATACCATAACACTTATTCTGATTGCTTTCCTTTTCATTTGTTCCTGCTTGAATCTTCAAATTGATCACGCTTAGTTGAAAATATTTAAATTAAGCAAGGATGAGCATTTGAGTGCCCAGCAAGTAATAACAATTATAAGTATAATTAGCTGAATGAATTAAATGTTTTCTTTATACTTACTTCTACAACGATTCAATAGTTGTGAAGTAAACTAAACCGATAATAATAATATAACAACTCTATCTCATAATTTTGAAACTACGTACTGGCTATAAATGGGTATTAGTTGACAGGCTATGAACATTGTTTTTAGTTTTTGCTAAGGTTTAGCAGAACTTCATCTGCAAACCGTTATAACTTACGGGCGCGAGGGTGTACATCCCATGGGCCTTGTATTGATCAATACCACATGCAAGAACAATATTATCGTTCACTCTATCTACGCGAACCAAAACAATTTGATTGGATAAAAGTTTTCCTTGATCGGGATGTTCATACTTAGTTTGGAATCGTAACCAAAACAATTTGATTGGATACATAAAGGTTTTATCATGTTCAACGATATTTCTAAATTTTATCTATTTGATCAAAATAAATAGCTTATAATATAATATGTTGATATATATATATATATATATATATATATATATATATATATATATATATATATCAACATGTGTTTAACTACAATGATTATCCAAGTGAGGACACTTTTATAACCATATTTCAAATTAATCTAACAAAATATATATATAGAAGTTATATAATATAATATCATGTTGATAAACAATGATCGATATAATATAGACCCCGAATTTTATGAAATAAAAGTATTCAATTTTTCTTATAATTACTATTCAAGAAATGGTTAAATTGATAAAAGTTAAAGTTAAGGGTGATATATGAATTTTTTTCAAAATACACAAGTGGTTATAAAATATTCATTATCATTTGAGAATATTCGCTTCGTCGTGGAATATTCTTTTTTTTTGGGAATATTCGCACGACTTAATTACTATGCAAGTAAAGCCCATTTTTGGGCCCTATAATGTAATAACCGCTTTGATGAAGAAAACGACAAAATTAAGTTTTTATAAATAAACTAATCGCTATCTAACATCGCTGAATACCCTACATTGGTAAAGTAGTAATAATAATAATTGTTCGCACAAAAAGACATTACAGATTGCAGAGACCAGACAAGACAATTTTTTTCAATTATTGATTCTTACGTGAGAAGGCACTACTCAATAATTGTTACAAAGAATTATTCGCTCAATATTTTATTTTATTGATTCAATAATCATTGTGGTTGATATTTTATTATTGTTGTTCAATAATTATCACCGCACAAGATTTCCCATTATCGATCAATAATTCATATTATTTGAATAATATTATTAGAGAAAGCATTATTGGCAATGTCTAGAAAGTTCTCAAGGAGAGGTTTGGTCACCTAATTGCGCCGCCAAGAAGGAGAAATTTTATCGAAAGCCCTCTTTCCGAACCGCCTCGTCATCATTATCAGGATTCTCGTAATATTATTTGTGAATAATTAGTTATTGATTTATATGATAAGAAAATATTTATTTGATGTGGATATAAATGATGGATTTATTTATGTATTTATAAGTGAAGGAATTAAAGATGAGGTGTTTTATCAAGATTTATTTAAATGGAGAACAAAATATGGGATTTTCGTAAAAATTAGTTTATTACTTGATTTTGTAAAATCCATAACTTTTGTGTATAATGAGTTAAGAGATGAGCCATATATCAAAAGAAAGCCCTAGAAGTAAGCTATCAGAGAAATTTGAATCACCCAAAAATTCTTTGTAGATATTTCGTGGTGAAATTTTGAATGAAATCGGTCCAAGGACTAATAGTCCAAAAATCGTTGTTCTTCACTATATTATGTGAGTTATAAATTTTGATCCGACCGCTGATCGTTGTAATTTTTGGATATGTTATATATATATAAGTTGAGTATATGTCCACAAATTTTGAACCGTTAAAATGAACGATGATTTGTTATGAATTTTAAGAGGTAATCGATTCTAAATTAGGTTTTGGTGGAAAATTTAGAATTGAGAGGGCCCCACTCTTGGTTGTTGGGGAAGATGGCTGATTTTTGGTGGGTGGAATAGTAGGTGTAAAGCCATCAGTAAGGTGTCAAGTCTCGCTTTGCGGCGGCTAACATTTTCCTATAAATAGAGGGCTAAGTTAGAATTGAAAATCACACCGTAAACAAAGTTTTCTCTTCTCTCTCTAGATTATCGAGTGTAATTTGTGAGTATTTAGATACTTGGTGAGTTGATATTCATCGCTGCAAGTTTCCTTCAGTCATTATATCCGATATCCCGTCGTAAGGCCGCTTTTTTCGAGGTAAGGGATAGTAAGGGATATTATTTTTTTTCAGAATGATATTATTTCTTCAATATCATTACGTCAAATGTCGATCCAAGTTTTTATCAAATTTGGAACTTTTTCATGCTTCGGGTTACTATTCATGAGTTACTATTCACGAAGTTACTATTCACGAGTTACTATTCATGAGTTACTATTCACGAAGTTACTATTCACGAGTACTATTCATGAAGCGTGAAGATGTTTTTTGTGGAATTTCTATCTTTTGGTGTTTGAGTTACTATTCACGATACTTCAAGACTATTCACGATACAAGACTATTCACGATACGGCAAGACTATTCAATTTAAAAATAAAATTTTTTCTTTTCGTCTAAAATATCTATTCGGATACTAGCTTTGATTGTATCCCATGTTTTGATCATTCTTGAATTTTACACCACTATGATTATTTTGAGGTATTTTTGGATGTATAGATTAGAGTTATGGATTTTATGAGAAAAGACTATTTTAAAAGTAACTATTTATAACTCTCTCATGTTAACTCCAAAATTGATGAATTTTTATTGAGAGTACATCTATATAATATCGTTGTACTGTGAATTTCAAAATTTTGGATAAAAGTACAATTTATGATAAATGTTTAAATATTCTATGGTTTTGGCCATATGAAAAATAGTAAATGAATTTTTAAAATTTCGAGAAAAATATATGTTCAATATGGGACTATTTTATGCTAAATCCCGTAAAAGAAATATTTTAGAACCGATTTGGTATTTTTCATGAAAATGTTCTAGTTATGAGTAAATGAATTAAATATGTTATGTGAAGTAAGAAAATTGGAAAATATGATTTATTGGTTTTGAGAATCATATATGAGATATATGCAGATTTTTTTATGAGGGTTTTGGTTAATGATGATGAAATCTTATGAGTTTGGCATTTTAGATGATTAAATGCATTAATTATTAAAGTGTAAATAATTGGATTAAATTATTTATAAGTTTGAGAAATGATTAAAATATTATTATAATATTAATAATATTAGATTATGAGATTTCTAAGTGATTTATAACATTTGGATTAAGGTGTTATAAATATGGATATGAATTTTATTATTAAACTTTATCTTTTCGTCGAGGTTACTACGCACGATACGGACTACGTATTTAACACGGGTACTATTCACAACAAATTGGTTTCTTCTCCCACCAAATTATCGTTGATTTATGAATCTTACTCTTGAAATTAAAACCATGTTTTGATTATATTATTTTTATATAACATTCTTATAACCCTAATGATGATATTTCTTCGACTTGAGTGTAAAGATGGGTAGATTATCGTACGATCGTGACCATAGGTTCTCTTTCGCCAAAGAGTGCAAAAGTTGAATTGTTGATCGGTATGATCATGAATTATGAATTTACAATTGAATATTTTAGCTTAAGTGCAAAAGGTGAATCGATCAACATGGTTATAATTATTGTTATATAACTTCAAATGATTAATGATATATGAATATCTTCGCTCAGAATGCAAAGATGATGTTGTTGAATATCTTTAGCTCAGAGTGCAAAAAGATGAATTATCGATGAATATCTTCGCTCAGAATGCAAAGACGATGTTGTTGAATATCTTTACCAGAAGTGCAAAAGATGAATTATCGATGAATATCTTCGCTCAGAATGCAAAGACGACTCGTTGTGTTGAATATCTTTAGCCAGAGAAAGCAAAAGATGAATTATTGATGAATATCTTTCGCTCAGAATGCAAAAAGAGACTGTTGTTGAATATCTTTAATTCAGAAAGCAAAGATGAATTATCGATGAATATCTTTCGCTCGTAATGAATGCAAAGAGAATTGTGTATGAATATCTTTAGATTTCGTAGAAAGTAAAGATGAATCTGTTGATGAAATATCTTCGCCCGTGGTGCAAAAAGATGAATTTATTAGTATGATTATGAACAGAACCGTGATTTGGTATAACCATGATATTTGATGTTTCGTAAAGACAGTGATGAAAATTATCTTTCGCCCCGGATGAGAAGAGGAATTTAGAATCACAATTATGATTATGAAGTTATTCATATGATTGTGGAAAGGAACCGCTGATTGATGTTAAGGTGGATAAAATATTGTGGTGGACTTTTAACGTGGAGAAGACAATAGACTTTATAGTCTATTCGACTCTTTTAATGGATCGCTTCGTTCACCGCAACTATGGTTGAAAAGTTTTATCATCTACCATATGTTCTAAATCTCGATTCATTATCGATGAAGACTATTGATAATTTATTTATCTTTAGTCATAATATTCTTTATCGAGCTAGTCAGGTTTCACCCTTTTGTTTCACAATTCCTTTCGTGTAATAAAAGTGTAGTCGGGTCGAATGGGATAACAAGGAATAGAACTATGGTCTATAGTTGTTGAGGGTTCTCTCCTAAAGAGTATGAAAATAATTTTATTGAGGGCTTTAGTGTGTCAGATTTTATACATCATTTAATAGTTATTTTTGGTGAATTAAATAGGTGAGGTTAACCCAACTTTGGAAGGGTGTTTTGTCACTATCATACAAGATGTCTAATGACATACAAACTCGTGTTATCATAAGACATGGTCAGTGCTCATCCACTTGCCGAGTATATTTACAAGCACTACCTATATAATCTTGGTGTTTGTTTGGAGTATAATACCAAATTAGAGACAAAGGAGATAATGATATGTCAAGAGAAGACTCACCATCGGGAAGAATATGATAGTAATCTTCTCGTTTTTCTTTGGGGTCTATCGGGTCAACCAAGGATAATTTGTGGCCATATGATATCTACCATAACCTAAAAGCACGGCCTCCCATGTGCACGAAGGTTTCTCTTGAGCACTTCCCAAAGATTCTAATTTCTAAAAAGCTTTTGACTAACTTTATTTATGTGTCAAGGTACATTTATCAACGTCCACGCATACATTTGGTATATATTTGTATCCAAACTCACAAAGATACGTGTGTTGTTGTATTTTGCACCACACAATTGTTGTAATAAAGTTGTAGTTGTTTTTCGCATCATATATTTGCGCACTCGTAACGGGTTGGATGGAATGGACCTATTTTGGGGTCGTTACATTTGGTATCGTAGTTAGGATACGATCTCCATGAGATCGGGAATAGAACCAGAGGGGAGAGATGAGTAAATCCTTCGCTAAGTGTGTCCTACCTAAGCTTATTTGTCGGGTCACCATAATATCGGATATTACGTGATATGTTAATTTATTCAATTAACCCTTGTTTTGAAGTCAGTATTCTAGAATGATATCTCAAATATGTGAGATGAGCAATGGAGAAATCATGATGATGTGAAAGATGAAATCGAAATGAAAGCAAGGTATTCTCAACTCTTTGAAATACTGTGTACGTGAAATTTTGGGGACTAAATTTCATAAGGAGGGGAGATCAGAGAAGACCCTAATTTTATGAAATAAAAGTATTCAATTTTTCTTATAATTACTATTCAAGAAATGGTTAAATTGATAAAAGTTAAAGTTAAGGGTGATATATGAATTTTTTTTCAAAATACACAAGTGGTTATAAAATATTCATCATTGTTTGAGAATATTCGTTTGGTCGTGGAATATTTTTTTTCCGCTTGGGAATATTTCGACGATTTACACAAAAAGCCCATTTTTGGGCCCCATATAATGTAATAACGCTTTTGATGAAGAAAACGACAAAATTAAGTTTTTATAAATAACTACGTAATCGCTATGCTAACAACACCTTGAATACCCTTATTGGTAAAGTAAAGTAATACGCTATTGTCACGCACAAAGAGTTATTACCAGATCAAGACAAGATTTTTTTTCAATTATTGATTCTTACGTGAGAAGGCACTACTCAATAATTGTTGTTAAAGAATTATCGCTCAATATTTTATTTTATTGATTCAATAATCATCGTGTTGATATTTTTTATTATTGTTGTTCAATAATTATCACCGCACAAGATTTCCCATTATCGATCAATAATTCATATTATTTGAATAATATTATTAGATAGCATTATTGGCAATGTCTAGAAAGTTCACAAGGAGAGGTTTGGTCACCTAATTGCGCCGCCAAGAAGGAGAAATTTTATCGAAAGCCCCTCTTTCCCGGACCCCTCGTCATTATTATCAGGATTCTCGTAATATTATTTGTGAATAATTAGTTATTGATTTATATGATAAGAAAATATTTATTTGATGTGGATATAAATGATGGATTTATTTATGTATTTATAAGTGAAGGAATTAAAGATGAGGTGTTTTATCAAGATTTATTTAAATGGAGAACAAAATATGGGATTTTCGTAAAATTAGTTTATTACTTGATTTTGTAAAATCCATAACTCTTTTGTGTATAATGAGTTAAGAGATGAGCCATATATCAAAAGAAAGCCCTAGAAGTAAGCTAATCAGAGAAATTTGAATCACCCAAAATTTTTTGTAGATATTTCGTGGTGAAATTTTGAATGAATCGGTCCAAGGACTAATAGTCCAAAAAATCGTTGTTCTTCAAATTTATATTATGTGAGTTATAAATTTTGATCCGACTGCTGATCGTTGTAATTTTTGGATATGTTATACATATATAAGTTGAGTATATGTCCACAAATTTTGAACCGTTAAAAATGAACGATGATTTGTTATGAATTTTAAGAGGTAATCGATTCTAAATTAGGTTTTGGTGAAAAATTTAGAATTGAGTGGGCCCCACTCTTGGTTGTTGGGGAAGATGGCTGATTTTTGGTGGGTGGAATAGTAGTGTAAAGCCATCAGTAAAGTGTCAAGTCGCTTTTGCGGCTAACATTTTCCTATAAATAGAGGGCTAAGTTAGAATTGAAAAAATCACACCGTAAACAAAGTTTTTCTTCTCTCTAGATTATCGAGTGTAATTTGTGAGTATTTAGATACTTGGTGAGTTGATATTCATCGCTGCAAGTTTCCTTCAACATATCCGATATCCCCGTCGTAAGGTCGCTTTTTTGAGGTAAGGATAGTAAGGATATTATTTTTTTTTCAGAATGATATTATTTCTTCAATATCATTATGTCAAATGTCGATTCAAGTTTTTATCAAATTTGGAACTTTTTTCATGCTCTGGGTTACTATTCATGAGTTACTATTCACGAAGTTACTATTCACGAAGTTACTATTCATGAGTTACTATTCACGAAGTTACTATTCATTTAGTACTATTCATGAAGCGTGAAGATTTTTTTTTGTGGAATTTCTATCTTTGGTTTTTGAGTTACTATTCACGATTCAAGACTATTCACGATACTTCAAGACTATTCACGATACTCAAGACTATTATATACTAAGACTATTCAACCTAAAAAATAAAATTTTTTCTTTTCGTCTAAAATATCTATTCGGATACTAGCTTTGATTGATCCATGTTTTGATCATTCTTAATTTTACACCACTATGATTATTTTGAGGTATTTTTGGATGTATAGATTAGAGTTATGGATTTTATGAGAAAAGACTATTTTAAAAGTAACTATTTATAACTCTCATGTTAACTCCAAAATTGATGAAATTTTTATTGAGAGTACATCTATATAATATCGCAGTACTGTGAATTTCAAATTTTTGGATAAAAGTACAATTTATGATAAATGTTTAAATATTCGGTGGTTTTGGCCATATGAAAAAATAGTAAATGAATTTTTAAAATTTCGAGAAAAATATATGTTCAATATGGGACTATTTTATGCTAAATCCCTAAAAAAGAAATATTTTTAGAATCGATTTGGTATTTTTCATGAAAATGTTCTAGTTATGAGTAAATGAATTAAATATGTTATGTGAAGTAAGAAAATTGGAAAATATGATTTATTGGTTTCGAGAATCATATATGAGATATATGCAGATTTTTATGAGGGTTTTGGTTAATGATGATGAAATCTTATGAGTTTGGCATTTTTAGATGATTAAATGCATTAATTATTAAAGTGTAAATAATTGGATTAAATTATTTATAAGTTCGAGAAATGATTAAAATATTATTATAATATTAATAATATTAGATTATGAGATTTCTAAGTGATTTATAACATTTGGATTAAGGTGTTATAAATATGGATATGAATTTTATTATTAAACTTTATCTTTTCGTGTCGAGGTTACTACGCACGATAACGGACTACGTATTTAACACGGGTACTATTCACAACAAATTGGTTTCTTCTCCACCAAATTATCGCTGATTTATTAATCTTACTCTTGAAATTAAAACCATGTTTTGATTATATTATTTTTATATAACATTCTTATAACCCTAATGATGATATTTCTTCGACTTGAGTGTAAAGATGGGTAGATTATTGGTACGATCGTGACCATAGGTTCTCTTCGCCAAGAGTGCAAAAAGTGAATTGTCGATCGGTATGATCGCTTAACCACCATGAATTTACAATTGAATATTTTTAGCTTAAGTGCAAAGGTGAATCGATCAACATGGTTATAATTATTGTTATATAACTTCAAATGATTATGATTTATTTGATATATGAATATCTTCGCTCAGAATGCAAAGATGACTTGTTGTTGAATATCTTTATTTCAGAAGCAAAAAAAGATGAATTATTGATGAATATCTTCGCTCAGAATGCAAAGACGATTGTTGTTGAATATCTTTATTTCAGAGAAGCAAAAGATGAATTATCGATGAATATCTTCGCTCAGAATGCAAAGACGACTCGTTGTTGAATATCTTTTAATTTCAGAGAGTGCAAAGATGAATTATCGATGAATATCTTCGCTCAGAATGCAAAGATGACTATTGTTGAATATCTTTTATCAGAAGAGTAGCAGAAAAAAAGATGAATTATTGATGAATATCTTCGCTCAGTAATGCAAAAGATGATATCGTTGTTGAATATCTTTAGCCCAGTAGTGTAAAGAAAGATGAACTGTTGATGAATATCTTCGCGTGGTGCAAAAAGATGAATTTATTGAATTTATTAGTATGATTATGAACAGAATCGTGATTTGGTATAACCATGATATTTGATGTTTCGTGTAAAGACAGTGATGAAAATTATCTTCGCCCCGGATGAGAAGAGGAATTTAGAATCACAATTATGATTATGAAGTTATTCATATGATTGTGGAAAGGAACCGCTGATTGATGTTGTGGATAAAATATTGTGGTGGACTTTAACGCGGAGAAGACAATAGACTTTTATAGTCTATTCGACTCTTTTAATGGATCGCTTCGTTCTACCGCAACTATGGTTGAAAAGTTTTATCATCTACCATATGTTCTAAATCTCGATTCATTATCGATGAAGACTATTGATAATTTATTTATCTTTAGTCATAATATTCTTTTATCGAGCTAGTTGGTTTCACCCTTTGTTTCACAATTCCTTTCGTGTAATAAAAGTGTAAATGGGTCGAAGGGATAACAAGGGAAGAGAATCTGGTCTATAGTTGTTGAGGTTCTCCTAAAGAGTATGAAAATAATTTTATTGAGGGCTTTAGTGTGTCAGATTTTATACATCATTTAATAGTTATTTTTGGTGAATTAAATAGGTGAGGCTAACCCAACTTTTGAAGGGTGTTTTGTCACTATCATACAAGATGTCTAATGACATACAAACTCGTGTTATCATAAGACATGGTGTGCTCATCCACTTGTCGAGTATATTTACAAGCACTACCTATATAATCTTGGTGTTTGTTTGGAGTATAATACCAAATTTAGAGACAGTGGAGATAATGATATGTCAAGAGAAGACTCACCATCGGGAAGAATATGATAGTAATCTTCTTGTTTTTCTTTTGGGGTCTATTGGGTCAACCAAGGATAATTTCGGGCTATATGATATCTACCATAACCTAAAAGCACGGCCTCCCATGTACGGAAGGTTTCTCGAGCACTTCCCAAAGATTCTAATTTCTAAAATGCTTTTTTTTGACTATACCTTTATGTAAGGTGTCATGTGACGTGTTATCCAAGTATACAAACTTGTATATATATTGTATCCAAACTCACAAAGATATGTGTTGTTGTATTTTGCACACAATTGTTGTAATAAAGTTGTAGTTTTTTTCGCATCTATATATTTGGCGACTCGTAATGGGTTGGATGGAATGGACCTATTTTGGGGTCGTTACATTTGGTATCGTAGCTTAGGATATGATCTCAAGCATGAGATCGGGAATAAACTAGAGGGGAGAGATGAGTAAATCCTTCGCTAAAGGTGTCCTACCTAAGCTTATTTGTCGGGTCACCATAATATCGGATATTATGTGATATGTTAATTTATTCAATTAACCCTTGTTTTGAAGTCAGATTCTAGAATGATATCTCAAATACGTGAGATGAGCAATGGAGAAATCATGATGACAGAAAGATGAAATCAAATGAAAGCAAGGTATTCTCAACTCTTTGAAAATACTGTAACGTAAATTTTTGGGACTTAAATTTCATAAGGAGGGAGATCAGAAGACCCCTAAATTTTATGAAATAAAAGTATTCAATTTTTCTTATAATTACTATTCAAGAAATGGTTAAATTGATAAAAGTTAAAGTTAAGGGTGATATATGAATTTTTTCAAAATACACAAGTGGTTATAAAATATTCATTGTGTTTGAGAATATTCGTTTGGTCGTGGAATATTCTTTCCGCTTTGGGGAATTATTCGATTTATTACGGCCAAGCAGCCATTTTTGGGCCCCATAATGTAATAACCGCTTGATGAAGAAAACGACAAAATTAAGTTTTTATAAATAACGGCGTAATCGCTATCTGCTAACATCGCTTGAATACCCTATTGGTAAAGTAAAGTAATACGCTATTGTCAGCACAAGAAGACACCAGACAAGACAAGATTTTTTTCAATTATTGATTCTTACGAGAGAAGGCACTACTCAATAATTGTTACAAAGAATTATCGCTCAATATTTTATTTTATCGATTCAATAATTGTTGTGGTTGATATTTTTATTATTGTTGTTCAATAATTATCACCGCACAAAGATTTCCCATTATCGATCAATAATTCATATTATTTGAATAATATTATTAGATAGCATTATTGGCAATGTCTAGAAAGTTTCACAAGGAGAGGTTTGGTCACCTAATCATGCGCCAAGAAGGAGAAATTTTATCGAAAGCCCCTTCTTTCGAACCGCTCGTTGTCATTATTATTGGATTCTCGTAATATTATTTGTGAATAATTAGTTATTGATTTATATGATAAGAAAATATTTATTTGATGTGGATATAAATGATGGATTTATTTATGTATTTATAAGTGAAGGAATTAAAGATGAGGTGTTTTATCAAGATTTGTTTAAATGGAGAACAAAATATGGGATTTTCGTAAAAATTAGTTTATTACTTGATTTTGTAAAATCCATAACTCTTTGTGTATAATGAGTTAAGAGATGAGCCATATATCAAAAAAGAAAGCCCTAGAAGTAAGCTAATCAGAGAAATTTGAATCACCCAAAAATTTTTTGTAGATATTTCGTGGTGAAATTTTGAATGAAATCGGGTCCAAGGACTAATAGTCCCAAAAATCGTTGTTCTTCAAACTATATCATGTGAGTTATAAATTTTGATCCCACCGCTGATCGTTGTAATTTTTGGATATGTTATACATATATAAGTTGAGTATATGTCCACAAATTTTGAACCGTTAAAATGAACGATGATTTGTTATGAATTTTAAGAGGTAATCGATTCTAAATTAGGTTTTGGTGGAAAATTTAGAATTGAGTGGCCCCACTCTTGGTTGTTGGGGAAGATGGCTGATTTTTGGTGGGTGGAATAGTAGTGTAAAGCCATCGTGTAAAGTCAAGTCAAGTCGCTTCTTCTGCACGGCTAACATTTTCCTATAAATAGAGGGCTAAGTTAGAATTGAAAATCACACCGTAAACAAATTTTCTTTTTCTCTCTAGATTATCGAGTGTAATTTGTGAGTATTTAGATACTTGGTGAGTTGATATTCATCGCTGCAAGTTTCTTCAATCATATATCCGATATCCCGTCGTAAGGCGTCGCTTTTCGAGGTAAGGATAGTAAGGATATTATTTTTTTTTCAGAATGATATTATTTTCTTCAATATCATTACGTCAAATGTCGATCCAAGTTTTTATCAAATTTGGAACTTTTTCATGCTCTGGGGTTACTATTCATGAGTTACTATTCACGAAGTTACTATTCACGAAGTTACTATTCATGAGTTACTATTCACGAAGTTACTATTCATTTAGTACTATTCATGAAGCGTGAAGATGTTTTTTTTGTGGAATTTCTATCTTTTGGTGTTTGAGTTACTATTCACGATATAAGACTATTCACGATACAAGACTATTCACGATATTAAGACTATTCATTTAAAAAATAAAATTTTTCTTTTCGTCTAAAATATCTATTCGGATACTAGCTTTGATTGTATCCATGTTTTGATCATTCTTGAATTTTACACCACTATGATTATTTTGAGGTATTTTGGATGTATAGATTAGAGTTATGGATTTTATGAGAAAAGACTATTTTAAAAGTAACTATTTATAACTCCTCATGTTAGTTAACTCCAAAATTGATGAAATTTTTATTGAGAGTACATCTATATAATATCAAAGGTACTCTGTGAATTTCGGAATTTTGGATAAAAGTACAATTTATGATAAATGTTTAAATATTCTATGGTTTTGGCCATATGAAAAAAATAGTAAATGAATTTTTAAAATTTCGAGAAAAATATATGTTCAATATGGGACTATTTTATGCTAAATCCCTTAAAAGAAATATTTTTAGAATCGATTTGGTATTTTTCATGAAAATGTTCTAGTTATGAGTAAATGAATTAAATATGTTATGTGAAGTAAGAAAATTGGAAAATATGATTTATTTGGTTTGAGAATCATATATATGAGATATATGCAGATTTTTATGAGGGTTTTGGTTAATGATGATGAAATCTTATGAGTTTGGCATTTTTAGATGATTAAATGCATTAATTATTAAAGTGTAAATAATTGGATTAAATTATTTATAAGTTTCGAGAAATGATTAAAATATTATTATAATATTAATAATATTAGATTATGAGATTTCTAAGTGATTTATAACATTTGGATTAAGGTGTTATAAATATGGATATGAATTTTATTATGAAACTTTATCTTTTCGTGTCGAGGTTACTACGCACGATACGGACTACGTATTTAACACGGGTACTATTCACAACAAATTGGTTTTTTTCTCCCACCAAATTATCGCTGATTTATTGAATGAATTACTCTTGAAATTAAAACCATGTTTTGATTATATTATTTTTATATAACATTCTTATAACCCTAATGATGATATTTCTTCGACTTGAGTGTAAAGATGGGTAGATTATGGTACGATCGTGACCATAGGTTCTCTTCGCCAAGAGAGCAAAAAAAGTTGAATTGTCGATCGGTATGATCATACCATTGAATTTACAATTGAATATTTTAGCTTAAGTGCAAAGGTGAATCGATCAACATGGTTATAATTATTGTTATATAACTTCAAATGATTATGATTTATTTGATGATATATGAATATCTTCGCTCGCAATGCAAAGACGACTTGTTGATGAATATCTTTAATCAGAGTGCAAAAGATGAATTATTGATGAATATCTTCGCTCGAATGCAAAGACGACTTGTTGTTGAATATCTTTAAATCAGAAAGCAGCAAAGATGAATTATCGATGAATATCTTTCGCTCAGAATGCAAAGATGAATTGTTGATGAATATCTTTAAATGTCAGAAGCAAAGATGAATTATTGATGAATATCTTCGCTCAGAATGCAAAGATGACTGTTGTTGAATATCTTTAGCCTCAGAAAGTAAAAGATGAATTATTGATGAATATCTTTCGCTCAGTAATGCAAAGATGACCGTTGTTGAATATCTTTTTATCGTAGCAGTAAAGATGAATGTTGATGAATATCTTCGCCCGTGGTGCAAAGATGAATTTATTAGTATGATTATGAACAGAACTCGTGATTTGGTATAACCATGATATTTGATGTTTCGTGTAAAGACAGTGATGAAAATTATCTTCATTCCCGGATGAGAAGAGGAATTTAGAATCACAATTATGATTATGAAGTTATTCATATGATTGTGGAAAGGAACCTGCTGATTGATGTTACAGGATAAAATATTGTGGTGGACTTTTAACGTGGAGAAGACAATAGATTTTATAGTCTATTCGACTCTTTTAATGGATCGCTTCGTCTCACCGCAACTATGGTTGAAAAGTTTTATCATCTACCATATGTTCTAAATCGATTCATTATCGATGAAGACTATTGATAATTTATTTATCTTTAGTCATAATATTCTTTATCGAAGCTAGTTGTGCTCACCCTTTTGTTTCACAATTCCTTCGTGTAATAAAAGTGTAGTCGGGTCGAGCTGGGGGATAACAAGGAATAGAACTATGGTCTATAGTTGTTGAGGTTCTCCCTAAAGAGTATGAAAATAATTTTATTGAGGGCTTTAGTGTGTCAGATTTTATACATCATTTAATAGTTATTTTTGGTGAATTAAATAACCCAACTTTGGAAGGGTGTTTTGTCACTATCATACAAGATGTCTAATGACATACAAACTCGTGTTATCATAAGACATGGTTGTGTTTCATCCACTTGTCGAGTATATTTACAAGCACTACCTATATAATCTTGGTGTTTGTTTGGAGTATAATACCAAATTAGAGACAAGTGGAGATAATGATATGTCAAGAGAAGACTCACCATCGGGAAGAATATGATAGTAATCTTCTTGTTTTTCTTTGGGGTCTATCGGGTCAACCAAGGATAATTTGCGGGCCATATGATATCTACCATAACCTAAAAGCATGGCCTCCCATGCACGAAGGTTTCTCGAGCACTTCCCAAAGATTCTAATTTCTAAAACAGCTTTTTTGACTATACCTTTATGTAAGGTGTCATCAATTGTGACGTTATCCAAGTCTCGTAATGGGTGTCCAGTAGTTGGTATATATTTGTATCCAAACTCACAAAGATATGTGTTGTTGTCAGATTTTGCATTTACAATTGTTGTAATAAAGTTGTAGTTGTTTTTCGCATCATATATTTTATTACTCGTAATGGGTTGGATGGAATGGACCTATTTTTTTAAATAATTATTTAATATTATAATTAAATAAATTAAAAACTAATTTTCGGAATTTAAAATAATTTTTAATAATTTATTTTGTATTTTTAATAATTTAAAACTATTTTTTTCCATTTAATAAATAAAATAATTGATTTTAGAAATTATCTGTCGCTAAAAGTGGCTTTAGTGACAAAATTGTCGTTGATTGTGTTCTTCAGCAAACCCAGATCTTCAATGCCAGTACACAAGGTACCTACTTTGACCGATTTTAGATCTTTGGTTATCACGATTCTAGGCTTCCTAATGTGTTGATATTGTAGTATAACTGTAATACTACCATTAACAATCGATATAATGGACATAAAACAACAAATCATAGAGTTATAGGCCCTCAAATCCCTTGTCAGAGTTGTTCTTCATTTATGGGTTTTCCAGAAATGAAGAACAGTTCATACTGCCTTTTTTCGATCATTATAACTTGCACTACAGGTCTACTTTACGTGATCTAACACTTTCAGTGTATAAACGACATGCAAAAAGGAGAGATTTAATACATAAAACACATATAACATCAACAGAATCAATAGATACATGTCGGTCAAACGTTGTTAGAAAAATCGCTCTTGAAGGTTTCTGGGTTTTCCAGAAATCTTCATAAGCAGTCGGTCAAGCCTACTTTGACCGTCGATTACTTTGATCATGTTTGTCATTTAGGTGATCTAAAGGTTTAGAAATGAAGTCAATATAACATACTATAACACGGATACAATAAAACACACAAATCACATAACAAAAACTAGATTGGGACTCATGAACAAGCTATCAAACCCATCTGGGTAACTTCTGGGTTACCCAGTAACAGAAACTGAATGGTCAACGCCTTTTGACCGATCACTACATCCGATCAATTGCTTTCTAAGGTTCAAGAGTGTTATGGACTTGTAGTCTGCATGCCATACTATAATATAACTACCCTTAAACATCATAATGACTTAACGAAGCGAGATCGAAGTAGAATTCAAAGTCCGATCGAACATGTTCTTGATTTTCGGGTTTCCAAAACTGATTTCGTGTTCGGTCAACGGACTTTGACCGTGAATAACGTTTGATATATACGTTCAATGATCATGAAACAACTTTCAGAATACTAACAACATTACAGAGAACAACTTCAAACCTTAAAGCACCAAAACCATAAACAAACACAGATCTACGAGGACTGACATTTGACTGTCAGACAACAAAAACAAAATTTCCAGATTTTGCAAATCTTCAAATCCGAGCCTCTAGATGTTATGGATCTAACATCTAGCAACCCAGATCATCTATTGACACCATAAACAACATGTTTTAACACTAAATCATAACATCTAACATAGCATACATGATCAGATTTCTAGGGTTAGCTTTATACCTTCTATGAACAAGCTTTGATTCTTGGCTTCTGATTTGATAAAGATGTTAGTGGGGCTTCGTTTTGGGACTGATTTGTCTTATGATTTCGTGGGTTAGAGAGATGTATGGTCTTGGTAGAGAGTTGGTGCTCAAATGGCCAAATAATAGACTTGTCTCTCTCTAATACTATATATATAAGCCTTAGATGCAATGTATTGGTGATATAAAATGGCTGAGATTTTTAATTTAAGTCACATGGATAATCTAGTAGGCCAACAACTCCATATCTTGCTACATTTATAAGTTACCTCAAATAATGCTAGAGGGGCATTTTAGTCTTTTTGCTTGAAAATTTAATGGCATTTTGGGCAATTGGCAAACCCTTAGAGTTTGACCCTTGGGGTTTAACCCTTAGGGTTTAACCCTAAGGTTTTCCAACAATTAGCTTTCTAGAATTACATTTTAAGGTTTAAAATAAAAATAAAAATTAGTTTCTAAAAATAGAAAATTAGGGTTTGTTAATTAGATTAGGTTTCTAATTACTTTATACAGGAACATTAGGGTTTAATATTGCTAATTATAATTAACATTGCTAAATTAGCAATTAGGGTTTACAATTTTGATAATTAGGGTTACCAAATTACAATTAGGGTTTCTAATTACCAAATTAGGCTTCTAGATATTAGGGTTTTAAATTACTAATTAGGTTTTCCATAATTAGCAATAAAATCTACTATACATGATATTAATCACATTAACATAATTTCTGACTGATCACAAACTCCAGTCTATGTTTCAAATTAGGGTTTCTAATTTCAGACATTAGGGTTTTCTAAATATTAACTAGGGTTACTAATTTTAGAATTAGGGTTTCTAGCTAATTAGAGTTTCCAAAATTAATAAGGGTTTTCCTAATTAACATAGAATCCTATATAACACAACATAAATCAAATAACACAATTACTACTGTGAGACCCCAGATTTTACGAATAAATATTTAATTTTCTCGAAATAATTTTTATTTAATATTATGGTGTTGATTTAATGTAATAGTTGTGGGTAATATTTATAAATTCTGCAAAGTAAGCAAGTGGTTATATAGTATTCGATTGGTCGGGGAATATTCTTTTTGTCAGGGAATATCCGTACGATGGTACAATCATTTGTGGACCCCACAACAGAATTATTGTCTGATTGAGAAAACGATAAAAATATTTTATGGAAATAACGGTGGAAGTTTTACCGTTAACTGTTGAAACATCCCGGTGTTAAAAGTGCTGTAATATGCGTGGTTGCATAGTAGCACACGGTATTGATTATTGATGCTTACGTGATAAGTCACTCAGTTTTGTTTTATTGGTATTATTAATGTAATAAAACAGAATACTTTTATAAAGTTATTCTATAAATAGAATATATTATATTCTATTTTGCATAGTGTTGCATAGTGTTGCATAGTATTTTACATAGTAAAATCTTTTTATATAAAACAGAATACTTTTATAAAGTTATCTGATTTATTTGACAATAATTAGAATATATTATATTTTATTATGCATAGTGTTTGCATAGTGCCTGCATAGTGTTTGCATAGTAAAAATTTTTATAAAGTTATTCGTTTTATTAGATTATAAATAGAATATATTATATTTTATTTAAAAGATTTTGCTTTAAATATGGACCGTCAGATTAAAGTAATCAATCTGGACCGTTCATGAGTTAGTTACTATGCAGTCCATTTTTCTATAAATAGAAGCTCATTCATTCATTATTTCTTACGAATTCACTGAAACTCTAGAGAGAGAAACTATAGAGAGAAAGAAGAAAAGTGTTCTGCTACTTCACTACTTCTATATCCAGTACTCTTCTTTCTATGGTAGGGAATATTATTTATTGTACTCGTAGGGAGTATTATTTCTTTTGTATTCATGAAGAGAACTTCTGTTATTCCATTCTTTATTATTCTCGTTGAATAACTTTGATATCTGTGGCTACCCTATACTTGGTGACATTCTTCTATTATTCCGTCTTTATTATTACATTTGGAATATCCTCATATGTATGCGTTTTTTCTAACACGATTCCATCTTTATTATTTCGTTGGAATATCCACGTTCTGCACGCGTTTTACGCGGCACTGGTTAAAATCTTTATTATTATTCATTTGGAATATCCTCATGCATGCGTTTTTCCTTGGGACCGATTTAAATCCTTATTAGTATTCTCATTGAATAACTGCATATGCGCGGCACCGCATGCATGGTGATTTCGTTGTTATTCCATTCTTTATTATTCTATTGGAACATCCTGTCGGTGCGAATTTTGCCTGATTTGTTCGTTATTTAGTATTCTATTGGAATAACCTATCTATGCGAAGTATCGCATGTATGGTGATTTCTTTTGTTATTCCATTCTTTATTATACTCAGTTGGTTAAAGTTTTGACTTCTATACTCCATGAAATTAGTGGAATATCCTTGATATTTGCGCTTCATCCAGATCTTTTCATGGAAATATTCTTCCGAGCATTCTTGAATTTTACTCTACAAAAGTAGTATCATGTCGACAATTTGGACGTTATTAGTTCTGGATAAATTAATTCTTGAACTTGTTTTCTGTAATTCTTATATCATTGTCATCATCCTCATGCTTATATTATGTTGAAAGTCATCGTGGCTTGTAGTGCATAGATGGACTTGGTATGATTATGATCGAGGATTATTCGGTATAATCATGGTAGTAATGTTACAAATGATGTGGAAAAAGTCCTCATTGGCCCGTAATGCATTGATGGACAGTTTTTGGTATGATTATGGCTATGGATTCTCTTCGGCCAAGGGTGCAAAGATGAATTGTTTTATGGCATGATCAGGACCGTTGATGAAAACACAATTATCTTTGGCCCGTAGTGCATGGATAATTGTGGTCGTGATACTAAAGAATATCCTTGGCCGTAGTGCAGGGGTGATTCGATGATGTGGATTATTTATTAAGTTGAGTCCCAGCGATAAAAGTGATGAAAAACTTTTTAAATCATAAAAGATAGTAGATTTTATTCTCTACTTGACTCTTTTAATGGATTGCTTGTTCATTGCAGATTAAACTTGATGTTTGTTATATTGTATCGTTTAACTTCATTTTAAGGCTAATGATAATTTATTCTCGCATTATCTTAGTCATAATATTTCATCGGGCTAGTTGAGCTCACCCTTTCTTTCACTGTTCTCTTTAGGAAATGAGAATATAGTTGGGACAATTGGGGAACGGAGTGATGGTCCTAGATGGTGCATTAGTAGTCCTCACTATTCTGTGAAATAGTGTGATAATAATGTGATGTCATACGAAGAAGGAATTAGAGATATCTATCTGGTGCGTGAAGAACTAATAGTTGCACCCGAGCTAGTTGCAGAGGTAGCAGCTGAGAGTGAGGAAGAAAAGGAAGAAGAGGAAGAAGAGGAACCTGAGGAGAATTTATTAGAAGAATTTTATGATCAAAATTTAGCATTACAAAATCATATTCATGAGTTAGAAGAGCAGGCTGAAGAACGGCAGGAGGTCGTGGAACAAAGAGATGCAACTATTCAAAATTGTGTTACCCGATGTGCGATGCTTGAACAGAAGCACTCTTTGGCAGAGTATAAGATATTAGAGCTGGAATCTGAGAATGTTATGATCAAAGTTCTGATGAAAGCCGAAATAACTGAACGAATGAGAATAGATGACGTATGGGTAAAAGCCGCACGACGTGTAGATATTGTAGAAAAAGATGTCCGATCCAATAAAGCCAAAATAGATGAAATGGATTTTTCTTTTTGGACAACAATTGGGAGAATCCAACATCAAATTCGGAATTACCCTGTGCATAGCGGTCAACCCCAATTCGATATGGATCGGAGAATAATGATTCAAATCATAGATCAGGAATGGGACGAAGCACTTAAGGGTGGAATGTACCATATAGCAAAGTCAAATCCAGTATTTTAAGTGAGAGCGTTTGTCGAGGAACCCGAACAAAGTTATTACGGGTAAGTTAATGATAAACTCTTGCGAAGTTTATACCTTTTTAGATACCAGTTCTATCCACTCTTTTATTTCACATAGTTGTGTTCAATGTTTGAATTTAACTCTGGAGAAGTTAGATTTTGATTTATCTATTGAAACTCGGTTGGGAGAAACCTTCATTACGTCCACTATTTATAAATCTTGTTTAATTCAAATTATCACTTTCACGTTACCTGTCGATCGTATCTCTTTGAAAATACTTGCCTTTGATGTGATTTTAGGAATCGATTGGTTAACTACTCATCATGCATTTTGTAAGGTTGTTAACTTTCATACTCCTAACCAACTTGTTATGCGAATTCAAGTAACCAAACCACTAAAGTCAATCATTGTCATATCAAGCCATAAGTAAAGAGCCCTGATCCTTTCGTTGTTGACTTCCTTGTGTAGAATGCACCGAAGCCGAACTTTTTGTAGGGGACGTTGTAACGGTGACAAGTTAATAGGTATCAATGTGACGTGTTATCCATGTCTTGGACGAGAGTCACAGTTTTGAATGATATTTCTATTGTTAATAAATTTCCTGACGTATTCTTGAAGACTTCTTAGCCTACCCTAGAGCGTGAAATCAAATTTTGTATTGACCCTAGTAATTTCTAAAACCCTTAAATATTTCTTCAACTAAAATGAACGTAACATGCGCCAAAGACGTTGGCTCGAGCTGTTGAAGATTACGATCGTACCATGCAATATCATCATGGAAGTGCGAACGTGGTAGCTGACGCATTGAGCAAAAGATTGTATGCGATTACAAGTGCGAATATACGAACCCACATGAAGATAACGAATATATAATTAGAATCGACTTTAATCGATAAAGTTAAAGCCGCTCAAGCTACATACTTAGAGCTGATGAATGTGAAAAAAGAAGGTTCAAAAGGGCATTATTCTAGAAGCATGAATCGACGAAGAGAGGAAATCTCAACCCTCGATTTAATTGGCCCATTTAAAATCCTCGATCGAGTAGGAACTGTGGCTTATAGACTCGTTTTACCACCAAGTATGTCGTGTGTTCATAACGTTTTTAACGTATCAATGTTACGTAAATATGTGGACGGCCCGAACCATATTATTAATTTAGAACCGGACGAGATAGCGGATGATTTAACGTTTGAGGAGATACGTGTTAAAATCTTGGATAAGAAGAATCGTATTCAACACTCAAAGGTTATACCTCAAGAGTTAGAATTTAAAATGAAGTCGAGGTATCCTCACCTCTTCGGCATACCAGGTACGTACGTAAATTTCGAGGGCGAAATTTCATAAGGAGAGGAGATTGTGAGACCCCAGATTTTACGAATAAATATTTAATTTTCTCGAAATAATTTTTTTTAATATTATGGTGTTGATTTGATGTAATAGTTGTGGGTAATATTTACAAATTTTGCAAAGTAAGCAAGTGGTTATATAATATTCGATTGGTCGGGGAATATTCTTTTTGTCGGGGAATATCCGTACGATGGTACAATTATTGGTGGACCCCACAACGGAATTATTGTCTGATTGAGAAAATGACAAAAATATTTTATGGAAATAACGACAGAAGTTTTATCGTTAACTGTTGAAACACCCGGTGTTAAAAGTACAGTAATACGCGTGGTTGCATAGTAGCACACGGTATTGATTATTGATGCTTACATGATAAGTCACTCAGTTTTATTTTATTGGTATTATTAATGTAATAAAATAGAATACTTTTATAAAGTTATTCTATAAATAGAATATATTATATTCTATTATGCATAGTGTTGCATAGTGTCTGCATAGTGTTTTGCATAGTAAAATCTTTTTATATAAAACAGAATACTTTTATAAAGTTATCTGTTTTATTAGATAATAATTAGAATATATTATATTTTATTATGCATAGTGCCTGCATAGTGTTTGCATAGTAAAATCTTTTATAAAGTTATTTGTTTTATTAGATTATAAATAGAATATATTATATTTTATTAAAAGATTTTACTTTAAATATAAACCGTCAAATTAAAGTAAATCAATCTGGACCTTTCATGAGTTAGTTACTATGCAGTCCATTTTTCTATAAATAGAAGCTCATTCATTCATTATTTCTTACGAATTCACTGAAACTCTAGAGAGAGAAACTATAGAGAGAAAGAAGAAAAGTGTTCTGCTACTTCACTACTTCTATATCCAGTACTCTTCTTTCTAAGGTAGGGAATATTATTTGTTGTACTCGTAGGGAGTATTATTTCTTTTGTATTCATGAAGAGAACTTCTGTTATTCCATTCTTTATTATTCTATTGGAATAACCTGTATACGCGGGCCACCCTATACTTGGTGACATTCTTCTATTATTACGTCTTTATTATTCTGTTAGAATATCCTGTCTGTGCGTTTTACCCCGGACCTGGTTTCGTCTTTATTATTATTCTGTTGGAATATCCTCTCTGTACGTTTTACGTCGGACTGATTAAAATCTTAATAGTATTCTCGTTGGAATAACTCCGCTCACATCAAGTACCGCATGCATGGTGATTTCTGTTGTTATTCCATTCTTTATTATTCTGTTGGAACATCCTGTTGGTGCGAATTTTGCCTGACCTAGTTCCGTTATTTAGTATTCTATTGGAATAACCTGTCTACGCGAAGTACCGCATGCATGGTGATTTCTTTTGTTATTCCATTCTTTATTATACTCAGTTGGTTAAAGTTTTGACTTCTATACTCCATAAAATTAGTGGAATATCCTTGATATTTGCGTTTCATCCAGTATCTTTTCATGGAAATATTCTTCTGAGCATTCTTGAATTTTACTCTACAAAGTAGTATCATGTTGACAATTTGGACGTTATTAGTTCCTGGATAAATTAATTCTTGAACTTATTTTATTGAATTCTTATATCATTGTCATCATCCTCATGCTTATATTATGTTGAAAGTAATCTGTGGCTTGTAGTGCATAGATGGACTTGGTATGATTATGATCAGGGATTATTCGGTATAATCATGACCGTAATGTTACAAATGATGTGGAAAAAGTCCTCATTGGCCCATAATGCAGTGATGGACAGTTTTTGGTATGATTATGGCTATGGATTCTCTTCGGCCAAGGGTGCAAAGATGAATTGTTTTATTGCATGATCAGGACCGTTGCTGAAAACACAATTATCTTTGGCCCATAGTGCATGGATAATTGTGGTCGTGATACTAAAGAATATCCTTGGCAGTAGTGCAGGGGTGATTCGATGATATGCATTATTTATTAAGTTGAGTCCCAGCGATAAAAGTGATGAAAAACTTTTTAAATCATAAAAGATAGTAGATTTTATTCTCTACTTGACTCTTTTAATGGATTGCTTGTTCCGCTGCAGTTAAACTTGATGTTTGTTATATTGTATCAGTTTAACACTGTTTAAGGCTAATGATAATTTATTCTGCATTATCTTAGTCATAAGATTTTTTATTAGGCTAGTTGAGCTCACCCTTTCCTTCACTGTTCTCTTCAGGAAATGAGAATATAGCTGGGACAATCGGGGAATGGAGTGATGGTCCTAGATGGTGCATTAGTAGTCCTCACTATTCTGTGAAATAGTGTGATAATAATTGTAATGAGAACTCCTTTTGAGTTTGTATACTCTCTAGTAGACAATATTTGTATTCAAACTCACAGTTTATGTTTTGTCGTATTGTACGCGACATTTGTATTATTAAGTTATATTTGAATTCTGTACCATGTACCTGGTGACTCAAGATGGGTGATGTATACCTAATTTTGGGGTCGTCACAACTACCCCGTCTTAAACGCGTATTAACTTTTGAACTAGGGTTTAACCAATTAATATTAGGGTTTTGAAATTCTACACCATAATTGACCAACCATTATCAATACGTACATACAGTACATATTTATTAAGATGCCCCCAAAATAGGTCCATTCCATCCAACCCATTCTGAGTTGTCAATACATGGTACAGAAACAACTACAACTTTATTATTACAACAGTAAAACTGTGAGTTTAAATACAGATATTGCCATCTAGATAATATCCACACGCAAATAAATCCCCATCATAATTATTGATACATTATTTTACAAAAACGGTGAGGACTACTAAACAACTCTCTCTAGAACCTTCATTCCAAACCCCGACTAGTACTCGCTACATTCTCGCCTCCCGAGAAGAAAATGGAACAACAAGGAAAAGGGTGAGCTCAACTAGCCCAAGAAGAATATTATGACTAAGATAATATACAACAAATTATCGTTAGTCTTCAACAGGGAAAAATCTAATAGAATACAATAGACAACAAATTTTAAATCAATATTCGCAGTGGAAATAATAATTCATTAGAAGAGTTAAGTAGAGAATGCAAACTACTATCTTCTATATATGAATTTAAAAGTTCATCGTCGATATTTTATCCCTGTAACATCAATCAATATATATCGGAATCAAATATTCATCTTTGCACTACTGCCAAAAGATATTCATCGATCGATCATGTTCATCTAAACACTGCTCATCTTTGCACTACGGGCCAAAGATATTCTTCAGAAATCATTCATCTTTGCACTACAGGCCAAAGATATTCCATAATATCATCATTTAAGACTAAAGATGATGAAAAATATTTTTAAAGAAACGAATCCAGTGAAACAAAATGAAAAGGATTAAGGATTAAGGATTCGTACTTTGTTTTATCCACATCCAAAAATACCTCAAAAAATAATCACAAATTGGTGTAAAATTCAAGAATGATCAAAACATGGATACAATCAAAGCTAGTATCCGAATAGATATTTTGGATGAAAAGAAGAAATTTCATTTTAAATTGAATAAGTGTCGTATTCGTGAATAGTGCCATATATACGTGAATAAGTGTCAGTATCACGTGAATAGTAACTCCGACACCAAAAGATAGAAATTCCACAAAAATATCTTCACGCTTCATGAATAGTACTCGTGAATAGTAACTCATGAATAGTAACCCCGACATGAAAAAGTTCCAAATTTGATAAAAATTTCCAACCAATATTTCGGCATAATGATATTGAAGAAATAATATCATTTTCGAATAAAATAACATCTCTTACCTAGAAAGACAAGATTTCTAGTTGAAACAACAGGATATAGGCTATGACTTGAACTTGCACCGTATATCAACACTCAAAGTATACTCACAAGAATACTATTTGGATAATATAGAGAGAAAACTTCAGTTTCTGGTGTGATTTTCAATTCTAACCTAAGCACCCTATTTATAGGAAATTGCTTAGAACACCAAAGCAGAAAATTGAATATAATAATATTATATATAAACAAAATTCATACGCCCACATCTTGAATCTGAATTCAGCCACCATGCACATGTTAAATATGCCCACAACATATAAAAAACGTTTTTATTAATAAAATAAATAAAACTTCCAAAAATCAATTATTTCTGAACTTCAGAACTTCAATAATTCATAATAAATAGTCATTTTATCAGAAAATTCGAATCTCATGATTTTTTATAGGAAATTCAATTCTCTACAACTTTGCAGAAGAAAGTTTTTCCAAATTCCAAACGAAATTGACCGAAATCCACAAACAGACGATTTTACAAAGCTATAATCAAATTTCACCAAGAAATGGGGTCCACCAAACACACAAAACATGTGTTAATCATTTAATGCCACAAAAATACTCTTCCTCCTCATATACTCATATATCCCACATTCATTATAAAAATATCACCGTTAATATATTATTAAAATAATATATTTAAATGAATTATTTTATCGAAAATGATAAAATATTAATTTTCAACAATTGTCATTTTAAAATTTTTCTCCATCTATATCCACATAAAATCAATATTTTCCTCATCATATGAATCAATAATTAATTATTCACAAATAATATTACGTAATCACAATATTGACAACCGTGCAATTCCTCAGAAAGAGGGGCTTTCAATAAGAATTTCTTCTTCTTCTTGCAATTAGGTGACCAAACCTCTCCTTAGAGATGTAACTTTCTAGACATTGCCAATAATGTTATCTAATAATATTATTCAGATAATATGAATTATTGCTTCGATAATAAAAAAAATAATGTAATGACAATTATTGAAACAAAAAGAATATAAAATATCAACTAAACAATTATTGAATCAATAAAATAAAATATCGAGCAGTAATTATCGTAACAATTATTGAGAGTAGTGCCTTTCACGTAAGAATCAATAATTGGTGCAATACCGTGTGCATTGTTCAACAACGCGGATTAGTGTGTTTTAACCACCGGTATTCCAACAAAGATTATCTGTGAATAACTACGCCAAGTTATTTATAAACAACTTATATTTGTCGTTTTCTTCATCCAATCGCTTTCCGTTATGGGCCCACAAAAGATGCTTGCAGTGCACGAATATTCTCGACAAAGATTTAATATTCCACGACCAAACGAATATTCCCAAGCGATAATGAATATTTTATCACCACTTGCTTATTTAAAATATTTGCGATTTTACCCATAACTAACCACATTAATCAAATCCACCCTTACTATTTCAAAATAATAAATAAAGGAAATTCCTTTTATTTAAAAATCTCTAGGGTCTTACAACCTCCCCTCCTTATGAAATTTTGTCCTCGAAATTGACGTACGTACCTGGTGTTTCGAAAAGATGAGAATACCTCGCTTTCATTTTCGTTTCCAACTCCTAGGTCATTTCCTCAATAGCATGGTTTCTCCACAAAACTTTAACTTGTGGTATGACCTTCGTACGTAGGACATGCTCCTTCCTATCCAAAATCTTGACAAGGTACCTCTTCATACGTTAAGTCTTCGGCTATCTCGTTCGGTTCTAACTCAATGACGTGGTTCGGGTCGTCAACATATTTACGTAACATCGATACGTGAAAAACATTATGAACACGCGTCATACTTGGCGGTAAAACGAGTCTATAGGCCACAGTTCCTATTCGATCAAGAATTTCAAATGGATTAATAAATCGAAGGTTTGAGCTTTCCTCACCTCACCGATTCTCGCTTTTAAAATAACAACTTCTTGCACCTCCTTCTTCAAATTCATCATCCGATTGTGTAGCTTGAATAAACTTTAACTTTATCTATTAAAGTCGATTATACTCGTATATCATCACGTGGGTAACTAGAGTTTTCATCTCCATCTCTAATATTTGTAAATTATCTGAAATGAGTCTTTGACAATATCGTACTCAGATACTTGTATACGATCTTCTACTCAACACGTCGGCTACCACGTTCGCTTTTCCAGGATGGCATGATCGAACATGTCTTTGAAATGAGTCTCCTCTTGAGTTCTTCAAGCTCTTCCCACATTCCTTGCTCCATTCGAATTTTTTGTATCTCTACGAGTCGATTGCGTTAATGGAATAGCGATTCGAGAATATCCTTCAACGAATCTCTCGATAATAACCAACTAAGCTTCTAGAAAGCTACGTATTTCGATTCGACTTAGGTTGTTCTCAAGCGTGACTCATATCCCAACCTTGGATAGCACGTTACAATGACACCTATCGGTTTACTATTGCACGAATATGGTGTCCCCTACGGAGAGTCCGGGCGGTGTATTCCACAAAGGAAGTCACCAGATAAAGGCTCAGTACCAAATTTATAGTTGAATTTTTAACTCCACGAAGTTCAATAGAGCCATTCGATATGAGATTTTAGAAATGAGTTTTGTCTAGGGTTTAAAGTTGATACAAATTCAATATCGGGCTTTGGGAGTAAGCTAAGAAATTCTTCAGGAAAATACGTCGGGGAAAAATCAATAACAACAGAATATTATTCAAATCGGCGTGTCTTTATTCAAATCCATAACATGGACTAAGAAAACTTGACATCCGTAATAAATGAATGACTTCATGGCTTGATATGAAAATGTTTGACTACAATGGTTTGATTACTTGAATTGAATAACAAAGTTGCTTAGGAATATGAAAACTAACAACCTTACGAAAGTAATCAATTTCGGCATGATGACTAGTTAACCTTAAAATCACATCAAAAGCAAATATCTCTATAGAAATAAGGTTAACGGTAATGTGATAGTGCCAACTGAATCAAGCAAGATTTCTAAACAACGGATGTAATGAAAGTTTCTCCTAACTGAGTCTCCATAAATAGGTCAAAGTCTAATTTCTCCGTAGTCAAGTTCAAACGTTGAGCGCAAGCAAAAGAGATAAAAGAATGGGTAGAAAGCAGTATCTAGTAAGGTATAAAATTCGCAAGAATTTATAATTAACTAACCCGTGCTAACTTCGTTCGGGTTCCTTGCATTTTGATTGAATGCACGACAAACGCTCTTCCAGGAACCGTTGACTTTGACTTTTCTGTATCCGCCTCTGGTGCCAATGTCCCAACTGGACTTGATTTCGCTATAGGACAAAATCGAGCTATGTGACCATCTTTTCCACAACTAAAACATACCTTGGAAGGCTTTGAACAGTTTGACCTTATATGTCCCTCCTCTCCGCATCTGTAGCATCTAACTGGCGATCGTTCTCTTCCCCTAGAATTTGTTGATGGTGCTGATGCTGCTGCCGACGTCTTCCCGTCATCGTTAAATCTTCTATTTTTAGATTGGACATCTCTTTCCATAATATCATCGTCGATGCGTGCGCTTTTACCCATGCATCACTCATTCTCACTCGTTCGATTATTTCTTCTTTCATTTCGATTCGACTTTATCATCTTATACTCTTAAAGAGTGCTTCTATTCAAGCATCACATATCGGGTAACATAAGCTTGAATCGTTGCATCCTTTTGCTCCACGATCGCCTCTGTAATTCTTCAATTTTGCTCTTCTAACTCATGAATACGATTTTGCAATTCTACATTTTGATCATAAAATACCTCTAATAAACTCTCTTCAGGTACCTCTTCTTCCTCTTCTTCCTCACTCTCAGCTGTTACCTCTGCGACTATCTCGGGTGCAACTATCAATTCTTCGCTCACCACATGGATATCTCTAATTCCTTCTTCGCCTGACATCACATTATCCTGGTTGGCGATTAGAGGTGTCTCCACGATCTCATACACTCCATTGTTAACGTTCTCAGCAGCCATTCTTAAAAACTATCATAAAACAAGGGTTAATTAAGGAAATCAATATATCACATAAATACATATATACTAACCAACAAATAAGCTTAGGTAGGACACACTAGCGAAGGATTTACTCGTCTCTCCCCTCCTAGTTCTATTCCCCGATCTCCGCCAGAGATCATATCCCAAGCTCGATACCATTGTGGACGCCCCAAAATAGGTCCATTCCATCCAACCCATTCGAGTTGTCAATACATGGTACGTAAACAACTACAACTTTATTATTACATGAAGAAAGCGTGAGTTTAAATCTGAGATATTGCCATCTAGATAATATCCACACGCAAATAAATCCCCATCATAATTATTGATACATTATTTTACAAAAACGGTGAGGACTACTAAACAACTCTCTCTAGAACCTTCATTCCAAACCCCGACTAGTACTTGCTACATTCTCGCCTCCTGAGAAGAAAAATGGAACAACAAAGAAAAGGGTGAGCTCAACTAGCCCAGTAAAGAATATTATGACTAAGATAATATACAACAAATTATCGTTAGTCTTCAACAGGGAAAAATCTAATAGAATACAATAGACAACAAATTTTAAATCAATATTCGCAATGAAATAATAATTCATTAGAAGAGTTAAGTAGAGAATGCAAACTACTATCTTCTATATATGAATTTAAAAGTTCATCGTCGATATTTTATCCTCGTAACATCAATCAATATATATCCGAATCAAATATTCATCTTTGCACTTTCTGTGCCAAAGATATTCATCATCGATCATGTTCATCTAAACACTGCTCATCTTTGCACTACGGGCCTAAGATATTCTTCGAAATCATTCATCTTTTGACTACTACTGCCAAAGATATTCCATAATATCATTATTTAAGACCTGAAGATGATGAAAAATATTTTTAAAGAAACGAATCCGGTGAAACAAAATGACAAGGATTAAGGATTAAGGATTAGTACTTTGTTTTATCCACATCCAAAAATACCTCAAAAATAATCACAATGGTGTAAAATTCAAGAATGATCAAAACATGGATACAATCAAAGCTAGTATCGAATAGATATTTTAGACGAAAAGAAGAAATTTTATTTTTTAAATTGAATAAGTCTGATTATTCGTGAATAAGTGTCAGTATACGTGAATAGTCTTGAGTATCGTGAATAGTAACTCGACACCAAAAGATAGAAATTCCACAAAAATATCTTCACGCTTCATGAATAGTACTCGTGAATAGTAACTTTCGTGAATAGTAACTCATGAATAGTAACTCGTGAATAGTAACTCATGAATAGTAACTCGTGAATAGTAACTCATGAATAGTAACCCCGACATGAAAAAGTTCTAAATTTGATAAAATTTCCAACCAATATTTTAAGATAATAATATTGAAGAAATAATATCATTTTCGAATAAAATAACATCCCTTACCTCGAAAAGACAGATTACTTTAGTTGAAAACACCCAGGATATAGGCTATGACTTGAACTTGCACCGTATATCAACACTCAAAGTATACTCACAAGAATCTATTTGGATAATATAGAGAGAAAACTTCAGGTTTACGGTGTGATTTTCAATTCTAACCTAAGCACCTATTTATAGGAAATCGCTTAGAACACCAAAGCGTAAAATTGAATATAATAATATTATATATAAACAAAATTCATACGCCCACATCTTGAATCTGAATTCAGCCACCATGCACATGTTAAATATGCCCACAACATATAAAAAACGTTTTTATTAATAAAATAAATAAAACTTCCAAAAATCAATTATTTGAACTTGAACTTTAATAATTCATAATAAATAGCCATTTTATCAGAAAATTGAATCTCGCGATTTTTTATAGGAAATTAATTCTATACAACTTTCCGGAAGAAAGTTTTCCAAATTCAAATAGAAATTGACCCAAATCCACAAACGGACGATTTTACAAAGTGCTATAATCAAATTTCGATTCAAGAAATGGGGTCCACCAAACACACAAAACATGTGTTAATCATTTAATGCCACAAAAATACTCTTCCTCCTCATATACTCATATATCCCACATTCATTATAAAAATATCACCGTTAATATATTATTAAAATAATATATTTAAATGAATTATTTTATCGAGAAAATGATAAAATATTAATTTTCAACAATTGTCATTTTAAAATTTTTCTCCATCTATATCCACATAAAATCAATATTTTCCTCATCATATGAATCAATAATTAATTATTCACAAATAATATTACGTAATCACAATATTGACAACCAGCGAGCGTTCCTAAGAAAGAGGGGGCTTTCAATAAGAATTTCTTCTTCTTTGTAGCCGCAATTAGGTGACCAAACCTCTCCTTAGAGCGAGAACTTTCTAGACATTGCCAATAATGTTATCTAATAATATTATTCGGATAATATGAATTATTGCTTCGATAATAAAAAAAATACTTGTGTAATGACAATTATTGAAACAACAAAGAATATAAAATATCAACGCAACAATTATTGAATCAATAAAATAAAATATCGAATAAGTAATTATCGTAACAATTATTGAGTAGTGCCTTCTTACGTAAGAATCAATAATTGGTGCAATACCGCAAAAGTGCTACTTGTTCAACAACGCGTATTAGTGTGTTTTAACCAAGGGTATTCCAACAAGATTAATGGTAACAACTACGCCAAGTTATTTATAAACAACTTATATTTGTCATTTTCTTCATCCAATCGCTTTCGTTATGGGCCCACAAAAGATGGCAGTAATGTCAGACGAATATTCCCAAAGAAGCACGAATATTCCACGACCAAACGAATATTCACAGCGATAATGAATATTTTATCACCACTTGCTTATTTAAAATATTCACAAGATTTTACCCATAACTAACCACATTAATCAAATCCACCCTTACTATTTCAAAATAATAAATAAAGAAAATTCCTTTTTATTTAAAAAAATCTTGGTCTTACATTTATAGCCTTTGAAAAATAAAAATATAATTAATATTATATTATTATTCTCATTCCTTGCTTCAAAATCCAAAATTAGGGTTTGGATTCCATATCGATTTATTCTTCATATATAACATTATTAATTAAGTTAAAAATAACTAACTAACTTAATTAATCTAACATAAATTCATATAATAAAATAAATAATTATTATAATAATTCTAAAAATCATTTCATATATTATTTAAATAATATGTAATTATATTTTCACATAAAATAATTAATAAAAACATTTTCTACTATAAAGTTAATTATTATAAGGATATAATTTATAATGAGCAATAATTCTAAAATAAAATTATTTATAATCATTCAAGTAATAAATATATTTTATATTCATCACATCAATACATACACATTACCTTGCACGCATTCTCATCTTTAAAATAAAAAAATTAATTTATACGCAAAATTTCTATTTTAAATATATAGAAAATATCGGGTTATTACATTCACTCTCCCTTATAAAGATTCCGTCCCCAGAATCACCGTTTTAAAACCTATACATACTAGGGTACATAGCAAACACAATCATTACAATTAGATCTCGATCATAATTGATCGAATATATCTTTAACTATTCAGCATAAAGCTTATCTATCGAGTAACACGGAAATTTGATTTCTAATAGAACTCAATTTTCTCCTTCAAAATATCTTTATAAAATAATTTACTGTATATAAGAAAATAAATTTTGTTTGAATAATACCTGGAGTTGCATCCTCAGCTGCTACCGAATCCTGAACAGTCACGTTGAAGACTCTTGCGGTTGATTCTCTTGGTTTGATGCTTGAAGTTGGTCCCGTTGTCGTTAATGTCCCACTACTTTTCCCCCGTACTTACGCTTCATGCCTCCATTCTCTTTTTCAAACAGTCTTTCACCTTATGCTCTGTTAATCCTCTAAATCCAGGCAGTACGACTGCCTTGAATTCTTTGAAGTTCGTTAATCGATTATCTAGCTGATTTCCTGTGGCTGGTATTCCGTTCTGTATATCTTGAGCAACTAAATTCGCAAAATTCTGTATCGGGTATGTTTGTTCTCCAGCTTTGTTGACAGGTTCTTCTGCCCTTTGGTTTCTTTTTCATCTTGGCGGTATTATCTTAAATTATTCTTTATTAACTTACATTCTAAGCCTTATCGTATACGTTTAACATATAACGCGAAATTTTCTACTCAAATAATCATGTATTCAAAATATTAGATTTTGAAAACTTGGTTTACTGTATTAACTAGTGTTCAGATAAATAGTTACTATCTTTATAATGACTTATTTCATTAATCCAACATAGATTCATATTCATAGCACTTGACATACCATAGCACATACTGCTTTAAACATCTGTTATCCCTTTATGACTCAAAAGTCGAGAATCGCTGCCACAACTTATACAAAAGTTAAGAATATTATCTTATACCCACATACCTATCATATACACAACCTAGAATCATATATAATCCAATAATACTAATACTACTTATTTCTTATGCCTTCAATAAGGATCATTTTCTTAGTATTCTATATATTCCCATCATCCTCATTAATCCATTCACACCTAACTATACCAAGTTCGTCAAACTTACCACACATTATGAGTTTAAGAACTCACTAAAATCATATGAGTTTAAGAACTCGAGCTTGACCATATACTCTCTAACTATACTCTACCTATCTGCTATATATACTACCGTTTCTAAATCTGGTTTTACATTTCCTAGTATAATCACCTCATCAGGGTTGCTTTCAATGTGAGCCTCTATTTCAGCTATTTACTTTTATATTGGCTTGGTCATGGAGGTTGACTCCTTCTTTACAATCTGAGGGTATCCTAATTCTTTTCGATTTGACATCTACACACCTACTATCTTGATTAGCACATAATATATACACACAGCAAATAATAATTTTATATAAGTTATCTTTTATTTCGTTTAACGATGAATTTATTCAATTCATCTCCTTATAAACTCTATATGAGTTATTTGTATTTTCAACGTTTCCCTCTGTTCTAAGGTTATAGCCTAAGGTCTAACCCACCTAAGGTTTCTAACCCTAGGCTATGATACCAACTTGTAACGCCCCCAAACTCAGGTACTTGAAACCCGAACTCGGTGCTTTACGATACCATTTCTATGAGCAGAATAATACTAATAATAATAACAATAATATAAATATCAAACTTAGTTTACATTTATCAGAGTCTAATCCCAAGTACGCAACCTTTACTACATTCATTACATGATAGATAATACATATCAATGTCTTAATCATGTCTATCTATTACAAAATATACCATAACACTTATTCTGTTTGCTTTCCTTTTCATTTGTTCCTGCCTGAACCTTCAAATTGATCACGTTTAGCTGAAAACATTTAAATTAAGCAAGGATGAGCATTTGAGTGCCCAGCAAGTAATAACAATTATAAATATAACTAGCTGAAAGAATAAAATGTTTTCTTTATACATCACTTCTATAACGATTCAAACTAAACCGATAATAATAACATAACAACTCTATCTCACAATTTTGAAACTACGTACTGGCTATAAATGGGTATTAGTTGACAGGCTATGAACATTATTTTTAGTTTTGGCTAAGGTTTAGCAGAACTTCATCTGCAAACAGTCCTAACTTACGGGCGCGAGGGTGTACATCCCATGGGCCCTGTATTGATCAATACTACATGCAAGAACGATATTATCGTTCACTCTGTCCACCTTGGGCGCATAAAAGTTTTCCCTTAATCGGGATGTTCATACTTAGTCTGGAATCCGAACCAAAACAATTTGATTGGATACAAAAATGTTTTATCATGTTCAACGATATTTCTAAATCGTGTCTAGTCGATCAAATAGCTTAGACATTTATATATATATATATATATATATATATATATATATATATATATATATCAACATGTGTTTAACTACAATGATTATCCAAGTGAGGACACTTTTATAACCATATTTCGAAATTAACGAACAGAATATATATAGGAGTTATATAATATAATATCATGTTGATAAACAATGATCGGATATAATATATACGACAATATGGTTAATAATCTAGTACAATAATAATATAAATCTAAAACTTTCTTACTCATATCCATTGCATAAAGGAAATGCAAAGGTAGGATACTTGTCTGGTCTGTTGCTTATAGTTACGCAACTTAGTTTTTATCTTTTATGTCGAGACCTATCAATAACAAGATCATTCTATCGATTAGATATATATATATCGTAACACATAATACTGTTTATCGCAGTCAGCACAAAACCTAATCACATTGTCACATATGTTTAATGATCGTATCAATCACAAATGTATTACACGTAGCTAGTCAAATTGTCTAAGTCCATAACAATTTACGATATACGTAACTTCGATGTACCGAAACTGACTTTATCGGGTAATTATCGAGTCTAAAACTCTATAGTGTAGTTCAATATTCCTTTAGATATTTTAATATCAGTCGTATTATTTTTCATAGTCAGATATAATAATTTTAAATAATTATTATAATTTATTATGATTTTTCAAACAATGGAATCATTTTTAAATGATTTAAATAGTTCTATTAATATTTAATTAATATTAAACTATTAATGAAACCATTGCCAAAATATTAAAGTTATTTATAATAACTCAAAATAATTTTAAAACACTTTTATTACCCTTAAATGATTTTTAAAATCATTTCAAAATAATTACCATTAATATTTAAATATTAATGTACTATTTATCAAAATATTAAAAGTCATTAATTATAACTTAAAATATTTTTAATTCATTTATATCCTTTTAAATTAATAAAACCATTTTTAAACTATTTATTTAATATAATTATTAAATAAATTTAATATCATTAATAATAAATTAATAATCATTAATATTAAATTATTAATGAAATTATCTTTTAAATATTAAAAGTTATATTTTATAACTTAAAACACTTTATTTTCATTTAAAAGATTTTTCTAATATTAAAATCATTTTTAAAATAAATTATTTAATATAATTATTGAATAACTTTAATATCATTAATAATAATTAATAAATGAAATTTACCTTTAAATATTTGAAAGTAATATTTTATTACTTAAAACATTTTAATACCCTATTATTATTTAAAATGATTTTAATACAATAAAATCATTTTTTATTTATTTAATTCATTTATTAATGAATTTCATCAAAAAATATTAAAAGTCATTAAAAATAACTTCAAATATTTTCTAATATCATAATATAATTTTAAATGATTTTTCAAGTATTAAAATAATTTTTAAATAATTTATTTAATATTATAATTAAATAAATTAAATACCATTAATATTTCAAAAATATTAAATATTTATGAAATATATTCAAAATAATTAAAAACTAATTTTTGGAATTTAAAATAATTTTTAATAATTTATTTTGTATTTTTAATAATTTAAAACTATTTTTTTCCATTTAATAAATAAAATAATTGATTTTAGAAATTATCTGTCGCTAAAAGTGGCTTTAGTGACAAAATTGTCGTTGATTGTGTTCTTCAGCAAACCCAGATCTTCAATGCCAGTACACAAGGTACCTACTT
Organism: Panax quinquefolius; assembly: GCA_020205615.1. NCBI lineage: Eukaryota > Viridiplantae > Streptophyta > Magnoliopsida > Apiales > Araliaceae > Panax > Panax quinquefolius. Next base: position 89,979,514 of record CM035160.1, on the reverse strand, counting down.
TGACCGATTTTAGATCTTTGGTTATCACGATTCTAGGCTTCCTAATGTATTGATATTGTAGTATAACTGTAATACTACCATTAACAATCGATATAATGGACATAAAACAACAAATCATAGAGTTATAGGCCCTCAAATCCCTTGTCAGAGTTGTTCTTCATTTAAGGGTTTTCCAGAAATGAAGAACAGTTCATACTGACTTTTTTCGATCATTATAACTTGCACTACAGGTCTACTTTACGTGATCTAACACTTTCAGTGTATAAACGACATGCAAAAGGAGAGATTTAATACATAAAACACATATAACATCAACAGAATCAATAGATACATGTCGGTCAAACGTTGTCAGAAAAATCGCTCTTGAAGGTTTCTGGGTTTTCCAAAAATCTTCATAGCGATCGATCCGAAACTTTCTTTGGCCGCCGATTACTTTGATCATGTTTGTCATTTAGGTGATCTAAAGGTTTAGAAATGAAGTCAATATAACATACTATAACACGGATACAATAAAACACACAAATCACATAACAAAAACTAGATTGGGACTCATGAACAAGCTATCAGACCCATCTGGGTAACTTCTGGGTTACCCAGAAACAGAAACTGAATGGTCAACGCCTTTTGACCGATCACTACATCCGATCAATTGCTTTCTAAGGTTCAAGAGTGTTATGGACTTGTAGTCCGCAAGCCATACTATAATATAACTACCCTTAAACATCATAATGACTTAACATTAGTGAGATTAAGGTTTATCCAAAGTCTTTGCCTAACATGTTCTTGACTTTTCCGGGTTTCCGGTAAAATTGATTTCGTGTTCGGTCAACGTACTTTGACCATGAATAACGTTTGATATATACGTTCAATGATCATGAAACAACTTTCAGAATACTAACAACATTACAGAGAACAACTTCAAACCTTTAAAACTCCAAAACCATAAACAAACACATATCTACGAGGACTGACATTTGACTGTCAAACAACAAAAACAAAATTTCCCAATTTTGCAAATCTTCAAATTCGAGCCTCTAGATGTTATAGATCTAACATCTAGCAACCCAGATCATCTATTGACACCATAAACAACATGTTTTAACACTAAATCATAACATCTAACATAGCATACATGATCAGATTTCTAGGGTTAGCTTTATACCTTCTATGAACAAGCTTTGATTCTTGGCTTCTGATTTGATAAAGATGTTAGTGGGGCTTCGTTTTGGGACTGATTTTTCTTATGATTTCGTGGGTTAGAGAGATGTATGGTCTTGGTAGAGAGTTGGTGCTCAAATGGCCAAATAATGGACTTGTCTCTCTCTAATACTATATATATAAGCCTTAGATGCAATGTATTGGTGATATAAAATGGCTGAGATTTTTAATTTAAGTCACATGGATAATCTAGTAGACCAACAACTCCAAATCTACTATACATGATATTAATCACATTAACACAATTTCTGACTGATCACAAACTCCAGTTTATGTTTCAAATTAGGGTTTCTAATTTCAGACATTAGGATTTTCTAAATATTAATTAGGGTTACTAATTTTAGAATCAGGGTTTCTAACTAATTAGAGTTTCCAAAATTAATAAGTGTTTTCCTAATTAACATAGAATCCTATATAACACAACATAAATCAAATAACACAATTACTACCCCGTCTGAAACGCGTATTAACTTTTGAACTAGGGTTTAACCAATTAATATTAGGGTTTTGAAATTCTACACCATAATTGACCAACCATTATCAATACGTACATACAGTACATATTTATAGCACTTAAAAATAAAAATATAATTAATATTATATTATTATTCTCATTCCTTGCTCAAAATCCAAAATTAGGGTTTGGATTCCATATCTAATTTATTCTTCATATATAACATTATTAATTAAGTTAAAATAACTAACTTAATTAATCTAACATAAATTCATATAATAAAATAAATAATTATTATAATAATTCTAAAAATTATTTTATATATTATTTAAATAATATATAATTATATTTTCACGAGAAAATAATTAATAAAAACATTTCTACTATAAAGTTAATTATTATAAGGATATAATTTATAATGAGCAATAATTCTAAAATAAAATTATTTATAATCATTCATGTAATAAATATATTTTATATTCATCACATCAATACATACACATTACCTTGCACGCATTCTCATCTTTAAAATAAAAAATTAATTTATACGCAAAATTTCTATTTTAAATATATAGAAAATATCGAGTTATTACATTCACCCTCCCTTATAAAGATTCCGTCCCCAGAATCACCGTTTTAAAACCTATACATACCAGGGTACATAGCAGACACAATCATTACAATTAGATCTCGATCATAATTGATCGAATAGATCTTTAACTATTCAGCACATAGGTTATTAATCAGGTTACACGAAAATTTGATTTCTAATAGAACTCAATTTTCTCCTTCAAAATATCTTTATAAAATAATTTACTGTATATAAGAAAATAAATTTTGTTTGAATAATACCTGGAGTTGCATCCTCGGCTGCTACCGAATCCTGAACAGTCACGTTGAAGACTCTTGCGGTTGATTCTGTTGGTTTGATGGTTGAAGTTGGTCCCGTTGTCGTTAATGTCCCGCTATTTTTCCCCCATACTTATGCTTCCTGCCTCCATTCTCTTTTTCGAACTGTCCTTCACCTTATGCTCTGTTAATCCTCTAAATTCTGGCAGTACGACTGCCTTGAATTCTTTGAAGTTCGCTAATCGATTATCTAGCTGATTTCCTGTGGCTGGTATTCCATTCTGCATATCTTGAGCAACTAAATTCACAAAATTCTGTATCGGGTCTGGTTATTCTCCAGCTTTGTTGACAGGTTCTTCTGCCCTTTGGTTTTATTTTCGTCTTGGCGACATTATCTTAAATTATTCTTTATTAACTTGCATTCTAAGCCTTATCGTATACGTTTAACATATAACGCGAAATTCTCTACTCAAATAATCATGTATTCAAAATATTAGATTTTGAAAACTTGGTTTACTGTATTAACCAGTGTTCAGATAAATAGTTACTATCTTTATAATGACTTATTTCATTAATCCAACATAGATTCATATTCATAGCACTTGACATACCATAGCACATACTGCTTTAAACATCTGTTATCCCTTTGTGACTCAAAAGTCGGGAATCGCTGCCACAACTTATACAAAAGTTAAGAATATTATCTTATACCTATCATATACACAACCTATAATCATATATAATCCAATATACTAATACTACTTATTTCTTACGCCTTCAATAAGGATCATTTGCTTAGTATTCTATATATTCCCATCATCCTCATTAATCCATTCACACCTAACTATACCAAGTTCGTCAAACTTACCACACATTATGAGTTTAAGAACTCACTACAATCATATGAGTTTAAGAACTCGAGCTTGACCATATACTCTCTAACTATACTCTACCTATCTATTATATATACTACCGTTTCTAAATCTGGTATTACATTTCCTAGTATAATCACCTCATCAGGGTTGCTTTCAATGTGAGCCTCTATTTCAGCTATTTACTTTGATATTGGCTAGGTCATGGAGGTTGACTCCTTCTTTACAATCTGAAGGTATCCTAATTCTTTTCTATCTGACATCTACACACCTACTATCTTGATTAGCACATAATATATACACACAGCAAATAATAATTTTATATAAGTTATCTTTTATTTCGTTTAACGATGAATTTATTCAATTCATTTCCTTATAAACTCTATACGAGTTTTTTGTATATTCAACGTTTCCCTCTATTCTAAGGTTATAGCCTAAGGTCTAACCCACCTAAGGTTTCTAACCCTAGGCTATGATACCAACTTGTAACGCCCCCAAACTCGGGTACTTGAAACCCGAATTCGGTGCTTTACGATACCATTTCTATGAGCGGAATAATACTAATAATAATAACAATAATATAAATATCAAACTTAGTTTACATTTATCAGAGTCTAATCCCAAGTACGCAACCTTTACTACATTCATTACATGATAGATAATACATATCAATGTCTTAATCATGTCTATCTATTACAAAATATAACATAACACTTATTCTGTTTGCTTTCCTTTTCATTTGTTCCTCCCTGAACCTTCAAATTGATCACGTTTAGCTGAAAATATTTAAATTAAGCAAGGATGAGCATTTGAGTGCCCAACAAGTAATAACAATTATAAATATAACTTGCTAAAAGAATTAAATGTTTTCTTTATACATCACTTCTATAACGATTCAATAGTTGTGAAATAAACTAAACCGATAATAATAACTGTGACGCCCCCAAAATTAGGTATACATCACCCATCTTGGGTTGTCAGATACATGGTACAGAATTCAAATACAACTTACTAATACAATCGCCGGTGGTACAATATTTACAAACATAAACCGTGAGTTTGAATACAAATATTATCTACTAGAGATTATACAAACTCAAAAGGAGTCCTCGTTACAATTATTATCACACTATTTCACGTAATAGTGAGGACTACTAATGCTATCCTCTCGACCATCACTCCGCTCCTCGACTCGTCCCAAGCTATATTCTCTTTTCTCAAGAGAACAAAGTGAAAGAAAGGTGAGCTCAACTAGCCCAAGAAGAAATATTATGACTAAGATAATGCGTAATAAATTATCATTAGTCTCCAACAATGTTAAACCGATAAAATATAATGTACATCAAGTTTAACTGCAATTTGAACAAGCAATCCATTAAAAGAGTCAAGTAGAAAATAAAATCTACTATCTTTTATGATTTAAAAGGTTTTTCATCATCATTATCATTTGAGACTCAACTTAATAATTATTCCACATCATCGAATCACCCCGCACTACGGCCAAGGATATTCTTTAATATCACGACCATTAATTATCCATGCACTACGGGCCAAGAATATTTGTGTATTCATTAATGGTCATGATCATGCCAACAATCGGCCCATCAATGCACCACGGGCCAATGAGATATTTTACCACATCATTTGTAACATTACTGGCCATGATTACAAGCGAATAATCCTCGGTCATAATCATACCAAGTCCATCTATGCACTCACAGACCATGATGACTTTCAACAAAATATAAACATGAGGATGATGACAATGATATAAGAATTCAATAAAACAAGTTCAAGAATTATTTTATCCAGAATTATTAACGTCCAAATTGTCAACATGATTTTGTTTTGTAGAGTAAAATTCAAGAATGATCGTAAGAATATTTCCATGAAAAGATATGGATGAAGCGCAAATATCAAGGATATTCTACTAATTTCATGGAGTATAGAAGTCAAAACTTTAACCAACCGAGTATAATAAAGAATGGAATAACAAAAGAAATCACCATGCATGCGGTATCAGCAGATAAACAAAGTTATTCCAACAGAATAATAATAATCGGAACCGTGGTCGGGCAAAATTTGCAACCGGGATGTTCCAATGAGAATAATAAAGATGTAACCAGTCCGATGTAAAACACATGCATGTGGATGTTCCAATGTAATAATAATAAGAGCGGAACCAGTGGGTGTAAAACACACATGCATGAGGATGTTCCAACGGAATAATAAAAAGAGCGGAACCAGTGGGTGTAAAACACATGATGCATGTGATGTTCCAATGAATAATAATAAAGAGCGGAACCAGTCCCGTGTAAAACACATGCATGTGATGTTCCAATGAGAATAATAGAAGAATATCACCAAGTATAGGGTAGACCGCGTATGCAGGTTATTCCAATAGAATAATAAGAATTGGAATAACAACAGTTCTCTTCATGAATCAGAAAGAATAACACTCCTTATGAGTACAACAAATAATATTCCCTACCTTAAGAAGAAGAGTACTGGATATATAAGTAGTGAAGTAGCAGAATACTTTTTTCTTTCTCTGTATAGCTTATCTCTCTAGAGTTTCAGAGAATTCGTAAGAAAATAATGAATGAATGAGCTTCTATTTATAGGAAAATGGAATGCATAGTAACTAACTTATGAACGGTCGAGATTGATTTACTTTAATCTGACGGTCCATATTTAAAGCAAAATAAAATATAATATATTCTATTTATAATATAATAAAACGAATAACTTTATAAAAGATTTTACTATGAAAACACTATGCAGGCACTATGCAAACACTATGCATAATAAAATATAATATATTCTAATTATTGTCTAATAAAATAGATAGCTTTATAAAAGTATTCTGTTTTATATAAAAATATTTTACTATACAAAACACTATGCAGACACTATGCAATACTATGCATAATAGAATATAATATATTCAATTTATAGAATAACTTTATAAAAGTATTCTGTTTAATATAAAAAGATTTTTTGTATTATTACATTAATAATACCAACAAAACTGGGTGACTTATCACTTACGCATCAATAATTAATACCGTGTGCTACTATGAAACCACGCGTATTACTGTACTTTTAACACCGAGTGTTTCAACAGTTAACGGTAAAACTTCCGCCGTTATTTTCATAAAGTATTTTTGTCGTTTTCTCAATCCGGCAATAATTCCGTTGTGGGGTCCACCAATGATTGTGCCATTGTACTAATATTCCCCGTTAAAACGAATATTCCCCACCAATCGAATATTATATAACAACTCACAGACTTTGAAAAATTTATAAATATTACCCACAACTATTATATCAATTTCACTCCATAATATTCAAAATAATATTTATAGAAAATTCATCTTTATTCAAAAAGTTGAGGTTTTACAATCTCCCCTTCTTATGAAATTTCGCCCTCGAAATTAGGGTACGTAACTGGTATGTCGAAGAGGTAAGGATACCTTGATTTTATTTCAGATTCTAACTCCCAAGTCATTTCCTCAACATCGTGGTTTCTCCACAAAACTTTGACTTAAGGTATAACCTTGGTGCGTAGAATATGTTCCTTCTTATCCAAGATTTGAACAGGAACATCTTCATACATCAAATCTTTCCCTATTTCGTCGGGTTCTAACTCAATAATGTGGTTCGGGTCTTCAACATATTTACGTAACATGGATATGTGAAAAATGTTATGAACACGAGACATACTTAGCAGAAGTTTAGTCTATAGCCACAGTTCCTACTCGATCAAGGATTAAAATGGGCCGATAAATCGAGGATTGAGCTTTCTCTCTTTCCAAATCTCGTAACCCCTTTCCATGGAGCAACACGTAACAACACACATGATCTCCTATATCGAATTCCACGCCCTTTTGATGAAGATCAGCATAACTCTTTTGTCGATCTTGTGAGGTTTTTATACGTTGCGGATCGTTTGAATCTTTTATGTTGTCATACGTACTCAACTCCTGGTCCCCAACAACGTTGCTTCACCCACCTCATCCCAAAGATACCGAGAACGATACTTTCTTCCATACAACGCTTCGAATGGAGCCATGCCAATACTTGCTTGATAACTGTTGTTGTAGAAAAACTCCACCAATGGTAAGAACTTGTCCCAACTTCCCTTGAAATCAAGGACATAGAGTCTTAATAGATCTTCAAGAGTTTGAATAGTCCTCTCCGACTGTCCGTCCATCTGAGGATGATATGCCGAGCTAAATCGTAAATCTGTGCCCATAGTTTTTTGCAAATTAACCCAAAATTGTGAAGTGAATCTTGGGTCTCGGTCAGAAACTATGGATACTGGCATACCATACAGTCTTACAATCTCATTTATGTACATATGAGCAAGACGTTCAAGTGTATAAGTCTCTCGTATCGGTAAGAAATGAGCAGACTTGGTCAATCTATCAATAATGACCCAAATCGCATCTATGCCTTGAGAAACCTTGGGAGGACCAGTAACGAAATCCATAGTAATGTGCTCCCACTTCCATTCTGGAATTTCAAGTGGTTGTAATGGACCTTTTAGTACTTGATGTTCTGCCTTGACTCGTTGACACGTTAGACACCTTGAGATAAACAGCGTTATCTCTCTCTTCATATTGCCCCACCAAAATGTATGTCGAAGATCATGATACATTTTGGTACTCCCAGGATGGATTGCAAACGGTGTGTTGTGCACCTCCATCATGATTTTATACTTTAAATCAGGGTCGTTAAGAACACAAAGTCTGGAGTTGACTCAAAGTATTCCTTCTTCATCGATTCTTGCTCCAAAGATCGCACCTTCTTGCACTTTCTTCCTCATATGCATCGACTCCGGATTCGTAATTTGAGCGACTTTTAATTTTATCAATTAAAGTCTGGTTCTACTCGTATATTTGCCATCATCACGTGGGACCCTGGAGTCTTTATCTCTATCTCCATCCTTTGCAAGTCATACAAAATAGGCCTTTGCGTTGACAATATTGCACTCGTACCCTCATATGATCTTCTACTCAATGCGTCAGCTACCACGTTCGCTTTTCCAAGATGGTATTGTTTGGTATGATCATAATCTTTCAACAGTTCAAGCCAACGTCATTGTCCCATGTTGAGTTCCTTTTGAGTGAAGAAATATTTGAGGCTTTTATGATCCGTAAAGATCTCCACTTTCTCCCCATACAAGTAATGCCTCCAAATTTTAAGTGCGAAGACGACAACTGCTAACTCTAGGTCATGAGTAGGATAATTCCTCTCATATTCTTTGAGTTGTCGTGAGGCATAGGCTATGACTTTCCCATGTTGCATGAGAACACATCCTAACCCTTTGGCCGAAGCATCACTGTAGATGACAAATCCCTCCGAACCAGATGGTATTGTCGTAATTGTGTCTTTGAAATGAGTCTCCTCTTGAGTTCTTGAAAACTCTTCTCACATTCCTCGCTCCAACCGAACTTTGTCTCTTTCCGAGTCAACTGAGTTAGTGGAGTAGCGATTCGAGAAAACCCTTCTACGAATCTCCGATAATAACCAGCTAAGTCGAGAAAGCTACGTACTTCGGTCACTGATTTAGGTTGCTCCCAGCTTTGAATAGTTTCAATCTCTGCTGGGTCAACAGATATTCCATGACTTGATACCACGTCCCCAAGGAATGCTACTTTCTCAAGCCAGAACTCGCATTTCTTCAACTTGGCATAAAGCTTGTATTCACGAAGCTTTTGGAGTATCAGCCTCAAGTGTTCCTCGTGATCTTCACGGCTTTTGGAATATATGAGGATGTCATCAATAAAGACGACCATAAAATGATCCAAATATTCCTTGAATACTCAGTTCATCATATCTATGAAGGCAGCAAGAGCATTAGTCAATCCAAAGGACATGACTAGGAATTCATAATGCCCGTACCGAGTTCTGAAAGCCTTCTTTGGAATATCATCGGTTCTAATCTTCAATTGGTGATATCCGGGACGAATATCAATCTTTGAAAAGAATTTGGCTCCTTGCAACTGGTCAAACAGATCATCAATACGTGGCAATGGGTACCTATTTTTGATGGTGACATGATTCAACTCTCGATAATCAATACAAAGTCGCATACTCCCATCTTTCTTCTTCATGAATAGAACAGGAGCACCCCAAGGAGAAGTACTAGGACGAATAAAGCCAATGTCTAACAATTCCTACAGTTGAGTCTTTAACTCCACGAAGTTCAATAGAGCCATTCGATATGGGCTTTGGAAATGGGTTTTGTCACGAAGTTCAAGGTCGATACAAAATTCAATTTCACGCCCGGGGTATGCCAGGAAGTTCTTCAGGGAATACGACAGGAAATTCATTAATAATAGAAATATTATTCAAAACTGACGTATTTTTGTTTAGATCTGTGACATGATCTAAGAAAGCTTGACATCCATTTTTCAATAAACGAATAGTTTTATTGCTTCAGATGACAGTGATTGATTTTAATGGTTTGGTTGTTTTAATTCGCATAATAGGTCGATTAGGAATATGAAAACTAACAACCTTACGAAAACAATCAATTTTTGCATGATGAGTAGTTAACCAATCAATCCCTAGAATTACATCAAATGCAAGTATTTTTAATGCAATAAGATCGACGGGTAATGTGTGGGTACCAACTTGAACCAAACAAGACTTATAAACCGTGGATGTAATGAAGGTTTCTCCCAACGGAGTTTCCACAGATAAGTCAAAGTCTAATTTCTTCGGAGTCAAATTTAATCATTGAGCGCAAGTAGGAGAAATAAAAGAATGGGTAGAACCGGTATCAAATAAAGTGTAGACTTCGCTAGAGTTTATGATAAGCTTACCCGTGATGACCTCATTCGGGTTCCTTGCTCTCTGGGAGATCATAACAAACTCTCTCCCTTGCACTACCGGCTTTGACTTTTCTAGGACAGCCTTTGGTGCCTCCATCCTAGCTGAATTTGTCTTCGGTGAATGACAAAATCGAGCTAAGTGACCTTCTCTTCCACAATTATAACATGCTTTGGACGGCATCGCGCAATTTGGACTGATGTGTCCCTCTCCTCCGCATTTGAAGCATATGATAGGTGGTCTTTCTCCTTCCTTAACAACGGGTCTTTGGTCGACGTCTTTCCATCATTGTTGAATCTCCTCTTCTTGAAATGTCTATTCTTATTGTTTTGGCCCTGATTACCACCGAAGTGGTTACCATTTCTGGCCTGTTGATTCCCTCCACGCTTGTTGTCACCGCTTCGATGACTGCTCTCACTAGTATTATCATTTTTCCGGTTGCCCTCTTTTGGTTGCGTTGACTCGTTATCGCGCTCCACCAACTGAGCCCTATTTACAACATCTGAATACAAACACAGTTTATGATAAATAAGATGTTGACATATTTCCGGCTTCAAACCTCTTAAAAACATTCGCGCCATTCTCTCTTCATTATCCACCAAGTGGGACGCAAACCGGGATAACTCCACAAATTTTGCCTCGTATTGCGACACGGTCATATTGTTTTGCTCCAATTTGATAAACTCCACCTCCTTCATGTGACGAATACTTTCGGGAAAGTATTTGTCGTTGAAACAACTCTTGGAACTTCTCCCAAGACATCTTTAAGACGGCGAGTTGAGTACGTTTTACCGATTCCCACCAAGTCGCCGCCGCCTCCGCGCAACATAAAAGGCTGCAGAAGGAACCTTTTGCTCCTCGGAGCATCCCAAGACATCAAATATCTTGGTGATCGCTTTATCCATGCTTCGCCATAAGTGGTTTTGGCTCTCCTTAAACTCCGGTGGTCCCAGCTCCTTGAATCATTTAGCGGTGACCGCCGAGAGTTTCAAATGTTTCCACCTACATTTTGGACAGAGTCGCTCTCGCTTTCTTTGTTGCATGAATTGCATAAAGCCTCGAACAATCCATCATTCAATCATTTGGTCGGTGTTGTTGTTTGCATGAGGATTGTCGCCTTCCTGATGCACATTCTCCTGATTATTGATATGTGGAGACTCAACAGTCTCTTGTGCTCCATTGCTATTCTCAACATTTTTGGATATCATTTTCAGATACTACCACAAAACAAAGGTTAAGTGACATGTAACATAATATCTCTAAACTCTGACCAACCAATTTAAATACAAAATAAATTTAAGTAGGTCATACTAGCGAAGGAATTCCCCGTCTCTCCCTCCTAGTCTAGTCTCACATCTTAGCCAGGATCATATCCCTAAGCTTTGATACTAATCCGTGATGCCCCAAAATTAGGTATACATCACCCATCTTGGGTCGTCGATACATGGTACAGAATTCAAATACAACTTACTAATACAACTGTCGTGTACAATACGACAAACATAAACTGTGAGTTTGAATACAAATATTATCTACTAGAGATTATACAAACTCAAAAGGAGTCCTCATTACAATTATTATCACACTATTTCACAGGATAGTGAGGACTACTAATGCTATCCTCTGGACCATCACTCCGTTCCCCGACTCGTCCCAAATTATATATTCTTTTTCTCAAGAGATAAAGTGAAACAAAGGGTGAGCTCAACTAGCCCAGTAAGAAATATTATGACTAAGATAATGTAGAATAAATTATCATTAGTCTCCAACAATGTTAAACTAATAAAATATAATAGACATCAAGTTTAACTGCAGCGGAACAAGCAATCAATTAAAAGAGTCAAGTAGAAAATAAAATCTACTATCTTTTATGATTTAAAATGTTTTTCATCACTGCTATCGCTGAGACTCAGCTTAATAAATATTCCACATCATTGAATCACCCCTGCACTACGGCCAAGGATATTCTTTAGTATCACGACCACAATTATCCATGCACAACGGGCCAAGAATATTTTTGTATTCATTAATGGTCATGATCATGCCAACAACTGTCCATCAATGCACTACGGGCCAATGAGAACTTTTACCACATCATTTATAACATTACGGTCATGATTACACCGAATAATCCCTGGTCATAATCATACCAAGTCCATCTATGCATTACAAGCCACAGATGACTTTCAACAAAATATAAACATGAGGATGATGACAATGATATAAGAATTCAATAAAACAAGTTCAAGAATTATTTTATCCAGGAATTATTAACGTCCAAATTGTCAACATGATACTGTTTTGTAGAATAAAATTCAAGAATGAACAGAAGAATATTTCCATGAAAAAATACTGGTTGAAGAGCAAATATCAAGGATATTCTACTAATTTCATGGAGTATAGAAGTCGAAACTTTAACCAACTGAGTATAATAAAGAATGGAATAACAAAAGAAATCACCAGGCATGCGGTACTTCGCATAGACAGGTTATTCCAACAGAATAATAATAACGGAACCAGGTCAGGCAAAATTTGCACCGACAGGATGTTCCAACAGAATAATAAAGACGGAATCAGTCCATTGTAAAACACGCGAGCATGTGATGGTCCAATGAATAATAATAAGAGCGGAACCAAGTCCGGTGTAAAACACATGCATGAGGATGTTCCAACGGAATAATAATAAAAAGATGGAACCAGGTCCGTGTAAAACACATGCATGTGATGTTCCAACGGAATAATAATAAAGACGGAACCAGTCCGGGTATAAAACACATGTAATCGGATGTTCCAATGTAGTAATAATAGAAGAATGTCACCAAGTATAGGGTAAATCACAGATACAAAGCTATTCCAATAGAATAATAAGAATTGGAATAACAATAGTTCTCTTCATGAATAAGAAAGAATAACACTCCTTTACTTAGTACAACAAATAATATTCCCTACCTTAAGAAGAAGAGTCTTTGGATATATAAGTAGTGAAGAAGCGAGAATACTTTTTCTTCTTTCTCTCTATAGTTTATCTCTCTAGAGTTTCAGGTGAATTAAGTAAGAAAATAATGAATGAATGAGCTTCTATTTATATAAAAATAGAATGCATAGTAACTAACTCATGAACTCATCGAGATTGATTTACTTTTAATCGACGGTCCATATTTAAAGCAAAATAAAATATAATATATTCTATTTATAATCTAATAAAATGAATAACTTTATAAAAGATTTTTTACTATGCAAACACTATACGAGCACTATGCAAACACTATGCATAATAAAATATAATATATTCTAATTATTGTCTAACAAAATGATAGCTTTATAAAAGTATTTTGTTTTATATAAAAAGATTTTACTATGCAAAATACTATGCATACACTATGCAACACTATGCATAATAGAATATAATATATTTTATTTATAGAATAACTTTATAAAAGTATTCTGCTTTTATATAAAAGATTTTCTCAGTATTATTATATTAATAATACCAACAAAACCGAGTGACTTATCACTTAAGCATCAATAATTAATATAAGGTGCTACTACGCAACCACGCCAGTATCTTGATACTTTTAACACCGGTGTTTCAACGATTTAACAGTAAAACTTCCGCCGTTATTTTCATAAAGTATTTTTGTCGTTTTCTCAATCCGACAATAATTCCGTTGTGGGGTCCACCAATGATTGTGCCGTTGTACTAATATTTCCTGTTAAAACAAATATTCCTCAACCAAACGAATATTATAAAACAACTTGCGTACTTTGCAAAATTTATAAATATTACCCACAACTATTATATCAATTTCACTCCATAATATTCAAAAATAATATTTATAAAAAATTCATCTTTATTCAAAAAGTTGGGGTTTTACAATAACATAACAACTCTATCTCACAATTTTGAAACTACGTACTGGCTATAAATGGGTATTAGTTGATAGGCTATGAACATTATTTTTAGTTTTCGTTAAAGTTTAGCAGAACTTCATCTGCAAACCGTCATAACTTACGTGCGCGAGGGTGTACATCCCATGGGCCCTGTATTGATCAATATTATATGCAAGAACGATATTATCGTTCACTCTGTCCACCTTGGGCGCATAAAAGTTTTCCCTTGATAGGGATGTTCATACTTAGTCTGGAATCCGAACCAAAACAATTTGATTGGCTACAAAAAGGTTTTATCATGTTCAACGATATTTCTAAATCGTGTTTTAGTGATCAAATAACTTAGACTACTTTATATATATATATATATATATATATATATATATATATATATATATATATATATATATATATCAACATGTGTTTAACTACAATGATTATCCAAGTGAGGACACTTTTATAACCATATTTCAAATTGTAATGTAATATATATAAGAGTTATATAATATAATATCATGTTGATAAATAATGATCGGGTATAATATATACAACAATATGGTTAATAATCTAGTACAATAATAATATAAATCTGAAACTTTCTTACTCATATCCATTGCATAAAGGAAATGCAAAGGTAGGATACTTACAGTCTCATTGCTTACGATTCTGTAACTTAGTTTTTATCTTTTATGTCGAGACCTATCATTAATAAGATCATTCTATCGATTAGAAATACATATCGTAACACATAATACTGTTTATCGCAGTCAGCACATAACCTAATCACATTGTTACATATGTTTAACAGTCATTGGATCACAAACAGACACGTAGCTAGTCAAATTGTATAAGTCCATAACAATTTCTGAAACATGTCGGTGTACCGACGGCTTTATCGGGTAATTATCGAGTCTAAAACTCTATAGTGTAGTTTAATATTCCTTTAGATATTTTAATATCAGTTGTATTATTTTTCATAGCCGTATAATAATTTTTAAATAATTATTATAATTTATTATGATTTTTCAAACTCTGGAATCATTTTTAAATGATTTAAATAGTTCTATTAATATTTAATTAATATTAAACTATTAATGAAACCATTGCCAAAATATTAAAGTTATTTATAATAACTCAAAATAATTTTAAAACACTTTTATTACCCTTAAATGATTTTTAAAATAATTTTTAAATAATTACCATAAATATTTAAATATTAAAGTACTATTTATCAAAATATTAAAAGTCATTAATTATAGCTTAAAATATTTTTAATTCATTTATATCCTTTTAAATGATTTTTAAATTAATAAAACCATTTTTAAACTATTTATTTAATAAATTTAATATCATTAATAATAAATTAATAATCATTAATATTAAATTATTAATGAAATTATCTTTTAAATATTAAAAGTTATATTTTATAACTTAAAACACTTTATTTTCATTTAAAATGATTTTTCTAATATTAAAATCATTTTTAAACTAAATTCTTTAATATAAATATTAAATAACTTTAATATCATTAATAATACTTAATTAATGAAATTTACCTTTAAATATTTGGAAATTTATATTTTATAACTTAAAATATTTTTAAATACCTTATTATTATTTAAAATGATTTTAATATAATAAAATTATTTTTTATTAATTTAATTCATTTATTAAATAACTTAATCATTATTAATATTAATTTATTAATGAATTTCATCACAAAATATTAAAAGTCATTAAAAATAATTTAAAATATTTTCTTATATCATAATATAATTTTAAATGATTTTCAAATATTAAAATAATTTTAAATAATTTATTTAATATTATAATTAAATAAATTAAATACCATTAATATTTCAAAATATTAAATATTTATGAAATATATTCAAAATAATTAAAAACTAATTTTTGGAATTTAAATTTAATTTTTAATAATTTATTTTGTATTTTTAATAATTTAAAACTATTTTTTTCCATTTAATAAATAAAATAATTGATTTTAGAAATTATCTGTCGCTAAAAGTGGCTTTAGTGACAAAACTGTCGCTGATTGTGTTCTTCAGCAAACCCAGATCTTCAATGCCAGTGCACAATGTACCTACTTTGACCGATTTTAGATCTTTGGTTATCACGATTCTGGGCTTCCTAATGTGTTGGTATTGTAGCATATCTGTAATACTACCATTAACAATCGATATAATGGACATAAAACAACAAATCAGAGAGTTATAGGCCCTTAAATCCCTTGTCAGAGTTGTTCTTCATTTATGGGTTTTCCAGAAATGAAGAACAGTTCATACTGCCTTTTTTCGATCATTATAACTTGCACTACAGATCTGCTTTACGTGATCTAACACTTTCAGTGTATAAACGACATGCAAAAGAAGAGATCTAATACATAAAACACATATAACATCAACAAAATCAATAGATACATGACGGTCAAACGTTGTCAGAAAAATCGCTCTTGAAGGTTTCTGGGTTTTCCAGAAATCTTCATCAGCAGTCGGTCAAGCCTAGTTTGACCGTCGATTACTTTGATCATGTTTGTCATTTAGGTGATCTAAAGGTTTAGAAATGAAGTCAATATAACATACTATAACACGGATACAATAAAACACACAAATCACATAACAAAAACTAGATTGGGACTCATAAACAAGCTGTCAGACCCATCTGGGTAACTTCTAGGTTACCCAGAAACAGAAACCGAACGGTCAACGCCTTTTGACCGATCACTACATCTGATCCATTGCTTTCTAAGGTTCAAGAGTGTTCTGGACTTGTAGTCCGCATGCCATACTATAATATAACTACCCTTAAACATCATAACAGCTTAACAGTAGTGAGATCAAGGCCAGTCAAAGTCACTGCCCGAACATGTTCTTCAGCTTTCTGGGTTTCCCAGAAAATTGATTTCGTGTTCGGTCAACGTACTTTGACCATGAATAACGTTTGATATATACGTTCAATGATCATGAAACAACTTTCAGAATACTAACAACATTACAGAGAACAACTTCAAACCTTTAAAACACCAAAACCATAAACAAACACAGATCTACGAGGATTGACATTTGACTGTCAGACAACAAAAACAAAATTTCCAAATTTTACAAATCTTCAAATCCGAGCCTCTAGATGTTATGGATCTAACATCTAGCAACCCAGATTATCTATTGACACCATAACAACATGTTTTAACACTAAATCATAACATCTAACATAGCATACATGATCAGATGTCTAGGGTTAGCTTTATACCTTCTATTAACAAGCTTTGATTCTTGGCTTCTGATTTGATATAGATGTTAGTGGGTCTTCGTTTTGGGACTGATTTGTCTTATGATTTTGTGGGTTAGAGAGATGTATGGTCTTGGTAGAGAGTTGGTGCTCAAATGGCCAAATAATGGACATGTCTCTCTCTAATACTATATATATAAGCCTTAGATGCAATGTATTGGTGATGTAAAATGGCTGAGATTTTTAATTTAAGTCACATGGATAATCTAGTAGGCCAACAACTCCATATCTTGCTAGATTTATAAGTTACCTCAAATAATGCTAGAGGGGCATTTTAGTCTTTTCGCTTGAAAATTTAATGGCATTTTGGGCAATTAGAAAACCCTTAGGGTTTGACCCTTAGGGTTTAACCCTAAGGTTTTCCAACAATTAGCTTTCTAGAATTACATTTTAAGGTTTAAAATAAAAATAAAAATTAGTTTCTAAAAATAGAAAATTAGGGTTTGTTAATTAGATTAGGTTTCTAATTACTTTATACAGGGTTTAATATCGCTAATTATAATTAACATTGCTAAATTAGTAATTAGGGTTTACAATTTTGATAATTAGGGTTACCAAATTACAATTAGGGTTTCTAATTACCAAATTAGGGTTCTAGATATTAGGGTTTTAAATTATTAATTAGGTTTTCCATAATTAGCAATAAAATCTACTATACATGATATTAATCACATTAACACAATTTTTGACTGATCACAAACTTTAGTTTAGGTTTCAAATTAGGGTTTCTAATTTTAGAAATTAGGGTTTTCTAAATATTAATTAGGGTTACTAATTTTAGAATTAGGGTTTCTAGTTAATTAGAGTTTCCAAAATTAATAAGGGTTTTCCTAATTAACATAGAATCCTATATAACACAGCATAAATCAAATAACACAATTACTACCCCGTCTTAAACGCATATTAACTTTTGAACTAGGGTTTAACCAATTAATATTAGGGTTTTGAAATTCTACACCATAATTGACCAACCATTATCAATACGTACATACAGTACATATTTATAGCACTGAAAAATAAAAATATAATTAATATTATATTATTATTCTCTTTCCTTGCTCAAAATCCAAAATTAGGGTTTGGATTCCATATCTCGATTTATTCTTCATATATAACATTATTAATTAAGTTAAAATAACTAAATTAATTAATCTAACATAAATTTATATAATAAAATAAATAATTATTATAATAATTTTAAAATTATTTCATATATTATTTAAATAATATATAATTATATTTTCACGTAAAATAATTAATAAAAATATTTCTACTATAAAGTTAATTATTATAAGAATATAATTTATAATGAGCAATAATTCTAAAATAAAATTATTTATAATCATTCATGTAATAAATATATTTTATATTCATCACATCAATACATACACATTACCTTGCACGCATTCTCATCTTTAAAATATATTAAAAAAAATTATACGCAAAATTTATGTTTTAAATATATAGAAAATATCGGGTTATTACAAATACGCTTCTTTGTTGCATACTAAGGATATCTTTTGTACCGTTAGAACTGGTGAGGACTTCAATGTTTGAAACTCATTCCACATTTTGTTGGTGTACTTGCATGAGCAGTGCTTTGGTTGAATAACCCATGTAATATGTACAACAATTATGGTGACCAAGTAAGTTTTTGGAGTGCAGGATCACATGTTCCTATGTTATCTTAGAATAGAAAGCTAATTCTTTATATTTGGTCAAATCATGTATATATGGAATCATGTATAAAATGAGTTGAAATATATATATATATATATATATATATATATATATATATATATATATTACTCTTGAAATGCGAAGGAGGTGGTATTCATGTTTTGGTATTTAGGTTGATTATATATATTATATCCATTAAGAAAATTAATTCGTTAAAAAATGAAATGATGATAAAAAGGTTATTTATAATTTAATACGGGTTTATTTTGTAAAATTGATGTAATTGGAGAAATTAATTTTATATTAATATAATTTATAATTAGTAAAATCTTGTAATTGTATTATTATTACTTTTAATTAGATGGACAGAGGAATTTAAAGAGTTATATTTGGAATATAAATTTTGGAGTATTAATAATTGATATAAGGCGATGATTAAAGGCATATTAAATAGATTATGAATTATCTTGGAATTATTAGTTTGGATTATTTTTAATTTGAGGTGAATATATTTAGGTTGTGAATAACGTTTCGTATTTGATATCATTGGTAATTGAGAGTAAGATTTTGTGGAGTGTGTTATAAATGGTTTGGAAGTATCAGGTACGGATTCCATACTCCAATCCTTTGATTATTGTTGTATTCTTTATATCTCGTGATATCTTGTCTTTCGTTTCATTTTTTTTATAATTCTATTGACACTCTTAAATAGAAATTTGATCTTTGATACTTTGGCTTTATTCAGTAATTTGAATTCCTTTCTTTCTATTACAATTTATACAGATTCCGTACTCTTTCAGCGATACTCTTGTTAAATTTGATTTGTTCGTTTGTTTCCTTATTTCGAATTATGTTATGATTTCACATAATTGTTTCATGTGAAATAAATATATTAGTTTCATTTTGGAGTTGATACACATGACTCGTATTTGTACTCTTTGAATTAGGATATCATGTTTAGTATTTATTTTTGATAATTGTAGAGCGGTACATGTTGCTACCTTCATTTTGAGACCTTGTGACTATAATTTGATTTGGTTCAACATGTACATATAGAACCCTTTTGTTTGTATTATGTCGCATATGTTGTGACATAGTATTTTTGTTAGAATATACCGTAGGATATACATGAGTTATAACCACCTGTGGGGGTACCATAGGCATGTCGTCTTTGCACGAGAGGCATGACACTTTTCGTGGCGGTATGATTAGTCCACGGCGTCTCGGTTTTGGGCTCCGGATGAAGTGGGCCATTTGGTGTTTTGTTGTGGGAGGCGTATGGGTTAATCCTATTTTTCTATTATGCGGATTGGTGATGTTGTGCCAAACACACCTATCCGATTTGCATACATTTGGATTCGTGGTCCAATGTGTGATTTGCATGTATGGAATTATTTTGATTGCATGTGTGGCATCATTTTGACTTTTCTGTGTGGCATTGTTTTGATTTGCCTGTGTGGCATCATTTTGACTTGCCTGTGTGGCAATGTATATTTCTGAGCTCACTCGGTATGAAATTAAACTCAACCATTTGGTTC
The DNA here is from genome assembly GCA_020205615.1 of Panax quinquefolius. Taxonomy (NCBI): domain Eukaryota; kingdom Viridiplantae; phylum Streptophyta; class Magnoliopsida; order Apiales; family Araliaceae; genus Panax; species Panax quinquefolius. The sequence continues at coordinate 89,958,863 of CM035160.1, read as the reverse complement.
AGCCTATTATTTCATTGTATTAGTTTTGTTTGTTTCTGTTCAATTCATTGAGTTAGTTACTTCAGTTCATTATTTCTTTACTCTTCTATTGGTTTCGTCAATTCTGTTGATTCAGATATATTCCATTCAGATCTTTGGAAATTATATTTTGTCAGTATATACACTTAAGGTTTTGTTCATTATTTTATCTCAGTTGATTTCGTATATCACTTGTATATCTTTTGTATATGTGCATCCGTACTGGGCAATTGGCTAATGCTGTATTTTTCTTCCGGCAGGTTTATAGGGGTGATTTAGGGCTAGTGTGATGAGAGAGTTGTCTTTGACCATCTAGGTTGTTTCAATTTTTTTTATTTTGGTTATTTTGACTCTGTTTGGAGAATTGTATTTAGTACCTTATTAATGGATCACCAATATTAATATTTTGAGGTTATTAGTGCTTTGTTTACTTATTTTGAGGTTTGTTTTGCTTTGCACGTGACCTCCCTTTCCTTTTCGGGAAGGGGTGTTACAGAGATGGTATCAAAGCTTAGGTTCTTTCTTGTAGAAAACCTATTTAGGTTTGACTTGTTAGTTGTGGGTAAATCACTAGGTAGACGTAGGAGTTTGACTCGATTTTGTTCTCTTTTGGTTGGTCTTGATTTTGACGATGTGTCCTCCACTTTTCGAGTTGTAGTTGATTTGAGAAAGGTGAGATAATTTGTTAAGATTATCATTGTTATGCGTTGGAGCAATAATATTAGTTAATAATTGTGATTGTATCATTGAGGTGAATAAAGCTATACTTTGTGCAGATAAGAAACGATCTTATATGAGATGCGATTATGATATGAGTACTTATATCAGCGAATTTTTTATATTGGAGAATTATTTGTTAGAGTTATTTCAGGTATCAATTATTATGAGATATTAGAATTTAGAATTTGATTTGATTTGGTTTATACTTTAAATTTTATTAAGTTTATGGATAATTTAAGGTATGTGTATCGGTGGGATAATATGATAAAGTGAAAGCTATTAAATACAGAGGATCTCTTATAATTTTGAGGAGTTGTAGAGGTTCGAGGTAATAAGATTAATCTTTTGGAGTAAATCAACTTTCCGGTTATTCTAGTAAGATATTGAAATTATTTTATATGAAAATTCTTTGTGATAGTAAGATGAGATTATGAAATTTGTTGAGTTAAGGTTTGCACTAAGAGAATAATTGATTTATTGAATGATTAGATATATAATAAGTGATGAATCCAATATATTTTAAGAGATTTTGAAAGCAATAGTTTGCTTATGCGGTTAATAGAATATGTGATTTGAAGGTTGATTTGGTGATAAAGAGATCTTAGTAGTAGTATATTTTTTTGTGTAGTATTATTTGAGAACTAATTTGATTGGAGATTATAATATTTTGGAGCTCTTGAGGACTTTGGGAGAGACGTTAGTAATATAGCTTGCATAGTTGTTTTGTTTATTTGATGTCCTTGGAGTTTTGTATGAATTTATGTAAAATAAATAAATATAATTAAAAATAAATTTTTAAATCTTTGTCATGTGTGGAACATAAACGTTTTACGAATTAAAAATAATTTTAAATATTTTGGGTATTCGAATCGTATTTAGATGAAGAATTTTTTTGTGTGTGATTTCGAATTATGTTCTGAAGGGTATGTTTACAAGAATTAAACTCAAAGATATTAGCGACAGCCGCACCAACGGTGGATCATGTGATCTAATTTGATGCAACACGAACAACCTTACCAAGGCTTGACACTGTGAGTCGATTTAATCTTTTACAAGTACATTGATAATTACGTGGACCGATGACTTATCCGCGTTGATCGTTACAAATGGCGGCGCTACGTCTTAACTAAAATTTATGAAGAATTGTGTAATTTAAATAAAAATATTTTTTCTTTGTAAGTTATTTGAATTCCGAGGACGGAATTATTTTTTTTAGGGGTGAAAAATGTAATAACCCATTTTTTTTTAATTAAATATTAATTGATTTTATCTTATACAATTGTATTTAAATTGGAAATTGTAAATGATTTTGTTTCCCTTTTTTTTCTTCCTTGTTTTGTTTGAAAAAAATTAAATCCTTTTAGTAGATAATTAAATAACTGATTAAATTAAAATTGAGGAAGATAATTCCTTTTGTTAAAATCTTGTGGTAAAATCATTCGGAGCGGGAAGCTACTTAGGAGATAGAGGAGTCTATTCGAGCGGAGTATCTGCATCGTTTGATAATTAGGTACGTTCTTTTTTTTTATTCCGGGGACGGAATCCTTTTTAAGTGGTAGGTAATGTAATACCCAGAAAAAAAATAATGATAATAATAAATAACATATAAATTTATTTATCAATTTTTAATATTTTAATTGGACTTTACATTTTATTTGGGTCAAAGTGGTCATTTAATTTATGTGGGCTAATAAGTAGTAATAAGTGATGAATAAATTAAATTAATAAAATTTGGGCCTTAATATTAATTGAACTCAATTAGAAGTTTATTAGAACAAGACCTCTTTATTAATAAGTACTAGACCTAATTTTCATACATCTGAATAAAGTAACTGAAAGAAAAGAGATAGCAGCCGCTGATACAGAAAAATAAAAAGAGGAAGAGATCTAGGCTGTAGTGGTAAAGAGCAGAAAACAAAAGGGTAGACTCTCTCTATTAAGGTAATGTCAGTATGTGATCTCATTGCTTTCTTTTTCTCTGATAAACGAATTTTGATGAATGAATTATTTTAATATTGATATCTATCACATCAGATGGAGATGGTCATTTACTGAATAAAATATGTAATAAATTGATTTTGTTGGTGTACTTGTGTGAGCAGTGCTTTGGTTGAATAACCCATGTAATGTGTACAACAATTATGGTGACCAAGTAAGTTTTTGGAGTGCAGGATCACATGTTCCTATGCTATCTTAGAATAGAAAGCTAATTCTTTATATTTGGTCAAATCATGTATATATGGAATCATGTATAAAATAAGTTGAATATATATATATATATATATATATATATATATATATTTCTCTTGAAACGGAAGGAGGTGGTATTCATGTTTGGTATTTAGGTTGATTATATATATTATATCCATTAAGAAAATTAATTCGTTAAAAATGAAATGATGATAAAAAAGATTATTTATAATTTAATTGGGTTTATTTTGTAATATTGATGTAATTGGAGAAATTAATTTCACATTAATATAATTTATAATTAGTAGGTAACTATAATTGTATTATTATTACTTTTAATTAGATCGGACGGAGGGAATTTAAAGAGTTATATTTGGAATATAAATTTTGGAGATATTAATAATTGATATAAGGCGATGATTAAAGGCATATTAAATAGATTATGAATTATCTTGGAATTATTAGTTTGGATTATTTTTAATTTGAGGTGAATATATTTAGGTTGTGAATAACGTTTCGTATTTGATATCGTTGGCAATTGAGAGTAAGATGTTGTGGAGTGTGCTATAAATGGTTTGGAAGTATCAGGTACGGATTCCATACTCCACTCTTTTGATTATTGTTGTATTCTTTATATATCGTGATATCTTGTCTTTCATTTCATTTTTTTTATAATTCTATTGTCACTCTTAAATAGAAATTTGATCTTTGATACTTTGGCTTTATTCAGTAATTTGAATTTCTTTCTTTCTATTAAGATTTGTACGGATTCTGTACTCTTTCAGCGATACTCTTGTTAAATTTGATTTGTTTGTTTGTTTCCTTATTTCGAATTATGTTATGATTTCACATAATTGTTTCATGTGAAATAAATATATTAGTTTCATTTTGGAGTTGATACACATGACTCGTATTTGTACTCTTTGAATTAGGATATCATGTTTAGTATTTATTTTGATAATTGTAGAAATCGTATATGTTCTTTACCTTCTTTTTGAGACCTTGTGACTATAATTTGATTTGGTTTAACACGTACATATAGAACCCTTTTGTTAGTATTATGTCGCATGTGTTGTGACATAGTATTTTTGTTAGAATATACCGTAGGGTATACATGAGCTATAACCACCTGTGGGGGTACCACGGGCATGTCATCTTGGCACGCGAGGCATAACACTTTCCGTGGCAGTGTGATTAGTCCACGGCGTCTCCGTTTTGGGCTCTAGAGGAAGTGGGCAATTTGGTGTTTTGTTGTGGGAGGCGTATGGGTTAATCCTAGTTTTCTATTATGCGGATTGGTGATGTTGTGCCAAACACACCTATCCGATTTGCATACATTTGGATTCGTGGTCCAATGTGTGATTTGCATGTATGGAATTATTTTGATTGCATGTGTGGCATCATTTTGACTTGTCTGTGTGGCATTGTTTTGATTTGCCTGTGTGGCATCATTTTGACTTGCCTGTGTGGCAATGTATATTTCTGAGCTCACTCGGTATGAAATTAAACTCAACCATTTGGTTCAGCCTATTATTTCATTGTATTAGTTTTGTTTGTTTCTGTTCCGTTCAATTCATTGAGTTAGTTACTTCAGTTCGTTATTTCTTTACTCTTCTATTGGTTTCGTCAATTATGTTGATTCAGATATATTCCATTCAGATCTTTGGAGATTATATTTTGTCATTATATACACTTGAGGTTTTGTTCAGTATTTTATCTCAGTTGATTTCGTATATCACTTGTATATCTGTATCCAAACTGGGCAATTGGCTCATGCTGTGTTTTTCTTCCGGCAGGTTTACAGGGGTGATTCAGGGCTAGTGTGATGAGAGAGTTGTCTTTGACCATCTAGGTTGTTTTGATTTTTTTTTATTTTGGTTATTTTGACTTTGTTTGGAGAATTGTATTTAGTACCTTATTAATGGATCACCAATATTAATATTTTGATGTTATTAGTGCTTTGTTTACTTATTTTGAGGTTTGTTGTGTTTTGCACGTGACCTCCCTTTCCTTTTCGGGAAGGGGGTATTACAATCTTGATACACTACGATCTCTTCGAAGCCTATATATTACATCTCAAGATAAACCTAACAAGTTTGATCTTCTTTTCTATACATTCATTTATAGAATGATATACATTAAGAGCTTAGATCAACCTAACAAAATTGATCTATCACTAAGTCCTTATACAAATATTCCTGGAAGGACTTTACAAATAATCATGAGCATTTATATTTAAACATCAAATCAAAATATGCACTCTCCCAACAAATGCCACTACACCATCACTCCTACTTTTCAACTTCTATTCACATTAAACCCATACACTTCCCATCTCCCAACCTACGTTGGTTTTCCATCCTTTATATGAAATCCAACTATACATATAATCTAATTCATATCAGATATACACACTACACTCCAATCTTAAATCTAATTCATTCCTTACAAAAATTCATTTAATTTGGGACATCTTTACAAAGAGAAAAACACAAATTTATTCAAGGTAAGCACAACTCACTTTTTCCTCAATCTTCTTCTCTTTTATTGATACCAAGTGAGTAGAATACCTTGGATATTGGGTGCCCAAGGAGTGTGTGTTTGATTTCACATATTGGCTAGCAAGATAATACCAAATAAGCTATTTTGGGGAGAGAAAAAAACTCAGTCCGCTCGCCAATTGTTTGATAAAAGTCCTGAACCAATTTTCGAGCCAACACATCATCAAAAACACCATGTCTTCCAACAAAAGACAACGCCCATCCACCTCCACTGCTCGGCCTCAATATGATTATACAAAGTTTGTTAGTGAGAGGGCCGCAGAATGATTCAAGTCATCCATTGACAAGAAAATTTTGGTGCTAGAACGTGGATTGAAGTCGGATGCTAATTTGGATGGTGATATGGCATTGAAAATTGTAGAGTGTAATTGGTTTTAGTTAGTCGAACAACCACTTCCAGCGGCGATCAATATTGTGAAAGAGTTTTACGTTAACGCAATGGAACATGTCAATCATGTAGTCATGGTTCGGGGTAAACCGATGGCATTTTATGTCGATGCTATCAACACATATTTTGGCTTAGAGGCACCACAAACTGACCGATATGAAGATGGTTTACCCGAGTTAGATGAGTTGATTGTCAGATTATACAAAGTTTGTTAGTGAGAGGGCCGCAGAATAATTCAAGTCATCCATTGACAAGAAAATTTTGGTGCTAGACGTGGATTGAAGTCGGATGCTAATTTGGATGGTGATATGGCATTGAAAATTGTAGAGTGTAATTGGTTTTAGTTAGTCGAACAACCACTTCCAGCGGCGATCAATATTGTGAATGAGTTTTACGTTAACGCAATGGAATATGTCAATCATGTAGTCATGGTTTGGGGTAAACCGATGGCATTTTATGTCGATGCTATCAACGCATATTTTGGCTTAGAGGCACCACAAACTGACCGATATGAAGATGGTTTACCCGAGTTAGATGAGTTGATTGTCAGATTATGCAAACCAGGAACTCAATGGGTAATTCAAGCCGGAACGGATGAAAAGATAAGTTTTCCCCACTCAGCACTTAGTCGATATGGAAAAGCTTGGAATGCATTTATGTGTGCCCATTTAATGCCCACTCGCCACCAAAACGATGTAACTAAGGCATGGGCTCGGCTATTATATGGGATTGTTCATTACCATTTCCGTGTGAATAACTCCATTGCATTCTAAAATGTCGATGTGGGGGAGTGTATTCAAGAATCCATTGACTGGTTGTTACGAGGGAGTACTACGGGAGGTTTGCTGCATGGTTTCTTAATCACTGATTTATGCCATAAAGCTGGAGTGCAGTGGCAACCTTCCGAACCTGTCCAACAACCGATGGCTATTATCGATCATGCAACAATTGAGAGGTGCAAGGCATGGGATGGGGCGAAATCACATCCACGTGGAGAAGGCTATATTATGATCTGGCAACCCTCACCACCAGTTGGAGCGGAACCAATGCAAGAGCAACCACCTCGGGCTTCACGAAATCAATTTATATGGTTGACCCAGCGTCAAGATTTAATGCATCAGTACAATGCCAATGCATTCAACACGCTTGCCGATGCGCTTTCCCGCTGCAATTCTAGTGCACATCCGGTGGTCATGCCTATTCCTCCGATTCTGCCAACATATCCTCCTTCGGATGACGAGCAGTAACTCGTTCTTAGGGAAGTCCTCATACTTTTATTTGATTTATTTTGACGTAATGAGGACATTACTTGAGTTAAGTTTGGGGGATTATGTTTCTGCTTGGTTAATTAGTGAAATTTTTCAAGAACCATGTTAGTTAGTGTAGTAATAAGTTGTTTAGTCTTTATAATTGTTCGTATTCATGGCAGTTTAAAAAAAACAACAAAAATATTTTGCATGTAGGTTGCATGAATCCAGTTATTAGATTGTATACGTTGATTCTTGGCCTATGATGAGATTGAAATTTTGTAGACAAGTACATTACTAAGTATGAGAACTTTGATGTAGTTTCTGTTATGATTTGGATCTTGTTCTGATTTGAAACTGGTATAATACGGGTAGCACGTTAATAACATATGTGTTAATGGATTAGTTCAAATTGTTACATAAGGATTTTCTAAAGGATAATGCTAGTGTAAACGAGAAAGTGACAAGGATAGGCAGTGAAAGCAAAAATTAGGCAAGAACCTAAGTTTGGGAAAAAATATGGGGTATATAAGCTTTATAAAAAAAATTAAAAAAAAAAATAAACACCATGGCTAGTTTTGTTTCGAGGCCTTTGTTACTTGAGCAAGTACGCCCGTAGGGGTGTCTTAACACCTAGTGCCCTAAGGTCTTTTATGGTCTGGGAGTCGTTGGTTAAAAGTTCGCTAAGGGGTAGCACTGTTAGCCTAATGGAATAAGACACTGCACAGTCATGTTTTAAAAAAAATATGGTGGATATGTGAAACGGGAAAAGAGCAAAAAGCCCCCGTGAAAAAAAAAGTATATCTATATATATAAACTATAAGTACCCTATGTGAACCCTTGATAGTGGTAATTGTTTAGTTTTAGATGGAACTTGTCTGCCTTTGAACTTTTTGAGTTTGTGCTGTATAATTCCTTATAAGAAATTGATTATGTATTGAATTTGAGTCGATATCAGTTAGCATGGGTGTTGAACACACACACACTATACTAGTGTTAACAGTTTAAGATGCAAGGATTGGTAAGGAATTGCAGAGTGGTTTTGATATGAAGTTTTGATATGTTTATTTAATTTTTTTGAGGCTGTATGAGTAAGTTGTTTACTGTCTTATAACTGGATTCTTAGTATGTAGTTGTTAATTGTATCTCATGTTGCTTGAGGACAAGCAAGGTTAAAGTTTGGGGTAATTTGATGAGTAGGTTTTTAACCTATGATTTGCATTCATTTAGCTTGTTATCTTGTTAGTTTTTGGTTTCTTTTATGTTACTTTTGATGGGTTTTGTGCTTAATGTAGGATATTCAGTATGCGTATCAATTTTCTATCATTGGAAGGATTTTTGAGCAATTTTGGTTGTTCTGGACGCCTAGCGTGGACCGCGTTGTGATGCTTAGTAGAGTAGTGTGGGGCGCGCTGGTGCGTGGACTTCTCCTGGTGCAGTAGCGTGGGCCGCGCTGTTAGAAAGCAATTAAGTAATTATGTGCTGGAAGATGGGCATTATGGGATCTATTAATTCTTTATGTAATATGATCATAATAGGATTGTCGGATGGTTGTTATTTCATTTTGTGGGAGTCTTTGACTAATGACTTGGTGTTGAAAAGGATTTAGATTTCTATTTGAATTTCTATGTGATGAGTTATAGTTGGATTAGGATTGGTGGTATGAAGCTGAGTTGAGGCCATTTTTATGTTAAGTGTTGGAAAAAGTGGGAGACATTCGGACACAGTTCGAGAACGAGATTGAAATGCAAGAGCTTGGAGGAATGAAGAGGAAGAAGAATTTCATGAAGATTTCAGATTTGAAGGGCGAGAAGGGTGGTGTATTATTATTCTCCTTTTATTTTAAATTGTGTAATTGGGATGATATTTTCTTTTATTTATTCAGTATTTAATTCATTAGTTATGAACTAAATTACTTATTAGGCTTATAATGGATCTTTAAGTGGAACGATGATTATGTAATCTTTGGTTTTCAGTTTAATAAGCTATTATGCAGATTATCTATATTAATTTGAGCTTGAATTTATGAATTGTCTGATCAACAATTTTATGTGGATTTGTATGAATTCGAGAGATGAAATATGAATCTAGACTTAATTAATATAGCATGTGTTCTTGATTTATGTGAATGAACAAAATCTTGATGTATGTTAGGGTAGAGATATGTTTGACATCGCATGTAATCATATGAAGAACTTGAATGTAAACAACCTTCTTTAAGTGTAATTCACATAGAGATATAGTGAGTTAGTTGATTAAGGTGTTTAACACAATTTTATCTTAATTGTGGATTTGGGTTAATACGGTATTAGTACATAGAGAGGTGGTTAGTACTACTTATGTGTTCTTGATTAATAAACTGGGATAGTGAATTAAACTGGAATAAGGTATATTAATCAGAGTGATGCTTAGAGTGAATTTGTAAGCCTAATTCATATTTGTTTGAAAATTCAGTTTTAGGGTTTTTTTATTTTTATTTAATTTTTTATAATTTTTATTATTTTTACTATAAACTGGAATTTGATTATTTTAATAAAATTAGGATTAATAGAAAATTGGTAATTGTGAAGTTAATTTCTTGCTGAGTCTCTGAGGGAACGATACTCTACTTACTATTATATTACTTGTTGACCACGTATACTTGTGTGTTGTGCGTACTAAGATTTTACCCAATAGTATTACTTAAGGTTATAAATCCTAAATGATGTTACATTAAGTTGATTAAGAATTTAATTCACTCTTCATACGCTTCTCCTTCACTTTACATTCAAAACCTTTCTTTTCTATCTACATTCTAGTGTTGGCATTGTGGAGCCAGCTTCCCTTCTACGACGCACATTTACGCACATGAAGTCAATAATTTCTAAAAACCCAAATTGCCATGCGGTGCCATTCCTAGTTCATTCTACCATTATTTGCATGACATGAGACTTTAGTAGCTCATGACCTTTTGTGGTATGCTATGGTATGACTTACTTTTGCCTTGGAATTTGGTCTTTGGCGCTAAGACTCAAACACCAAAAAATTTTAACAGTTAATTTTTATGTGAGATTCCCGAGCTCATAACTTCTTCGGTATAAGTCCAAATTGACTCATCCAAACGTCATTAGCTCACAAATTACATAATCTACGTGTTCATGCAAGAATTTTACAATTTTGAATCCGTTAACTAAAAATTCACCTTTTAGTTTTTTTAACGAAAACGATAAACGTTCGTGAATGTTCAACGCTCGTTTCTTCGTTCTAAGTCAGAATTTGGTCATTTTAAGTCCGCAACTCTAGAATACCAAATGAGACTATTCTCCATCGAAAATCAACGTTCCCGAGTTCAATATCAAAATTTGACTTCCTTTCCGAGAATTTCACTAATTCGACGATTATCGTCTAATCGTTTGGATTCGACAAAACTTCTTTACTTGAGATTTTTAAACCGTTTCTGTGACATCCTAGATTTTAGAATTTATAAATGAGAATTTTATAAATAAAAGTATTATTTATGAGATATGTTGGGTGTGAGTATGTGTATGTCATATATTGTAGAATATGTGAATTGATGTGAAGAGAATGTTATATATTAATTTTAATATATATAAATATTTAATTGAATTATTTATTGAGTTAAATAAATAAATTTTGTTTTGATTATAGAGTAATGTAATTAATGTAGTAGATTAATTAAATGAATATTTTGTATTTAATTTAATTAATATAATAATTTTATGTTATAGTTTTAATTTAATTGAGATAATTAAATTAGATGAGCTATGTGATGATTGTTACACTAAATTATAATTAACAAGTAAATATAATTATGTGACAATTTGATGAGATTGATTGATGTTAAACCATTGATTAATTAAAATAATGAGTATTTGCCAAACATGGTCTTAGGCTTTTCAAGTTCAAGTTGGTGTAACCTATGTATTAACTAGTAATTAGTATATATAATAATTACTAGGAGTTACATATATTATATATTATTGGTATTGTATATTATATGTATATACTACAAGTTAGTACGTTAGTTTTAGAAAACAAACCAAAGAAAGAAGAAGAGAGTTAGAGAGAGTTGTAGGAGAAGGAGAAGAGGAAGAAAAAGAAGAAGAAGGGAAAGCTTTGAGAAGACAAAACAAGCCCCATCATCATTATCTCCATCTCTCTCTTAAATTCATACTAATAAGGTTATATTCTAAATTCCTTGTTTTAATTATATTTTTATGTTCTTCATAATGTAGTTCTCTGATAATTGTTATATAGAAGTTGTATTGAGAAATTGAGAGAGATAGAGAGAAATAGAGGAATTGAGATGAGCTAGAAGAAGAAGAAGAAAAAGCTAGAAGAATGTAACTTCTAAACTCTTATTTAATCTTTGATTTTTTTTGGGTAGATTTATGTTCTAGGGTAGTAGATCATGCTTAACCTTGTTTGTATAGGTTTAATCTTGGATTATCAAGAATCAAACAAGAGGATTCAAGAAAGAAAATGAAATGGAAAGAAAATTTGAAGAACAAAATTCGTAGGTTTTGAGTAATTGTGGACAAATCTTGTGAAATTCATACTTCTTTGGGTATAATGAGTTAGAAAGTGAGCCTTATATCAAATCGAAGATATGGAAGTAAGATATATTCTGAAAGTGAAATCACATGAAAACTCTTTGTAGATTTCTTGCAATGTCTATTTTAGTAAGGCTGGTCCGAAGGAAAAATAATTTGCCCAGAAAACCAAAACTGTTACGGTTTCTAGCTTTGAACAATTCATATAAATTCGTGTGTTTTGAATTTGAAGAAACTTTAAACTGCAACGTTGTAGATATGGAAGTTTTCTAGCCAGACTCGGGAGATTGAGCCATTTTATGGACCGGATCATGTCCGAAATAAATTGTTTAGTAAGGATGTCCAGAAAATGAAATTTTCTAGACTAGTTGATGAATTACAGAATCTGGTTTAGATGGATAAGGGTCTGACTTTAAGGCCTGGATGAGGTTGTAGTACACTGATTAAGGGTTAATTCTATATAAGAAGGAACAAAAACGGACATGTAACGAAGGAGTTATGTTAAAAACAAAAACAACGTTTTGTTAAAGAAATTGTGAAGATGAGTTTTATAATTCTGTTTGAATTAAGATTTTCGTTGATGATATATTTTGATGATTAAAAATATGTTTTGACATATGTAATGAGTATAGATATGTGTTATCATATTCTATGAATAATTAACCATTTAAGATCAAGAGTTGAGATAAGTTAATGTGTGCACATAACGTGCTCGATAAAATGCCTAAGAGTAATAGTGTTTCTAAACTTTGGTATACAAAGTGTATATCTAATGACTAATATTGGATGTTATGTGCATCTGAGTATAAAAAGATGATAATACAAGAATAATAATGGAAAGAAATTGAAAATGGCGATTTTTGATTTTTGAAGGAAAATTAAACTTGTAAATAATATGTTGAATATGCATTTTTGAAACCAAAGTGGTATAATAAAATGGTGTGATATATGCACATTAAACTAAAAGTGTGATAGTCTAGCATGTGTGGTGATGAAAATGAAAATAAAACCGAGTTGCATATAAAACACAGTTAGATGTCTATAAAGATATTATAAAGGATAATAAGATAAAGTAAGGTCTTAGAATATATTTGACCATGAGATCGAGTATTGATTTTTGTTTATTATCAATCTCACATACAGTGTAGGTTGTGCAAGGACGCGAAGTATTAGCGTGTTGGTAAAACGCCGGTAAAGGCATGTCTTTCAGTTCCTTTTTGCTATGTGAACTTGATGATGATCTGCTTTAAAATTTTAGTGTATGATGTATTATATATGTCAAAAGTATGAAATGTGAAAGTCAATCTATGACTATGATGATTGAACTATGAATGTTGATTGAGTAAGGAACTTAATCTTTATAGTTGTTATGTGAACTACAACATGTATGCTATGTTTGTCTATGATTATTCTTGTATGTTGAGCATGTTATTATGTGCTACGTGATGCATGAAAACTGTTAGATTTTGCTGAGCTGTCGAGCTCATTCTTGCAAATAACCATTTTTGCAGATTCAAGAATTGAAGGTAACGCTATGTGCTACTTGATTGTTATGGATCAAAAGTGATATATGAAGATTTAATATCCTAGCTAAGTTGTTGTTCTTGTAGACCATGTCTAATGTTTCGGTAAATGTATTAATGTTGTATTGTTATATCGTTTTGCGATGTAAACTCTTGTAGTATTAAAATGATTCTGAGATATTTAGATGTAAAGGTTGAAAGTTTTGGGAACGAGAATAGTTTGTAATAAAAAAATTTTAATTATTCCGCATATTTCAATGGTTGTATTATCATTTAATGATGTAAAATTAGAGGTTGAATATATTATTAACGACTGAAATCGAGAATTAAATTGTATAAATTTTGGGGTCGTTACAGTTTCAAATGGATTCATTCCATCATATTAACATCTTAACATACATATTACATTAACTTATTTACATGATAAGTTATTACTTGTTTTTCATAAGTTTAGAACTTATAAAAGTATAAACTACTTATGACTTCATTTCACATGACTTATTATAGATTAAGTCTTTTAACCACCATTCTCACATCTCCTTCTCATACCATCTTATTAAGGTAAACATATGACAAGTTCATATAAGCTCTTCATAAGTTCATAACTTAATTAAGTTTGAATTACTTATTCATGACTTATACGGCTAAAGTCCATTGATTAATCATTCTTATCATTCCTTAGCATACATATTCTACCACTACCCACTTCTCTAACAATGGAAGAGAAAGAGAATCATGGTTTAGATTCTTACCCTTGAAGATCACTTGATTAAGTCTTAATCTTCTTCTTGCTTATGAAAGACTAGCTTCCAAGCTTTTCTAGCTTATTATCTCTAACCAATAAGCTCTCAACTTGTTGGATGAAAATGAACAACCAATAAAATGAAATCCATACTTGCTATTTATAGAACTTCCTAAGTTAGGGTAGTTTGGTCATTAGATCATCCCACCTCCTTACTATTCAATACCTAGCTATTAAGTTAACTTGGCCACCACATTTATTTAGCCACTAAGTCACTTGATCATCAAATTAATTACTTGGCCATAACAACACTTTTCCATTAAGTTAACTTAAATTATCATTTGCTTAACCCTTAAGTCTACTTGCTCATCACACTTGTTTCTTGGCCACCAAGATCACCCATGTGATCATGGGTTGCCCCATGGGTCACCCTAACCCATTGAATTAATGGTTTGGGCTTTAAGGTTTAACTAGCTTACTTATGCTTTTGGGCTTCCATTAATTTACTTTGAACTTTCCTATAACCAATATTTGGGCTTTAACATTAGTTTACATTGGGCTTAACGCAATCCCAATTAAACTATACACTTCTTACATAATCCTACAATTATAATTACATATGGCTTAAAGCCTTAAAACGTATTATATACGTATTAATCTCATATTCTAACTCGTATACTCAATCATATATGACATACCATCATTCATACATACTCGTATAATACCTCGTATCCTACTCATATTCATTACCTCGTACAATACCTACGTATTATACGATCATCGCTTTAATTCATTATACACATTTAAATTCCTCCTCGGAAATCACTTTCCCTAACCGTTAGGTTTTAAGTCCGCAGGCGAAAAACTGTCTTTGCCATAACTAAAATATTATTGGATATTCTATCTTACCTCGATATTTTATCGTTACGTATTTCTTGGAAATTCAAAAATAATTCCCGAACAGAAATGCATGAACGGTGTTTTTTGTAAAATTTCTCGGAAAGCTTTTATTTTCGTCTTGGAAATTCTAACACTTTAATTCTACCACGTAGCCAAAATACTACGACGTTCCGACGTTTCTAGGTCATAGAACGACCTTCAAATAGCTTACTCACTTAAATAATCAATTAAATTTATTAAATACACATAATCAAATAAAAATTTAATTCTCATAAAAATTTAATTTTCTAAAAGCATAATATCCGAGAGTGTTTACTTATATATATATATATATATATATATATATATATATATATATATATATATTTACTACTTTTATATAAATCTACTTTAACTGCTTTCATAATGTAGATATTTAACCTTCTAGTCCGTGGACTAGATTTGCCTAAATCAAGCTATTTCTAACTTTGACCGGTTCAAAAGTGACTAATTAAACTGGAACCGTCGAAGCTAGAATAGTTTAGATTTATTCAAATCTAGTTCTTTTTCTAGCTTTTGTACATATTACTCTTTCATGTGAGCTTAGGAATCATGTGATCGAAGATTCAGCATCTGAATCTAGATTCGGTTCCCACGATGGACATTTCTCAGCTGTAATTAGCTTGCAAATCATCTACGGTGTCTGGATATCCTTAGATGGCTCTCATGTCCACAAGGAGTTCGGCACTGCTATGTATTTTATTTTCTCGAAGATGTATCGCATCTCAAAAATAAAAGCAATCAATTCGAATACATAATAAAATGGAAGTATCAAAGGCCTCAATTACTATTGAGCATAAGGGTTTGAAAATATGTTTTCCAAAACATCACTGCTATATGTTGTTAAAATTGAACTTTTATATACAAGTTAAACCATTTGTATATAGGTGCAAACGAGACATATCACTACTTCTAGATAATTGCACATAGGTCCAACACACATACACACACACACAGATAAAAAGTTAATTGAAAAGTTGCTGTAACCGTATTTTCACAGAAGTCGGGGGTTGCCTAACACAATCCCTCCGCTTAATCAAGCCCCCGAACCTAATGAATCTCGGTTTCCAAGACCAGTTAAACAATGTCCAACCATTGAGTCTTTGTGCAAACCTTTTCGAAAGCGGTTGAGTTGGTACAACCATTTCAAATCTACCAACTGGCGACTCTAAGTCAAATCGTCGACATTCATATGTCAGACCTTTTCAAACTTGTCTTTTCAGACAAAACTTGTAACAACCCCAAAATAGGTTCATTCCATCCAACCCATTCTGAGTCGCCAAATACATGGTACAGAAACAACTACAACTTTATTACAACAATTGTCGTGCAAAATACAACAACACATATGCTGTGAGTTTGGATACAAATATATACCAATCAGAGTACGTCACAATGACACCTTACATAAAGGTATAGTCAAAACCTGTTTTAGAAATTAGAATCTGTGGGAAGTGCTCAAGGAAACCTTCGTACATGGGAGGCCATGCTTTTAGGTTATGGTAGATATCATATGGCCACGTAATTATCCTTGGTCAATTCTAATAGACCCCAAAAGAAAAACGAGAAGATTACTATCATATTCTTCCCAATGGTGAGTCTTTTCTCGACATATCATTATCTCCATTTTGTCTCTAATTGGGTATTATACTCCAAACAAACACCAAGATTATATAGGTAGTGCTTGTAAATATACTCAAAGAAGTGGATGTGCACAACCTTGTCTTATGATAACACGAGTTTGTATGTCATTAGACATCTTGTATGATAGTGACAAAACACCCTTCCAAGTTAAATTCACCTCACCCTCAACATCTATAAACCACCACTCTATTCTCTCGCTATCCCCGCCGACCCAAATTTACACTTTTATTACCGAGAGGAATTGTGAAACAAAGGGTGAGCACAACTAGCTCAATAAAGAATATTATGACTAAAGATAAATAAATTATCAATAGTCTTCATCAAGAATAAATAAGAGATTTAGAACATATGGTAGATGATAAAACTTTTCAACCATAGTCATAATGGAATGAAGCAATCCATTAGAAGAGTCAAATAGACTATAAAGTCTATTGTCTTCTCCATGTTAAAATCCACCAACAATGTTTTATCCTCGTAACATCAATCAACAATTTCGCCCACAATCACGTGTATAACTCATAATCGAAATTGTAGTTCTAAATTCTTTCCTCATCCAAGACAAAGATAATTTTCATCACTTGTTTTACCGAAACATCAAAGATCATGGTTATACCAAATCACAGTTCTGTTCAAATCATACTAATAAATTCATCTTTGCACCATGGGCCAAAGATATTCATCAACAGATTCATCTTTACACTACAAAGCAAAGATATTCAACAACGGTCAGTCATCTTTGCATTACAAGCCAAAGATATTCATCAATAATTCATCTTTGCACTACACAAAGCAAAAGATATTCAACAATGTGTCATCTTTGCATTTCGAGCAAAAGATATTCATCAATAATTCATCTTTGCACTACTTAGGCTAAAGATATTCAACAAGCAAAAGTCATCTTTGCATTACGAGCAAAAGATATTCATCAATAATTCATTTTGACCTCTTGGCTAAAGATATTCAACAATGTGTCATCTTTGCATTACGAGCAAAAGATATTCATCAATAATTCATCTTTGCACTCATCGGCTAAAGATATTCATCACTTGGTCATGTTCATTTAAACACTGCTCATCTTTGCACTATGTGCCAAAGATATTCTTCGTAAATCATTCATCTTTGCATTGATTTTATCCACGTCCAAAAAATACCTCAAAAATAATCATAGTGGTGTAAAATTCAAGAATGATCAAAACATGGATACAATCAAAGCTAGTATCCGTAATAGATATTTTAGACTTAAAAGAAAAATTTTCATTTTTAGGTGAATAGTGTCGATTCGTGAATAGTGCCAGATATCGTGAATAAAGTCTTGCAGTATACGTGAATAGTAACTCCGACACCAAAAGATAGAAATTCCACAAAAAAAAAAACATCTTCACGCTTCATAAATAGTACTCGTGAATAGTAACTCGTGAATAGTAACTCATGAATAGTAACTCGTGAATAGTAACTCATGAATAGTAACCCCGACATGAAAAAGTTCCAAATTTGATAAAAAGTTCCAACCAATATTTCAAAGATAATGATATCAAGAAATAATATCATCTGAGAAGAAAATAACATCCCTTACCTCGAAAGACAGTACTTCTAGTTGAAACACCGGATATAGTGCTGAAGGGAACTTGCACCGTCTAACAATACTCAAAGTATACTCAAAATACTCACAAGAATACGCTCGATAATATAGAGAGAGAAAGAGAGAAAACTTGTTTCTGGTGTGATTTTCAATTCTAACTTAGCCCTCTATTTATAGGAAAATGTTAGCACGCCGAAGCAGACTTAACCTGCAACCTGATGGCTTTACCTGCTACTATTCCACCCACCAAAAATCAGCCATCTTCCCCAACAACCAAGAGTGGGGCCCACTCAATTCTAGAATTTTCCACCAAAACCTAATTTCCGAATCAGTTACCTCTTAAAATTCATAACAAATCATTCGTTCTTTTTTAACGGTTCAAAATTTGTGGACATATACTCAACTTATGTATGTATAACATATCCAAAAATTACAACGATCCAACGGTCGGATCAAAATTTATAACTCACTTAATATAGTTGAAGAACATCGATTTTTGGACTATTAGTCCTTCTGGACCGATTTCATTCAAAATTTCACCAATTTAAATATCTATAAAGAATTTTTGGGTGATTCAAATTTCTACAGCTTAGCTTACTTCTAGGGCTTTCTTTTTGATATATGGCTCATCTCTTAACTCATTATACATTAAAGAGTTATGGATTTTACAAAATCAAGTAATAAACTAATTTTTCCGAAAATCCCATATTTTGTTCTCCATTTCGACAAATACCGATGATAAAACACCTCATCATTAATTCCTTCACTTATAACCACATAAATAAATCCATCATTTATATCCACATCAAATAAATATTTTCTTATCATATGAATTAATAATTAATTATTCACAAATAATATTACGTAATCACATTTATGACAACCAAAGTAGCTCCTCAGGAAGAGGGCTTTCAATAAGAATTTCTCTCCTTCGGGCGCCGCAATTAGGTGACCAAACCCTCCTCGATGTAACTTTCTAGACATTGCCAATAATGCTATCTAATAATATTATTCAAATAATATGAATTATTGATCGATAATGGGAAATATTTGGCGTTGATAATTATTGAACAACAATAATATAAAATATCAACACAAAGAATTATTGAATCAATAAAATAAAATATTGAACAAGAATTATCAGTAATAATTATTGAGTAGTGCCTTCTCACGTAAGAATCAATAATTGAAAAAATCTCGTGTAATACCGTAAAGCTCATCGCAACAACGCAGTATTATTTTTACTTTACCAACCGGTATTCCAACAAAGTGTTAATTCAGTAACGATTACGCCGTTATTTATAAAAACTCAAATTTGTCGCTTTCTCCATCCGGATAGTTATTACATTATGGGGCCCACAATATTTGCAACGGCCGTCGTATTAATATTCTCCAACGTAAAGAATATTCCACGACCAAACGAATATTCTCCGACAACAATGAATACTTTATACCCCTTGCGTATTTTGAAAAAAAAATTCATATATCACCCTTAACTTTAACTTTTATCAATTTAACCATTTACTGAATAGAAAAATTGAATACTTTTATTTCATAAAATTCGGGGTCTTACAAAACTCACCCAAAATGAGAACACCAAGAGACAAGCATAGAAAGGGACACAAAATTTCTCGATGTCGACAATAATTTTTTATGAATCATCTTAGTTTTAATATTAAAAATTTCTTGAATTGACTTTTAAAAGTTTGTAATGATGTTAGAGTTTGAAACAGAAAGAATAGGATATTTTATCTTCTGTTGAATTGCCAATAATGATATTCTTATATAAGTTAGTTGGTAATAAGTATCTCTCTTTTATTCTATAAAAAAAAGAGTAAAATATACTGACACCCCCTGTAGATAATCATAATAATACTCACCACCCTTCTAGTTTTTCAAGTAGCAATCACCAAGACTCTCTCTAGTCTACAATATGTAACATTCACTACCCTAAGTATGGTTGTCAATTAACTAATATTTAAAAATATTTTAATAGAATGTCTAATACACCCTTCAAGTTATAATGTTTAATTTCTCCACTAAATATAAATTTGTATATCATAATTTTTACTTTACTTGATCTAATTAATTAAATCATGAAATTGTGTAATAAATAACATAAAAGTCAAAAAATAATAAATATTCATTTTATCGTGAAAATAAAGTCATACAATTTTTACTAATTAAATATCTCAAATATTAAATTTACGTGATATATATTCAAATATATTTTTTGTAATTAAAAGTATAATGTTAATACCCATAAAATTACAAATTAACACAATAAAATAATAATACTTTTTTCAAATATTAAAATTTACGTAAATAAACTTATTATTACAATTTAAACTAATCTTATTACTCATATAAAAAAAGTATTAAAAATTATATTAATTATTTTTCTCATATATTAAACTAAACATAAGTCACACTTAAACATAATTATTTATGTAAAAATGACAAATGTTATTACTCAAAAAAAAAATATTAAAGAATTTTTTTACAAGATAGAGGTAGTAATAAATATAATTATATTTTTTATTTAACATTGTATAAAAACAACGTCAATCAGTATACTAAAAAAATGTAATCAAAATCATAAACATCCCAATTTTTTATATATACTCAATAAAATTTAACATATAAAAATTATAATATGAAACTAAAATTCAAATAATATTTTTTGTTGTTAATCACCAAAAACTAAACTATCAATATACTCAATCACTCTAATTAGAATAACTTCATTAATAATTTAATTAAATTTTTTTAATATTTGTATCACTTATCCAAAAATATGTGTTAATTAAACTAAATTAGTTTTTTATAAGTTACCAATAATTTAAATGAGATAGTTTTAATTACAAATAAAACTATAATTAAAATAGATTGTATTAAAAAAGGATAATTAAAAACACACACATATATATATATATATATATATATATATATATATTATTTAGTAATTAAAATTTGATAAAATATAAGGGTAAATATGTAATTTTTTCTATTTAGTCAACCCTAAAAACTTGCAAGGGTACTAACTGTTATTTAAGAAACTAAAAAGAATGTAAGTGTTATTATGATTATCTAGAAGGAGTGTCACTGTATTTTATTCATAAAAAAATCATGATGTTTAACTTTGTCAAATTTAGCGGTAAATGTGTGCAGCTCGAGTTCAGTTTGGAGTTGTACTACCGAGAAATATTGCTTCAACCTCTTTACATTATGATGATGATTTTTTTCTCAATTTCCAAATTATGTTTTTTTAATTTTCAAAACATAAAAGTTGTTCACTTGTCAGTTTCGACGTTAATTACATAACATGGAATAAGTATGAATTTTTGGAGAGATACATAATTATACCGAACAATTTATTGACTAAATCATGTGGACTACATGTGTACATGAACCAAATCAAATAACCCAACAAAACCGAATTAAACCAGTCAGTTTTGCTTCGGTTATATAACTTAATTTGTTCGGTTTGATACTTCTCTAAACCGATCATTATTTTATCAATGCATATTTATTTGCAAGAATTAAAATTTTAAAATTATATTTTTATGTATTATAATTCCAAGACTATCCTATAATCCCAAGACTATTCTAAAATTAAATAGTCACAGTCACATGTTTATTTTATAAAAAATTATTCATTTGATAACTTAAAATAATCATATTATGTTTATTTTATCCAGAATTATTTAAATGATTGGATAAAAACTTACCGTTTGAATTATAATGTCTTTACTACTAATAACAAAGATATCACATTCTTATTAATTTAAATATAAATAAATATGATAAAATCGGTCTTTTTTAAACAAAATTGAAGGTTAATTTTGTTTACAAATTTTAATCCCAACATGATATTAAATAGTCCAAGTCTACTTTTTAAAACAAACAAGAGATGTGAAATTAATAGTCAAATCTTAAGTATAATATTTACAAACAAACATACCTTAATAAACAATAAATTGACTAAATCATGTGAAATTGTGAACTAAGAATATTAGTATACATTATCGAACTGCAATAAATAGTTTATAATACAACCGAAAATCATATTATAAAATTGATGGGATTAACTGCTCAAATGAGGGGATTTTTCAAGCTAACTACAATATTGTACATAATAATTACAAGCAGCATACCTGAAAAATTAATTCACACTTATATTTGCAGGAAGGCAGACATTGGCAGCTTGCTCTTCCACAAGAAGCCCTTCAAGGGCAACTAGCTTTACAATAGACTGACTAGTGAGATGGTGCTTTTGTTGGGCTTCCACAAAGCTTCTCTGCACAATTTGTTGGACCCATTCCTCAACTGCTCGATTATTGCTCGACAACCAAGCCGCCGCAAGAATTTGCACCATTACTTCTTGATCAATCTCCAGCAGGATATCAGATCCGACGGTTTTCCTGAAGCTCTTTTCGATTTCCTTCAATATTTTCTCGGCTAGTGCATCGAAATTAAAAGGCTTGAAGGCGACTTTTTGATCTACTTGGTCCAAGAAATCTTCCAACCAACCATCTGAAGGCTCAGAACTAGAGTCGCTCTCACAGATTCCGTAATCATTTCCATCTTCCATCTCCTCTACAGGGAGATTGAGATCAATGCAGGTCCTTGACACCTTTTGAACGCGTTTTGGTATTGCCAGCGAGTTTTTGCTGTCAATTGCCTTTCTTTTATTCACAGAAGTTTCTTTCATCGGCATTAGCAACACATTGGAGCCCTTAGTTCTGGTCATATCCCCTGCAACACTCTCAACTACAATTTTCATTTGCAAGCCTTTTGCTTCCAGTATTCTTTCCTCTGAAAATTTTGGGGTTCCTTCTACAGAAAGTAAAGTACTGTCATTACTTGAAGTAGTCACAAAGATAACATTGTTTATACTAATTTCCCGCCCATTTGAATCTGGAAATCTGCAGGTTTTAATAGCCTGAGTCAAGCTATGCTGAGTTGGAAAATCGGCTTTATCAATATTTTCAAGGA
This sequence comes from Panax quinquefolius, assembly GCA_020205615.1. Lineage (NCBI taxonomy): Eukaryota > Viridiplantae > Streptophyta > Magnoliopsida > Apiales > Araliaceae > Panax > Panax quinquefolius. The sequence continues at coordinate 89,935,761 of CM035160.1, read as the reverse complement.
GCACTACTGAATGAGGTTTCCTGCTCAACTTCTCGGCAATATCTCCAACAATGGTCTTTCCCCTAAACTGTACACTGCAACTGTTTAAACATTGACGGTCAAATATGGAGTCTGAGGGGGTGAAGAAATTAACGGGGTTCAGATCCACAGACAACAAGTCTCCCCTGCTAATCTCAGCAAGTGCACTAGCTATTCTCCTCTTTCCGACTTTGTCAGGTCCAAGAAAACTGAGCCAAATATCTCCTTTGTGAGTTTGACCACGAAGCCTCCCGTGTCCATTTCTGCAACTGGATACAGTTTCACTGATAGCACAAATGGCTTCGTCTTGCCAGCTGACCTTATCAGCAAGAACTCTCCAGAGGTACTTGAAATCTATCTCATTCATTTGCCCTCCTACCTTGGGACTGGAGTAGGAAGAAGTTTGGGCAATATGATTTGCTGAAGGATTCTTACTAACCCCATCAATATCAGAAGAAACAGACCCTGAAACTTTTAGAAGATGGTTTTTAGAATCTTGAAATTTGGGTGATCTGTTCTCTTGCTCAGAAGATGCATAAAGAGTTCCTAGTCCCAGGTCCGTGGTCACGGAAGTAACAGATGAGCATGATGTAATATCAGAATGGGGCCTCAAACAGCAGAAAGGGTAAGATGGATAACTACGCTTCTTCATCTCTAGCTGCTGGATTTTTGAAATTTCAACCGATACATTTTGTTGAAAACTGGGAATCTCAGCTTTTGAAGTAACTTGTATTTCTATGTTTTGTCTTTGGGGAGAAACTGTTGGCAAGTTCAAGGGCATGCAAGAACTAAGATCCATACATGTGCTTTCATTCGGTATATAACCTTTACCATTACTTTCTGTCCTATTGGCATCAGAACAAAAACTTCCAACACCAGGAATTGGGGACCCAATATGTGATTTATCTTGCTGTAATGACTGCTGATGATGAAGACGCTGGCAGATATCATTCCATTTTCTTTCCAGCCCCATCAATCGTGCATTCAGTACACCACCATCTCTGGCCTGCACTGAAATGATTGAGTGCTTGTTTACACATATGTTTGACGCATTAAATGAATCAAAGAACTTATAAAAAGTTCAAAAAAGTTACACACCTCTGCTGGAACCGCACTGTTGCATGTGTCAGTTTCATCCTTCTGTAACCAAGAAGATAAACTAGGTAGGTGCTGATCAGTAACTGAAACGGTGGATCCTCCCTTCAGAATAACAGAAGCTTCTTGGTCATACTTCTCATTGCACAGGTCGCAACGAGATATGGATTTATTTTTGCTGCTCAATAGATTTTTGAACTCGGATGGTGTTGGAAAGAAGCCACCAAATGGTACAAATGACCCCATCAAGCTGTAAGTATATCATGAGCAGGGAACTGTGAGATCCAATGGGCAAAGATAGTCAGAGGCTAAAATGTATGTATTGATGCATAAATGGATTCTATTGGCATAAACAAATTCTGGAACATCCATAGCTCTAGAAGGTTAAAAACATAAGAAAATGTTACATATGTAAGGGGAAATCAAACAGAAGTAGCATAAAACTAAAGACAAATTCCTAATGTTCTTAGAATACAATATTATAACACTTGGTGCTTCCTTGATTGACCAACCTTTTTAGCAAAAAAAATCCTGGACAAGAACTTGAATAAACCATAGATAGACCAAGAGCAAAATCAAGTAACCTAACAAAAGCAGAGTGAAATTTTAAGTCACTTGACCTCCATCAAATTATCAAGGAAATATAGATGCGCCAAAAAAAAATTAATAGTGTGAACAGACAGCAAGACAAGGGTTGAAAAAACGAAGAAAACTAAGAATATCTCCCTCCCCTTCGTTTAGGATTTCACGCATTGCACTAATTCTCATACTTAGATACCTCATGGAAAATCTCTCTTAGTTTCAAAATATCCAAATATTCAGTGTACTGCATTTTGGGGTTAATCCAATGTTACCTGATAGTTGTTTGATACAGTATGTGGAAAAAAAACAAGAACTAGAAAACGTCACTTTGCATGGTACAGAGTAAGGTAGGGGTAGATTTTATCGAATTGCATAATTGTTATGAAATATGCACCCTGAACTTGTTATGTCGGGAATAACTTTCTTAAATGTTATAGTTAAAACTAGTTGAAATGTTTTTAAGTGAAATGTTATAACATATGCATTTTCAAGGAGGCTACACTATGCCACTGCTTGCTAAATGTCCATTAGGCACGTTCGGCTACGGTAATTGGTATTCCCCATAATTTTCTTATATAATTTATTAAAGTGTTCTAGATTAACCCATGTGATAACTATTAATATTCAAATTTTAGATATTTTAGAGGACATAGTCGACTAACGCTACATTAAAAAAATTGATCCTAGCCATTGGTTCTATGGCCTAAGGACTACATAAAAGGATGCCCTTCATTTGTAAATCATAAAACAAAGTTGTCATCACCTTGTGCAATAGAAGTTCATTGGGATCATCAAATTTAGGAGTTCGAAATGAAAGTGTACAATGTTTTTGAATGTTTGTACCAAAAATAAATTTGTTACCATGTTAGCGTGCTTTCCAGTAACCATGAGTTAATTTCAATATTGAACTTAAGTTAGCCAACACTACTTTAGACACAACCAGGGGCGGATCTAAGGCAGGGCAGGGGGGGCACCTGACCCCACTGAATTTTCAGGGGGTCAGGGGGGCATATTAGAAAAAAATAAAATAAGAGGGTCTAAAGTGAAACTTTTGGCACTTGATGGTCAACTCCAAAAAATAAGAGGGTCTAAAGTGAATTTGCGAAACTTTACCCTTCATAATTTGATGATATGGAACTTTTGGCACTTCATGGTCAACTCCAAAATTATATTGTGGATATAAGAAACGATCCCAATTTTCCAAGTATAAAAGGAATTGGTGAATTGGCTCAAATGTTGGTTCAGAAAAAAAAAGGATGATGTGTATCCCTAAGTCTATTTGTTGCTGAAAGTGGCTCTACTTTTTTCCGTTGCTACTGCAACTGTTGAAAGGATATTTTCAGCCATGAATATCGTGAAGAATGAATTTCGTAACCAAATGGGAGATGAATGGATGAATGACTATTTAGTAACATACATTGAGCGTGATATTTTTGTAACTATTAAAAATAAGGCTATCATGCAACAATTTCAAGCAATGAAACCCCGAAAAATGTTATTATAAATAATATTTGAGAATTGTCTAGTTTTGTAAGTTATTTTATGAAATTTTTATTCGTAAGATTTTTTTTTTCGAGTTTGACCCCACTGAACTATAAGTCTGGATCCGCCCCTGGACACAACCTTAGCAAGGTTTATGGTGCAACCTACAACTACTCTTCCACAGTAACAAAGTATCAAGCTACAACATATTCAATACTTAGAGAAGACGATCAACTCAGTGGGGTTTAGTGTCAACTGGAGTGACAGTTTAGGTTAATAGGTACTTGTTCTATTAAACTTATAAATACTTTTTAAAGAATTATTTTTTTAATATTAAGAAATGGAAATTTGTTTCTTTCTCGATCTTATGTATGATTTAGATCTATAATATTAATTTACTAAATTTAGCAAAAGAAAAATATTAATTTACTAAACCAAACTTCAACATGACATGTATAATTTATTAGCAATTGGATTGCTAGAAATTTAGAAGTTAAGTTTGGTGCTTGTGAACTATGGAGAAGTGACTTGAAAGTAAATTGGAATGGCCTGAAGATAAATTTCATATCTCTAGTTCCTTACAAAGGCAAACTAAATTCTCAGTTAGTCTCCTAGAACTTTTCATATACAATAAAGTCATTTTAGTGCTTTGTCCCACTAACAAGAGCCCGTCCATTTTAAATTCATTGTTTATGTGTGTCAAAAAAAACAACCAACACATCAAACTCCACACTTGGAAAAAGAAAAATAATCACAAAATAGTACTAAATACAACAAGGGACACTCACCTGGATTTCGAGTACGATCCCCCATTAGGTGGTGTTGATGTAGTAATGGGCAGCAGATGCAAATCCCAGTCCTTCTCAATCGAAGGAAATCGAGCAAGGAACTTCAAGTAAGTCTCATAACTCCCAGCTGATCCAATCAACCACAATTTTTCACCATGGACATTTATCAAATCACTCAATCTGGAAACCACATATTTCACAGCATCAACAGAACTTCCATTAGCAAGCAAATCCAATTCCCCAAAATTAACAACAATACCACACCCTGTACATTTCTCAACAACATCACCCAACACCTTAAATTTCAAACCCATCATTTCTTCACTCCCATCATTAGAAACAAATTCCGAAATCTCTGTCCCGATACAATTAACACTAACTCCATCAATTTCAGCTGGTAAACCCCCACCTTTCCCTTTTTCTACAATATCTGTAAACCCATCAAGAGCTTCTTTAGCACAAAATCCAATTAACAACGGGTTTTTCACCTTTTTCTTTACTAAAACTTCCCCAATTCTCCTACAATTTTCATTCGCATTTTCGACCACAAAAGGGAAATTGAAACCATACCTTTTCGGGTCCGAATCAGGTAAATTACAGAGAAATAAAGGCGGTGGATACCTATTTTTGTTGAATCTAGAAATGGTTGGAGGTGGATGAAGAATCGCAAGCTTGATATCGGTGCTCTGGAAACCCACTTCACCAAATACCCGACTCACAATCGGGTCATCAAGAATCGATAAAATAAAGTGTTTGAGCTCTACTTTAACGGAGGAGAGAGAAAATTGGTTCTGGGCTAGCTGGTACAAATGAAACGTTTCGGGGTGTCTCCTTTGATTGGCTTGTGACCGTTTAATCGCCGCCATCAGGGAATTCGAAATCGGCGGCGGAGGCTCGTCGTCTAGGGATTTCGCCGACGGCAATCGGTCCATCGAAACGCCGACGGAGAGCTCCAGCGCCCGGAACTGGAGGCGCGGCGAGTAGGCGCAGCTCCGGGCGCGCGTGCAGGCCTCACGAAGCGTGGAGGTGGGGAGAGACAAGAGAGCCGAGACTGCGTGGAGAGAGGTGGTTTGGGAATGGCTTCGGCGGCGAGCGACGGTGACGGCGTCGTCGAGAGCACGTGCCGCTTCCTCCGTCAAGCATTCCCTTGCTGTACTCACCGGCGTCGGCATCGCCGGCTAGCATATATATATGTATGTATATATGTGCGGGAGTGTGTATCTCAACCAACAACTTCGAAACTAATTAAAAAATTGGAGTGTAGACTTCATTACCTTTTGAATTATTTATTGGGAGAGAAAGAGAAATAGAAAGTGAAAGTATTTTTGTTCTTGTTGGTGAAGTGGGACATACTTAATACAAATGGTGAGCATAGATTCTGTTAAAACAATCGGATCAAAATTCAAAAGGAAAAGAAAATATCTTTCTTTTTTTTCCTTTCTTTTTTCTTCAATAAATACTGAACATCTTTAAAAAATAAATTCGCTATTTTCACAGTAAGAAAGTTAAAAGTAAGACTCATTTATTATTTATTTAAGATAATTGATATTTTCATATCAATTTTTTGATATTTGATGACTCACATATTAGGCGATATATTAAATTTTTTATTAGTTAATATGTGGGTCATATGCTAATAAAATATCAAATATTAATGTGAAAATAATATTTCCCTTTATTTAAAGAGATATTTTAAACTATCACTTTGTGTAAAAAATATTAATTCCTTTTTAGAGTTATAATTATATTTTAGGATATGGGGTATCTCTAAGGTATCCAAGTTATACGGTCCGGATCTTAAGTTTATTTTTTATCTAACATATCTTGCATACCTCCTTTAGTGACGGACCGGGCGATGATTCGGTCCGTCGCTATATATAGAACCGTCGTCTTAACTTTTAGCAACAGACAACCTATAACGATAGACCAAACCTATAGTGACAGACCGAATCGTCGCCCGATCCGTCGCTAAAGGGGTATGCAAATTATGTTAAATAAGGGATAATCTTAAGATCCTGACCGTCAAGCTATATACTCTAGTTTAATAAATTAATTTTATATTAATTTTTGGCAAAATTTAATTGTACGAATAAAAAAATCATATAAAATACTCCTTCCGTCCCATAGTTATAGGCTGATTTCTTTTAGCACATAGTTTAAGAAAATCATTTAAGTGACAATTTTTAACATAAATTTTCCACATATACCCCTTAATATAGAATTAATGAATAAGTTAATACTCATTACTTATCACACTGGAACTCTCAACTTCATTGATTGACGTGTACTGACCATTAAAATCCATAAACTTTAACTAAAGAGAATACAACAACATTAAATGTGGTGATAAAAATAATGACATTGAATGTTGTTTATTCAAAAAAAGAGTAATGGTTGAATATTTATTATAAGGGCATAAAAGTAAAACAATGAACCAACTAAATTTTATAAATAGTAAGTAGCTTATATATTGGAACATCTCAAAATGAAAAATCAGCCTATAACTATGGGACGGAGAGAGAATTAGTTAATATAATTTTTATTTAATTTGAAGTTGTATATGACTAAATAAATATATTTTTTGATAGTTTAGACTTGTTGAACTTTCATAATATGAAGTCATTGATAGACATCCCTAAATTACATGAAAATTGACATATTTAAATATTTTCGTATTTATATTCGTTCGTCAAAAACCTCTTAAGATGGACATTTAACGCTATTAAGTATATTAGTATATATAAATTATTACTATTAGTAATATATAAATTTGGAATTGTTTTAAAATTTTAGAAATTAAGTAAGAAAGTATATTTATCTGTAGTTTTAGAACAATTGAAGTACAGTTTATTTAGATGGAGAAAGAGGACTAATGTGTGTTTTAGATTGAGAAAGGGAAAAGAATGGGAAAAAGTTGGTGGGGAAGAGGAGATTACAGACTACTAGTGGGGAGATGCCGTGTCCACTAGATAACCAAATGGCCCAAATTAACAATTCCACTTGAGTCACTGTCTTTCTTTTCAAGCCTAATAAAAATTAGGAACAATTACATATAATAGTACATTTTAATAAAATAATACAAAAAAAGTACACTCATTAAATATTTACATAATTAATGCAAATACAATACTTAATTACAAAAAGAGTGCAATCCCTTTAATTATGCACACGATTTTCTCCACCATCTCTCCCACAATTTTTTCCCCATCTCTCCCACGATTTTCTCCCACTCCATTTTTCTCCTTTCTCCTCCTTCTCCTCCTCCTCCTCCTCCTCCTCCTCCTCCTCCTCCTCCTCCTCCTCCTCCTCCTCCCCTCCCAACCCTCCCACCTCCGCCCCCTCCTCCTCCTCCCGCCTCAACCTCCTCCCGCCACCTCCCTCCTCCGCCCCTTTCTCCTCCCCGCCCCCCCTCCTCCCGCCCCCTCCCCTCCTCCCTTTGCCTTCCCCTCCTCCCGCCCCCCCCTTGCCCTCCGCCCTGCCCGCCTCACCACCTCCTCTCTCCCTCGCCCCCCTTCCTCCCAGATCCCTCCTCACGCCTCCCTTCTCTCCCCCCTTCCCGCCCCTTTCTCCTCCACCTCCTCTCCCCCACACCCCACCCCACCCCCCCCCCCTCCTCCTCCCGCCTCCTCTCCTCGATCCTCCGCCCCACCGCCACATGGGTCCATTCTTTATTTTCACCCAGAATTTAAATCTTCCGATAAGGTAACCAATTCAGCTTTTATTAGGTTATTAATTTATTTTGGATGTGATGCAGTTGGTAATCAAACTTCATGTAGTTGGTTACCAAATCATTTGATAAGGTAACTAATTCAGTTTTATTAGCTTACTAATATATTTTGAATGTGATGCAGTTGGTAACCAAAATTTATGCAGTTGGTTACTAAACCTTCTGATAAGGTAACCAATTTAGTTTTATTAGGTTACTAATTTATTTTGGATGTGATGCAGTTGGTAATCAAATTTCATATAGTTGGTTACCAAACCATTTGATAAGGTAACCAATTCAGTTTTATTTGATTACCAATTTTATTTTAAATGTGATGCGATTATTTAGTCAAAATTTGTATAAAGGTAACCATTTCAATTTTGTGGGTAACCAAATCGTCAAAAGAAATTAGAATAACTCTAAAATGCATGACCATGATGGCGATGTGGCCAGAGCAGTGTGTGAAGAGATGAGGATGATGAACATTAGCTCCTTCATAATTTTTTATTTTTAATTTTCTCATTTTGATTTGAATTTTGAAATATGGATTTGAAATTGTTGTTAGAGACAAGATTTGAATTTGAATTATTAGTTATCCTTGATTTTAGGTTTCTTTATTAATGTGAATTGTACTATTTTTGTAATATGAGTCCTAATTACACTCTTTTTGTAATTATTTAGTTGATGCACTTTTCTTGTAATTACTTTCTATTTGTTGTATACTTATGTAAAGGACCCTAAAAATTACAGCTTTTTAAGAGAGAAAGAAAAAGAGGAAACAGAGTGAGAAAGGTCTATTTCCAAATCAAAGATTATATTATTTTTAAAGATTTGCAGCGATAAGGTTCCAACTCCAAGCAATAGGGAGGAGGATCAAGATTGGCATTAAATTATGGTTAATATGATGAGTAGAGAGTAATTTGCATCAAGTTAATTTTGATCAATTGATTAATATAGCGTTAACACAAATCGAGAAGTAATATCCCTATTTGCGTGTCAGTACTGTATTGATTAATTGACCAATTTACTATGAAGTTAATTTCATAGTAACCGAATCTGATAGAGTATATTAGTTATGATTGGTTCGGTAAGAAATAATAATTTTTTAGAATTATTTTATTAGACGAAAAATGACAAGATTTTGAGATGTTTTTAGAGTTATAAACCGTTAATATTTTTATATATTTATCTTCATATTCTTAATGTGACACCCCCAAATCTAGGTACTTCCTTTCCACAAGATTTAGTGTTCACTTAATCAAAACATTTATATCTAACTACCCAATCATAATATAATTGAATAATAAAACCTGCACATACATGATTACGTTAATAAAATTATCTCCCAGGTTATCTAACCTTTAAATACAATCATTCAAATGCGGAAATTAAATTATTACATCACATCATTATTAAAAGTCTATCATTATAACGATAAAACAAAATTATAAGTCTTCATCACTTGTACATTTTTCCCTTTCATTTGCTAGTTGTATATTTATTTACCTTCTCAACGATAGCTGCAATAAGTATATAAATATGCAAGAGTGAGCAAACAAAGCTCACTTGAAACAAGAATAAATAACTTTACAACATTTGCCAAATAAGAGGCTAAATAGAACTGAATGATATGTTCTATTAACATTACAATATTTGCTAAATAATAGGCTCAATAGAATTGAATGATATGTTCTATTAACATTACAACATTTGCCAAATAATAGGCTCAATAGAACAGAATGATATGTTCTATTAACATTCTGAAATATACTATTGAGGGTCTAATGACCACGAACCATGTCCACAGTTATAAGTAATCTTTCAACTTTAACTTTAACAATCATATAACTATAAGGACTCCACGTACTTAGGGGGATCAATCCTTCGTACAATGTATTGTGCACAAACATTTCAACGCTAAGTGTAAACCCCTAAAAATAGGGTTGTTCATCTTAGTATTTAGAGTACAAGTCCTCACCAAAGAAAGTTTAGTTTGGATAAGCTTTCAAGGGTAATTTGAAGTTTAACGATCATCAACTAGGGAACTAGTTGAATCAACAATGATTGATAACACAATATTTGTTTAATAACAACATAACTTAGAACATTTAAGAATCATAGGTGAACTGACTATATTCTAGACTCATGCTTGAAATAACTAGAGAGCATAAGTATTGATCAAAATAAAGAAATGGTAAACCTTGGCTTGAATGATAATAAGTTAGGTCTATAATCTTGTCAAATTAGAATTTTAGTTACCGAACATGCATTAGTTGATAGCAAGCTGGAAATAATGCTTACCCCACATGGTAATAAGATATACAAAGTGATTGAACCATTCAACACGAGGAATTAAGGTTCAAGAAACATTTATTATAAAAGAATAAACTAAAGAAACTTGTTTAACTATAAACAAGTTAGAGTAAGTCAACAATGATTAGAATATCAATAATTTAGAATTAAAACATGCTCAATGTAATAGATGAGATTTTAGAACTTGCATCATCATAAATAACTAGATACAAGAAACTTACTCAATGTAAAAAGATAGGTTTAGAAACGCTCTCAATCAAAAGAATGAAGTTACACAATGTAATAATAGAACCAACTCAACGAAAGTGTAGAGTTAGAAAACTTGCCTTGAGTGTAAGCTAAAATATTAAAACTCACGTTCACCTATACACAGTATTAAAACCACAACATCTATTAGACATACTAATATTCACTTTTCAATATAACCCGCATTACTAGCTAAACTTGCTATTTTAGCACAAGTCTTAAGATACCATGCAAATATCAGAAATTATAAGTGTTAACCTTCACAACACATGTTTACTATTCATCATGCTCACTAAGTCCTAATATACCACGTTCATCACTTACTAATCATTTAAGCTTTGAATTTATCAATTACATATCATATTTCTGTTTTAACCTTCTTACTACGTGTATGACGCTTAACCATAACCTTAGACCAAGTGGTAAGGTTTCCCCAAGGTTCTGCAGAAGAAGAAGAAGATTTCGCTCCTTATATATTATTAGGTGGCGCAACTACACCCATACACAAACAGAGTCTGCAGCTTTTTTAGCCTTGGCATCAGGTAGCAATACTATTTACCAGTACATGTAATAAAGGCAAACTCGGCATGAACAGTTGTCGTTTTTAGCCCAACTGCCACGAATTTCACCCACCAAACATTGAAATTAACACGTAAGATAAATATAACAGTATCATAAACATGATTGCTAACATTTTCCATCAATTAAAACAACTTAACAACACTTCTAACTATTTTAATTTCTCAAATTCCATGTTTTTCATATAAAACCCAATTTTTGATATTCATTCTAAAAATCTTCACTGTGAATTCAATACTTAGCCAAATCACACCATTCAAATTACGTTATGCTAGTTTCTTAATGACTAACATAATCAAGCTTCAATTTGAAGTTTAACATAAGAATTGACCATCAAAATTGGTACTTACCTAAGCCATACAAAGAATACATATACTGTCAAAATTTTCTACTGTCAAAATGAAATTAGCATACAAATTTCTTGTTTTAAACATAAATCTAGCATCATAAGCATGTATCATCACAATTACCAAGTATCTATGTAAGACCCCAACTTTTATGAATAAAGATGAATTTTCTATAAATATCATTTTTGAATATTATGGAATGAATTTGATATAATGTTATAGTTGTGGGTAATATTTATAAATTTTGCAAAATACGCAAGTTGTTATATAATATTCGATTGGTGGGGAATATTACGTTTTAACAGGAATATTCGTGACAACGACACAACAATCATAAGGACCCTAATAACGGAATTATTGTCGGATTGAGAAAACGACAAAAATATTTTTTATGAAAATAACTACGAAAGTTTTACCGTTAACTGTTGAAACACCCGGTGTTAAAAGTACGAGAATACGCGTAGTTGCATAAAGAAGTACACACCAGATCGATTATTGATGCTTACGTGAGAAGTCACTCGCTTTTGTTTAATTATTATTACAAGAATGCTTTGACAAGTATCTTCACGTTATTTGATTCAATTATTGTCAATATTTTATAATCAATAATTGAGATGACAAAATTATTAATATTATTATTTGCAATATTAACGATGTCTAGAAGTTCTGTCAAGGAGAGGTTTGGTCACCTAATTGCGCGCCAATGGGGAGAAATCTTTATTGGAAAGCCCCCTCTTTCCCGGGAACGACACAGTCGATTAATATTGTGAATTATAATAATGATGAGGAGTTTTGTTTTATTAGTATTATTAATGTAATAAAAAGAAAAGTTTTTTATATAAAATGTAATACTTTTATAAAGTTATTCGTTTTATTAGACTAATAGTAAAATCTTTTTATATAAAACATAATACTTTTATAAAGTTATCATTTTATTAGACAATAATTAGAATATATTATATTTTTATTATGCATAGTATTTGCATAAGGCTCTGCGATAGTGTTTGCATAGTAAAATCTTTTTGTATAAAACATAATACTTTTATAAAGTTATTGTTTTTATTAGATTATAAATAGAATATATTATATTTTATAGTAAATTAATCTGAACTGCTTAAATTAAATGAATTAGTTACTCACGCATAGTCCATTCTTCTATAAATAGAAGCTCATTCATTCATTATTTCTTACGAATTCACTGAAACTCTAGAGAGAGAAACTATAGAGAGAGTTTTTCTTCTATAATCTTGAGCATATTTCTTTAGAGTTTAAGAAAGCTTTGAGCATAGTGCAAGTTTTCTTTGAGTATATCCTCGCCTACCAATCAAAAATACTCTTCTTTTAAGTAAGGGATATTTATTTGTTACTACTCGTTAGGGTATTCCTTCTTTCTTATTGGTGAAATTCTTTTGTTATTCCATTATTTATTATTTCATTGGAATAACTTTGATATCGCTGGATACCCTATACTTGGTGAAATTCTTCCGTTATTCCATTATTTATTATTCTCATTGGAACATCCTCGCGTGCTTTTACGCATGACAATTCTGGTTCCATTATTTATTATACATTGGAATATCACATCTGTATGCGTTTATGCATGACCGGTTACGTTATTTATTATTCTCATTGGAATAACTCGTCTATGCGGCCTATCGACGCTCGGTGATTTCTTTTGTTATTCCATTCTTTATTATACTCGGTTGGTTAAAGTTTTGACTTCTATACTCCATGAAATTAGTGAAATATCCTTGATATTTTGCGCTTCATCCAAAGATCTTTTCATGAAAATATTCTTCCGAGCATTCTTGAATTTTACTCTACAAAGAAGTATCATGTTGACAATTTGGACGTTATCAGTTCCTAGATAAATTAATTCTTGAACTTGTTTTATTGAATTCTTATATCATTGTCATCATCCTCATGTTTATATTATGTTGAAAGTCATCTCGTGGTTCTGTAGTGCATAGATGGACTTGGTATGATTATGACCAAGAATTATTCGGTATAATCATAACCGTAATGTTATTACAAATGATGTGGTAAAAGTCCTCATTGGCCCGTAGTGCATTGATGGACGATTGTTGGCATGATCATGACCATTGATGAATACACGAATATCCTTGGGTCAGTAGTGCATGGATAATTTGTGGTTGTGATACTAATGAATATCCTCGAATCAGTAAAAGGTGGGGGATGATGTGGATTATTTATTGTCGAGTCTCGCGATAAAAGTCATGAAAAATCTTTTAAATCATAGAAGATAGTAGATTTTATTCTCTACTTGACTCTTCTAATGGATTGCTTGTTCACCGCACTTAAACTTGATGTTTGTTATATTTTATCGCTTTTTAACACTTGTTGAAGGCTAATGATAACTTTATTCGCATTATCTTAGTCATAATATTTCTTACTAGGCTAGTTGAACTCATCCTTTTTTCTTTCATTGTTCTCTTGTGAAATGAGAACGTAGAGAGGACTAGTCGGGGAACAGAGTGATGGTCCAGATAATAGCATTAGTAGTCCTCACTATTCTATGAAATAGTGTGATAATAAATGTAATGAGGACCCCATTGAGTTTGTATATTGTCTAGATGAAAATATTTGTATTAAAACTCATAACATATGTTTAGTCGTATTTTACGATTTTATAATTAAGTTGTATTTGAATTTTGTACCATGTATTTGGCGACTCAATTAGATAGGTGATGTATCTGGATTTTGGGGGGGCGTCATAGTTGGTATCAAAGCTTAGGATATGATCCCCGCTAAGATGTGAGAATAAAACTAGGAGGGAGAGACGGGGAATTCGCGCTAGTATGACCTACCTAAGTTTATTTGGTATTTAATTGGTCGGTCAGAATATAGGGATAATATGTTACATGTCAATTAACCTTTGTTTTGTGGCAGTATCTGAAAATGACATTCGAGAATGTTGAGAATAACAATGGAGCACAGGCGACCATTGATTCACCACATATCAATAATCAGGATAATGTGCATCAGGAAGGCGACAATCCTCATGCAAACAACAACACTGACCAAATGATGAATGATGGAATGTTTAGAAGCTTTATGCAATTCATGCAACAAGAAAGTAGAGAGCGGCTCTGTCCAAAATGTAGGTGGAAACTCTTTGGAAACTCTCGGGACGGTCACCGCTAAACAGTTCAAGGAGCTGGGACCACCGGAGTTTATTGGAGAGCCAAAACCACTTAAGGCGGAAGCATGGATAAAGCAGATCACCAAGATATTTGATGTCTTGGGATGCTCTGAGGAGCAAAAGGTTCCCTTTGCCGCCTTTTTGTTGCGAGGAGAGATAGATTACTGGTGGGAATCGGTAAAGCGTACTCAACCTGCCGCACTGAAGATGTCTTGGGAGAAGTTCCAAGAACTATTCAACGACAAGTACTTTCTCGAAAGTATTTGTCACATAAAAGAGGTAGAGTTAGTTAAGTTGGAACAGAAAAATATGACCGTGTCGCAGTACGAAGCTAAGTTTGCTGAGTTGTCTCGGTTTACATCCCACTTGGTGGATAATGAAGAGAGAATGACGCGGATGTTTTTAAGAGGTTTAAAGCCGGAGATACGTCAACATCTTATTTTTCATAAACTGTGTTTGTATTCAGATGTTGTAAATAGGGCTCAGTTAGTAGAGCGCGATAACAAGTCAACGCAACCAAAAGAGAGCAGCCGGCAAAATGATAATACCAGTGAGAGCAGTCATCGAAGCGGTGACAACAAGCGTGGAGGGAATCAACATGCCAGAATTGGTAACCACTTCGGTGATAATCAGGGCCAAAACAATAAGAATGGACATTTCAAGAAGAGAAGATTCAACAATGATGGAAAGACATCAACACCAACACCCGTTGTTAAGGAAGGAGAACGACCACCTATCATATGCTTCAAATGCGGAGGGGAGGGACACATCACCGGTCAAGCTGATGCGATCCGTCCAAAGCATGTTATAATTATGGAAGAGAAGGTTACTTAGCCCGATTTTGTCGTTCACCGAAGACAAGTTCAGCTACGATGGAGGCCCTAAAGGCCATCCCAGAAAAGTTAAAGCCGGTAGTGCAAGGGAGAGCGTTTGTTGTGACCTCCCAGAAAGCAAGGAACTCGAATGAGGTCATCGCGGGTAAGCTTATCATATACTCTAGCGAAGTCTATACTTTATTTGATACCGGTTCTACCCATTCTTTTATTTCTCCTACTTGCGCTCAACGATTAAATTTGACTCCGGAGAAATTAGACTTTGACTTATCTGTGGAAACTCCGTTAGGAGAAACTTTCATTACATCTACTGTTTATATGTAATGTTTTGTTCAAATCGGTACCCTCACATTACCTGTCGATCTTATTTAATTGAAAATACTTGCATTTGATGTGATTCTAGGGATTGATTGGTTAACTACTCATCATGCTAAAATTAATTGTTTTCGTAAGGTTGTTAGCTTTCATATTCCTAATCAACCAATTATGCGAATTCAAGCGACCAAACCATTAAAATCAATCACGGTCATCTCAAGCAATAAAGCTATTCGTTTATTAAAAAATGGATGTCAAGCTTTCTTAGCTCATGTCATGAATCTAAACAAAAATACGTCAGTTTTGAATGATATTTCTATTGTTAATAAATTCCCTGACGTATTCCCTGAAGAATTCTTGACCTACCCCAGAGCGTGAAATTGAATTTTGTATCGACCTTGAACCCGGTACAAAACCCATTTCCAAAGCCCCATATCGAATGGCTCCTATTGAACTTCAGGAGTTAAAGACCCAATTGCAAGAATTGTTAGACATTGGTTTCATTCGTCCCAAGTATGTCTCCTGGGTGCTCTCTGTTTATTATTCGTGAAGAAGAAAGATGGGAGTATGCGACTTTGTATTGATTATCGGAGTCAATCATGTCACCATAAAAAATAGGTACCCATTGCCACGTATTGATAACCTGTTTGACCAGTTGCAAGGAGCCAAATTCTTTTCAAAGATTGATCTTTGTTCCGGATATCACCAATTGAAGATTAGAACCAATGACATTCCAAAGACGACTTTCAGAACTCGGTACGAGCATTATGAATTCCTAGTCATGTCCTTTGGATTGACTAATGCTCCTGCTGCCTTCGTGGATATGATGAACCGAGTATTCAAGGAATATTTGGATCACTTTGTGGTCGTCTTTATTGATGACATCCTTATTTATTCCAAAAGCCGTGAAGACCATGAGCAACACTTGAGGCTGACACTCCAAAAGCTTCGTGAATACAAGCTTTATGCTAAGTTGAAGAAATGTGAGTTCTGGCTTGAGGAAGTAACATTCCTTGGGCACGTAGTATCAAGTCATGAAATATCTGTTGACCCGGCAAAGATTGACGCAATTCAAAGCTGGGAGCAACCTAAATCAGTAATCGAAGTACATAGATTTCTCGGCTTAGCTGGTTATTATCGGAGATTCGTGGAAGGATTTTCTCGAATAGCTACTCCATTAACTCAGCTGACTCGGAAAGATACAAAGTTCGGTTGGAGCAAAGAATGTGAGAAGAGTTTTCAAGAACTCAAGAGGAGACTCATTTCAGCACCTATTCTGACAAAACAATCTGGCTCGGAGGGATTTTTCATCTACAGTGATGCTTCAGGCAAAGGGTTGGGATGTGTTCTCATGCAACATGGGAAAGTCATAGCCTATGCCTCAAGACAACTCAAAGAATATGAGAGGAATTATCCTACTCATGACCTAGAGTTAGTTAAAATTATTGTCTTCGACTTAAAATTTGGAGGCATTACTTGTATGGGGAGAAGGTGGAGATCTTTACGGATCATAAAAGCCTCAAATATTTCTTCACTCAAAAGGAACTCAACACGCGACAATGACGTTGGCTTGAATCTGTTGAAAGATTATGATCATACCATCCAATACCATCCCGAAAAGCTTAACGTGGTAGCTGACGTATTGAGTAGAAGATCATATGAAAGTACGAGTGCGATATTGTCAACACAAAGGCCCATTTTGTGTGACTTGCAAAGGATGGTGATAGAGTTAAAGACTCCATGGACCCATGTGATGATGGCGAATATACGAGTAGAACCGACTTTAATTTATAAAGTTAAAGCTGCTCAAGCTACAGACCTGGAGCTGATGCATATGAGGAAGAAAGTGCAAGAAGGTGCTATGCCGGAAGCAAGAATCGATGAAGAAGGAATACTTCGAGTCAACTCCAGACTTTGTGTTCCTAATGACCTTGATTTAAAGTATAAAATCATGATGGAGGCACACAACACACCGTTTGCAATCCATCTTGGGAGTACCAAAATATATCATTATATTCGTCATACATTTTGGTGGAGCAATATGAAGAGAGAGATAACACTGTTTATCTCAAGGTGTCTAACTTGTCAAAGAGTTAAAGCGGAGCATCAAGTACCAAAAGGTCCATTGCAACCACTTGAAATTCCAGAATGGAAGTGGGAGCACATTACCATGGATTTCGTTACCGGTCTTCCTAAGGTTTCTCAAGGTATAGATGCGATTTGGGTCATTATTGATAGATTGACCAAGTCTGCTCATTTCTTACCGATACAAGAAAATTATACACTTGAACGTCTTGCTCGTATGTACATAAACGAGATTGTAAGACTGCATGGTATGCCAGTATCAATAGTTTCTGATCGAGACCCAAGATTCACTTCCAGATTTTGGGTTAGTTTGCAGAAAGCTATGTGCATAGATTTATGATTTAGTTTCAAAGATATCATCCTCGACGGATGGGGCGGAGAGGACTATTCAAACTCTTGAAGATTTATTAAGACTCGTGTCCTTGACTTCAAGGGAAGTTGGGATAAGTTCTTACCATTGGTGGAGTTTTCCTACATCAACAGTTATCAAACAAGTATTGGCATGGCTCCATTTGAGGCGTTGTATAGAAGAAAGTGTCGTTCTCCAAATCTTTGGGATGAGGTGGGTGAAGCAACGTTGTTGGAACCGGAGTTGGTACGTATGACTACTTTAAAAGATTTAAACGATCCGACAACGTATAAAAACCTCACAAGATCGACAAAAGAGTTATGTTGATCTTCATCGAAAGGACGTGGAATTCGATATAGGAGATCATGTGTTATTACGTGTTGCTCCATGGAAAGGAGTTACGTGATTTGGAAAGAGAAGAAAGCTCAATCCTCGATTCATCGGCCCATTTTTAATCCTCGATCGAGTAGGAACTGTGGCCTATAGACTCGCTTTACCGCCAAGTATGTCTCGTGTTCATAACATTTTTCACATATCCATGTTGCGTAAATATGTGGAAGACCCGAACCACATTATTGAGTCAGAACCGGATGAAATATCAGAAGATTTGATGTATGAAGAGGTTCCTGTTCAAATCTTGGATAAGAAGGAACATATTCTACGCTCCAAGGTTATACCTCAAGTCAATGTTTTGTGGAGAAACCACGATGTTGAGGAAATGACTTGGGAGTTAGAATCTGAAATGAAATCAAGGTATCCTTACCTCTTCGACATACTAGGTAACGCACTCTAATTTCGAGGGCTAAATTTCATAAGAAGGAGAGGTTGTAAGACCCCAACTTTTATGAATAAAGATGAATTTTCTATAAATATCATTTTGAATATTATGGAATGAATTTGATATAATGTTATAGTTGTGGGTAATATTTATAAATTTTGCAAAATATACAAGTTGTTATATAATATTCGATTGTTCGGGGAATATTCGTTTTAACGTAAAATATTCAGACAACGACACAATCATTTGTGGACCCCATTAACGAAATTATTGTCGAATTGAGAAAACGACAAAAATATTTTTATGAAAATAACGGCGGAAGTTTTACCATTAACTGTTGAAACACCGGTGTTAAAAGTACAAGAATACGTGTAGTTGCACAAGAGATAGACACCTGCATCGATTATTGATGCTTACGTAAGAAGTCACTCGCTTTTGTTCAATTATTGTTACAAAGAATTGCCGTGATAAGATCTCACGTTATTTGATTCAATTATTGTCAATATTTTATAATCAATAATTGAGATGACAAAGTTATTAATATTATTATTTGCAATATTAACGATGTCTAGAAGTTCTATCAAGGAGAGGTTTGGTCACCTAATTGCGCGCCAATGGGGAGAAATCTTTATTGGAAAGCCCCTCTTTCCTGGGAACGACCCGGTCGATTAATATTGTGAATTATAATAATGATGATGAGTTTTGTTTTATTAGTATTATTAATGTAATAAAACAGAAAGTTTTTTTTATATAAAATGTAATACTTTTATAAAGTTATTCGTTTTATTAGACTAATAGTAAAATCTTTTTATATAAAACATAATACTTTTATAAAGTTATCTATTTTATTAGACAATAATTAGAATATATTATATTTTATTATGCATAGTATTTGCATAGTGCTCGCTGATAGTATTTGCATATAATAAAATCTTTTTATATAAAATGTAATACTTTTATAAAGTTATTCGTTTATTAGATTATAAATAGAATATATTATATTTTATAGTAAATCAATCTCGAACTGCTTAAAGTAAATGAATTAGTTACTATAGTTAGTCCATTCTTCTATAAATATAAGCTCATTCCTTCATTATTTCTTACTTAATTCACGTAAACTCTAGAGAGAGAAACTATAGAGAGTTCTTCTTCTATAATCTTAAGCGTATTTCTTTAGAGTTTAAGAAAATTTTGAGCGTAGTGCAAGTTTTCTTTTGTGTATATCCTCGCTCTACCACCAAAAAAATACTCTTCTTTACTAGTAAGGAATATTATTTGTTGTACTCGTTAGGGTATTCCTTCTTTCTTATTGGTGAAATTCTTTTGTTATTCCATTATTTATTATTCTATTGGAATAACCTGTATACGCGGGATACCCTATACTTGGTGAAATTCTTCTGTTATTCCATTATTTATTATTCTGTTGGAACATCATGTCTGTACGTTTACGCATGACCTGGTTCCATTATTTATTATCATGTTGGAACATCCTGTCTGTGCGTTTACCCATGACTTGGTTCCATTATTTATTATTCTATTGGAATATCCTGTCTGTGCGTTTACGTATGACACGGTTACATTATTTATTATTCTCATTGGAATAACTCGCCTACGCATCTATCGTGATGCCCGGTGATTTCTTTTGTTATTCCATTCTTTATTATACTCAGTTGGTTAACGTTTTGACTTCTATACTCCATGAAATTAGTGGAATATCCTTGATATTTGCGCTTCATCCAGTATCTTTTCATGAAAATATTCTTCTGAGCATTCTTGAATTTTACTCTACAAAGTAGTATCATGTTGACAATTTGGACGTTATCAGTTCCTAGATAAATTAATTCTTGAGCTTGTTTTATTGAATTCTTATATCATTGTCATCATCCTTATGTTTATATTATGTTGAAAGTCATCTGTGGCCTGTAGTGCATAGATGAACTTGGTATGATTATGACCAAGGATTATTTGGTATAATCATGACCGTAATGTTACAAATGATGTGGAAAAAGTCCTCATTGGCCCGTAGTGCATTGATGGACAGTTGTTGGCATGATCATGACCATTGATGAATACACGAATATCCTTGGCTGTAGTGCATGGATAATTTGTGGGTGTGATACTAATGAATTAGTTGTTCTATTTTTTTTTTCATAACGGGGTCATTTTGCACTTTTCCCGCTTTATTTTTATTTTCACATATATATATATATTTTTATATATACAAAAATGACTGTGCAATGCCTCATCCCATTAGGCTAATAAGTCATACCCTTAGCGAAGCCGACCAACGACTCCTGCACCATGAAAGACCTTAGGCGCTAGGTGTAAAGACAATCCCCTCGGGCATACTTGCTCAAGTAACAAAAGCCCCGAAACAAGACTAGTCACCATGTATATATATATATATATATATATATATTCTTTAGCTTATATACTCCAAATATTTTTCCCCCAAACTCGAGTTTATGTATAAATTCCGTCTTTACTAGCTATTAAAATTATCCCGTCATTTCACTAGCAATCGTCCTTTAGAACTCTATTATCTAACCATTTAAACTATCATAGCCAACATGGTCGTTTTTCAAAGTGATTTTCCTATAAAATCAGTGTCAAACAGATAAAGATTCAAATTTATGTCAAGAAAATCATATCACTGACTCAACAATCCTTACTAGACTTGTTCATGCAATTCTTCTTTCATCATTGACCCCCAAATATACATACTATCAAACGCTGGAATTAACATGCAATCCTAAATGTAACATTAAACTAACAATCACAAACCAAATCCACAAACTACAACTTAGAAATAAAACTCAACTACCCCCAAACTAATCTAGAGCAATGTCCTCATGCGATAAATAAGGCAAAATAAAACAGAGGACTTCCCTGACGAGCTTATTCCTTGGGTGGAGCATCATCGTCCTAGCTCATCACTTGATCGGAAGGGGGAAACACTGGCAGAATGGGAGCAGTTGGGAAATGGCTAAGGTGAACGCCCGAATGTGATTCGACGGTCAATGCATTCTGTGCAGCAAATTGGTCAACTAAAAACTTGAAAATCACGTCTTGACGTTCCGACAAGCGCACATTCTAGGACTCCATATTGTAAAACCAGTCGTCTATCTCCCGTTGGACAGCTTCGGGGACCACACCTCGATGAGCTGCTGTAGATGGGCCATAAATAGGTGGAGCCTGAGGTGGTGGGGCTTGTGTAGGTGTAACTTGGGGAATTATGAAACCCAATCCCCTAGGGTGATTTGCCCCCCTGTCCACACTTTATAACGGCGGATCAACTTGTGGTCCAACACGGGCATAGACGTTTGAATCATCTCATCCAATTTCTATTTTACCCCAAACTTAGCACATAAAACGCAGATCAGTGACGGATGTGGTAACCCTCCTGTAGTCCCTCCGCGAGATGCTCGGAGGATAGATTGCTGAATAAGATGGCCGACATCAATCTTTAGGCCGTGTATGATTGAGTATAATACCACAGCCCTTTCTCTGGTTACGTGGCTCACATGTGTGCAGGGCATCAATTTGGCACAAATGAAGGCATACCATGTCTTTCCATAGAGACTGAGGTGTGACAACGGGAAAGTCATGCTGCCACGCTCATGCACGGTCCATGTGGTGCCCGGTTGACACAACTCCTGAATAATCCTGTCGTAGTCCGGTCCATCACTCACTAGTCTAGCATATTCATCATTAAGGCCCTCTAATGGTAGTTGATAACACCCATTTATATCCTCCTCGCCAATTTCCACTATTTTTCCTCTGACAAATACCCCATAATGATCATGCTCGGGCAAGTTGGCGTAGAACTCTTTTACAACTGCAATCACTGCTGGATCGGGTTTCTCGATGAGTGCGAACCAATTTTTCTCCGCTATCATCACCGCTATGTCCCCGTCTTTGGATTAGTCGGGTCTTAAACCACGTTCGGGGACGAGAGAGCGGGTAGCAATCTTATTGTAGCGTTCCTGTGCCTCGGCTGAAACAAATCGGCGGCTATCAAATCTCGGCAGGGCCGAGGCGGAATTGGAACCGTCTCCACGTTGTCGCTCGGAAGCCATGTCGAAAAATTCTGCAAAAATCGCATATATAAGAATTAGAATGGAGCATAACGCACAAGTGAACATATGGCCCATTAATACGACCCCCAAACTATTCAATTGAATGCATGCTATGTGTAAGGAGTGGGGGTGTGGTGAGATACATACTAGCATGAAAGCAATACATGGAACGATCAAAAGAGTTGACATGTAGTATTAAAATGACCACGAATTGCATACATTCGGGCCATGTCATGAAAGCAACAAACCCATCCTGTTGGAATAGAACCCCTAGTATGGATCAAGAAAGTGTAGTATCACATCCTTAAGATATCCCCGTCAAAACAAATAGATTAATGTAGTGTGATAGCAAGGGTGCAAATGAATTTCAGTGCAAGGATTGGGTGTTGTGAGTGAATTTTAACCATGAGTATTGAGTCAGGAAAAACATCAAACACCTTGTGGGAAATTCATACATTGCTTGAAATTACACTAGTTTGCTATCAAAACACATCCCTTGAAGGTAATCATTCCATATGCATGATAGCTCAACCAAACATGGTGAACAAACAAACGTGGATCCCATATCGGCATTATGAGGTAATCAAAATCCAAAGCAAGAAAACTTGTAGTGTAGATGTAGAGATAATGAATCAAGATATGAATTAGTTTACCCTTCTTACAATTAGCAAGATTTGCCTTCATAATCTATGGAGTAGAGTGTAGAAACATACCTTTGTAGTTGAGCGAATGAATGAGAATGGCTTTGCATATGGAAATCCCAATATGAGATGGGTTGATATTTTTTTTTTTGGTGGTTATATAAAGGTTTAACAGCAGTTACCAGATGGAGAGTAATCGTGGGCAGAAGTAGAAGAGTTGGAGTGCAGAGCCATGCAGTTGAACTCAAATAGAGATTCGATTTCTTCTTTGACGCCGAGGCGCCGATATTGAACATTCTACTGCCACGGGCGCTTATATGGCAGAGCTTGATGATCGAGCAATGGCCACGGGCGTCAGTAATTAGATAGAGAAATAGCGTCGGGGCGCTAAGAGGCAGGAACTGATGGAATGGGCTAGTGCCGGGGCGCTGAGAATGAATTGCAAGACTACGCTGGGGCGCTGGGCTATTTTTTCAAGTTCTGGTGACTAAAGCCAAGGCACTGTAGAGCCATAGGCATTGGGCACCGGGGCGCTGCATGGTTATAGGTCATGGGCTGGTCCTGCATTAGAATGTGGTGCATAAAATTATTCTAACATATCATCATAGGACAATAAGCGATTTAAATGTTGAAAATACTAATTAACTGTAAATAAATTAAACAAACTCTTGGGTTGCCTCCCTGTAGCGCTTAGTTTATTATCGTCACACCACTTTTTTCTGGTGTTGCTTTCATTGTCCTTTGGTTCGGAGAGGTACTGGACCATAGCTGGACGTTCGATGGGTCCACTTCAATAATGTTTCAGACGTTGACCGTTGACCTTGAATGTACGCTTTAAGTTCGGTTCCTCGACCCCAATGTTTCCGTGTGGCGCGATAGATATAATCACGAATGGCCCGGACCACCGGGATTTCAATTTCCCAGGAAATAAACGCAAGCGTGAGTTGAATAAAGAATACTTGTTGTCCGGTTCAAATGTTCTGTTGAGAATTTTTTTATCGTGCCAGGCTTTGACTTTCTCCTTGTAAAGCTTTGCGTTCTCATAAGCATTGAACCGAAATTCATCCATCTCGTTAAGCTACAGTAACCTTTTCTCACCCGCCGCTTCTAGATCAAAGTTCGGGATTCTTCGAATGGCCCAAAGGTCAGACCGTGTGTTCTAGCTCGACCGGGAGGTGACACGCCTTTCCAAATACCATTCTGTAAGGTGACATGCCGATCGAATTTTTGTACGCTGTTCGATAGGCCCATAAAGCATCGTCAAGACACAATGCCCAATCTTTTCGTGACGGATTTACCACCTTTTTGAGAATCCGCTTAACCTCCCTATTTGACACCTCCGCTTGGCCATTGGTTTGTGGATGGCACGCAGCTGCAATTTTGTGATGAACCCCATACTTTACAAGCAATTTTGTGAACTGCTTGTTACAGAAGTGAGTCCCCTCATCACTTATTATCGCTCTCGGTGTCCCAAATCGTGTAAAAATGTTTTTCTTTAAAAATCAGAGAACAACGTTGGCATCATTCGTGGTTAACGCTGCGGCTTCTACCAATTTGGAAACATAATCGACCGCTAACAAGATGTACTGATTATTAAAGGAAGATGGAAATGGTCCCATAAAATTGATTCCCCACACATCGAATAGTCCAACCTCTAGAATTGTGTTGAGTGGCATTTCATTGTGCTTGGAGATATTACCTACGCGTTGGCATCGATCGCATTTCAGCACGAAGAGATAAGCATCTTTGAATAAAGAAGGCCAGAAAAATCCCGATTCAGTACTTTTTTTGTCATTGCTCGATCACCGAAATAATGACCTCCGTAATCGAGGAGTGGCAATGGCCTAATATACTATCCATTTCTTCATGAGGCACACACCGTCTTATCATTTGATCCGCGCACAGCCTTAAAATGTAAATGGTTCATCCCAGTAGTATTGCTTCACATCGTGGAGAAACTTCTTTCGTTGTTATGAGGTCAAATCCGGAGGTAACACTTTAGCAACCACATAATTCACATAGTCAGCATACCAAGGCAATATTGTGGTTACTCGGAATAGTTGTTCATCCAGAAATTTTTCATTGATCAGTATGTTGTCTTCTTTCTATACCTCTGCATTTTCCAACCGAGAAAGATGATCCGCCACCTGATTTTCTGTACCCTTTCTGTCCCGGATCTCCAGATCAAATTCTTGTAATAACAAGATTCCACCAGATTAAACGCGGTTTGGCATCCTTCTTCTCAATCGATATTTAATGGCGTAATGATCAAAGCAGACAATTACCTTGGTGCCAATAAGATAAGCTCGAATTTGTCAAGGCAAATACCACCGCTAGTAATTTTTTTTGGTGGTTATGTAGTTCAAATTTGGGCATCCGTCAACGCCTTTACTAGAGTAGTAGATAGTGTGAAAATCTTGTAGTGACGTTGTCCCAACATCGCTCCCATCGCAGTAATCATCAAGGCGTCAAGACATCAATTCGAATTCAGTAAAGACCAATCCAAGCGCTACAATGATTAGAGCAGAGACCAATTTCTTCTTTAATACCTCAAATGCCTCGATACATGATTGATCCATCTTAAACGGTACATCTTTCTCCAAGAGTGAACATAGGGGTTTCGAAATCTTTGAAAAATCTTTAATGAAGCGCCCAGAAAACCCGCATGTCCCAAGAAGCTCCGAATGCCTTTTACAGATGATGGAGGAGGCAGTTTCTCAATTGTCTCAATCTTCGCTCTATCCACCTCTAATCTGGATGTGGAAACCTTATGTCCCAGAATAATTCCTTCTTGCACCATAAAATGACATTTTTCCCAGTTAAGCACCAGGTTAGTTTCCACGCACCACTTTAACACCAAAATTAGATTCTTCAAACACAAATCGAAACTATCACCGAACATGGAGAAGTCATCCATAAATACCTCTAAGTTCTGTTCGACCATATCGGAGAAGATTGCCATCATACATCGTTAAAAGGTTGCTTTACAAGATTACATAAACCAAAAGACATACGGAATGCAAACGCATCAGTATGGACATGTGAACGTGGTCTTTTCTTGATCTTCCTGAGCTATGGCAATTTGATTGTACCGGAATATCCATCCAAAGCAGACAAGAGAATTGATGTCCCGCTAACTTTGTCCAACATCCGATCAATGAAGCAGTAAGGGAAAGTGATCTCATGTGGCTTGGCTTTATTTAACTTGCAGTAATCCATATATACTCTCCAAATTGTAATAGCTTCTAGTCGGGATGAGCTCATTAGCTTCATTCTTCACCACCGTTATACCCCTTTCTTGACGACGACCAGACAAGACTTACCCATTTAATCGTCTCGAGATTGGGTAAATAATAATACCCAAGATCCAACCATTTTATAATTTCCTTTTTCACCACATCTTTCATAATGGGATTTAACCTTCTTTGCATCTCAATGGTTGGTTTTGGCCCCTCTTCCATTAAAATCTTATGCATGCAGAAAGATGGGCTAATACCTTGAATATCCGCTATAGTCCACCCAATCGCTGTTTTGAATTCGCGCAGAACCCGTAGCAATTTTTCCTTTTGGGTGTCAGTTAATTCTGTCGAAACAATAACGGGTAAAGTCAAATCCTTCCCCAGATAAGCATACTCAAGATGAGAGGGGAGTGGCTTTAATTCCAACACCGGTGGCTCTTCTATCGAGGGTTTGCACTTGTTACCGTCCGTTTCAGGTCTATTAAGCGTGTCGAATGGTTGATTATTTTTCCGGTAGAATGATGATGTGTCTAGCCATTTGATCTGCTCAATGTCCTCATCAATACTATAGTCGTCTATTCCGAACAACATAGATTCTATCGGGTCTTCTGAGTAGTTTTCGCAAAACATGTGATTAACTAACTCATCCATTACATCCACCCGCAAACACTCACCTTTTTCCTTCGGATACACCATTGATTTAAACACATTAAAAGTGAACTGCTGATCTTCAACTCGCATCGTCAATTCCCCTTTCTGTACGTCGATCAATGTTCTCCCCGTTACTAAAAATGGTCGCCCGAGAATGATGGGAATTTCCTTGTCTGCTTCACAATCCAAGATAACGAAATCTGCTGGGAAGATGAATTTATCCACTCTTACTAATACGTCTTCAACGATACCTCGTGGATATGTGACTGATCGGTCCGCCAACAATAAACTGATATTTTTCGGTTTTGGTGCCTTAAGCCCAAACTGACTATAGACTGATAATGACATCAAATTAATACTGGCCCCCAAATCACATAATGCTCTTCCCGAAAACTGATTACCAATGTCGCACGGAATAGTAAAACTACCCGGATCTTTCAACTTCGGAGGCAACTTGTTCTGGATAATTGCTCTGCATTCTTCGGTTAGCGCTACTGTTTCAAAATCACCCAGTTTTCTTTTCTTTGACAACACATCCTTCATGAACTTAGCGTAGCTCGGCATTTGTTCTAAAGCTTCGGTAAATGGGATGTTAATATGCAGTTTCTTGAAAATATCCAAAATCTTGGCGCTTATCTAACTTGGATTTCTGAAACCTCTGCGGATACGGTATTGGCGGCATTGTGATAGTTGGTTCCGGTGCATTCTGCTCTACGATTTCCTCTTTATCTTTCCCGGTTTCCACAACTTCTTCTATTTTAGCTGTCGCGTTGTCCCCCTTTTTCTTATCCTTAACTGTTTCTTGCAAATCCTTCCCCTGCAGAAAGTTCTGACCTTGCAATGCTCGTTTCTGCCAGGATTTATTTCTGTATCACTTGGGAGCGTTCCTAGTGGACGGTTATTCAATGCATGTGCTATTTGCCCCACTTGATTTTCCAGATTCTTTGACGATGCCCCATGGCTTTGCAAAGTTAGCTCTACTTGATTCAATTTCTTATCTTGTTCCTCGTTCTTTTTGTCAGAAGCTCTAATGAATTTTTCCAAGGCTTCTTCCAAACTTGATTTCCTCTCTTGGTTGTTGAGTCCGATTTTGAAATCCGGAGGTGTTTTGTTGTTCAGGTGGTTGAGTCATGACTTGATTGTTACTCCATGAAAACCCTGGATGATTTTTCCAATCTGGATTATAAGCATTTTGAGTCGGATACGGTTGAGTTGAGCGATTATTGTTTCCTATGAACTGTGCTGATTTAGAATTTATGGCACATTGATCCGTAAAGATGACCCCAAAGACACAACCGACAAAACCATCGCTACTCTTTCATTGTGGCTTGTGGATGCCATATTTCCATATGCTTAGCTATTGCGGTCACTTGTGCTGTTAATGCTGTCATTGCGTCCACTTCATACTTTCCTGTTGCTTTCGGGTGATTAGACCTCCTCATGGGCCACTGATAGTTGTTGGTGGCCATTGTCTCTAATAATTGATACGCCTCATCAAAACTCTTGGACATGATCGCTCCTCCTATCGCTTTGCGATCAATACTAGACCTCGTGGACGCGTGCAAACCATCACAAAATATCCCTAATTGCATCCACTACGGAATTCCATGATGAGGGCACTTACGGAGCATATCCTTGAACCTTTCCCACGCCTCATATAATGATTCTGAATCAAATTGTGCGAAAGTATGAATATCGTTCCGTAGTTTTTGCCGATTACCAAGGAAGAACTTAGCTAAAAATTTGGGAGCTAAGTCATCCCAAGTGGTGATTGAGCCAGAGGCAAAGAGTGTAACCAAACTTCGTGCTTTATCTTTTAAAGTAAACGGAACATCCTCAACCTCAGTAGCATCTTCCGATACATTGTTAAATTTGAAGGTATCGCAAACTTCCAAGAAACTCAAGATATGCTCATTAGGATCATCTATCGAATTACCCCAAACCGACATGTGATTCTCAGAAGCATCCGAATTGTTCGGTTTTATCTCTAAAACTGTTTCAAGATTGATTCTTTTACCTTAATAATACTCGACTGTAATTCCGTGACATTTCTTGCATGGCGTAATCCCTAAGTGATTTCTGTTCGTTCTCTGCCATGTTCACGAGTATTTCCTGGTTTGCCAGTTCTTCTTCCAAATGTATAACCTCACTATTCAAACGCACTTTCTGGAACTTCCTCTCGATGTCGTCGGTATACGAAAAAAGTTCCTCTCTAGCCTTCGATCTAGTGTGCATACACGCACAAGAATTCCTGCCAATCCAAGAAGAAAAATAAGTAACGTTTAAATTAAGACCGAATTGATTATAACTAATATGAAATTAATATTAATAAAATTCCCAGGCAGCGGCGCCAAAAACTTGTTGGTTGATTTTGCAATCAAAGAATACATGCAAGTATACACGGTCAACAAGTAATAAAGTGATAAAATGGAGTATCGTTCCCACAGAGAATTCTAATTAATAAATTCCAACTACTAGTACTATATCAATCCAATTTTATTCAAACAATGATAAATTATGATTTTCTGAAATATTAAAACTAAATTAAACAATTAAAGATAATATTCTAAAATAAGCAAATAAATAAACTAAGATTTGAGTGAATGACTTCCGATAGATAAGGATTAAGACTTCAATATTCCCAATTATGAACTATAAATCAATTATCCAATTATCCCAACTATTATGTCTACTGAATTGTTAACAGGAATTCTCAAATGTCAAAAGTCCTTTTCCAAGTGATCAACTGACTTCTATTTAATCCAGATTAATCTTGCTATATTCCTATGCAAAACAAGTGAATTAAACTCCTTTAATCCCAATTCCTTATGTATTACATGCGGTGAACAGACATTTCCATTCAATTCACAAACCTAATTATTCACTTTGCAAATAACTAAGTCAAACGTTATCAAACCTAGTTCTAACCCTAGAATTCCTCTTCCAATTCTTTCTAGAATAACAAGGTAATTATTGGCCAAATAATTAAGCAATAGATGTAAGGCATGATAAACAATTCACTCCAACATAAATAATTGGAATAACTGAATAACTAATTCATAGCCATAAAAGGTTCAATTGAAATCTTAATTAAAGAATTAGTTCATAACGGAAATAAAAACCAATAATTGTTTGCTAATCATCCTTAAAGAATTACAAATTAAAAATAAGGAGAAGAAGAAGAAAACTCTTTCGCCAATCTTTAGTCTTCAAGTAATCCTTGTTCATCCTCCAATGAATGAATAATAGATGAATGGTTCCTGGCCTAATTTCAGCAATTAACTTCCTTTTATATGTCTTGCACAATCCCAATCCAATTAGGCTTCACATAAGCTCCCTATAACCAAGTCAGCCAAAAGTCAACTTGGCGTCTCTGGTCAACTATACTCGACCCAATACCGCCGGTCTTTGGGATTAACACAAAGCTAGAGCACCCGTATTTGGAAATTGAAAGATTTACTGTTTTGCCATTTTCAGTTTAAATTTCCCCGTTTGCTCCTGCAGCTCCCAAATCTGCAAAATAACACCTAAACACAGTAAAAATATTCCTAAACGACTCGAAGATACAACAAATTAAGCCCAAGTATATTCGATTTATGGGTATATTACCCAATCATCAGATGTATACCAATTTTGGGGGCGTCACAGTTGGTATCAAAGCTTAGGGATATGATCCCTAGCTAAGATGTGAGAATAAAACTAGGAGGGGAGAGACAGGGAATTCCTTCGCTAGTATGACCTACCTAAGTTTATTTGGTATTTAATTGGTCGGTTAGAATATAGGGATAATATGTTACATGTTAATTAACCTTTGTTTTGTGGCAGTATCTGAAAATGACATTCGAGAATGTTGAGAATAGCAATGGAGCACAGGCGACCGTTGATTCATCACATATCAATAATCAGGATAATGTGCATAGGGAAGGCGACAATCCTCATCCAAACAACAACACTGACCAAATGATGAATAATGGAATGTTTAGAGGCTTTATCCAATTCATGCAATAGCAGGCGAGAGCGGCTCCTGTCCAAAATGTAGGTGGAAACACTGGAAACTCTCAGACGGTCACCGCTAAACAGTTCAAGGAGCTGGGACCACCGGAGTTTATTGGAGAGCCAAAACCAGTTAAGGCGGAAGCATGGATAAAGCAGATCTCCAAGATATTTGATGTCTTGGGATGCTCCGAGGAGCAAAAGCTTCCCTTTGCCGCCTTTATGTTGCGAGGAGAGGCAGATTACTGGTGGGAATCGGTAAAGCGTATTCAACCTGCCGCACTGAAGATGTCTTGGGAGAAGTTCCAAGAACTATTTAATGACAAGTACTTTCTCAAAAGTATTTGTCACATAAAAGAGGTAGAGTTCGTCAAGTTGGAACAGAAAAATATGACCGTGTCGCAGTATGAAGCTAAGTTTGCCCAGTTGTCTCGGTTTACGTCCCACTTGGTGGATAATGAAGAGAGAATGATGCTGATGTTTTTAAGAGGTTTAAAGTCGGAGATACGTCAACATCTTATTTCTCATAAATTGTGTTTGTATTCAGATGTTGTAAATAGGGCTCAGTTAGTAGAGCACGATAACGAGTCAACGCAACCAAAAGAGAGCAGCCGAGAAAATGATAATACTAGTGAGAGTAGTCATCGAAGCGGTGACAACAAGCGTGGAGGGAATCAACAGGCCAGAATTAGTAACCACTTCGGTGGTAATCAAGGCCAAAACAATAAGAATGGACATTTCAAGAAGAGGAGATTCAACAATGATGGAAAGACATCAGCACCAGCACCCGTTGTTAAGGAAGGAGAATGACCACCTATTATATGCTTCAAATGCGGAGGGGAGGGACACATCAGTCCAAACTGCGCGATGCCATCCAAAGCATGTTATAATTGTGGAAGAGAAGGTCACTTAGCCCGATTTTGTCGTTCACCGAAGACAAGTTCAGCTACGATGGAGGCCCTAAAGGCCATCCCAGAAAAGTCAAAGCCGGTAGTGTAAGGGAGAGCGTTTGTTGTGACCTCCCAAAAAGCAAGGAACTCGAATGAGGTCATCGCGGGTAAGCTTATCATATACTCTAGCGAAGTCTATACTTTATTTGATACCAGTTCTACCCACTCTTTTATTTCTCCTACTTGCGCTCAACGATTAAATTTGACTCCGGAGAAATTAGACTTTGACTTATCTGTGGAAACTCCGTTGGGAGAAACTTTCATTACATCTACTGTTTATATGTATTGTTTGGTTCAAATCGGAACCCTCACATTACCTGTCGATCTTATTTCATTGAAAATACTTGCATTTGATGTGATTCTAGGGATTGTTTGGTTAACTACTCATCATGCTAAAATTAATTGTTTTCGTAAGGTTGTTAGCTTTCATATTCCTAATCAACCTATTATGCGAATTCAAGTGACCAAACCAATAAAATCAATCACGGTCATCTCAAGCCATAAAGCTATTCGTTTATTAAAAAACGGATGTCAAGCTTTCTTAGCTCATGTCACGGATCTAAACAAAAATACGTCAGTTTTGAATGATATTTCTATTGTTAATAAATTCCCTAACGTATTCCCTGAAGAATTCCTGGCCTACCCCCAGAGCGTGAAATTGAATTTTGTATCGACCTTGAAACCCGGTACAAAACCCATTTCCAAAGCCCCATATCGAATGGCTCCTATTGAACTTCAGGAGTTAAAGACCCAATTGCAAGAATTGTTAGACATTGGTTTCATTCGTCCTAGTACGTCTCCTTGGGGTGCTCCTGTTCTATTCGTGAAGAAGAAAGATGGGAGTATGCGACTTTGTATTGATTATCGGGGAGTTGAATCATGTCACCATCAAAAATAGGTACCCATTGCCACGTATTGATAACCTTGTTTGACCGGTTGCAAGGAGCCAAATTCTTTTCAAAGATTGATCTTTGTTCGGATATCACCAATTGAAGATTAGAACCAATGACATTCCAAAGACGACTTTCGTAACTCCCAGACGGGCATTATGAATTCCTAGTCATGTCCTTTGGATTGACTAATGCTCCCCGCCGCCGTGGATATGATGAACCGAGTATTCAAGGAATATTTGGATCACTTTATGGTCATCTTTATTGATGACATCCTTATTTATTCCAAAAGCCGTGAAGACCATGAGCAACACTTGAGGTCGACACTCCAAAAGCTTCGTGAATACAAGCTTTATGCTAAGTTGAAGAAATGTGAGTTCGGCGAGGAAGTAGCATTCCTTGGGCACGTAGTATCAAGTCATGGAATATCTGTTGACCTAAGCAAAGATTGAAGCAATTCAAAGTCGGGAGCAACCTAAATCGATGGACCAAGCACGTAGCTTTCTCGGCTTAGCTGGTTATTATCGGAGATTAGTGGAAGGATTTTCTCGAATAGCTACTCCATTAACTCAGCTGACTCAGAAAGATACAAAGTTCGGTTGGAGCGAAGAATATGAGAAGAGTTTTCAAGAACTCAAGAGGAGACTCATTTCAGCACCTGTTCTGACAATACCATCTGGCTCGGAGGGATTTTTCATCTACAGTGATGCTTTGGGCAAAGGGTTGGGATGTGTTCTCATGCAACATGGGAAAGTCATAGCCTATGCCTCAAGACAACTCAAAGAATATGAGAGGAATTATCCTACTCATGACCTAGAGTTAGCAGCTGTTATCTTCGCACTTAAAATTTGGAGGCATTAGTTGTATGAGGAGAAGGTGGAGATCTTTACGGATCATAAAAGCCTCAAATATTTCTTCACTCAAAAGGAACTCAACAAGCGACAACGACGTTGCTTGAGGCTCATTGAAAGATTATGATCATACCATCCAATACCATCCTCGAAAAGCGAATGTGGTGGTAGCGCATTGATCGAGAAGATCAGATATAAAAGTACGAGTGCGATATTGTCAACACAAAGGCCCATTTTGTATGACTTGCAAAGGATGGTGATAGAGTTATAGACTCCATGGACCCATGTGATGATGATGAATATACGAGTAGAACCGACTATAATTGATAAAGTTAAAGCTGCTCAAGCTACAGACCTGGAGCTGATGCATATGAGGAAGAAAGTGCAAGAAGGTGCTATGCCGGAAGCAAGAATCGATGAAGAAGGAATACTTCGAGTCAACTCCAGACTTTGTGTTCCTAATGACCCTGATTTAAAGTATAAAATCATGATGGATGCACACAACACACCGTTTGCAATCCATCATGGGAGTACCAAAATATATCATTATATTCGTCATACATTTTGGTGGAGCAATATGAAGAGAGAGATAACACTGTTTATCTCAAGGTGTCTAACTTGTCAACGAGTTAAAGTAGAGAATCAAGTACCAAAAGGTCCATTGCAACCACTTGAAATTCCAGAATGGAAGTGGGAGCACATTACCATGGATTTCGTTGCTGGTCTTCCTAAGGTTTCTCAAGGTATAGATGCGATTTGGGTCATTATTGATAGATTGACCAAGTCTGCTTATTTCTTACCGATACAAGAAATTTATACACTTGAACGTCTTGCTCGTATGTACATAAACGAGATTGTAAGACTGGATGGTGTGCCAGTATCAATAGTTTCTGATCGGGACCCAAGATTCACTTCCCAATTTTGGGTTAGTTTGCAGAAAGCTATGGGCATAGATTTATGATTTAGCTCGGCATATCATCCTTAGATGGACGGGCAGTCGGAGAGGACTATTCAAACTCTTGAAGATTTTGAAGATTTATTAACACTCTGTGTCCTTGACTTCAAGGGAAGTTGGGATAAGTTCTTACCATTGGTGGAGTTTTCCTACAACAACAGTTATCAAGCAAGTATTGGCATGGCTCCATTTGAGGCGTTGTATAGAAGAAAGTGTCGTTCTCTAGTATTCTGGGATGAGGTGGGTGAAGCAACGTTGTTGGAACCGAAGTTGGTAGGTATGACTATGGAAAAGATTCAAACGATCCGACAACGTATAAAAACCTCACAAGATCGACAAAAGAGTTATGTTGATCTTCATCGAAAGGACATGGAATTCGATATAGGAGATCATGTGTTATTACGTGTTGCTCCATGGAAAGGAGTTACGAGATTTGGAAAGAGAGGAAAGCTCAATCCTCCATTCATCGGCCCATTTTTAATCCTCGATCGAGTAGGAACTATGGCCTATAGACTCGCTTTACCGCCAAGTATGTCTCGTGTTTATAACATTTTTCACATATCCATGTTACGTAAATATGTGGAAGACCCGAACCACATTATTGAGTTAGAACCGGAAGAAATATCGGAAGATTTGACGTATGAAGAGGTTCTGTTCAAATCTTGGATAAGAAGGAACATATTCTACGCCCAAGGTTATACCTCAAGTCAAAGTTTTTGGAGAAACCACGATGTTGAGGAAATGACTTGGGAGTTAGAATCGAAATGAAATCAAGGTATCCTTACCTCTTCGACATACTAAGTACGTGCACCTAATTTCGAGGGCAAAATTTCATAAGAAGGAGAGGTTGTAAGACCCCAACTTTTATGAATAAAGATGAATTTTCTATAAATATCATTTTTGAATATTATGTAATGAATTTGATATAATGTTATAGTTGTGGGTAATATTTATAAATTTTGCAAAATATGCAAGTTGTTATATAATATTCGATTGGTTGGGGAATATTCGTTTTAACAGGAAATATTCATACAACGACACAATCATTGGTGGACCCTATTAACGGAATTATTCATCGGATTGAGAAAAGCGACAAAATACTTTTTTATGAAAATAACGACGAAAGTTTTACCGTTAACTCGTTGAAACACCCGGTGTTAAAAGTAATGCAGAGTACGCTGAAGTCGCACAAAGAGTAATACCAGATCGATTATTGATGCTTACGTGTGAAGTCACTCGGTTTTGTTCAATTATTATTACGAAGAATTGCTTTGATAGTATCTCACGTTATTTGATTCAATTATTGTCAATATTTTATAATCAATAATTGAGATGACAAAGTTATTAATATTATTATTTGCAATATTAACGATGTCTAGAAGTTACATCGAGGAGAGGTTTGATCACCTAATCAATGCGCCATGATGGGGAGAAATCCTTATTGAAAAGCCCCTCTTTCACGAGGAACGACTGGTCGATTAATATTATGAATTATAATAATGATGATGAGTTTTATTTTATTAGTATTATTAATGTAATAAAAAATAAAAAACTTTTATATAAAATGAATACTTTTATAAAGTTATTCGTTTTATTAGACTAATAGTAAATTTTTTTATATAAAGCAGAATACTTTTATAAAGTTATCATTTTTTATTAGACAATAATTAGAATATATTATATTTTATTATGCATAGTGTTTGTATAGTGCATGCATAGTATTTGCATAATAAAATCTTTTTATATAAAATAGAATACTTTTATAAAGTTATTCGTTTTATTAGATTATAAATAGAATATATTATATTTTATAGTAAATCAATCTGAACCGTTCATGAATTAGTTACTATGCATTCCATTCTTTTATAAATAGAAGCTCATTCCTTCATTATTTCTTACAAATTCACTGAAACTCTAGAGAGAGAAACTATAGAGAGAGTTCTTCTTCTATAATTTTAAGCGTATTTCTTTAGAGTTTAAGAAAGTTTTGAGCGTAGTGCAAGTTTTCTTTGAGTATATCCTCGCCCCACCAGTCAAAATACTCTTCTTTTACGGTAAGGAATATTATTTATTGTACTCGTTAGGGGTATTCCTTCTTTCTTATTGGTGAATTTTTTTGTTATTCCATTATTTATTATTACATTGGAATAACTTTTGTGATCATGCTGGATACCCTATACTTGGTGAAATTCTTACATTATTCCATTATTTATTTTTACATTGGAACATCTCGTCAAGACGCGTACGCTTGACCTGGTTCCATTATTTATTATCATGTTGGAACATCCTGTCTGTGCGTTTACGCATGAATTGGTTCCATTATTTATTATTCTATTGGAATATCCTGTCTGTGCGTTTACGCATGACCTGGTTCCTTTATTTATTATTACATTGGAATAACACGTCTACGCGCGATTCATCGCATGCCTGGTGATTTCTTTTGTTATTCCATTCTTTATTATACTCAGTTGGTTAAAGTTTTGACTTCTATACTCCAAGAAATTAGTGGAATATCCTTGATATTTGCGCTTCATCCAGTATCTTTTCATGAAAATATTCTTCTGAGCATTCTTGAATTTTACTCTACAAAGTAGTATCATGTTGACAATTTGTACGTTATCAGTTCCTAGATAAATTAATTCTTGAACTTGTTTTATTGAATTCTTATATCATTGTCATCATCCTCATGTTTATATTATGTTGAAAGTCATCTGTGGCCTGTAGTGCATAGATGGACTTGGTATGATTATGACCAAGGATTATTCGGTATAATCATGACCGTAATGTTACAAATGATGTGGTAAAAGTCCTCATTGGCCCGTAGTGCATTGATGGACAGTTGTTGGCATGATCATGACCATTGATGACTACACGAATATCCTTGGCTGTAGTGCATGGATAATTTATGGTTGTGATACTAATGAATATCCCTTGATCAGTAGTGTGGGATGATGTGGATTATTTATTGTCGAGTCTCAAATGATAAAAGTCATGAAAAGCCTTTTAAATCATAGAAGATTGTAGATTTTATTCTCTACTTGACTCTTCTAATGGATTGCTTGTTCCGCTGTAGTTAAACTTGATGTTTGTTATATTTTATCAGTTTAACACTGTTGAAGGCTAATGATAACTTATTCTGCATTATCTTAGTTATAATATTTCTTACTATTGTTCTCTTCAGGAAATGAGAACGTAGCAGGGACTAGTCGGGGAACAGAGTGATGGTCCAGATAATAGCATTAGTAGTCCTCACTATTCTATGAAATAGTGTGATAATAAATGTAATGAGGACCCCATTGAGTTTATATATTGTCTAGATGATAATATTTGTATTAAAACTCACAACATATGTTTAGTCGTATTTTACACGACTGTTGTATAATTAAGTTGTATTTGAATTTTGTACCATGTATTTGGCGACTCAGAATAGTTGATGTATACCGATTTTGTGAGCGTCACAATCTATCCACAATTCACAAATTTTGATTTCATAGAACACGAACAAAGCTATGCTGTAAGACCCCAATTTTTATGAATAAAGAATAATTTTCTCGAAATATATTTTTGAATATTATGGTGTGGATTTGATATAATGTTATAGTTCTGGGTAATATTTACAAATTTTGCAAAGTAAGCAAGCGATTATATAATATTCGATTGGTTGGGGAATATTCGTTTTAACATGGAATATTCGTATGACGGCACAATCATTGGTGGACCCCACAATGGAAGTATTGTCGTAGTTAGAGAACGACAGAATTATCTTTTTATAAAAATAACGGCGAAAGGGTTACTTAGTTAAACCGCATTGAACTACCCGATAGTAAAAGAAATCGTAATGTCGCATGGTTTCATAGTAGCACACGGTATTGATTATTGATGCTTACGTGAGAAGTCACTCAATTATACTCAATTATTGCTACTGATAATTCTTTGCATCATATCTCTCATATTATTAATTCAATTATTGTCACAAAGATTATCATCGCATAATATTTATTATTATTAAATCAATAATTGAGGCAAGAAGTTATTCATATTATTATTTGCAATATCGACAATGTCTAGAAGTTACATCGAGGAGAGGTTTGGTCACCTAATTGCTTGGCCAATCGGGAGAAATCCTTATCGGAAAGCCCCTCTTTCACGAGAGCGACACTGGTTGTTAAATATTGTGAATTATAATATTAATGATGAATAAGTTCGTGTTGATTAAAGATGAAATTGATAGTTCCATTGTGTTGGAATTATTAGTGTTAGTGAAAATCGACATTTATTTCGATAATAATTGATATCTGGAGGTTATGTTGACAAATCGGGTAATTAACCGGATAAATGAGCAATTAATTGCTATTAATTCACATGATTATGACTATTTGTTCACATGTGTGTACTATTGATTCACCTTTTTGTACTATTAGGGGAGGTGGTGCAAGATTGATAATACTTGCATGACTAAGTTAAAAATAGAGGTATAGTTGAAGGTACTATATTGTAATTAATTTTTTCACATGATTATACTATTAAGTCACATGAATGAACTATTACTTCACATTATTTACTATTAGGGGATGTGGTGCAAGTTTGATAATACTTGCAGGACTAAATTAAAAATGAAGAAAAAGAGGAAGGTATTATACTGTAATATTTTGAGCCCCAAAACGTGCAATTATCGAAACTATATTTTTCTATAAATAGAAGCTCATTCTTCCTTCATTTCTCACCAAATTCTTTAAAGCTATAGAGCAATTATTATAGAGAGAAATTATAGAGAGAAAGAAAAAGAGAAGTCTACTACCTCACTATTCCAGTATCCAGTCTTCTTCTAAGGTAAGGGGTATTATTCTTTCGTATTCATGAAGAGAGTTATTTTCTTTTAATACTCGTAATGGTTGTTATTCCATTCTTTATTATTATGTTGGAATAACCTGTCTATGCAAAGTACCGCATACATGGCGAAATTCTTCTATTAATCTATTCTTTATTATTCTGTTGGAATAACCTGTCTTTGCGGTCTATCGCATGCCTAGTGAATTCTGTTGCTATTCCATTCTTTATTATTACATTGGAATATCCTCGTAAAATGCGTATTACGCATTTGACATTTCAATTCTTTATTATTACGTTGGAATATCACATTTGTCGCAGATTCGCATTTGACACAGTTCCATTCTTTATTATTACATTGGAATAACTTTTATGCGTATGCGGATGACATACGCCTGGTGAATTCTTCTATTATTCCATTCTTTATTATTCTGTTGGAATAACCTATCTATGTGGATTACTGCATGCATAGTGAATGATCCTTCGTATTCATTCCTTATTAAATTGTGGAAATGATCTGTCTACGTGAATTACCGTATGACGGGCGAAAATCTATTTGCGATTTCATATATTCAATTATACTCAGTTGGTTAAATTTTTGGCTTCTATACTCCATGAAATTACTGGAATATCCTTGATATTTGCGCTTCATCCAGTATCTTTTCATGGAAATATTCTTATGAGCATTCTTGAATTTTACTCCACAAAGAAGTATCATGTTGACAATTTGGACGTTATTGATTTCTGGATAAATTAAAATTATAAATCTTTAAAATTTATATATCCTTGAACTTGTTTTATTGAATTATTATGTCACTGTCATCATCCTCATGCTTATATTGTGCTTAAAGTAATCTTTGGCTTACGTGCACAGATGGACTTGATATGATTATGACCAGGG
This sequence comes from Panax quinquefolius, assembly GCA_020205615.1. Lineage (NCBI taxonomy): Eukaryota > Viridiplantae > Streptophyta > Magnoliopsida > Apiales > Araliaceae > Panax > Panax quinquefolius. The sequence goes on along the minus strand of CM035160.1, from coordinate 89,895,105 downwards.
ATTATTCGATGTAATTATGACCGTAATGTGACGAATGATGTAGTAAAAGTCCTCATGGGCCTGTAGTTCATTGATGGACAGTTGTTGGTATGATTATGACCAGGGATAATTGTAAGACCCCGAATTTTATGAAATAAAAGTATTCAATTTTTCTTATAATTACAATTCAGTAAATGGTTAAATTGATAAAAAGTTAAAGTTAAGGGTGAGATATGATTTTTTTTTCAAAATAAGCAAGTGGTTATAAAATATTCATTGTTGTCGGGGAGTATTCATTTGGTCGTGGAATATTCTTTCTGTCGGGGAATATTCGTACGACGACGCAGCTATTTGTGGGTCCCATAACAGAATAACTGTCGAATGAAGAAAATGACAAATTTGAATTTTTATAAATAATGGCATAGTTATTACTGAATTAACACCTTTGTTGGAATACCGATGGTTAAAATCTGATGTCTGGCGTTGTTGCTTACGATAGCACTTACGGTTTTGCAGTATTTTGAATGATTGATTCTTATGTGAGAAGGCACTACTCAATTATTGTTACAGTAGTTACTATTCAATACTTTATTTTATTGATTCAATAATTGTTGCGTTGATATTTTATATTATTGTGGTTTCAATAATTGTCACTGCACAGTATTTCCCATTATCAGATCAATGATTCATATTATTTGAATAATATTATGAGATAGCATTATTGGCAATGTCTAGAAAGTTCTGTCAAGGAGAGGTTTGGTCACCTAATTACGTGCCAGTAAGGAGAAATCCTTATCGGAAAGCCCCCTCTTTCCTAGGAACTGCCTAGTTGTCATTATTGTGATTCTGTAATATTATTTGTGAATAATTAATTATTGATTTATATGATAAGGAAATATTTATTTGATGTGGATATAAATGATGGATTTATTTATGTGGTTATAAATGAAAGAGTTAATGTTGAGGTGTTTTATCAGTATTTTGTCGGATTTGAGGTATTAAAAGATCAAATCGGTGTTCTTACAGCTTTATTGTGTGAGTTATAATATTTAATCCGACCGTTGGATTGTTGTTATTTTTGGATATGTTATACATATATAAGTTGAGTATATGTTCACAAATTTTGAACCGTTAAAAATGAACGAATGATTTGTTATGAATTTTAAGAGGTGACTGATTCAGAAATTAGGTTTGTAAATAATTTTGGTGGAAAATTCTAGAAATGGGCGGGCCCCACTATTGGTTGTTGGGGATGGTGGTTGATTTTTGGTGGGTGGAATAGTAGCAGGTAAAGCCATCAGGTTGCAGGTCAAGTCTGCTTCGGCGTGCTAACATTTTCCTATAAATAGAGGGCTAAGTTAGAATTGAAAATCACACCAGAAACAAGTTTTCTCTCTTTCTCTCTCTATATTATCGAGCATATTTTGTGAGTATTTAGATACTTGGTGAGTTGCTATTCATCAGTGCAAGTTTCCTTCAGCGTCATATCTGATATCCAGTCAGAAGTACTGCTCTTTTGAGGTAAGGGATATTAAGGGATATTAAGGGATGTTATATTCTTTATAATGATGTTATTCTTTCAATATCATTATACGGACATATTGGTATGGATCTTATTGTGGAATTTCTACCTTTTTGAGTCGGGATTACTATTCACGTATATGACACTATTCATGTATACGACACTATTCATGTATATGGCACTATTTACGTATATGACATTATTTACGTATACGGTACTATGTACGAATATAGATTACTATTCACGAGTTACTATTCATGAGTTACTATTCATGAGTTACTATTCACGGGTACTATTCACGAGAAAAATTAGTTTCTTTTTCTGACCAAATTATCGTTGATTTATGATTGTTGCTCTTGAAAATACATGCAGTTGTTGATCATATTGTTTTTATTATCATATATAACATTTTTATAACCCTGATGTTGAATTTCTCTTTCACTTGAGTGTAAAGATGGGTAGATTATTGGTATGATCGTGACTATGGGTTCTCTTTGGCCAGTAGTGCAAAGTTGAATTATGACTGGTATGATCATGACCATTGAATTTACAATTGAATATTTTTAGCTTAAGTGCAAAGGTGAATTGATCAACATGGTTATAATTATTGTTTATATAAATTCTGAAATGATTATGTATTTCTTTGATATATTAATATCTTTGGCACTGTGTAAGTAAAAGATGAATTATTGATGAATATCTTTGGCCCGTAGTGCAAAGATGACCTGTTGTTGAATATCTTTGGCCCATAGTACAAAGATGATCTGTTGTTGAATATCTTTGGCCAGTAGTGCAAAGATGAACTGTTAATGAATATCTTTGGCCCATAGTGCAAAGATGAATTTATTAGTATGATTATGAACATGAACTGTGATTTGGTATAACCATGATCTTTGATATTTCAAGTGATGAAAATTATCTTTGTCCTGGATGAGAAAAGGAATTTAGAACTACAATTACGATTATGAGTTATACATGTGATTGTGGACATGAATTGTTGATTGATGTTACAGGGATAAAACATTGTTGGTGGACTTTTAACATGGAGAAGATAATAGATTTTATGGTCTATTTGACTCTTCTAATAGATTGCTCGTTCCGCTGCAACTATGGTTGAAAAGTTTTATCATCTACCATATATTCTAAATCTCTGATTTATTACTGATGAAGTCTATTGATAATTTAATTATCTTTAGTCATGATATTTAATTTTTGTGAACCGAATAGGGTGAGGTGAACTCAACTTTGGAAGGGTGTTTTGCCACTATCACACAAGATGTTTAATGACATACAAACTCGTGTTATCATAAGACAGGGTTGTGCACATCCACTTACGTAGTATAACTACGAGCACTACCTATATAATCTTGGTGTTTGTTTGGAGTATAATTCTCAATTAGAGACAGTGGAGATAATTATATGTCAAGAGAAGACTCACCATTGGAAAGAAGATGATAGTAATCTTCTCGTTTTTCTTTGGGGTCTATTGGGTCAATCAAGGATAATTCTGTGGTCATATGATATCTATCATAACCTAGACGCATGGCCTCCCATGTACGAAGGTTTCCTTGAGCACTTCCCAAAGGTTTTAATTTCCAAAATAGTTTTTGACTATACCTTTATGTAGGTATCACTATGAGGTACTGTCCACTGATGGGACATTTGTCACATTACGGTTGGGACACGAGTCACAGTTGGTATATATTTGTATCCAAACTCACAGCATATGTGTTGTTGTATTTTGTACGATAATTGTTGTAATAAAGTTGTAGTTGTTTTCTGTACCATGTATTTGGCAACTCAGAATGGGTTGGATGAAATGGATCTATTTTGGGGTTGTCACAATAATTCGGTATAATCATGACCATTGATGATTACATGAATATCCTTGGCCCTGATGCAGGGATGATTCGATTTTATTTATTAAGCTGAGTCTCAACGATAAAGTTAATGAAAAACTTTTTAAATCATAGAAGTTAGTAGATTTTATGCTCTACTTGACTCTTCTAATGGATTGCTTGTTCCGCTGTAGTTAAACTTGTTGTCTATTATATTCTATCATTGTTGAAGGCTAATGATAATTTATTCTGCATTATCTTAATCATAATATTTCTTACTGGGCTAGTTGAGCTCACCCTTTCTTTCACCATTTTCTTCAAGAAATGAGAACGTAGCAGGGACTAGTCGGGGAACGGAGTGACGGTCCAGATGATAGCATTAGTAATCCTCACTATTTTGTTAAATAGTGTGACAATAAATGTAATGAGGACTCCATTGAGTGTGGATATTATCTAGATGACAATATTCTTATTAAAATTCTTAGATTATGTTTTGTCGTATTTAACACGACTGTTGTATAATTAAGTTGTATTTGAATTTTGTACCATGTATTTGGCGACTCAAGATGGGTGATGTATACCTGTTTTGGGGGTTTCACAGTTGGTATCAAAGCTTAGGGATATGCCGTAATTTCATATATATATATATATATATATATATATATATATATATAATACAAAGGTTAGATAAAATACCTTCAAATAGCTTAGCAATCCTTGCTAACTCTTGTAATCCTTGCTAAAATTGTCAGAAATTGCTTAAGTTCTCTCACAATTCTCTCAACTCTCTGAGCTCTCAGTGTTCTGCTGTCTTAGGCTTAGCAATTAGAATGCGTAAAACAACTGATAGCTATAATGCGTAATAACAAAGATACAAAACTGATATGGCCATAATAAGCCTCATCAGTTACAACATATAACGTATATAATATAAATATATTATATTTATTATTTTATTTGTTTTATTTATATTATTTATTTTATTTAAATTCAAAAATTCAAAATTCAAAAACCATAAGGCTTTGTTTGGCAAAAACAATTTAAAATTAAACATTTAATACCATTAAGCTTTGTTTGGTACAAACCAAATTAAACTACTTTAATTTATTTTAATAACTACTTATAATATAGTTATTTGTCACACTATAATTAATCAAGCTTTTCATAGTTAATTTAATTAATCCAAATAAAAATTAATTAATTAAATCATTTAATCACATAACTCAACATAAATAATTAACCATTAAATTGAAATATCAATATAATAATAATTTCCTTAATTCATTAATTATTTATTTAACAAATAATTAACCAAATAAAATCAAATCAATTAAACAAATATTTATTCAATGATAAACACTTCCATTAAATATTTATATAATTCAATAAATATTTAATATTATAATTAAAATTCTGGAATGTTACATCATTCCCTCCTTAAAAGGATTCTGTCCTCAGAATCACATTTCAAATAATTAAATTGTCACATTCTTCCCTACTTATAAAGATTCTGTCCCCAGAATCGAAGACATAGATTAAACAAATAACTCAGGATAATTCTTCATCATTTCAGCTTCGAGTTCCCATGTTGCCTCTTCGACATTGTGGTTTCTCCATATCACCTTCACAGAAGGTATCACTTTATTTCTGAGCACTTGTTCTTTCCTGTCGACTATCTGGATAGGAATCTCTTCATAAGACAAATCTTTATCGAATTGCAATGATTCGTACTCGATCACGTGCTTGTAATCGGGTTTATACGGTCGTAACACCGAAATGTGAAAAACATTATGAATGTTTTCCAACTCTGGAGGTAGAGCTACCTCATAAGCCACTTCCCCCACTCTTCGTAGTATCTCAAAAGGTCCAATAAATCTTGGGTTGAGCTTTCCTTTCTTGCCAAAACGAATTTTTCCCTTCCAAGGAGAAACTTTTAGGAAAACGAAAGTTCCTACTTCAAATTAGCGATTCTGCCTGTGTTGATCGACATACTTTTTCTGTCTATCTTGGACTGCTACCAATCTTGTTCTGATGAGTTTGACAACCTCAGCAGTTTGTTGTACCAGTTCTGGTCCTAACAGTTGGCGTTTACCTACTTCATCCCAGCAAAGTGAAGTTCTGCATTTTCTGAAATATAATGCCTCATAAGGTAGCATGCCGATGCTCGGGTGGTAACTGTTGTTGTAGGTGAATTCCACCAACGGTAAATGTTCTTCCCAGTTTCCTTTGAAATCCATGATGCATACTTTCAGCATATCTTCCAACGTTTGGAATTTCATTCACTTTGCCCGTCGGTTTGCGGATGATATGCTGTACTCATTCGCAATTATATTCCCATACATTCTTGTAGTCTCTTCCAGAAATTTGACATAAAATGCGGATCTCTATCTGATACAATTGACACTAGCACTCCATGCCTCGAAATGATATCTTTAATGTACAACCTTGCTAATTGATCAAGATTGGACCTAATCTTTATTGGTAAAAAGTGCACTGATTTTGTCAGTCTGTCCACTATCATCCAAATCGCGTCGCATCCTCTCTGAGTAGTTGGAAGACCTACCACAAAATCCATTATGATATGCTCCCATTTCCATTCCGGTATTTCCAACGGTTGAAGTAATCCGCTTGGCCTTTGATGCTCAACCTTGACCCTTTGACATGTCAAGCATTTTGCCACACATTCGGCAACATCTCTTTTCATGTTCGACCACCAAAAATGTCGCTGCAAATCTTGATACATCTTTGTACTTCCTGGATGAATCGAATATCTTATATTGTGTGCTTCGGTCAAGATTTCATCTTTAAGCTCTGGTACTGCTGGAACCCAAATTCTTTCCTCGAGCCGTAGTAGTCCATCGGCATCGATCTTGTATTTTACATCACTACCCTCAACCACTTTCTCTTTGATTGTTTCGCATTCTTTATCTTGTAGTTGAACACTCTTCAGTTTGTCCACTAAAGTTGGACTAGCATCTATCTGGAATAGTCGTTCATCGGATTCCTTTGGAAATTTGATTTCCAACTCTAGCTTTGTCATTGCTGAAATAAGCTCTTCCTGAGTGGTTACCATCATCAACTTCTCCCGACCTTTCTTGCTCAAAGCATCTACAACCACATTTGCTTTTCCCGGGTGATAAAAGATCTCACAATCATAATCTTTTATCAATTCCATCCATCTTCTTTGACGCATGTTTAGGTCCTTCTGTGTGAAAATATACTTCAGACTTTTATGGTCTGTGTAGATCTCACATTTTTCTCCATAGAGATAGTGTCTCCATATCTTCAGAGCAAATACTACTGCAGCCAATTCCAAATCATGAGTCGGATAACCTTTCTCATAATCCTCCAGTTATCTTGATGTATACGCAATTACTTTGCCTTTCTGTATAAGAACACAACCTAACCCTTTATGTGAGGCATCACTAAACACCACAAAGTTTCCTGTACTATCTGGTAATGACAACACAGGTGCCACACTTAGCTTCTTCTTCAAATCTTGAAAACTCTCTTCACACTTCTCCGTCTAAACAAATTTTACCGCTTTCCTTGTCAAATTTGTTAACGGAGTGGCTATCTTAGAAAAATCTTGAATAAATCTTTTATAATAACCGGCCAGTCCTAAGAAACTCCTTACCTCCGACGGTGTTCTTGGTTGTTCCCAATTGATTACAGGTTCCACTTTTGATGGATCCACTGAAATCCCATCCTTGTCAATCACGTGCCCAAGAAATTGTACACGATCTAGCCAAAATTCGCACTTAGAGAATTTCGCGTACAACTTTTCCTTTCTTAGTGTTTCCAATGTCAAACGTAAGTGTTCCATGTGTTCTTCTTGAGTTTTGGAATACACCAGAATGTTGTCGATGAATACCACTACAAACTTGTCTAAGAATGGTTTAAACACCCTATTTATCAAATCCATGAATGCAGCAGGTGCATTGGTTAAACAAAAAGACATCACCAGAAACTCGTAATATCCATACCGAGTTCCGAATGCCGTTCTAGGTATATCCTCCTTTCTCACCTTCAATTGGTGATACACACTTCTCAAATCTATTTTCGAGAAGTATATAACACCCTTCAACTGATCAAACAAGTCATCTATTCTTGGTAATGGATATTTGTTTTTAATAGTGACTTTGTTTAATTCTCTATAATCAATGCAAAGGCGCATCGACCCATCCTTCTTCTTCACGAATAACACTGGCGTTCCCCACGGTGATACGCTCGATTGAATATACTTCTTCTCTAGTAACTCTTGCAATTGTACCATCAGTTCCTTCATTTCTACCGGAGCCATTCTGTATGGGGCCTTCGATATCGGTGCTGTCCCCAGCACTAAGTCGTTCATGAAATCAATCTCTCTGTCAGGCGGAAGTCCTGGCAAATCCTCTGGAAACAAATCCTCAAATTCCCTCACCACTGGTATCTCTTCCAGTTTTACACTCTTCTTCTGAGTATCGACTATGTAAGCTAAACATCCCACACAACCCTGACTCAACAATTTCTTGGCCTGCATAATCGTTAGACATTTCATTTGTCTAAGCGACTTACTACCATAAAATTAAACCTTTGACGGGGTCATAAGGTTTACACACTTCTTTTGGCAATCAATTACTGCTCCATATTTGAACAACCAATCCATTCCCAAAATAATATCAAACTCTCCAAGTCTAATCAGAATCAAATCTACCATTAAGATTTTCTCCTTAATGTTCACTCTACAGTTCTTGTATACGAAGCTAACAGGGATTACTTCCTTATTCGCAATTTCTATGTTCAAAGGGAAATTCAGTTCTTCACTAGGCATTCCTAACCTCTTAGCAAATTCATCAGATATAAATGAACAAGTAGCACCCGAATCGAATAATACATAAGCATTTATATCATTGATTGAGATAATACCTGACACCACATCCTTTGATTGCATATCATCTTGCATAGTCATGTTGAAGGTTCTAACTGTGGCTTTGTTTGATGCTGTAGGTCCCGCAGTGGCCCATGTACCTCCACTGTTACCTATATTGCTTCTGGTTATCTCTCCAGCCTTCTTCTTAGGGTATTCACGAGCAAAGTGATCCTTGGATCCGCACGTGAAGCACACATTCTTCTTAGGTTGAGTGCAATTTGGGGCGATGTGACCCTCCTGACCATAATTGAAGCGTACTCGTTTCCCCATCAAGCACAGACCCTTATGAAACTTCCTGTATGTAACACATCCTTCAAACTTCTTGTTTTGCTGGTTACCCTGCTGGTTTCTAGTACCCACGCTTCCATTCCACTTCTTCTTCAAATTGTTGTTGTTGTTATTGTTTCCACCACTACCACCTCCATTCTTAATCTCCACCTCATTCTTCTTCTTCTTCTTCTTCTTTTCCTGATTGAACTTTGTCACTGGATCGCCTCCTCCTTTAGTGAGTATTGCTTTCTCCATCACTCCTGCGAAAGTCTTCAACTGGAACAAGGAAACCCTACTATACAACCAGGGCTTCATCCCTGTTCAAATCTCTTCTCCTTGCGCTCGTCCGTACTGACTTGATACGATGCAAACCTTGCCAACTCGTTGAATTTAGCGGCATATTCAGATACCGTCATCTTTCCCTGCTTTAGTTCCAAAAACTGCACTTCTAGTTGACTCTTCGAACTTTTTGGGAAATAGGTCTCGAAGAATATTTCCTTAAACCTATCCCAGGTCAGTACCCCTGGCCCTTCATGAGTTTTATTGGCCTGCCATTAATAACTAGCTTCTGCTTTCAACATGAATGTTGCAAAAGCAGTCTTCTGTTCTTCCCCTACCCTAGTGACATCGAACACCTTTTCTATCTCCAAAATCCAGGTTTGTGCTTCGACTGGATTCATGGACCCGTGGAATTCAGGTGGTCCAACCGCCTTGAAATTCTTAAACATTGTTCCTTGGTTTTGTGGTTGATTCTGCAACGCTCCTGTCAGTAGCGTCACTAGCTGTTAAACGGGGTTAGCATTAGCATTGTCGTTATTGGTTCCTTCAGTGGTTCTCTGTCGTGGTGGTTGAGGTTAGGGAGGCATTTTCTGATAAAAATACACTCATTAGATTATTATTCAACTCTTTTAAGTAATTTCTACTTAACTTGCCTCCACAAAAGAAATAACCACATAACACATAAAACTTTGAATGAAATAATAACTTTTATTTATTCATAATCTCTTTAAGAGGATAGCATCTCTGCTATTTACATTAACCTTCTTGAACTACAAAAGTTTCAGGAACATCATCATCATATCCCATAGGTTTCATAGCACTTGGGATTTACAATTTATTTAACATTTTATTCATCGTATAACAACTACGATGTTCTACTAAGATACTACTTAGCCTTACTACGTTCTTTCTCCATGATCCGGAACATTGTTCTACGATCTAACACATATGATGGCAGCGTCTCGAACTGAATAGGATATCCCATGACCCGATCTTGAGCTCGATTGATCATGGTGTTGAATACTTTATCCATCTCCTTCATCTTCATCCTCTTTGCCTGTGCTTCTCTCGCTGCTATTCCAGTTCGTTGAAAAGCTTCCTCGTATGCGTCTTCAGCTCTTGCTCTCTTAGTAGATTATTCCTTCAGTTTGTTCTTTAGTTTTGCGATCACCTCAATCAGCTATTCTTTCTCTCCTTCTGTGTGTACTAGCTTCTCCTCGACATTAGTCAGTCGTTCCTCACGATCCTAGATCTCGCCGTCTTTTTGTGTCATTGCAGTCTGTTGCTCAGCTACTATCTCTTGCAATTCCTCGACTGTATCCCGAAGTTCCACGTTACGGTCGTAGACTTCATCGTACATATGAGCGGCTATCGAGGTTAGTGGAGTCTCTTCCTCCTCGTCCTTGTCATACTCATTCTCCTGTGGCAACTCAACGGGATCCTCTCATCCGTCTCCACACATCATCATCCTCATCTTCAATCACTGTGACCAACGGGGCTGACTCCCGTGGCAATAGTCGTTCCCAAGCAACTTGAATATCGCGAGGCTTCTCCTCTATAGGCATCTGAGGTCCCTCCTCCCTAGCCTGACTGGATTCTCTGACATTAGTCATCCTGACAACAAAATTTTAAGTTTTAATTACTAATCATTACTACTCGACACTCACGAGCACATAAGTTATAAACACATAAGCACATAAGTGTTTTATTACTTCTTCCTTAAAACTCGATAAGAGTTTATCATCACTATTTTTTCAAAGGTTACTTCCTAAGGCTTTTCCCCACCTAAGGTTCATAACCTAAAGCTTTGATACCAACTTGTGACACCCCCAAATCTAGGTACTTCCTTTCCACAAGATTTGGTGTTCGCTTAATCAAAACATTCATATCTAACTACCCAATCATAATATAATTGAATAATAAAACCTGCCAATACAGGATTACGTTAATAAAATTATCTCCCAGGTTATCTAACATTTAAATACAATCATTCAAATGCGGAAATTAAATTATTACATCACATCATTATTAAAAGTCTATCATTATAACGATAAAACAAAATTACAAGTCTTTATCACTTGTACATTTTTCCCTTTCCTTTGCTAGTTGTAGGTTTATTTACCTTCTCAACCATAGCTGCAATAAGTATATAAATATGCAAGAGTGAGCAAACAAAGCTCACTTGAAACAAGAATAAATAACTTTATAATATTTTCCAAATAATAGGCTTAATAGAACTGAATGATATGTTCTATTAACATTACAACATTTTCCAAACAATAGGCTCAATAGAACTGAATGATATGTTCTATTAACATTTTGAAATATACTACTGAGGGTCTAATGACCACAAACCATGTCCACAGTTATAAGTAATCTTTCAACTTTAACTTTAACAGTCATATGACTATAAGGACTCCACGTACTTAGGGGGATCAATCCTTCGTATAATGTATTGTGCACAAATATTTCAATGCTAAGCGTAAACCCCTAAAAATAGGGTTGTTCATCTCAGTATTTAGAGTACATGTCCGCACCAAAGAAAGTTTGGTTTGGATAAGCTTTCAAGGGTAATTTGAAGTTTAACGATCATCAACTAGGGAACTAGTTGAATCAACAATGATTGATCACACAATAGTTGTTTAATAACAACATAACTTAGAACATTTGAGAATCATAGGTGAACTGACTATATTCTAGACTCATGGTTGAAGTAACTAGAGAGCATAAGTATTGATCAAAATAAAGAAATGGTAAACCTTGGCTTGAACGATAATAAGCTAGGTCTATAATCTTGTCAAATTAGAATTTTAGTTACCGAACATGCATTAGTTGATAGCAAGGTGGAAACAATGCTTACTCCATATAGTAATAAGATACACAAAGTGATTGAACCATTCAACACAAAGAATTAAGGTTCAAGAAACATATATTATAAAAGAATAAACTAAAGAAACTTGTTTAACTATAAACAAGTTAGAGTAAGTCAACAATGATTAGAATTCTAATAATTTAGAATTAAAACATGCTCAATGAAATAGATGAGATTTTAGAACTTGCATCATCATAAATAACTAGATACAAGAAACTTACTCAATGTAAAAAGATCGGTTTAGAAACTTTCTCAATCAAAAGAATGAAGTTACACAATGTAATAAGAGAACCAACTCAACGAAAGTGTAGAGTTAGAAAACTTGCCTCGAGTGTAACTTAAAATATTAAAACTTACGTTCACCTATACACAGTATTAAAACCACAACATCTATTAGACATACTAATATTCACTTTTCAATATAACCCACATTACTAGCTAAACTTGCTATTTTAGCACAAGTCTTAAGATACCATGCAAATATCAGAAATTACAAAGTGTTAACCTTTACAACACATGTTTACTATTCATCATGCTCACTAAGTCCTAATATACCACGTTCATCACTTACTAATCATTCAAGCTTTGAATTTATCGATTACATATCATAGTTCTGTTTTAACCTTCTTACTACGTGTATGACGCTTAACCATAACCTTAGACCAAGTGGTAAGGTTTCCCCAAGGTTCAGTTGACATCGTAGTCGCTTCGCTGCTTATATCGATGTGTGCGCAATTGCACACACACACAATATAGCATTCTTTGATTTTAGCCTTAGCACCAAATAAGAAAATGACTGGTGCACGTACGAGAATGAACTTCGGCATGAACAGTTGCCATTTTTAGCCCAACTGACACGAATTTCACCCACAAAATAGTGAAATTAACACGTAAGATAAATATAACAATATCATAAACATGATTGCTAACATTTTCCATCAATTAAAACAACTTAACAACACTTCTAACTATTTTAATTTCTCAAATTCCATGTTTTTAATATAAAACCCAATTTTTGATATTCATTCTAAAAATCTTCATTGTGAATTCAATAATTGGACAAATCACTCCATTCAAATTACGTTATGCTCGTTTCTTAATGAACAAACATAATCAAGCTTGAATTTGCGGTTTAACATAAGAATTGTCTATCAAAATTGGTACTTACCTAAGCCATACAAAGAATACATATACTGTCAAAATTTTCTACTGTCTAAACGAAATTAGCATACAAATTTCTTGTTTTAAACATAACTCTAGCATCATAAGCATGTATCATCACAATTACCAAGTATCTATCCACAATTCACAAATTTTAATTTCACAGAACAGAAACAAAGCTATACCGTAATTTCATATATGTATATACATATATATAATACAAAGGTTAGATAAAATACCTTCAAATAGCTTGGTAATCCTTGCTAACTCTTGTAATCCTTGCTAAAATTGCCAAAAATTGCTTAAGTTCTCTGACAATTCACTTAACTCTCTGAACTCTCAGAGTTCTGCTCTCTTAGGCTTAGCAATTAGAATGCGTAAAACAACTGATAGCTATAATGCGTAATAACAAAGATACAAAACTGATATGGCCATAATAAGCCTCATCAGTTACAACATATAACGTATATAATATAAATATATAATATTTATTATTTTATTTGTTTTATTTATATTATTTATTTTATTTAAATTCAAAAATTAGAAATTCAAAAGCCATAAGGCTTTGTTTGGAAAAAACCATTTAAAAATTAATCACTTAATACCATTAAGTCTTGTTTGCACAAACCAAATTAAACTACTTTAATTTATTTTAATAACTACTTATAATATAGTTATTTGTCACACTAAAATTAATCAAGCTTTCATATTTAATTTAATTAATCCAAATAACAATTAATTAATTAAATCATTTAATCATATAACTCAACACAAACAATTAACCATTAAATTGAAATATCAATATAATAATAATTTCCTCAATTCATTAATTATTTATTTAACAAATAATTAACCAAATAAAATCAAATCAATTAAACAAATACTTATTCAAAGATAAACGCATCCATTAAATATTTATATAATTCAATAAATATTTAATGTTATAATTAAAATTCTGGAATGTTACATCATTCCCTCCTTAAAAGGATTCTGTCCTCAGAATCACAATTCAACCAATCAAATCGTCACATTCTTTCCTACTTACAAAGATTTTATCCCCAGAATTGAAGACATAGATAAAACAAATAACTCAGGGTAATTCTTCATCATTTCAGCTTCGAGTTCCCACGTTGCCTCTTCGACATTGTGGTTTCTCCATATCACCTTCACAGAAGGTATCACTTTATTTTTGAGCACTTGTTCTTTCCTGTCGACTATCTGGATAGGAATCTCTTCATAAGATAAATCTTTATCGAATTGCAATGGTTCGTACTCAATCACGTGCTTGTAATCGGGTTTATACTATCAGAATAATCAAAATGTGAAAAACATTATGAATGTTTTCCAACTCTGGAGGTAGAGCTACCTCATAAGCCACTTCCCCCACTCTTTGTAGTATCTCAAAAGGTCCAATAAATCTTGGGTTAAGCTTTCCTTTCTTGCCAAAATGAATTTTCCCCTTCCAAGGAGAAACTTTTAGGAAAACGAAAGTTCCTACTTCAAATTCGCGATTCTGCCTGTGTTGATCGGCATACTTTTTCTGTCTGTCTTGGGCTGCTACCAATCTTGTTCTGATGAGTTTGACAACCTCAGCAGTTTGTTGTACCAGTTCTAGTCCTAACAGTTGGCATTCACCTACTTCATCCCAGCACAGTGAAGTTCTGCACTTTCTGCTGTATAATGCCTCGTAAGGCGGCATGCCGATGCTCGCATGGTAACTGTTGTTGTAGGAGAATTCCACCAATGGTAAATGTTCTTTCAAGCTTCCTTTGAAATCCATGATGCATGCTCTCAGCATATCTTCCAATGTTTGGATTGTTCATTCACTTTGCCCGTCGGTTTGCGGATGGTATGCTGTACTCATTCACAATTATGTTCCCATACATTTTGTAGTCTCTTCCAGAAATTTGACGTAAATCACAGATCTCTATCTGATACAATTGACATTGACACTCCATCCCTCGAAATGATCTCTTTAACGTACAACCTTGCTAACTGATCAAGATTGAACCTAATCTTTATTGGTAAAAAGTGCGCTGATTTTGTCAGTCTGTCCACTATCACCCAAATCGCGTCTCATCCTCTCTGAGTAGTTGGAAGACCTACCATAAAATCCATTATGATATGCTCCCATTTCTAACGGTTGAAGTAATCCGCTTGGCCTTTGATGCTCGGCCTTTACCCGTTGACATGTCAAGCATTTTGCCACACATTCGGCAACATCTCTTTTCATGTTCGGCCACCAAAAATGTCGCCGCAAATCTTGATACATCTTTGTACTTCCTAGATGAATCGAATATCTTATATTGTGTGCTTCAGTCAAGATTTTGTCTTTAAGCTCTGGTACTGCTGGAACCCAAATTCTTTCCTCCAACCGTAGTAGTCCATCGGCATTGATATTGTATTTTACATCACTACCCTTTACCACTTTCTCTTTGGTCGTTTTGCATTCTTTATCTTGTAGTTGAGCACTCTTCACTTTGTCCACCAAAGTTGGACTAGCATCTATCTGGAATAGTCGTTCATCGGATTCCTTTGGAAATTTAATTTCCAACTCTGGCTTTGTCATTGCTGAAATAAGCTCTTCCTGAGTGGTTACCATCATCAACTTCTCCCGACCTTTCTTGCTCAAAGCATCTACAACCACATTCGCATTTCCCGGGTGATAAAAGATCTCACAATCATAATCTTTTATCAATTCCATCCATCTTCTTTGACGCATGTTTAGGTCCTTCTATGTGAAAATATACTTTAGACTTTTATGGTCTGTGTAGATCTCACATTTTCCTCCATAGAGATAGTATCTCTATATCTTTAGAGCAAATACTACTGCAGGCAATTCCAAATCATGAGTCGGATAACCTTTCTCATAATCCTTCAGTTGTCTTGATGCATACACAATTACTTTGCCATTCTGCATAAGAATGTTAACACAACCTAACCCTTTATGTGAGGCATCACTAAACACCACAAAGTTTCCTGTACTATCTGGTAATGACAACACAGGTGCCACACTTAGCTTCTTCTTCAAATCTTGAAAACTCTCTTCACACTTCTCCGTCCAAACAAATTTTACCGCTTTCCTTGTCAAATTTGTTAGCGGAGTGGCTATCTTAGAAAAATATTGAATAAATCTTCTATAATAACCGGCCAGTCCCAAGAAATATTTATTCAAAGATAAACACATCCATTAAATATTTATATAATTCAATAAATATTTAATATTACAATTAAAATGCGGAATGTTACACTTAATATATATATATATATATATATATATAAATCGTTAATATTTTTATATATATTTATATTCATATATATATATATATATATATATATATATATATATATATATATATATATATATATATATATCTAGACTTCTTCCATGCTAAAATAAAAGAGTTGTTTTTGATTATTTAAATTTAATTTGAAAAAGAGTACAATTAAAAAACTAATATAAATTTATTTTATTTTTGTCTACAATTTTAAATAATTATAAACTATTTAAAGTACTTGTTAACGTCAAGATCCGTCCACACGCTTAATCACTGAACAAGGCATCAAATCTTGCACAAAAATAGAATCATACTGAAGAAGTTGACGGCCTGAGCCGTTGTGGGATAGCTCCGGGGTGAGAATAACTACAGGCTGGAAAGTGTACAAAATATCTTTAGTGTTTATGTGAGACAGAGTTATTATTGTTATTACATGTGAATTAGGGGTATAAATGTGTATTTATAGCTTATCACACCTCCTTATCTCCATGTCCTTGAGTTAGAATAAGACTCATTATCAAGGTAGTTAACATAGTGGGATAGAAGTCAATCTCCTTCAAGAAAGGAAGTCGACACAAACTGGACTGTTTCCTTAGAAGTTGGAAGTCAAATAAGGCTATGATTGATGTCCTCATAAAAGTCAAACTCATGACTGAAATATACTGCCACGTGGGAAAGTTCTGCCCCTTGATGGGTCCCACCAAATCTATCAGGCCCGCAAAACCATGCCCCAACATTGTCTTCTACTCTCTTGTTATAATGGGTCATATAACAAGAGAATATAGAATTAAATTATCCCAATAATTAATTAATAAACGAGGAAACCCAGTTACCGAAGCCAGATAGCCACGTCCGTATTTCACACTCCTAACTGGACCCCACCATCATTAATATCAGTTTGGGAATCGTGTGAACACGGAAGGTGTAATGATTGTGAATTTTAAACTCCTTATTTAATTAAATATGTGATTTAATTTTTAATGAGTTAGTTTTGTGAGTCTATTTAAACCTTATGTTATTATGTGAATTTATGAATTGATTAAAGGGAGTCACTAATAGTTAATTTAAATTAGTGGGCTAACCCTAAGACTTTAATATCAAAGAATTGATAGGATTATTAATAATTAAATATTCAATTTATTTGAATATGGTGGAAAGATTGAGCATATTGATTTAATTGTAATTAATTGATAATGTGTTAATTAATAATTATTATGAATAAATAATAATTAATGAGTAAGAGATTAATAAATATAATATGATTATATTTACTTGATTAACTTGTGCAAGCATGCAATATATTGAACCTTTATTATATGGTAGTTAACTATATATTTTATATGGTACAAGGTGACACATTAATATGTCTATATATATATATATATATACTATATAGTAAGATTTATTGCATTCATGTGAGTACATAATTAATTTCCAACTTTCCATTGTGTAGTAGCATTAACACATTAATATTACATTTTGGGAATTATAGTATCTAAACCAAGCTTGTTGCTGAGATATTACTCTTGTCCCAAATTGAGTGACCCACTAGTACATAAACAGTGTGCTACTTTCTTCATTGTGTAAAACTCCAGCAGCTAGGATTTGTAGTGATGATGGCTATGCAAATGGTGGTTGGCCAACTCCTCTATAACCATTGTATCCTTCCAATTTCCAGTAAATCAAACCATGGAACAAAGTCACGAACTGGGAAACCCTTTTCTCTATAAATGGCATCCAAAATTCCTAATTCTCAGTTGCTTGAAAATTTATCTGATAAGTGTAGTTGAGAGGGAGAGCCACTGAGCATTGAAGGAGTGTAATCAGTGTGTTGGAGTATTCTACTAAGCTTCAAGGAGGTATAATTCCTATTTTTGTTCTTGAATTAGGTTTTGGCAAATTCTTGCAATTCTCATGAATTCTCTGTTAATTGATGTAAAATAACATGTCATTGTGTTGTCTGAGGTTGTTTGCATGCTTAGAAGCATTGTAGTTGGTTTGGTTGCACATTTAGCATGGTTTGTGTTAAGGCTCTGCAAATGCAGAGCCATTATTTTCATATCTTGCTTTCGATGTGGCGCTACCAATATACTTCTATAAGATGTATGCAGCGTCTCTTTGCCGCCAAATACGTGTACTTATTTTTGTGATCATGTTCCATTTTGAGCATGTTACTTTGAATTGAATATGCATATAAATGACCTGAACATGTGGACTAAGGTGGTTATATATATAGTAAGCCATAATAGGTTTGTTTGGACTGGGTTATTCAAAGAAGGCTTAAAGATTTGAAAACTAGAAATTGTATACATGGAGTAATATACATTCTGACCTTGTGAACATATGTAAATTACTTTAGTATATGTAAATTACTTTAGTATTTGCACAAATGCATATAAAAGCATGAATTAGACAATATAGACGTATCTTGTATGCTTGAAGAAGTTTTACTAATAGAGACTTAAAGTTTTGAAAATGAACTTGATAAACTATATAAACATTAAGTTAAGAACTTGTAAGTATGTTTTTGATGTCTAACATGTATATATGCAAGTATGATGTATGGTAGGTAAAGTGGCTTGCATGATTGATAGTTTAACTTGTGAAGTCTTGACTAAATGAAAATGAATAATGACCTATGATATGTTTTGATGAAGGGTTAAATTTAGTTATTCAGATAATAACATGTGTGTTGTGCATGATTATTCATATATGTGCAAGACGGGAGTACACTGACCTTCTGCAAAATCAACATGTCTTGGTTCGCACCAGAAGCAGCGCGGCCGCGCAGTCCTGCAATGAGGTCTTTGTTAGGTTTGTAATATTCATGAACGCAATCAAATTGCAAAAATAAGCGGAAACGTGGAAAATTAGAGTTTAAAAATTTTACAAACCATATACCCGGATCACCCTTTATGCACAATTATTAATTAAACGAAAAATTGAAGAACAAGAATCATACCCTTGAAGATCCGAGCTTCCTCAGGTACAAGTTCACCTCCAATTCTTTTCGCGTTCAACTTGAATCCACCGGGTTTGGTTCCTTCCTTTGATCAACGTCAGCCACCCAAGTGTTTGGCCTCTAGAGGTGATCCACCAAGGAAGAAGAAGGATTCAAGAAGATGGGTGGTTGGCTAAACCCTAGTTTTTCTATCTCTATAGAAAAGGAACGTACTCTCCAACCATTGGAATTATAACGTAGTCTTGATATCTGATATAAGACTCCTCTTATAAAGATATCAAGTAACCCTATTAAAATAAGGTATTATTTAATTAAACCCTTTTAATTAAAGGGTTCCCTAATCTTATTAGGATAATTAATTAAACTCCTTTAACTAATTTTTCTTCCTAATCCAATTAGGAATAAATGAAATACTTATATTAATTCCTAAACTCTTTTAGAAATTAAAATAATAATAATAATTGTAATAATATTAATAAGACTCCTCTTATTAATTTATATTTAATATTTCTAAAATATTAAATAATAAATATTAAGCTATTTAATTTATTCTATCACCATAGATTAAATTAAATATACATATTTATATTATTACGATTATGCCATTAACTTCTTAAATAATTATTCTTCCTTTTATGGTGTGACCCTTTAGGTTCTCCATATTAAACCCCGGTTGTGAATAAATCAATTAGAACAATTCTAATCTTATTTAAATAAATAAATTAAATAATTAATTTATTTAAATAAATAATATTTATTCTGACAATAGGATAAGCCTCCTAGCGATCAGCGACTTTCCGGATAATATAGATTTCAACATTAATCATAAAAGAACCTTTGAGTAAATAGTTACCGACAATTCAATCCTTCCACCATACAATGTCCCAATTAAATATAAGACATGGAATTCTTGTCAAGTCTTATTTTATTTAATTATATGTATTTCGACTCTTAAATGCACAACTCAAATAATGCAAATTAGAAACTCCTTTCTAATTTCATTCCTGCCGCCAAGGACTACTTTGGGTTGTCATTTATCGAATCACATAGGACATTTCTCTTCTTTTAATAAGTGGTAGATTCTTTATTGATCATACATTATCTCCATGTATACAACTTATTATACCCAAGCATACCCTTTGATATACCCTAAGGGTCTTAAGGAATAAGTCAAAGTATAACTCATCATACACGAGATCTTATGATGATCTCAAGTCCAAGGATCACTTGTACTTTACTATCACTACTGAGAATTCCTATTGACAGCAAGTAAAACTCCATTAGGTATTCCTTAGCGAGCCACGTCAAATTGAACTTATTCTCTAATAAGCACCTATATACTTTCTTTAGTGTCTCCACACAAATGATCATGAGATCAATCATCCTCATCCAATGAGCAAGTAATGTATGTACTAATCTATCTGGATTCACTAATCCCCAATTTAGTAATCCAATGATTGGGAACTATTTTAGTTTTAAGCTTTCTAAGAATTTAGATCTCATTAGAATGATCATCATCATTATTCTAAAAGCATTGCTTAAAACTATGGGTTTATCACATATTATAAAAACGACATCATGTAGATAATTAAAAGCCTTTAATAAATTAATACTTTTTATTAATAAATGAATAAGATTGTTACAAAGTATATGCTTTATCATCAAACATGATTGGCTTATGTGCATACTACTTTCAGTCTTAGTTTCGTTAATGATTTAAAAGTTGATGCATACTTATATGGTTACTTTAATCTATAATACTTGTCCAATATAGTATTCGTGTGATAATAAACATGATATTGAAAGGGACCTATGATGAATTAGTGTTTACAATTTTAAAGTCAAGAGTGATTTTAACTATGACATAGTGTGTTAGAAACTAATCATGTAATGTAATGACACATGTATAGAACCATGATAGGTGATGATTTGATTCTTGTAAGTGTGAACTCATATTAGTTTACACATACTAATTGGAAAGACCGACTTGTTAATGTTAGGTCGTTTCAACGCAAGTTAATTAAAGCTAGAAATAAATTGTAGCTGAGAAAACATGCAAGTTACCTTGTACTTCACTCTTTGGTTGTGCAAGTTCCTTAAATTCTTACTCTTTTACTTGAGCAAGTATCCGAACATTATTTTTTTGTGTTGCAAGTTTCCTAACTTACACAATTTGAATTTTGTGAAAGTTTCCTATCCTTCTCATATTGTATTTGAGCAAGTTATTGTTGAATTGAAAGTTATTCATTTAAGCTTGAACTTTATTTCCAAACATGCTATTAAGTGGTTTAATTACCTTACAATTATTCCACATTGATATTATTGATATTCGCACTTAGTGCACTTGAGTTCGTACAGTCTTGGACTTGTACCTCATTTAAAGTTCTATAATTCTTGAACTATGTCAGATAGAGTCTGAACCTTTGTTCGGTCAGACAAGCATATGAAGTTTTATAAAAGCTATCCAAACCAATTGATGGTAAGGATTCTTAGACTGAAAGAACACTCCATCTATGATAGGGGAGTACCTCAGGTATCTAATATATGATACAAAGAACAGATTTGAATGTTATGGATATACATGGTGTACGTGAGGCTGATCCCTTCAAGTACTTATTATGTTGCCAGTAACCAAAGGGTCAATTAGTTATTGATTCCATTGGAGTATGATAGTTCAAAGTCTATTTGACTAGCAGTTATTCTAAAAGAAATCATTACCTTTGCTTCTAATATTCATATTATTGAATCCTTCAAATATTCATATTGTTGAATTCTTTGTCAGATATTTTCCATTCATCATGATATATCTTTATTGTTGTATTTAAACTTGCTGAGCAAACTTTTTGCTCATCCTTGCTATATCATGAATTATATTGCAGCTAAGCCCGAGACCTCAGGAAAGGACAAGGGTAAAGGAAAGATATAAGATAGTGGCAAGGAGAAGACTTTACCTTATGCCTAGTTTAAATTACTATTATGTAATATGAAACCTAATGATTATTTTAGGGTATGTTTGTATGACTGTATTAAGGTTATCGAATCTTGGGACTAGTAACACCTTTTGAATGAACAACGTACGTTTATTATTTTCCATATTTTAGTTATCATATGTTGTTTAGTGGTGGATGTTTGTATTTTATTGTGATGACCGAATCGGGGTCAGAGGACCCGAATTAAGGGACGTCACATGTTGGTATCAAAGCCTAGGTTATAAATGTTAGGAATGCGAAACCTAGGTTATAACCTTAGTAGAAAACTCAAGAAGTGTATGCAAGTGATGGGATGAGGAAATCCATCGAGTTTTATTGTGATATAGAAGTGGTTTATTTAAATAAAAAATGATTGATAGACGTCTAAAACTTCTTAATGCTAACATGGATAACATATCACATAAAGCCTAATTGTTTATTCCTTTCCTCAGATCATGTCGCCTAGGAGACTACAACGGAATCAGAGGGAGGAAGGATCCATTAACAATGGTGGAGGGGAAAATGTTGATCCAATGCAGAACTTTGTTAACCTGTTAACTGAGGCAATGCAAAAGCAGACCCTCTGCCCTTGAAGAGGCGACGGAGACAACACTTGGCTAGCTTTAAGGACTTTAAATTGGTAGGACCACCAAAATTCCGGGGAACCTTGGACCCAATTGAAGCCCAGACATGGATAGAAGAAATGGAGAAGGTGTTTGAGATCGCATGAGTGGCCGAAGCACAGAAGACGAGTTTTGCCACTTTTATGATGAAGGGCGAAGCTAATTATTGGTGGAAAGCCTGTGACGATTTGATTGTTTGAGTTGTGATTATGGGGACAGAATCCTTGTAAGGAGGGAAGGATGTAACAATCCAGAATTTTAAATTGTAATATTAAATATTTATCGAATTATATAAATATTTATTTGATGTGTTTATTGTTGAAATCGATAAAATAAATACTTTATTGATGTGGTTATTATTAATAAATATTTATGAATTAAATTTATTCGATAATATTCTAAATTAAATTAATTTATAATTTAGAGAGTTGTAATATGACCTGAGGTGTTATGTTGTTGATTAATAATTTAAAATGGTATGTCAATTATTAAATAAAATTATAATGAGATTATAATTTTTAAGTGGAATATTTATTTAAAATATAGTATGGTTGATTAAGTTATTGATTAATGTTGGATATAGAAATCCAAATAAATAAAATGTGATTATAAATTATAAACTAAATGGTTTATTAAAATAATTAAAGTAGTTTTAAATGGATTTAACCCAAACAAGGCTTAAATATATTGAGTCTTTAATTTTTAAATTGTTTTGCCAAACAAAGCCTTATGGCTTTTGGATTTTCAAATTTTAAATTATAATAATATAAATAAAATAAATAAAAATAAATTAAATAATAAATATAATATATTTATAACATATACGTCAGTTTGTAACTGATATTACAATTAGTAATAGTATTAAGGTTATATCTATTTTTGTATTACTACGTATATCAGTTGGGTTTTGGCCATTTGCTAAGTCTGAGAGTTCAGAGAGAAACCTGAGAGAAAGTTTGAGAGAATTGTGAAGAAGTTCTGAGTTGTCAAAGTAATTAGCAGTTGATTAGCAAGGATTTCTTAAGCAACAAAAGGTATTTTTACATAACCTTAGTATATATATATATGTATGCATATATGAGAAACGATAAAAAGTTTGTTTATGTTATGTGAATTCTAATTCTTTCAAAAGTTTTGTTATGTAACTAAATTATGGTGGTTATATGTGATGTAATGCTAGAGTTTATGTTTAAACAAGAAAATTGCATGCTAAATTCGGATAACAATAGAAAAATAATGACAATGTATGTTTGTATGAATATTTTCTTATGTGGCTTGTGAAAATATCAATTTTTATGGTCAATTTGTATGCTAAACTGCAAATTGAAGCTTGTTTATGCTAGTTCATTAAGAAACAAAGATAATGTAATTTGAACGAAGTGATTTGGTGAAGAATTGACATCACAGTGATGATTTTTGTGAAGAAACTTAAAAATGGAGTTTTTATATGAAAACATGGAATTTGAGGAATTAAAATAGTTAAAAGTGTTGTTAAATTGTTCTAAGTGGTTGAATATGTTAGCAATCATGTTTGTGATGGTTCTGTACCAATTATATGTGGTAATATTACTGTTTGGTGGGTGAAATTCGTGTTAGTTAGTTTAAGAATAGTGCCGTATTCATGTTCTTCAAAATTGAAGCGATAATGCGTAGCAGCGGTGGCGTGATATGATATGTGTGGTAGTATGATAACCTAATAGTAATCTTGGCGTGATCGCGCATGATAGAAAGTCAAACAGTGAAGTCTGCTACTTCTTCAGACTTTAGACAATCATTGTAACTTAGCTTAATGTTTTGTTAAGGTGAGAACCATGTTATAATATAGTTAAAACAGAATCGTGCTATGTGGTTAGTAGTTTCAAAGTTTCAAATGATTAGTAAGTGATGAACGTGGTATATTAGAACTTAGTGAGCATGATGAATAGTAAACAGGTGTTGTGAAGGTTAACACTTATAATTGCTGATAATTGTATGGTAGCTTAAGACTTGTGCTAAAATAATAAGTCTAACTAGAAATGCGTATTATGTTGGAACGTGAATGTTAGTATGTCTAATAAATGTTGTGGTTCTAATACTATGTATAGGTGAACGTGAGTTTTAATATTATAGCTTACGCTCGAGGAAAGTTTCTAAACTTATCTTTTACATTGAGCAAGTTCTCTAATTCTACTTTTACAATTGAGCAAGTTTTCTAACTCTACACTTTCGTTTAACTAGCTCATTTATTACATTGTGCAAGTTTATTCTTACGATTGAGCAAGTTCTTGTACCTAGATTGTTTATGATTTCTAAATCTTATTCTGATATTGAACAAGTTATTCTTGTCTTTAACTTGTTAGCGAGCATCCAAGTTTATATATTCTGATAGACTCATGTTGAACATTATCGTTTAAATTACTATTGGTTATGCATGTTTAGTACTCAATTCTAAATAACCTTGGCTTAATATTGTTCAAGCAAGGTACGTTATGATTATTCGATGTTTATGCTATTAGTTTATTCCTAAAGCATGATCTTAATTTACAATGTCAATTCAGTTATGATTATTCCATAACATGACATTATTAATATTGTATTCAACTAATCCTTAGTTGATGACCGTTGAATTCTAAATTACCCTTGAAATGTATCCAAACCAAACTTACTTTGGGGCGGACTTGTACTCTAAATACTGAGATGAACAACCCTATTATTAGGGGATAATTTACGCTTAGCGTTGAAATGGTTGTGCACAATACAGTGTACGAAGGGCTGATCCCCCTAAGTACGAGTAGTCCATATAGTCTAATGACTGTTAAAGTTGAAGTTAAAAGATTACTTACAACTGTGGACATATTTCGTGGTCTTACGACCCTCAGATATATATTTCATATTTTGATTTCAGTCTTTGGTTATCATTGATAAAGTACTATTCAGTCGTGATGAGCCTATTCATTGGCAGTTATTGTTATCTTGTTGATTCATTGTTATATCTAGTGAGCAATTGTTTGCTCACTCTTGCATAAATATTACTATTGCAGCTAAAGTTGAGAAGGTAGGTGAACCTACAACTAGAAAAGGAAAGGGAAAAATGTACAAGTGATGAAGACTTTTAATTTTCATTTAATGTTATGATGATAGATTTTTAATGAATGATGTAATGTAATAATTTTATTTCCGCACTTGAATGATGTTTAAGGTTTGATAAGCTAGGAAGGTTTTTTTATATTTAATGATGTAACCCCATTTAAAGGGAGGATTTGTGATTTAATTTTATTATACTTGGGTAGATAGATATGAATGATTTTAATTAAGTGAACACCAAATCTTGAGGTAATGAAGTACCGATATTTGGGGGTGTCACAAAGCCAATAAGGGACGAGTAGACGAAGGAGTTATTCCTTGGGACAGATTTATGGAGCACTTCCTTGAGAATTACTTCTTAGAGAATACACAACATGATATGGAAGTTAAGTTTCTGGAACTGAAGCAAGGTAGTATGACTGTCGCAGAGTACGCGACAAGATTTAACGAGTTAGCCTGATTCGCTTCACATCAGGTTGACACAGAGGCCAGAAAGGCAAGGAGGTTCGAATTAGGACTGAAACCATGGGTGCAGAAAGCAGTAGATGTATTAAAGATTAAGACTTACTCTGATCTATTGGAAAAGGCTATCATTGCCGAAGGAGGAAATGAAGCCATCGCTCGATTCAAACAAGAAAAAAAGACCGGTCAGGATGGATAGAGGGGGGGGGAGTAGCGGAGGAAGCAACCCCAACAAGCGTAAATGGACAGAGAGCCAATCCTCGGGAGGTAATAAGTCCGGAGGGGAGGCCAAGAAATGTATGAAGTGCAACAACTGTGGTAGGAATCACTCGAGGGAGTGTATGAAGGGAAAGAGTATTTGTTATCGTTGCGGACAACCGGGGCACATGGTTCCTTAGTGTCCGAATAAACAGAAGGGAGGATGTTTCTCGTGTGGAGCCACATACCATCAAATCAAGGACTATCCGAAGAAAAAGGCCGATGCAGCTAGCGACAACCGCAATAACAACGGGCTAAACATTGGAGGGCCAGCCAGTCAAGCCAACAGACCAACGACACGAACGTTCAACATGACCGTACAGGATGCGGTGGAATCTAAGGACGCGGTGTCAGGTGTAACGACCCCAAAATTCATACAATTTAATTCTCGACTTCGGTCGTTAATAATACATTCAACCTCTAATTTTATATCATTAAACGATAATACAACCATTAAAATTTGCGGAATAATTAAAATTTTCTATTACAAACTATCCTCGTTCCCAAAACCTTCAACCTTTACATCTAAATATCTCAGAATCATTTTAATACTACAATAGTTTACATTCGCAAAACAATATTACAATTCAACATTAATACATTATTCGAAACATTAGACATGGTTTACAAGAATAACAACTTAGCTAGGATATTAAATCTTCATATATCACTTTTGATCCATAACAATCAAGTAGCACATAACGTTACCTTCAATTCTTGAATCGCAGAAAATGGTTATTTGCAAGAATGAGCTCGACAAATTTCAAAGTAAAATCTAATGATTTTCATGCATCACGTAACATATAATAACATGCTCAACATACAAGAATAATCATAAACAAACATAGCATACATGTTATAGTTCACATAACAACTATAAAGATTGAGTTTCTTACTCAATCAACATTCATAGTTCAATAATCATAGTCATAGATTGACTTTCACATTTCAAACTTTTGACATATATAATACATCATACACTAAAATTTTAAAGCAAATCATCATCAAGTTCACATAGCAAAAAGGAACTGAAAGACTTGCCTTTACCGGCCTTTTACCAACACGCTAATACTTCGCATCCTTGCACAACCTACACTGTATGTGAGATTGATAATAAATAAAATCAATACACAATCTCATGGTCAAATTTATTCTAAGACCTTAATTTATCTTATTATCCTTTATAATGTCTTTATAGACATCTAACTATTTTATATGCAACTCGATTTTATTTTTCATTTTCATCACCACACATGCTAGACTATCACACTTGTAGTTTAATGTGCGTATATCACACCATTTTATTATACCACTTTAGTTTTAAAAATACATATTCAACACATTGTTTACATGTTTAATTTTCCTTCATAAATCAAAAATTACCCTTTTCGATTTCTTTCCATTATTATTCTTGTATTATCATCTTTTCATACTTAGATATCCAATATTAGCCATTAGTTAGACACTTTGTATACCAAAGTTTAGAAAACACTATTACTCTTAGGCATTTTATCGAGCACGTTATGTGCGCACATTAACTTATCTCAACTCTTGAACTTAAATGGTTAATTATGCATAGAATATGATAACACATATCTATACTCATTACATATGTCAAAACATATTTTTAATCATCAAAATATATCATCACCCAAAATCTTAATTGAAAATGTAATTATAAAACTCATCTTCACAATTTCTTTAACAAAACGTTGTTTTCGTTTTTAACGTAACTCGTTCGTTACATGTCCGTTTTTGTTCCTTCTTATATAGAATTAACCCTTACTCAGTGTACTACAACCTCATCTAGGCCTTAAAGTCAGACCCTTATCCATCTAAACCAGATTCTGTAATTCATCAACTAGTCTAGAGAATTTCATTTTCTGGACATCCTTACTAAACAATTTATTTCGGACATGATCCGGTCCATAAAATGGCTCAATCTCGCGAGTCTAGCTAGTAAACTTCCATATCTACAACTTAGCAGTTTTAAGTTTCTTCTGATTCAAAACACACGAATTTATATGAATTGTTCAAAGTCAGAAACTGTAACAGTTTTGATTTTCTGGACAGATTATTTTCCCTTCGGAAAAGCCTTACTAAAACAGACATTGCAAGAAATCTACAAAGATTTTTCATGTGATTCCACTTTCAGAATATAGCTTACTTTCATATCTTTGATTTGATATAAGGCTCACTTTCTAACTCATTATACCCAAAGAGGTATGAATTTCACAAGATATGTCCACAATTACTAAAAACCTACGAATTTTGTTCTTCAAATTTTCTTTCCATTTCATTTTCTTTCTTAAATCCTCTTGTTTGATTCTTGATAATCCAAGATCAAACCAATACAAACAGATTAAGCATGATCTACTACCCTAGAACATAAATCTACCCCAAAAAAATCAAGGATTAAATAATCGTTTAGAAGTTACCTTCTTCTAGCTTCTTTTTTTTTTCTTCTTCTAGCTCATCTCAATTCCTCTATTTCTCTCTATCTCTCTCAATTTCTCAATACAACTTCTACATAACAATTATCTACATTATGAAAAACATAAAAATATAATTAAAACAAGGAATTTAGATTATAACTTTATTAGTATGAATTTAAGAGAGAGATGAAAATGATGATGATGGGGCTTGTTTTGTCTTCTCAAAGCTTTCCCTTCTTCTTCTCCTCCTACAACTCTCTCTAACTCTCTTCTTCTTTCTTTGGTTTGTTTTCTAAAACTAACATACTAACTTGTAGTATATACATATAATATACAATACTAGTAATATATAATATATGTAACTCCTAGTAATTATTAGATATACTAATTACTAGTTAATACATAGGTTACACCAATTTGAACTTGAAAAGCCTAAGACCATGTTTGGCAAATACTCATTATTTTAATTAATCAATAGCTTAACATCAATCAATCTCATCAAATTGTCACATAATTATATTTACTTGTAAATTATAATTTTTGTGTAACAATCATCATGATAACTCATCTAATTTAATTATCTCAATTAAATTAGAACTATAACATAAAATTATTATATTAATTAAATTAAATATTAAATATTCATTTAATTAATCTACACTACTTAATTACATTACTCTATAATCAAAATAAAATTTATTTATTTAACTCAATAAATAATTCAATTAAATATTTATATATATATATTAAAATTAATATATAACATTCTCTTCACATCAATTCACATATTCTACAATATATGACATACACATACTCACACCCAACATATCTCATAAATAATACTTTTATTTATAAAATTCTCATTTATAATTTCTAAAAATCTAGGATGTCACATCAGGTATCATTCTAATCAATGATATAGATGTATACGTGTTATTTGATTCGGGTGCTACCTGCTCTTTTATTTCCGAAGAATTTGCTAAACAGTTCGACTTACCCCTTGAGAAATTAGAACACCCTATGAACATAGAAGTAGCGAACAAGGAAATTATCCCCGTAGAATACATTCATAGAAGTATGTATGATGAAGTCTACGACCGTAACGTGGAACTTCAGGATACCGTCGAGGAGTTACAGGAGATAGTAGCTGAACAACAGACATCGATGGCACAGAAGGACGATGAGATCCAGGATCGAGATGAACGTTTGAACAATGTCGAAGAGAAGCTGGTTCTACTGAAGGAGAGAAAGAACAACTGATCGAGGAGATCACAGAACTGAAGAACAAGCTGAACGAAGAAGATATTAAGAGGGCAAGAGCCGAGGACACATATGAGGAAGCGTTTCAACGAGCCGGGATAGCATTAAAAGATGCACAACCAAAGAGAATAAAGATGGAAGAGATGAATAGTGTATTCAACACCGTGATTAATCGAGCTCAGGATCGGGTCATGGGTTATCCGATTCAGTTAGAGATGCTGCCATCATTCATATTAGATCATAGAATAATGTTCCAGATTATGGAGGAAGAACGTAGTAAGGCTAAGTAGTATCATAGTAGAACATCGTAGTTGTTATGCGATTAATAAAATGTTAAATAATTTGTAAATCCCAAGTGTTATGTAACCTATGGGATATGATGATGATGTTGTCTTGAAACTTTTGTAGTATAGGAAAGTAATGTAGATAGCAGTGATGCTATTATTACGATGTTTTCAACAAGATTATGAATGAATAAAAGTTATTATTTTATTTTATTCCAGAGTGTTATGTGATATGTGATTATTCCTTTTATGGGGACAAGTTAAGTAGAAATTACTTAAAAGAGTTGAATAATAATCTAATGAGTGTATTTTTAACAGAAAATGCCTCCAAAATGTCAACCACCATGACAGAGAACCACTGAAGGAACCAATAATGACAATGTTGATCCTAACCCTGTTCAACAGCTAGTAACATTACTGATAGGAGCGTTGCAAAATCAACCTTAAAATCAAGGTACAATGTTTAAGGATTTCAAGGCGGTTGGACCACCTGAATTCCGTGGGTCCATGAATCCAGTCGAGGCACAGACCTGGATTATAGAGATAGAAAAGGTGTTTGATGTCGCTAGGGTAGGGGATGATCAGAATACTGCTTTTGGAACATTCATGTTAAAAGCAGAGGCTAGTTATTGGCGGTAGACCAATAAAAGTCGAGAAGGGCCAGGGGTGATGACCTGGGATAGGTTTAAGGAGATATTCTTCGAGACCTATTTCCCAGAGAGTTCGAAGAGTCAGCTAGAAGTACAGTTTTTAGAACTAAAGCAGGGAACGATGGCGGTGTCTGAGTGCCGCGAAATTCAACGAATTGATGAGGTTTGCACCAAACCAAGTCAGTTCAGATAAACGTAAGGCGAAGAGGTTTGAATAGGGACTGAAGCCTTGGTTGTACAGTAGGGTCTCCCTATTCTAGTTGAAGACATTTGCAGCAGTAATGGAGAAGGCAATTCTCACTGGGGGCGAGGCTGTGACAAAGTTCAATCAGGAACATAAAAAGAAGAAGAATGAGGTAGAGGTTAAGAATGGTAGTGGAGGTAGTGGAAATGGCAACAATAATTTGAAGAGGAAATGGAACAGAAATATGGGTGCTAGAAACCAGCAGGGTAACTAGCAAAATAAGAAGTTCGAAGCATGTGCTACATGCGGGAAGTTTCACAAGGGTGTGTGCTTGATGGAGAAACGAGTATGCTTCAATTGTGGCCAGGAGGGTCACATCGCCCCAAATTGCACTCAACCTAAGAAGAACGTTTGCTTCTCGTGTGGATCTAATGATCACTTTGCTCGTGAATGCCCTTAGAAGAAGGCTGAAGAGACAACAAAGAACAATGGAGGTAGTAGTGGAGGTACATGGGCCATTACTGGACCAACGACATCAAACAAACCCACATCTAGAACATTCAACATGACTGTGCAAGATGCTGTACAATCAAAAGATGTGGTGTCAGGTATTATCCCAATCAATGATATTGATGCTTATGTATTTTTTAATTCGGGTGCTACTTGCTCATTTATATCTGATGAATTTTCTAAGAAGTTAGAAATACCTAGTGAAGAATTGAATTTCCCTTTAAACATAGAAATTGCGAATAAGGAAGTAATTCCTGTTAGGTTCGTATACAAGAACTGTAGGGTGAATATTAAGGGGAATATCATGATAGTAGATTTAATTCCGATTAGACTTAGAGAGTTTTATGTTATTTTGGGAATGGATTGGTTGTTCAATTATGGAGCTATAATTGATTGCCAAAAGAAATGTTTAAACCTTATGAATCCGACAAAGTTAGTTTTCTATGGTAGCAAATCACCTAGATAAATGAAATGTCTGACGATTATACAGGCCAAGAAGTTGTTGAGTCAAGGCTATGTGGGTTATTTAGCTTACATAGTCAATACTCAGAAGAAGGGTGTGAAGTTAGAAGAGATACTAGTGGTTAGGGAGTTTGTAGATGTGTTTCCGGAGGATTTGCCAGGACTTCCGCCTGATAGAGAGATTGAGTTCGTGATCGACTTAGCGCCAAGAACAACACCGATATCGAAGGCCCCGGACAAAATGGCTCTGGTAGAGATGAAGGAACTGATGGTACAATTGCAAGAACTGTTAGATAAGAATTATATTCAACCAATCGTATTACCGTAGGGAGCGCTAGTGTTATTCGTGAAGAAGAAGGATGGGTCAATGCATCTTTGCATTGATTATAGGGAATTGAACAAAGTCACTATTAAGAATAAATATCTGTTACCAAGAATACATGACTTGTTTGATCAATTGAAGGGTTCTAAATACTTCTCAAAAATAGATTTAAGAAGTGGGTATCACCAGTTCAAGGTAAGAAAGGAGGATATACCTATAACGGCGTTCAGAACTCGGTATGGACATTACGAGTTTCTGGTGATGTCTTTTGGTTTGACCAATGCCCCTACTGCATTCATGGATTTGATGAACATGGTGTTTAAACCATTCTTAGACAAGTTTGTAGTGGTATTTATCGACGACATTCTGGTGTATTCCAAAACTCAAGAAGAACACATGGAACACTTACGTTTGACGTTGGAAACACTAAGAAAGGAAAAGTTGTACGCAAAATTCTCTAAGTACAAATTTTGGCTAGATCGTGTATAATTTCTTAGGCACGTGATTGACAAATATAGGATTTCAATGGATCCATCAAAAGTGGAAGCCACTCATGTGGGGGCCACAGACTCCACCATGGATTTCATCCATAAGCCTTTGGGCTTGATCTTTGTCTAAGCATCTGAGGAGACCTAGTCCTGCATCTCTTTTGTAGAGTGCATCTCAACTTAGGTAGAATTTCATAGCAAGTCGATGGATTTGCCTTTTCTCAGTCGGGCTAGCTTCCGCGGGTGTAGATCCATCTCAAAGATATTCCTTGATATGCTGATACCAAGGATGTTGTATGGGAGGTAGCTCATCCGATACTTCTCCAACGTAATTCCTATAAAGTCGGGCCTTGTGCGAGGTGGAAAATGGTGGCTTGGCAAGTGTTCTTATCTCGATATTGAATCAAGGAGGCCAAAGTAGCTAATGCGTCCGTAAAGTCATTCCTATTACGAGGAATGTGTAGAAAGGAGATTTCTTCAAAATCCAAAGCCATCTTCAAAACCTGCCGATGGTAGGGCAGCAAATGTAGTTCCTTGGTTTGATAGATTAGGTGGATTATTCGATTACCAACTCTGAATCTCCAAAGACAAGTTAACGCTTCGATGCCCATTGAATGGGCAAGTTTTAGCCCCATGAAATAGCCTTCATACTACAATTTGTGTTGTTGGTCTTTGATAAAGCGCAATTTAATGGCGATGGGATCTGCTCCCCATCTGGGATAGTAGAAGCGCTCCCACTCGAGAACCTTCAGATTAACAACTCCATCAAAATACATCTTCCATGATTGGCGGCGTATCGCATCTTGATGGTATTCTTGAATCTGTCATTACTCCTTCATCGGGAAGTATGTCTCAAGGGTTTGAAATCCCTGAAGGTGCGCATTGGCGATTGATCTGCAATTCCTTGACCGTTGATGGACTTTTGAGTCACATGTACGATGTCAAATTGTTGTAGGATCAACTGCCATCTGGACAGTCGGCAATTTAACATGGGTTTATTGAACACGTATTTGAGAGGATCCACACGGGATATGAGATGGGTTGTGTGACCATGGAGGTAATGTTGTAACCTCATGGAAGCCCATGCTAAAGCACAACACGTTTTTTCGATCAGAGTATACTTGTGTTCACTGCTGCTGAACCTTTTGCTGAGGTAATAGATAGCTCATTCTTGGCCTCTATCGTCTTTCTGTCCCAGCATGCAGCCCATGGCATTGTCACTTATGGACAGGTACATAAACAGGGGAACATCATCCCTGGGGGGGTACCAACATAGGAGCTTTGACTAGCTATTTCTTGATTGTGAGGAAGGCATTCTGGCACTCATCATTCCATTTCATGGAGGAGTTCTTCCTTAATAGCTTGAAGATTGGCTCACAGGTTGCTGTGAGTTGAGAGATAAACCTGCTAATGAAGTTGATTCTTCCCAAAAATCCCCGTATTTCCTTTTCTGTCTGAGGAATGGGCATTTTCGCGATGGCTTAGATTTTGGCAGGATCCAACTCAATCCCTTTGTGGCTGACTAGAAATCCTAGCAACTTGCCTGATTTAATGCCAAAGGCGCATTTGGCTGGATTCAACTTCAATTTGTACTTACGCAACCTGTTGAACAATTTTCTGAGATGGTCTATATGGTCATCCTCCTTCCGGGACTTCACAATGATGTCATCCACGTAGATCTCGATCTCTTTATGCATTAAGTCATGGAAAAGAGCCATCTTAGCTCGTTGATAGGTGGCTCCAGCGTTGATGAGGCCGAATGACAACCGTCTATAGCAAAAGGTTCCCCAAGGCGTGATGAAGGAAGTTTTCTCATGATCTTCCTCAACAACCATGATCTGATGATACCCCGCAAAGCAATCAACAAAGGAGTACATGTCGTATTGCGCAATATTGTCAATAAGAATGTGGATAAACGGCACGGGAAAGCTATCTTTTAAGCAAGCTTTGTTCAAGTCCCGGTAATCCACGCAAACTCGCACCTTCCCTCCAGGTTTAGGCACGGGAACAATATTGGATATCCACTCAGGGTATGTAGACACCATGATGATGCCAGCTTGAAATTGTTTCACAATTTATTCTTTTACCTTTAAACTCCACTCAGGTTTCAATCGCCTGAGCTTTTGCTTGACTGGCTAAAATCCCTCTTTAATGGGAAAGCGATGAAGGACAATTTTAGTGGACAAACCCACCATGTCTTCATGAGACCATGCAAACACATCCTGGAATTGGGTTAATAGCGTAACCACGTCATTCCGTTGGTTTGGGGTAAGGTCTGAACCAATCTGGATTAACTTAGGGCTTTCTAAGGTTCCGAGATTGAAAGAAGTGGTTTGGTCAAGGTTGGGTTTAGGTTTGTCTTTGACCCATTCTTGAATTTCTGGAGGCACCTAATTGTCATCCTGTATTTCCATCTAGGCTGAATTCATCTCTACATCAAAGGTACAATCTTTGTGGAGAAGAGGCACTGTATCAACAAGTACATGCACATCTAAATTCAGAGTCCTGAAACAAAATATGTTTTCACTTAGTATATATGAAATGTGTTGATCATACATATTGTTAGCATATACTGGCAAAATAAACTGCTAATACTATACAAAAAAGTAAGCAGTTATTATATCTACATGGCAGAAAGAGTTCTACCAGTTTTACCCTTAACGACCAATGCAAGGAGTGCTGTTCCAATTGGTAAGGGCAAATTCTGGGTGGACCGCAGTGATGGAGGGATTGTCATCATCCTCCCTGTCCTAAATGATGGCCATTACATCTGGACAATCATCGTCTGGGGTGTATCTATTTGTATGTTCATCATGAACGATGATGCGTACGCTTGACATTATTCAGATGACGTCTTGTTTGATTCTTCGTTCCTCTTCTTCCACTGCGGGATTTGGAACAAAGACTTCTTTCTCCTTCACCGGTACTGGCTTGGGAAATAACATAGCCATTACATTGGCTGGCACCTTTACAGGAGGTTGTGCGGACTCAGAGCTTGAAGGCGAAGATAAACGCCGCATGGTTGAAGCTGAAGGAATCTGTTGATGCTTATGAGGATTCCTGTGACTAGAATTGGCAGAATAGCCTAGCCCAGCTATTCCAGTTTACTTGGTTAATCGAATTGGGTACTTGATACCCTGGCAATTTGTACCCAACCCTTGTCCCGGCCTATGACCCAACGACATCATTTCTTGAGTAACCGACATTACCTCGGAAGAAATCTTGGGTTCGGGCAATGGCATTCCAATAGCATGGTATTGGGTATTGCTTACTTCCAAAGTATGAAAACTGACTGGTTCAACGTCTGCATTGGCATTGATGAATGGCATGTCCCCGTGTTGAGGACATTCTGGTTCAGCATTGACCGTGACCAGGCTATTGTTGATAATGTATTTCAACTGTTGATGAAGAGTGGAGGGGACTGCCCCAGCCATATGAATCCATGGTCGTCCCAAGAGCAGGTTGTATCCTGAATCTATCTTGAATACATGGAAAGACACGCAGAATGCATGAGGACCAATTTCGATAGGCAGTTTAATTACTCCGACCGAATTTCGATGAGCTCCATCAAAAGGTTTGATGATAGTATGGCTACTCTGAATTCGGTTGAGATTGATATTCATCTTCACCAAGGTATCGTAGGGACATATATTTAGAGATGAACCTCCATCTATCAAGACTCTAGCTAGCATGTATCTAGAGGATAAGACCGCAATGTGCAACGATTTGCAATTATCGGTCCCCTCGGGTGGTATGTCATCATCAGTGAAGGATATCACATTGTTGTTAAAAATGTGATCAACCAGATGTTGAAATTTTTCCGTGTCAACTGATGTTGGTAGATAGGCTTCTTCTAAAACCTTTAGGAAGACCTTCCGGTGAGCCTCGAAAGTTAGGACCAGGTCCAAAATTGATATTTGTTGTGGAGCTTCTTTCAAGCTTAAAACCACTGTGGCTTCGTTATGGCCCATAGTGCGGAGGAATTTTTCAATCTTCTCTATGGGTATTTTCCCCTTTGATTTGATGGTAGTCTTCATCATCCATTGGGGAAGATACAGTGGATTTTCCTTCGACACTGTAGCAGTTGTATGTGAGGTGGATCCTTCACCTTCTCCATAATTCCATGGAACTTTGCGCAAGCTAACAATAGGATATTGTGCTTTGCACGACAAGTTGATTGGCTCGAGAGCGGCCACTTTCAAAGGATTGTTGCTTCCCTTGAGTTGAATTGTTGGCATCACGAGGGATTTGTTAGCCCCATCAGTTTTAGTGGATATGACTGCTACCACACTCTTCCACTTAGTAGGGCCTGAATTCTCACTTGTACGTAACACAGTATCATCGCCTGCTAAGTGCAGGATACCACTGTCAATTAGATTTTGGATAAGGTGGCGGAGTGCCCAGCATTCTTCTGAGCCATGACCGCGAGACTGGGAGTGATATTGACATACTCCATCAGAATTGTACCGTCCTAAACGGGGGTTGATTGGAGGTAGAAGGGAACCAATCCTTCCTTCATTGATTAACATATGAAGGATTTCATCCATAGGTTGGCCCAAATAGGTGAATTATCTTTTGTTGGCAAAATCCCGACGGGCTTTGGCATTTGCTCTCTTTCTCACTTTGTCTTCTAGCATTTCATTTTCTGAAAGTGACGAGGGAATATTCATGACAAGAGGTAGGAGACTAGCATGCTCCTGGCTGATTAATTGATGAGTCACTTGATGCTGATAAGTCACCAATTCTGCCAATTGTTCAATTTGTTTGCCTAAAGCTTTCATCTTTCATTCCATTGTGAACTGAAACTTGGCATAATCCCATTTGTCGTCACCATCTTTGAGGGCCTGGGAGGATTCACAGTTGAAATTGGAATTCTGTCCATTACTCCAATTTATCATGTTGACCTCTTCTTCTTTGTGCTGAGGAAGAGGATTGTCTTGAACGTGAGGCTGATCTGGTTTGGTGACCACGATTTCACTGTTGTCTATCAGGTCCTGGATCTTATGTTTCAAGGCCCAACAATCCTGAGTATCATGTCTAGGTGCCCCGGCATGATAAGCACATTTCCGAGCAGCATTGAAACCCCATTCATTAGGGCTGGCTGGTGGAAGAAGATGTGTAATTTTCTTCTGTGTTGTTAGAAGAGTGAGAGTGTTCTCGAGGGTATCCCCTAAGGGTGTAAACACTTGAGGGCGTTTGACGTCTCTAAATTTTGGAATTGGAGGGTTCGTAGACTGTGCTGGAAAGGGAGTGTAGTTTCTCCTTTGAATAGGCATGCTTTGATTGCCTTTTTGACCCTGTAGTATAAGGGAAACATCTTCCTCTTTCTTTTTATGGACCCTACGGGGGTTGTTTCCATAATTTCCAGACTGGATATGATCAGCAATAGCTTTCAGTGCAGCTAGGTCTTGAGTTTTTCCAGACTTCAATCCCATCTCAACCATCTCCCCATGTTTGACCATTTCAGAAAATGGTTTGCCGATGCCGGCTAAAACTCTTTCATAGAATGGAGCTTCTTATATATCTATGAATGTCATGACCATCTCTGATTCTGTCATGGAAGGACTAACTTGGGCAGCCAGGCATCTCCACCTCTGAGCATACTCTCTAAAAGACTCATTAGACTGTTTCTTGATCTTGGTAATTTGATACCGATCAGGAGCCATCTTAGATCGAAAAGTCGTATTGAGTGAGGAAAGCATGTGCTAGCTCTTCCCAGCTATGGATTTTGGAGTTGTCTAATCTTGTGTACCACGAACGGGCTTCTCCAGTTAGACTTTTTTGGAACAATTGCATTATGAGCTTTTCGTCCTCTGCATAAGATCCAAGTTCTCCAATAAACACTTTTAAATGTGTGTAAGGATCTCCTAACCCGTCATATTTTTCAAAGTCAGGAGTTTTAAACTTTTCTGGATAATGAACACCAGGGAAAATGCAGAGATCAGCATATGAAACACTCCCGTGTGTTCCAATTCCTTTGATAGCACAAAGGGTTTCTTCCATTTGAAGGACTTTCTTTTTGACGTCACCAGTGTCCGGGTCTCTAGTGGGATGGGCAGCATCATGAGTTTTGTTGGTCGTATCCAATTGCAGTTCAGGTATTGTAATGACCTGGGTTCTTCCTTGTGTGGAGGATTCAGCATGTACGGGTATTTTTGGACCCTGATTAGACTGGTGTAATTCTTTGAGCATAACAACCAAATCTATAATTTTCTTGCTTAATCCGTCGAATTCTTTGCAAGAAACTAGATTAAGTTCAGTCTGGTCCAATGACGACATGATTGACTGTAGGCCTGTGGCCTTTTTGGACTTTGACCAGGTAGTAGATCCGATTGGTTCCATGCAAAAGACTTGCATAGTTTAGTCTTTAGGGAATGTGTATAATAACATGCTATGTGATGTGTCTATTTTAGGAATTTTATCCTGCAAAGCGGATGTCAGCTGTTTGTAGCATGTTAATTAAAATATGTATGTGTACACATTTCTGCATATTTCTCATTACATAGAGATATATATGGAATGTAATTACAAGTAATTGTGTTTACAAGTAATTGAAATGAGAGAGCATGAAGAGACTTTCCTCCGTTTTGGGTTTATCAGAGGCTGACCTATCTTAGGTTACTCTCGCGGCTTTTTGGCATGAAGGTTCCAAAATCATCGCAATCTACTTGACGGGAAGTTAATCTGGTCTTTCAACTGGAGTGAATTTGGGTGGTGCCTTTCCTGAGCCTCGGAGAATTAGTCTTCTCACGAGTCCAAAGAATCAAACACCGACGGATAGCCTCTAGTGGAGGGACCACACAACATACATTCACATACATCAAGGCCTCACCGTATGAAAATGATGACATGTGCGAAGCACTAATATCACAAGCAGATATGGTGCGAAGCACTAATATCACAAGCAGTTATGGTGCGAAGCACTAAGTGCAATCAGGAAATGCATTCGTACACATTCATCAAATGTAAATGCAATATCCACACATAAGCAGATAACAGTTTTGAAAAGATTGTAATAGCGGCTTAAGTTCTCTTACTGGAGTTCCCCAGCAGAGTCGCCACCTGTCGACGTCGGGATTTTTAGATGTTCCTTTCCGTTACTTGTTCTTTGGTGTTATCATTTTAGGTGAGATTTGTTTGAAAAAACAAGTGAAAAAGGTCCGACACGTATAATGTCGACGATGGGACTGTTAAGAGTCGCCAGTTGGTTTTTTAAATGGTTGTACCAACACAACCGAGAAAAGGTTTACACATTGACCCAGTGATGTGACACTGCTAAACAGGTCGGTGAAACCGAGATTCATTAGGGTCCGGGGACTTAGTTATGCGGAGGGAAGGTGTTAGGCACCCCCCGACATCCGTGTTACCATGGTAACCACCTCTTTTCAAGAAACTGTTATCTGAATGTGTGTGTATGGGTCAATGTGCTGTTCTTTGGAAGTAGTGCGAGGCCTCGTTCGCACCAATATACGCAGGGTTTGAATTTATGTAAAAATTCAATTTTAAGCAAGATATGGCAGTGATGTTTTATAAAAGAGGTTTTTCAAACCCTGATGCTCAATAGTAATTGAGACCTTTTACACTCCTATTTTATTAAGTGTTCAGCTTGATTGATTTTATTTTACAGATGCGAGGCATCCGTACGAAAGTAATGTACAAAATAATGCCGACTTCCTCATAGGTATAGAAACTATCTGAGGAAATTCAGACACCCCAGAATAATTTACAAGCTGCTTATAGCTGAAAATGTCCATCACCGGAACCAAATCTAGATCCAATGGGCTGAATCTGTGATCACATGATTCCTAGGCTCACATGATACATAATTTGTATGAAAGCGAAAGAAGGGTATATATATAAAAGCAATAAATATATATATACAGACATGATCACCAACCATGAAGCACCTCCATGGGGGATCAGAAATATAAATAAAGCTATAAAAGCTATCAACCACCACGGAGGAAACTCCAGGCGGGACAAAACATAAATAAAGTCAGACAGAGCGATCAATTGCCAATAAGTAAACTCAAAAGGGGATTTAAACGTAAAGAAAGTCAGTAAAGCGATCAACCACCACGTAAGTGAACTCTAAAGTGGGACGATATATATATATATATATATATATATATATATATATATATATATATATATATATATATATTTATTGTCGAACTACATTGATGAGCTCAGATTTTATATACAAGTGCGTTTATTTTATATATATATATATATATACTTATATATATACTTATATATATATAAGCAATAAACGCACTGGATGTAAAATCTGTGCTCATCGTAATGTAGTTCGACACATACGCTAATATATATAAGTATATATATATTAAAGCAAGTAAACGCACCAGATGTAAAATCTGGGATTATCGAACAGTAGTCCGACACATAGTTAATATATATAAGTATATATATTAAAGCGAAGAAACGCACTGCACTAAAGTCTACGCTCATCGAACAAAGTTTGACACACACATATATATATATATATATATATATATATATATATATATATATATATATATATATATATATATATATATATATATAAAAACAAATAAAAAAAACGCACTGCATCAAAGTTCAGGCTCAATCGAGGCATAACTCGATAATGTTAGTCAATATATATATATATATATATATATATATATATATATATATATATATATATACAAGCTGAAACAAAACCATGGACCAAAGTCTGGGCAAATGCGCGCAACACGACTCTCAACGTGAAGAAGGGTGTATGCAGAGATGAAGAGAAAGACTCTGCAGTGTGTGTGAGAAGGCTTACAAATGTTGTGACCAAAGAAGACTTCTATATCTTTAGAGTGGGTAAACTTTGGCTTTTGTAGGTACAAAAGAGGCTATATATGAGCTTACAGGTGTTTAAAATGAGAAAGTACACTACATGGGGTGAGTGCAGAGCAAATTGGGTAGGGTTTCCTCGCTGTTTTCTCTTGCAAAATGGGCAGCCCAAGCCCTTTATTTATAGATGATTTAGTCAGTAGGTACCAAGCTACCGGTGAGTGTAGTGTACCAGAGGCAACCCGGGTGGGCCAGGGGTTTCTGCCCGGTCGTCGTCTCAGTAGTACGTGCACTCGGGCACTGTAATGTCCACTCAAACTTTCAGAAGTGCAATTCGTGCATCCGTTTGAGGTATACAAGACCTATTTCAGACCGCTGTTGTCGAGAGTTGTACGATGGCATGGGATTAGAGTTTGTACGAAGTCATTGAAGATTGGACAATGCCCTCCGGTCTTCAAGCTTTAATTTCCATTCGTTACCCCGCACAATAGTCACTCGAGATTGGTTAGTCTTGTGGGACATCGTTGTGTAGAGATGTTGAGACGATGTGGCATGACATCGTGTTGGCGAGATGACGATGTTGCCCTTCACCGGTGTTATCGCCGGATTGGGCTGATAAAGCAGACGTTGCTCAGAGCTTCGCTGAGATTGGACTGCTGCATTTGTTGAAGGTCCTCATTGTCATCTTTGAGGTGTGCCTGTCTTCCAGATGTTATCGCCGGGTTGGTACAGTGTATCTCGTTGTGAGGCCGAGATTGAAGTCGGTCGCATTTGAAACAAGCATTTTCGGGTTATGCGAAACCGCATTCCTTGGGGTTATCACCAAGGTTGGTGGCTATTCCCATGGTTGGGACTGAGACTGGATACCTCGGGGTTATCTCCGAGATTAATCAGTCTTCTCTGGTGTGTGTTCCGGTATTGGATCTGCATGTCTCAGGGTCATATTCGAGGTTGGATTTGTTATTCCCAGAGTGATCTGGGGTTGATGCTGAACTTCCGGTAGTATCCCGTATGGATATGGATTGTCTTTCAAGGTTCCCTCTTAAAAGATGAATCTGTCCTCCTGTAATGTTAGTGACAGGTGTACAGAAAATTTCGAGTGTCTACAAGACTCATGTTGAACATTATCGTTTAAATTACTATTGGTTATGC
This sequence comes from Panax quinquefolius, assembly GCA_020205615.1. Lineage (NCBI taxonomy): Eukaryota > Viridiplantae > Streptophyta > Magnoliopsida > Apiales > Araliaceae > Panax > Panax quinquefolius. The sequence continues at coordinate 89,852,084 of CM035160.1, read as the reverse complement.
ATGCTTAGTACTCAATTCTAAATAACCTTGGCTTAATATTGTTCAAGCAAGGTACGTTATGATTATTCGATGTTTATGCTATTAGTTTATTCCTAAAGCATGATCTTAATTTACAATGTCAATTCAGTTATGATTATTCCATAACATGACGTTATTAATATTGTATTCAACTAATCCTTAGTTGATGACCGTTGAATTCTAAATTACCCTTGAAATGTATCCAAACCAAACTTACTTTGGGGTGGACTTTTACTCTAAATACTGAGATGAACAACCCTATTATTAGGGGATAATTTACGCTTAGCGTTGAAATGGTTGTGCACAATACATTGTACGAAGGGCTGATCCCCATAAGTACGAGGAGTCCTTATAGTCTGATGACTGTTAAAGTTGAAGTGGAAAGATTACTTACAACTGTGGACATAGTTCGGGGTCTTAAGACCCTCAGATATATATTCCATATTTTGATTCCAGTCTTTGGTTATCATTGATAGAGTACTATTCAGTCGTGATGAGCCTATTCATTGGAAGTTATTGTTATCTTGTTGATTCATTGTTATATCTAGTGAGCAATTATTTTGCTCACTCTTGCATAAATATTACTATTGCAGCTAAAGTTGAGAAGGTAGGTGAACCTACAACTAGCAAAGCAAAGGGAAAAATGTACAAGTGATGAAGAATTGTAATTTTCATTTAATGTTATAATGATAGATTTTTAATGAATGATGTAATGTAATAATTTTATTTTCGCACTTGAATGATGTTTAAGGTTAGATAAGCTGGAAAGATTTTTTATTTATTTAATGATGTAACCCCATTTAAAGGGAGGATTTGTGATTTAATTTTATTATACTTGGGTAGATAGAGATGAATGATTTTAATTAAGTGAACACCAAATCTTGAGGTAATGAAGTACCGGTATTTGGGGGTGTCACAAAGCCAATAAGGGACGAGCAGACGAAGGAGTTATTCCTTGGGACAGATTTAAGAAGCTATTCCTTGAGAATTACTTCTCAGAGAATACACAACAGGATGTGGAAGTTATGTTTCTGGAACTGAAGCAAGGTAGTATGACTGTCGCAGAGTACGCGACAAGATTTAACGAGTTAGCCCGATTCGCTTCACATCAGGTTGGCGCGGAGGCCAAAAAGGCAAGGAGGTTCGAATTAGGACTGAAACCATGGGTGCATAAAGCAGTGGCCGTATTAAAGATTAAGACTTACTCTGATCTATTGGAAAGGGCTATCATTGCCGAAGGAGGTAATGAAGCCATCGCTCGATTCAAACAAGATAGGAAGACCGGTCAGGATGGACAGAAAGAGGGGAGTAGTGGAGGAAGCAACCCCAACAAGCGTAAATGGACGGAGAGCCAATCCTCTGGAGGTAACAAGTCCGGAGGGGAGGCCAAGAAATGTATGAAGTGCAATAACTGTGGTAGGAATCACTCGGGGGAGTGTATGAAGGGATAGAGTGTTTGTTATCGTTGCGAACAACCGGGCACATGGCTCCTCAGTGTCCGAATAAGAAGAAGGGATGATGTTTCTCATGTGGAGCCAGAGACCATCAAATCAAGGACTGCCCGAAGAAAAAGGGCGATGCAGCTAGCGACAACCGCAACAACAACGGGCTAAACATTGGAGGGCCAGCCAGTCAAGCCAATAGACCAACGGCACGAACATTCAACATGACCGTACATGATGCGGTTGAATCTGAGGATGTGGTGTTAGGTATCATTTCGATCAATGATATAGATGTATTCGTGTTATTTGATTCGGGTGCTACCTGCTCTTTTGTTTTTGAAGAATTTGCTAAATAGTTAGACTTACCCCGTGAGAAATTAGAACACCCTATGATCATAGAAGTAACGAACAAGGAAATTATCCCCATAGAATACATTCATAAGAATTGTTATGCCGAATTACGAGGATTTAAGCTTAAAGTGGATTTGATACCAATTAGTTTGGGGGAGTTCGATGTAATCCTTGGAATGGATTGGTTATCGGTTCATGGAGAAATTATAGACTATAAGAAGAAGTGTGTACACCTTAGGACTCCGAATAAGTCAAAGGTGGTATTTTATGGTAGTAAATTGCCGAGACAATCTTATTGTCTAACGATGGTGCAAGCGCAGAGATTGCTTAGGAAGGGTTGTATAGGTTATTTGGCTCACGTGATTGATACTCGACGAGTCGAGGGTGAACTGAGTCAGATACCTATTGTAAGGGATTTCGTTGATGTTCTCCCAGATGAGATTCCGGGATTGGCACCGGATAGAGAGATTGAGTTTGTTATTGATTTGGCACCGGGGATAACATTGATTTAGAAAGCGTCGTATCGTATGGCACTAGTAGAGATGAATAAACTGATGGCTCAATTACAAGAGTTGTTAGATAAGGGATACATTCGACCGAGTGTATCACCGTGGGGAGCACTAATCTTATTCGTAAAGAAGAAAGATGGGTTGCTAAGACTTTGTATCAACTACCAAGAGTTGAAAAAGGTCACCATTAAGAATAAGTACCCGTTGCCCAGGATAGACAATTTATTTGATCAGTTGAAAGGGGAAAAATACTTTTCCAAGATTGACTTGAGGACCGGTTATCACCAACTGAAAGTGAGGCCGAAAGACATTCCAAAGATGGCATTCAGAACTCGGTATGAACACTTTGAGTTTCTGGTAATGTCATTCGGATTGATGAACGCGCCAACAACATTTATGGATTTGATGAACAGAGTGTTCAAACAGTATTTGGATAAGTTTATTATCGTATTCATCGATGACATTCTAGTGTATTCAGAGACGGAGGAAGAACACGCCGAGCATCTTCGGATAGTGTTGGAGACATTAAGGAAGGAGAAGTTATATGCAAAATTCTCCAAGTGTGAGTTTTAGTTGCAGAGAGTGCAGTTTTTGGGGCACGTTATCGACAAGGATGGTGTTTTGGTGGATCTAACGAAGGTAGAAGCGGTTATCAATTGGGAGTAGCCAAAGACGCCGACTGAAATCAGGAGTTTCTTAGGATTGGCGGGATAGAAGCATCACTATTGACTAATCTAACCAGAAAGGAAATTAAGTTCGTTTGGACGAAGAAGTGTGAAGAAATTTTCCTAGAATTAAAGAAGAGGCTTAGTCAAGCACCTGTGTTGGCCTTACCAGACAACACGGGAGGGTTTATAGTGTATAGTGATGCGTCACATAAGGGTCTAGGCTGTGTACTGATGCAACACGACAGGGTCATTGCGTACGCTTCACGTCAACTAAAAGATTATGAGAAGGGATATCCGACTCATGACCTGGAGTTAGCAGTAATAGTTTTCGCCTTAAAGATTTGGAGGCATTATTTGTATGACGAGAAGTGTGAGATATATATGGATCATAAGAGTCTGAATCATATCTTCTCGCAGATAGAGTTAAACATGAGGCAACGCCGATGGTTAGAATTGATCAAAGATAATGATTGTGAGATTCTGTACCATCCTGGCAAATCAAATGTAGTGGCAGATGCCTTGAGCAGAAAAGGCAGAGAGAAGTTATTGAAGTTGACCATTCAAGAAGAATTGGTGAAAGATTTCGAACGACTAGACTTGGAAATTAGGTATCCGATGGAGACCGACGAACAATTATTTACAGTGACAGCAAGCCCAACTTTATTGGATAAGGTTAAAGAGGCACAAGAAAAGGACGAAGGTTGCATTAACATCAAGAAGCGATTGACTGAAGGTGATGAATTGAAATTTAAGGTTGATAACACTGGACCGCTGAGATTTGAAGGATGAATTTGGGTACCGTTAGTACCAGAACTGAGAGAAGAGATTTTGCAAGAAGCGCATAGTACGAGATATTCGATACACCCAGGAAGCACAAAGATGTACCAAGATTTCCATCACTACTTCTAGTGACCAAACATGAAGAGAGAGGTTGCGGAATGCTAGATGTCTAACTTGTCAGAGAGTCAAGGCAGAGCACCAACGACCAAGCAGGCTATTACAACCATTAGAGATTCCAGAATGGAAATGGGAGCACATCATAATGGACTTCGTGGTGGGACTTCTGGAAACGTAGAAAGGGCACGACGCCATATGGGTGATTGTAGATCGTCTTACTAAGTTAGTTCACTTTTTGCCAATTAAGATTAAGTATAGTTTGGACCGATTAGCCAAATTATATGTCAAGGAAATTATCTCGAGGCATGGGGTGCTGGTATCTATTATATCAGATAGAGATCCGCAATTCACGTCAAACTTCTGTAAGAGTCTTTAAGAAAGAATGGGGACACAACTACGAATGAGTACTGCGTATCATCTGCAGACCGATGGGCAAAGTGAGAGAACGATTCAAACACTTGAAGACACGCTCCGAGCTTGTGTGATGGACTTCAAGGGTAGTTGGGAAAATCACCTTCCATTAGTAGAGTTCGCATATAACAATAGTTATCACGACAGTATTGGAATGCCGCCGTACGAAGCACTGTATGGGAGGAAATGTAGGACGCCCTTATACTGGGACGTAGTTGGAGAACATCAACAGCTGGGACCCGAGTTGGTACAACAGACGATAGAAATCATCAAGGTGATATGAGCCCGACTAGTAGCAACTCAAGATCGCCAAAAGAAGTATGTAGACTTACATCGTAAGAAGAAAGAGTTTGAATTAGGAAGCTATGCATTTCTAAAAGTATCTCCTTGGAAAGGGAAGATTTGTTTTGGGAAGAAGGGCAAGTTGAGCCCTATGTTCATAGGACCGTTCGAGATTCTGAGGCGAGTCAGTGAAGTGGCGTACGAGGTAGCGTTACCTCCTAAACTTGAGCACATTCACAATGTGTTTCATGTATCAGTATTGCGGCCGTATAAACCAGACTACAAGTACGTTATCTCCTATGAAAAAATCCAAGTCGAGAAAGACTTATTGTACGAGGAAGTTCCTGTCCATACTAGATAGGAAGGAACAAAAGCTGAGGAATAAAATCATCCATTTCGTTAAGATTCTCTGGAGGAATCACGTAGTCGAAGAAGCTACATGGGAGCTAGAAGAGAAAATGAGAGCGAATTATCCGTTTTTATTTTAGTAACCTTATTTTTACAATTCCGAGGACGGAATTTTTATAAGGAGGGAGGGATGTAATGACCGTGAATTTTAAACTCCTTATTTAACTAAATATGTGATTTAATTTTTAATGAGTTAGTTTTATGAGTCTATTTAAACCTTATGTGGTTATGTGAATTTATGAATTGATTAAAGAGAGTCACTAATAGTTTATTTAAATTAGTGGACTAGCCCTAAGACTTTAATATCAAAGAATTGATAGGATTATTAATAATTAAATATTTAATTTATTTGAATATGGTGGCAAGATTGGAGCATATTGATTTAATTGCAATTAATTGATAATGTGTTAATTAATAATTATTATGAATAAATAATAATTAATGAGTAAGAGATTAATAAATATAATATGATTATATTTACTTGATTAACTTGTGCAAGCATGTAATATATTAAACCTTTTTTATATGGTAGTTGACTATATATTTTATATGGTACAAGGTGTCACATTAATATGTCTATATATTATATATATAGACTATATAGTAAGATTTATTGCATTCATGTGAGTACATAATTAATCCCCAACTTTCCATTGTGTAGTAGCATTAATACATTAATATTATATTTTGGGAGTTATAGTATCCAAACCAAGCTTGTTGCTGAGATATTACTCTTGTCCCAAATTGAGTGACCCACTAGTAAATAAACAGTGTGCTACTTTCTTCATTGCATAAAACTCCAGCAGATAGGATTTGTAGTGATGATGGCTATGTGACACCCCCAAAATAGGTATACATTACCCATCTTGAGTCGCCAAATACATGGTACAAAATTCAAATACAACTTAATTATACAACAGTCGTGTAAAATACGACTAAACATATGCTGTGAGTTTTAATACAAATATTGTCATCTAGACAATATACAAACTTAATGGGGTCCTCATTACATTTATTATAACACTATTTCATAGAATAATGAGGACTACTAATGCTATCATCTGGACCGTCACTCCATTCCCCGACTAGTCCCTGCTACGTTCTCATTTCCTGAAGAGAACAATGAAAGCAAAAGGGTGAGCTCAACTAGCCCAGTAAGAAATATTATAACTAAGATAATACAGAATAAATTATCATTAGCCTTCAACAGTGTTAAACTGATTAAATATAACAAACATCAAGTTTAACTGCAGCGGAACAAGCAATCCATTAGAAGAGTCAAGTAGAGAATACAATCTATTATCTTCTATGATTTAAAAGGTTTTTCATTACTTTTATCGCTGAGACTTAGCTTAATAAATAATCCACATCATCCCTGCACTACGGCCAATGGTATTCATTAGTATCACGACCACAAATTATCCATGCACTACGGGCCAAGGATATTCGTGTATTCATTAATGGTCATTATCATGCCAACAACTATCCATCAAAGCACTACGGGCTAATGATGACTTTTTCCACATCATTTATAATATTACGGTCATGATTACACCGAGTAATCCCCGATAATAATCATACCAAGTCCATCTACGCACTACAGGCCACAGATGACTTTCAACATAATATAAACATGAGGATGATGACAATGATATAAGAATTCAATAAAACAAGTTCAAGAATTAATTTATCAAGGAACAATTAACGTCCAAATTGTCAACATGATAATTCTTTGTGGAGTAAAATTCAAGAATGCTCAGAAGAATATTTCTATGAAAAGATACTGGATGAAGTACAAATATCAAGGATATTCCACTAATTTCATGGAGTATAGAAGTTAAAACTTTAACCAAGTGAGTATAATAATGAATGGAATAACAAAAGAAATCACCAGGCATGCGATAGACCGCATAGATAGGTTATTCCAACAGAATAATAAATAACGGAACTAGGTCATGCGTAAAGCACAGACATGATGTTCCAACAGAATGATAAATATTGGAACCAGGTCATGCGTAAAGCACAGACATGATGTTCCAACAGAATGATAAATAATGGAACCAGGTCATGCATAAAGCACAGACAGGATGTTCCAACAGAATAATAAAAATGGAATAACAGAAGAATTTCACCAAGTATAGGGTATCCGCATTATCTGAGTTATTCCAACAGTAATAATAAAGAATGGAATAACTGAAGTTCTCTTCATGAATAAGAAAGAAAGAATACCCCTTACGAGTACAACAAATAATATCCCTTACGAGTACAACAAATAATATCCCCTACCGTAAAAGAATAGTATTCCGACTGGTAGGGCGAGGATATTCTTAAAGAAAACTTATACAACGCTCAAAGCTTCTTAAAACTCTAAAGAAATACGCTCAAGATTATAGAAGAAAAACTCTCTCTATAGTTTCTCTCTCTAGAGTTTCAGTGAATTCGTAAGAAATAATGAAGGAATGAGCTTCTATTTATAGAAGAATGGACTGCATAGTAACTAATTCATGAACAGTCCAGATTAATTTATTTTTAATCGGACGGTCCATATTTAAAGCAAAATCTTTTAAATAAAATATAATATATTCTATTTATAATCTAATAAAATGAATAACTTTATAAAAGTATTCTGTTTTATATAAAAAGATTTTACTATGCAAAATACTATGCAGGCACTATGCAACACTATGCATAATAAAATATAATATATTCTAATTATTGTCTAATAAAACAAATAACTTTATAAAAGTATTCATTTTTTATATAAAAAGATTTTACATTTTATTACATTAATCATACTAATAAAACAAAACTCATCACCATTATTATAATGCCTGATAATATTAATCGACCAAGGTGGTTTCGAGGAAGAGGGGCTTTCAATATGGATTTCTCCCCATTGGCGCATGATTAGGTGACCAAACCTCTCCTTGTGAAGAACTTTAGACATCGTTAATATTGCAAATAAAAATATTAATAACTTTGTCATCTCAATTATTTATTATCAAATATTGACAATAATTGAATCAAAATAACATGAGATCTATCAATTCTTGTATCGATAATTGAACAAAAGCGGTGACTTCTCACGTAAGCATCGATAATCAATCTTTGTGTCTCTTTGTGCGACTCTATTATTATTGTACTTTTAACTTACAGGAGTGTTTCACAGTTAAATAGTTATTTTCATAAAAGTATTTTTTTGTCGTTTTGTCGATCAAATGATAATTCCATTAATAAGGTCCACCAATGATTTGATTGTCGTTAATAATATTCCTGTTAAAATGAATATTTCGAGCCAATCGAATATTATATAACAACTTGCGTACTTTGCAAAATTTATAAATATTACCCACAACTATAACATTATATCAAATTCATTCCACAATATTCAAAAATGATATTTATAGAAAATTCATCTTTATTTATAAAAGTTGGGGTCTTACAACCTCCCCTTCTTATGAAATTTCGTCTTCAAAATTAGGGTACGTATTTGGTATGTCGAAGAGGTAAGGATACCTTGATTTCATTTCAGATTCTAACTCCCAGGTCATTTCCTCAACATCGTGGTTTCTCCACAAAACTTTGACTTGAGGTATAACCTTGGAGCGTAGAATATGTTCCTTCTTATCCAAGATTTGAACAAGAACCTCTTCATACGTCAAATCTTCCGCTATTTCGTCCGGTTCTAACTCAATAATGTGGTTCCGCTATTTCATAAGAAGGGGAGGTTGTAAGACCCCAACTTTTTAATAAAGATGATTTTTTTCCTATAAATATCATTTTTGAATATTATGGAATGAATTTGATATAATGTAATAGTTGTGGGTAATATTTATAAATTTTGCAAAGTACGCAAGTTGTTATTTAATATTCGATTGGTGGGAAATATTCGTTTTAACAGGAAATATTCGTACAACGACACAATCATTAGTGGACCCCACAACTAATTTATTTGATCGAGAAAACGCATAAAAGTATTTTTTATAAAATAACTATGGAAGTTTTACCATTAATCAAACAACCTGGTAAGTTAAAGTATAAAGAATACGCGTGGTCGCATAAGAGCACACCAGATTGATTATCGATGCTTACGTGAGAAGTCACTCGCTTTTTTTTTTTCAATTATTGCTACAAAGAATTGCCACGATAAGATCTCACGTTATTTGATTCAATTATTGTCAATATTTTATATATTATTAAATCAATAATTGAGATGATAAAGTTATTAATATTATCATTTGCAATATTAACGATGTCTAGAAGTTCTGTGAAGGAGAGGTTTGGTCACCTAATTGCGCGCCAATAGGGAGAAATCCTTATTGGAAAGCCTCCTCTTTCCTCGTAACGACCTAGTCGATTAATATTGTGAATTATAATAAATGTGATAAATGTTGTTAAAATTATTAAGGTGATTTTTATGAAGTGTTGCTTATTATTTGAACCCCCACTTACCCATTTTTCAAAATAGTCGGGAGAAGTTATCTCAGTTTTGTGTTATATATATACATATATATATATATGTTAAATTATGTTTTGGGTAGGATTATCTGGAAAGGGGGGGGGGGGGGGAACACGGGGATACTAGTTGTATTATTATTATTATATTATATATGTATTATATATATATAGGTTATATGATTATCGTGAATGAACAGGCTGGTTCACGGGATGTAATCAAGGGTTACTATATATATATATATAATATATATATTTTATTTAAAGTTTTTATTTTATTAGAATATTTTATTGCATAGTATCCTTTCCATTCTCCTATAAATAGAAGCTCATTCCTTCATTATTTCTTATTTAATTCCTTTGAAACTCTAGAGAGAAATTATAGAAAAACTATAGAAAAGTATTACGCTACTTCCTACTCTTATATCCGGTTTATTTTATGGTAAGGGTATTATTTCTTTTGTATTCATGAAGAGAACTTCTATTATTCTATTATTTATTATTACGTTAGAATAACTTGTATCATGAAGCTACCCTATACTTGGTGAAATTCTTACGTTATTCCATTCTTTAGTATTACATTGGAATATTCTCATTCTGCATGCGCTTTTACGGGACTGGTTCCATTCTTTATTATTATTCGTTGGAATATCCTCGCTCATGCGTTTACTACGGACTGCTTCCGTCTTTATTATTCTATTGGAATATCCGTCGTGTGTTTTATCTTTGGGACTGTTTTCATCTTTTATTATTACATTTGGAATATCCCGCTCATGCATTTTTATGGGACTGGTTCCGTTATTTATTATTTCGTTAGAATAACTCGCCTGTCGCAAGGCCTATCGCATGCACTGGTGATTTCTTTTATTATTCCATTCTTTATTATACTCGAGTTGGTTAAAATTTTGACTTCTATACTCCATGAAATTAGTGGAATATCCTTGATATTTGCGCTTCATCCAAAGATCTTTTCATGGAAATGTTCTTCCGAGCATTCTTAAATTTTACTCTACAAAGCAGTATCATGTTGACAATTTGGACGTTATTAGTTCCTAGATAAATTAATTCTTGAACTTGTTTTATTGAATTCTTATATCATTGTCATCATCCTCATGTTTATATTTTGTTGAAAGTCATCTGTGGCCTGTGAGTGCATGGGATGGACTTAGTATGATTATGACCAGGATTATTCTTGGCCTAATCATGACCGTAATGTTACAAATGATGTGGTAAAAGTCCTCATTGGCCCGTAGTGCATTGATGGATGAGTTGTTGGCATGATCACGACCATCGATGAATACACGAATATCCTCGCCCGTGAGTGCATGGATAATTTGTGGTCGTGATACTAATGAATATCCTCATCAGAAGTAGTGTGGATGATGTGGATTATTTATTGTCGAGTCTCAAATGATAAAAGTCATAAAAACCTTTTAAATCGTAGAAGATAGTAGATTTTATTCCTATGACTCTTCTAATGGATTGCTTGTTCATTGTAGTTAAACTTGATGTTTGTTATATTTTATCGTTTAACATCGCTCAGCTTCAATGATAATTTTATTCGCATTATCTCACCATAATATTTCATCGGGCTAGTTGAGCTCACCCTTTTTTTGCTTTCATTGTTCTCTTCAGGAAATGAGAACGTAGCAGGGACTAGTCGGGGAACGGATTGATGGTCCAGAGGATAACATTAGTAGTCCTCACTATTCTATGAAATAGTGTGTTAATAAATGTATTGAGGACTTATTTTGAGTTTTAATGTTGTCTAGAAGACAATGTTTGTATTAAAACTCACAGCTCATGATGTATATTTAAGATTGTATTTGTATTCTGTACCATGTATTTGGCGACTCAGAATAGGTGATGTATACCTATTTTTGGGGGCGTCACATTTCCTCTCTTTCCAAATCTCATAACTCCTTTCCATGGAGCAACACGTAACAACACATGATCTCCAATCTCGAATTCCACGTCCTATAGATGAAGATCAACATAACTCTTTTGTCGATCTTGTGAGGTTTTTATACGTTGTCGGATCATTTGAATCTTTTAGAAATAGTCATGCATTACCAACTCCGGTCCCAACAACGTTTCTTCACCCACCTCATCCCAACATACTGGAGAACGACACTTTCTTCCATACAACGCCTCAAATGGAGCCATGCCAATACTTGCTTGATAACTGTTGTTGTACGAAAACTCCACCAATGGTAAGAACTTGTCCCAACTTCACTTGAAATCAAGGACACAGAGTCTTAATAGATCTTCTAGAGTTTGAATAGTCTTCTCCGACTGTCCATCCGTCTGAGGATGATATGCCGAGCTAAATCGTAAATCCGTGCCCATAGCTTTTTACAAACTAACCCAAAATCGTGAACTGAATCTTGGGTCTCGATCAGACACTATGGATACTGGCATACCATGCAATCTTACAACCTTGTTTATGTACATACGAGCAAGACGTTCAAGTGTATAAGTTTCTCGTATAGGTAAGAAGTGAGCAGACTTGGTCAATCTATCAACAATGACCCAAATTGCATCTATGCCTTGAGAAACCTTGGGAAGACCAGTAATGAAATTCATGGAAATGTGCTCCCACTTCCAATCTGGAATTTTAAGTGGTTGCAATGCACCTTTTGGTACTTGATGCTCCGGTTTAACTCGTTGACAAGTTAGACACCTTGAGATAAACAACGCTATCTCTCTCTCTTCATATTTCTCCACCAAAATGTATGACGAAGATCATGATACATTTTGGTATTTCCAGGATGGATTGCAAACAGTGTGTTGTGCGCCTCCATCATGATTTTATACTTTAAACCGGGGTCGTTAGGAACACAAAGTCTGGAGTTGACTCGAACTATTCCTTCTTCATTGATTCTTTCTTCTAGCATAACACCTTCTTGGACTTTCTTCATCATACGCATCAGCTCCAGGTCTGTAGCTTGAGCAACTTTAACTTTATCGATTAACTTCATCACATGGGTTCCTGGAGTCTTTAACTCTATCTCCATCCTTTGCAAGTCACACAAAATGGGCCTTTGTGTTGACAACATCGCACTCGTACTTGCATATGATCTTCTACTTAATGCGTCAGCTACCACGTTCGCTTTTCCAAGAAGGTATTGGATGGTATGATCATAATCTTTCAACAGTTCAAGCCAACGTCGTTGTTGCATGTTGAGTTCCTTTTGAGTGAAGAAATATTTGAGGCTTTTATAATCCGTAAATGTAATAACCCGATAGTTTTATATAAATAATTAAGAAATTTTGCATATAACTTTTTTTATATATTTTAAAGATAAGAATATGTGCCCAGTAAGGTGTATGTATATATGTGATAAATAAAAATTATTTATTACATGAATAATTTCAAATAATTTTATTTTAGAATTATTTCTCATTATAAGGTATATACATATAATAATTAATTTTATAGTAGAAATGTCTTTATTATTTATTTTATATGAAAATATGATTTTATATTATTTAAATAATATATGAAATGATTATTAGAATTATAATAATAAATATTTTATTATATGAATTTGTTCGAGAATATTTAAGATAATTATTTTAACTTAATTATTGATGTTGCATATGAAAGATTAATCAAATATGAAATCCAAACCCTAATTTTTGATTTTGAGCTATGAATGAGAATAATAATATTATATTAAATATAATATTATTTTTCGGTGTTATAAATATATACAGTATATGTGTAGATTGTTAATGGTTAGTCAATTATGATGTATCACGACAAACCCTAGTATTACTGTCATAAACCATGATTGGAATTTAAAACTGGAAATTAAGATCGGTCAGAAATTGTGTTATATGAATTATGTGCATATTATAAAATTAATGTTAATTAGATAAAACCCTAATTAATATTTGAAAGTCCTAATTTAAAATTAGAAACCCTAATTGCTAAAATTATAAACCGTGATTATTATTTTAGTAAATTGAAATGTTAATTTAGGAACCCTAATGATAATTAAGGAACCCTGATTATTTAAACCCTAATTTTTATTAAAAACCGTAATTTTAGTTAGTATATTTTAATTAAAATTTGACTACACTTTAATTTTTAATTATCCAAACCCTAGTAATTATTTGGGAAACTTTAAGGTTAAAAATCTAGTGATTAAACCCTAGATTCAAGCACCTTGGATAAGAATACCCTTTGACTTATTTGCAAAATTACCATTATGCCCTTTTTGTCCCATTCATGCATTATTGCTAGACAAATCTTATCAATATCTAGTAGCCACCCTAGTCTAGGCTATGTTGAGCTATAGCACTTGCCATGTGCATTGTACCATTATTTACATAGATCAAGAGAGAGAAAAAGTCACATTCAAGCTCATTGTGCACAAACACTCATCCAAGACTTTCTCTATCTAAAACCCACAAGATTAATTTGCTAGATCAATCATAAATCAAGCCTCACTAACACCAACATCGAATCAGAAGCATAGAAATCAGATTTTTCGCACTTAAAGGTATGAACCCTAAAAAGAAATATGATCTTGAACCCTATGTTAGATGTTAGATTTTTTGTGTTAAATATGTAGTATGGAGTCTAACAAAGTGATCTGGGTTGCTAGATGTTAGATCCATAACATCTAGAGGCTCTGATTTGTCATTTTTCAAAATCTGGAAAAAACCTATTTTGGGTCTGACAAGCCAAAGTCAGAGGCTGTAGATCTCTCTCTGTTTATGATTTGGTGTGTTTTATGTTTTGGATTTGTAGTATGCTATGAGGTCTGTAATCTAGAACTTTTAGTAGGACCAAATCATGCTTAGAATGTCAGATAATCATGGTCAAAGGTCGATTGACCGAATTACGCTTTCTAAAAACTGGAAAACCCAGTTTGTGCCTGCACGAGGACCCGACAACGTTTTCAAGCGACTAGATCTGCCAGTGTGTTGTTGTTTTGATTCTGTTATGGTAACTAAGTTGTAGCTTGTTATGTTTACTATGGATATATGCCTCTAGATCCCTTATATCATCATTGTATTGAACACAGTGGAAGGTCAAACTAGCTTACTAATCCACGAAATCTGTTTCTGGAAATTCAAGAAAATTCAAGAACATGTCTTCTGACATGGTTTAACCGGCCTAGATCTGCTTTATCTGTTGTTGTTATACTGTTTGTATGTAATGGATATGTAGTATTACATGTTGGCTACAACCTGGAATCAATAGATCACATAGAGCAAACTCACAACGCGAGATATAAGGATCCAAAGTAGCATACTCGTTCTGTTCTTTATTCTGGAAAAACCCAGAAATGAAGAAATGAGACTCATTTCTGATTTTTCGAGCCCCAACTCGCTTTTGATTATTTATATTTAGACTTGACCATGGATTGCAACATGTTCTCTCGATAGTTTGGCTGATGTACCCGGCCGTGACGAGCGTAAAACACTTAACATGAACAGATTGACAGATTTAAGGCCATCCAAATCGTTGTCTGGCCACGACTTCGTTTTCTAGGCAGCCTAGAAAAGTCAAGAACAGCTCTGACAGCTTGTTCTTGAGCTTAGATCTTGCATATGATGCATGTTTTGACCATGTTTGTTGTTCGACTGTGTAGTATTAAATCCGTACTATTATATCCAACCATTACCTCGACCAGAAACACATTACACAAGGAATGATTGATGGTCAAACAAGCAAGCTCGAACACTGACTTTGAATGTCTAGGTTTCTAAAGAACACCTAAGGCGACACTTACTGCCGCCAAAGGGCTTTAGCAACAAACTTATTATAATTAATTAATTTAAATTATAAAATTCGTTTAAAAAATAGTAAATAAATTCTGAAAATTTCAAAAATAGTTTTAAAAATTATTTTAAGTTATAAAAATTAACTTTTAATAATTTGACATATTTTTCATAAATATTAATATTTATTTGGATATTATTGGTATTTAAATTATTTAATAAATGTATTCAATAAATAAATTAAAAATTATTTTATTGTATTAAAAATCATTTTAAATAATAATAAGGTATTTAATAATTATTTAACTTATAAAACATAACTTTTAATATTTTAAGATAAGTTTCATTAATTATTAAATATTAATGATATTAGATTTATTTAGTAATTATATTAAATAAATTAATTAAAATTATTTTAATATTATAAAATAATTTTAAATGAAAATAAATAGTTTAAAAATATTTTAAGTTATAAAATATAACTTTTGATATTTAAAGGTAAATTTCATTTATAATTTAATATTTATGATATTAAGTTTATTTAATAATTATATTAAATAAATAGTTTAAAAATGGTTTTATTGAATTATAAATCATTTAAAAGGAAATAAATGAATTAAAAATATTTTAAGTTATAACTAATGACTTTTAATATTTTGATAAATATTAAATTAATATACTAATATTAAGGCAATTATTTAAAATGATTTTAAATGTTTTAAAAATTATTTAAGGGTAATATTAATACTTTAAAAATATTTTGAGTTATTATAAATAACTTTAATATTTTGGCAATGGTTTCATTAATGGTTTATTATTAATTAAATATTAATGATAATAGAATTAGTTAATATTTAAATCATTTAATAATGATTTCAGAGTTTGAAAATTCATGATAAAGTATAATAATTATTTAAAAATTATTATAAGGCTATGAAAAATAATATGACTGATATTTAAAATATTTAAAAGACTATTGAACTGTAGGATAGAGTCTTAGACTCGATATTTACCCGATAAAGTCGTCGGTACACCGAAATATTTCAGAAATTGATTTGGACTTATATAATTTGACTAGATACGTGTTTATTTATGATGTAATGACTGTTAAACATATGTGACAATGTGATTAGGTTATGTACTGACTGCAATTAGCAGTACTATGTGATATGATATATTATTCTAATCGAACGGATGATCTTATTAATGATAGGTTTTGATATAAAAGATAGAACTAAGTTGCGTTCATTGTAGTTAGCACTCGAAATGATATCTAAACCTTATGCACTACTACTTTTATTTCATGCAAACGGTATATCATGTTATCTAAGTTTCCTAAACTTACTCCAATTATTATTGAGCAAGTATATGATCTATTATTTACATCAGGTAAGTATCCTACTTTTGCATTTACTTTTATGCAATGGACATGAGTAAGAAAGTTTCGAGAATTATATTATTATTGTGCCACATTATTAACTCTATTATTATTGATTATGTATCCAATCTTTGTATTCATACAAGTTCTTACATTATCTGATCATTGTATTATTGTATAATTCAGATATTTATTTTGTTCGTTAATTCATATATAGGGTTAGACAAGTGTCCCCACTTGGATAACCATTGTATTTAATCATATGTTGATACATACTTATTGATTTCGAGTATGTATACGTTGACTTAAAAGCCGTCTAAGCTATTTGATTCAACTAGACATAAAAATATTGTTGAACAAGATAAAACGTTATTGTATCGAACCAGATTGTTTTGGTTCGGATTCTCGACTAAGTATGCGTGACAACCCGGAAATCCAGATTGTCCAGAAATTAAGATTTAAAGAATTAGTAATTAATAAAATGAATTTTTATTAATACTATTCTGTGCTATGTGTTTATTAATCGTTTTATAACCTAGAATGATTATTAATCGAGAGGATTCTGGCTACGAGCTAGATTTAACGAGTAAGAATTTCCAAGACGAAAATGAAAGTTTTCTGGGAACAAAATATTTATCGGGGAAAAAGACAAAATAGACACTATTCATCCGTTTCTGCTCGGAGATTTATTTTGAAATTCCGAGAAGTTATTGAATACGTAAAATGTTGAGACGTGATGGAATATTCAATAATATTTCAGTTATGGCAAAAACGAAGTTTTCGCCTGCGGACTCAAAACCTAAGGTTTTAGAAAAGTGAGTTCCGAGAATGTAATGAGTACGTATAATAACTAGGGTTATTATGCGTGAGAAATCTGATAGTAATGATACGAAGTTATTATACTGAGTATAATCACGAAGATTAGTACGACGTGTAATACTGTAATATCGCATTTAACGATATACGAAGAGAATACGAGAATACGAGAATGGAATGCGTAGAATACGATTAGTCTTAATGGAATTTGTGTTCATGGACTTTGTAGAAACCAATTGGACTTGGATTATGTCAAGCCCAATGATTTGTGAAATCAAGCCCAAGATAGGCCCAATAAGAATTAGGTTTAAGGCCCAAACCAAGAAAAGAAACCGCGGATCAAACCGATGGGTAAACGGATGGGTAAGAACCATTGGGGCAACCCGTGGGGTGACCCATGGGCATGTGGACCGGCCACTTGGCCACCAAGTAAGGGTGGTGGCCAAGTTAACTTGGTGGCTAAGTTGAAGAGGAGGTGGGAATAGTAACTTTAGGGGTGAAATGACTATTTTGCCCGTAGCTTTGGTTTTCTATAAATAGAAACCTAGAATTTCATTTTCTAGGATTTTTGAAAATCCTACACTTGAGGGAGATAGAGAGAACTCGGATGGGAGAGGAAGAGGAAGAGCGTGAGCATGAATGCTTAGATCAAAAGTGATCGTGAAATAGAAAAGCTAGCGAATCGCCGACTTTGTATAACGGAAGAGAAATAAAGAAGAACGGTAATCCGAACACTAGTTCTTCTAAATTTTCTTTAAGTTTTTATGTTCAAAAACATAACTTAATGAAGATAAGAAGTAGATTAAGTTAGAAATGATTTCATATGGTTGAAATCGTAAGAAAATGAAGAAATAAAAATAAGAAATTTAGTTTATAAATTTCTTAAGCAAGTATAAGATTCGTGAGGATTTTGAGTGATCCGAATGAATATTATGAACGAGTAGGTGAATTAAGTAGGGAATGGTGTTCTATAACATCAAATTCCAAGAAAAAGTGAAATTGTAATCCAAAATATCGATTAAAAATGAAGAACGCGAAGAACACGCGAAGAACACGTAGAACATTGTTGATGGACAGATTTAAAACCATCGTAGTGTAATTGTTGTTGATGGACAAGTTTAAAACCATCGCGTATAAGTTAGATGATTATTGCTTGGTTAGGAACGGTAGAAACGTACATGAAGAACGGATTAAAACTAAGCTATAACGAAGTTATGGCAAAAATTTTGTAAAAGAAGAACGAAAATTTGAAAGTTAGTAAATGAACTCGAACGTGTAGGGTTTTATAAAAATGTAAAAGAACGTATAAAACGTGAGTCGTGGACTCAAGATCGAACGAATTTCGAGTTCGGATGACCGAATTACAGACGAACGAACGAAGAACTTTAAAAATGTTAAAATGAACGAAGAGCAAAGATTAAGCCAATTGAATGGCATGTTAACGAATTCAGAATGAATTTCTATTTATGGGTAATCGAAGTACGTAAGATAAGGAAGAAAATGGCTTTGGAACGACCTCGTTCCGAGTTATAACGAAGAAGTTATGAGATTTCGAAATCGGTGTCTCAAGCTTGTAAAAGACTTATAAAATTTTCTAGGTTTCATACTAAGTATTGTCATGATGAAGCCAGGCTCGAGGCCAACGCCGCAGCGATGTAATGTTGTTCGAGTACACTACAAGAGAGCCGCTTGTCATGAACCAGTAGTACAATTTGTGGCGCCGCAACGCCATGTACAGTACGAAAATCTTCTGGAGTGTGGCGCCGCAGTAGGGCCCACTAAGTAAGGACTCGCGCCGCAGGGCCAGTCCGGGAAGAGAGGAGAGAGAAGTAGGTCGTTCTGCAGCGCGAGAGGAAAGGAAGGGCACGGCGCCGCAACACCGGTGTAGAGCAATGCCCAGAAATGAGATTTTTAGTTCTCAGTTACTGGAGGATGTGCAAGAAAGAAGTATGAACATGTAGTTCACGTAATGTAACATCCAATCAAGTGTATTAAACCTTTAATGAAGGTTGAATGGAAAGACTAAACGAGATTAAAAAGACAAAGAATGTAGGTGCGGGTTACAGAACCGATATCCGAAAACCGTAGTCACGATGAACGAACGTGAGGGATTACTGTGATTGTGATTCCTTGGACATTGAGTGACGAAGGTAATGAATAACATTCTGATGTTATGTTATGGTCATAAGAGATAAATGTAAAGCGTATAGACGCTATGAACGCAACGTTGTTGCGATGAACGATCGGTCTTAGCATACAATGGACTGTATGGCTTCGACATTAAGAAAGAATAATGAACATGGGGTTCATGGAATGGATAACGATGAATGCAATTGAAACCTTGAGTAAAGGTTGAATGAGAGATTACGAGATGAGCAACGTGAACGTTGAATACGTAAATGATCCTTGTAAATCGTATCCGCATTTGACGAACGTTCTAAGTATACCCTAGTTGTATGACATAGACGTTGACAAAGGTAGTACGTAAAATATGAATTATTGAGAAAGCCGTAACGAACGGTAATAAGATTAATTAAAGCCGAATGTGATTCGGATAAGAATTAGTCTTGAGGTATGGCAATTGCTTGCCAGAAAGCCATAAGGAATAAGAAATTGACTTAACGAACATTATTATTTAATAGTTCGTATAAGTTAAGATAAATTTAGGTTATGGTACAATTGTAACCTTTGATGGTTGACATATGGGAGCTGGGCTAAACAATTCCTTTAGAGAGCGAAGGTATATACGAAACTGGCAACCGATCTAACTCACTGTGATGGCAGTGTAGATGAGACGGGAACTTGTTTATTGGTTGTTTGTGGGAAACAACTCAGAGTACCATATGGACTACTAGCAGAGAAGCGATGTGTGCTGAGTCCTAGAGAAGTATAAGAAGAAGATAAGAATGTAAATCATCAAAGATGATGAACGTTTTGAGTAAGACATCTTCGTATGTCATAAAGCCGTAAAGCGGTAAAGAAAGTTGGTCGCGTAAACTTAGTTGTAAGAACGTGGACCTTAAGAAGTAAAGTTAAGTAAACCAATGCGTAAGTCAAGTATATGACTAATTGGTGTATGTGTTATTTTCTTATGTGTTATAGGGATTGGAATGAGCGATTCGGCGTAGAAGTGTAGAAATGCCAGAAGGCAAGTATCCTAACTTCATTCATATTTTTAAATGAATGCTAGTTTCTAAAACTTCTCATATGTTGAACTTGAGAAGTTCTGTCTATGTGCGAATGTGTGATATTTGTACAAGGTGGTAGAACGTATGAGGTCTTGTGCCACAATGTGAACACTTCGGTGTTTCTGTGAGATGAACTGTTCTATGTTTGAACTGTTTAATAAAAGAATGTTCTGTTTATACATGAACCGTTATTCTTAAGTCTGTGCTATTGATTCTAGCCAGACAGAATGTGCATGAAAGAGAGTAGAGAATGAAAGTATTTTAAAGTGCATGTAACTAATGTTTTAAGATGATAGGAATCAAAACTATTCCTATTATTCAAGCTGCTTCGTAACCTTTGTTCGGTTGTTGAAGTCTGAAAAGAATGTTTAAATTCTTGAAGTTGTTTGTTCAACTGTTATGACTTGCTGGGCAATTGAATGCTCACACTTGCTTTAAATGAAAAACATTTTTAGCGAACGATGTTAGAAGAACTTAAGGATCCCGTATAGATCAAGCTGACGGTATCCAGATGAAGTGCCATTTAGAATGTGAATGAGCGAGAAGATCAAGTGAAGACTTGTAATGTACAAAGAAGAAAATTAAACTATATACTAGTTTAATGAACTGTATGTATCCTTGGTGGCGGATAAAAGTCACTCTTGTAAGATGAAAGGAATAATGTAATTATCATTATTTGTAATGAGGAAGGTTATAAGGTTTTAGAACCTGGGAATTCAGAATGTATGTTATTATATTTCAGTATATAATGATGTATGTTGGATGAATGATGTACTCGTGACGTACGGAATCCGGGTGTGAAGAAAGACTGGATTTCGGGGCGTTATAAGTTGGTATCAAAGCTGATAGGTTATTAGCCTTAGGTATGAGTACCTAAGACTATAATCGTAAAGAGAAGGATAAGAAGATCACCACGTGATCATAGTGAATCGTAGTAACAGATGATCTGTTAAACGATGAATGATTTATAGCTAATGCTATGAATGAATGGTACTACGAAGTAGTACGGAAAGAAGAACTCAGATTGAGTTATAAAGGATAGCATACGAATTAAAGAAAATTCGTATTAAGTAAAGAGAAAGTTAGAAGTTCTAAGATTTCGTTTAAGGACTCATGTGATAGCTGAGTAGTTCGAACCTTCGAATGTGAGGGGGTTTGTGTTTACTTAGTTATTATAGTGATAATCATTGGAATAGTATGTCACGCTATCAATATGTATATGACGAGAAAGTGAATCTTTTCCCAGGTATATACTTGATAGGTAGAGAATGATAAGATAGGTGCGGGTTCTTGAAACTCATACTTATGAAAAGTTTGTGACTCATAGTTATATGCTATGTTTCTGAGCCCTAAGCATATGGATAGTCCTTGATTTGTTCTTGGATTACATATTGCAAAGATAAGTTCTTAAACACATATGGTTGTGGAAAGTTTCTAAACACATAAAGTGTGGTAAGTTGATGAACTATACTAAGGTATAGTAATGTTTAGACGGAAAGTAGGTATTTTCAGTAGGCTTAGCATTGAAGGTGCTAGAGAAGATTAAGTATTGTCGCAAGTAAGACAATGAAGGAAGATGGAGAATAGGATATTCCAAGTCATCTAGCTATGCTAGATTTCGAAATTTCTTGAAATCGTGCTAATGTGCGCATTTTGAAAATGAAAGAATTGGTTCGACTTTTGGAACCAATGGATTTTTAAAGAACTATTCTTGGTATGTCTATGCTAATTTTTTCGGCTAGACAGAAATTGATTTGAACTATCAAAATGAATTCTATATCATCAGTGCATTTGATGCAAGGATGGTAAAAGGATGGAGTTATTAATGCAATTAAACCTGGTGTTGGATTTGATCTTAGGATCAATAACCCGCTATAGTATGATGCATAATGATGAAGTCATAAACTGACGAAGTCCTCAACGTATTGTGAAAAGTGCGGTATCATGACGTCATGAAACGTTTTGATGTATTACAAATGAATTTAAAGAATTAGTCGATGTCAAGTGAGTTGACTAGACGAATGTTTCAAGTTGATGTCAAATTTATTTGTATGGTCTAAGCTACTTGATTTGGCTAAGACGAATGGTATGTCATGATTAAAAGAAAATCGAGATTTCTTTGAAGAGCTATGCCGAACCAAATTGTTTTGGTGCGGAATCTAATGATTTAGTCTGAGGAGAACATGGAAGAGGTAGTTACTTTCTTTCTGATTGTAAACTTACCGTGTAAGAAAGGTTTACGGCGAGAGGCTGTTTACCCTAGTATGAGTTCATGGTCAATTTGACCCCTCAGCAAAAGTATGAAATGTTTTAAAGGAATCTATTGGGAGAATGCATATTATGATTTGATGTTTTAATGCACGTGTTCATGATTATTTGTAAGGTCCTTTAAAGAATATATGTACAAGGACTTAGTGATAGATCAAAATTGTTAAGTTGATCTAAGCTTTCAACGTGTATCATTCTATTCTAGAATGTATAGATAGAAAGATCAAAATTGTTAGGTTGATCTTGAGATGTAATAGATTAGTCTTGAAGAAATCGTAGTGCATTAATCTGATCAACATTGCAGAAGTCAAGGCAGAAAACGTAGAGCCTGAAGATCGTAGTGTGCCTGCCTTAAACGGGGACTCTTCAGAAATTGTAGAGTGGTCCCAACGTTCACCAAGCTAACTCCACGATCGTAGTTTGCTGAAGGAAACGTGAAGTTTATAAGTCAACGATCGTAGTGTGGTCTCGGGAACGTAGAGTCAACAACACGAGCAAGAGAAGATCGTAGTGCATAAAAGTTTAAGAGAAATCGTAGTGTTCTCGACTGATAGCATTGTAGTATGAAAGTCAAAGCCACTACGATCTTAACCGTAGAACATCACGATCCAGTCGTAGAGCATCATCTGTCTCATGTCAGAAAATGTCAAGCCTCATGAGTTATTAATTCAATATATGAGGAATGGATCCCAGATGTTGCAGTGCTCATCAGTCCCAGAATATATGAAATATCCTTAGTATGCAACAAAGAAGCGTATTGAAGAAGCTAAGGATATTACTATGGATAAGAGGGACAAAACACCTTTTCAGGTGGTAGGTGAGAAAGCAGCCTGCTGTGTCAGTGAGCCAGAATGCAGAATTCAGAAATGTGCAGAAATGTCTCCATCGCAAAGACACAAAAGTTGAAGCATTTAATGCCACAATGGATGGATCCAACGGATAGTTTTCAACATCACATATATACAGATCAGACAGATGAGAGAGAAAAACAAGCAAGCAATCAAACATTCAACGTGAAGAATTCTCTAAGGCTCAACTCTACGATCTGAGATATTGAAAAGCTTGCTCAGCTACTCAGTTCTTAATGAACCAAAGGCTTACACGAACAAAGCGAGTAGTAACCTTTGTAACGCAACAACAACAACCATCAATCAATCGAAGAAGAGTACCAAGTCTGCTTTGGACTTGAAGAGTTCAGATTGAAGCGTAAGAAAGCTAAGTCTCTTTGGACTTGAAGAGTTCAAGAGTGAACTAGAGAGGTTCTAGGCTCTTTGGTCTAGAAGGAATCTGTGATTAGGAAGATTGTAAAAGACATCCTTAGTGGATATCCTACTCGTTGAGTGAAGAGTGGACTAGGAGCTTTGAGTGCTCTGAACCACTTAAAACAATCGTGTCATCTATATCTCGCTATAATCGCTATATATCTGCTATAATCGCTTTACTCGCTTCTTTCATAACTTCATTGCTTGGTTAAGAAGTTTTAAACAAATACTAATTCCGCTAAGTTTTAATCACTATCTAAGAACAAGTTTAAAATAGAAAAGATTTTCAAATATCTATTTCAACCCCCTTCAGATAACTTGTGCCTACTAAGAACTAACAATTGGTATCGAAAGGTGTTCTATTTTATAGCTTACATGCTTTAGTAGATCCAAATGGCACTCGTACCAAGCAAATCCAGGACCGGGGGAGGCAGCAAGCCACCAATGTGCAACAAGGATAAATTTGCTAACTGAAAAGTTAGAATGCAAGCTTACATGGACTCAATAGATGAAGATCTATTTGGGACTGTTCTTAATGGGCTTTATATACCAATAAAGCTTGCACCAACCATTGACGAGCCAAACAAAGTACAAATTAAAGTGAAAGAAGAATGGACAGACACAGAGAAGAAAGCCATCCAACTTGACAAAAAGGCTAAGAACATCCTGTTCCAATCCTTGGAGGACGATCTGTTTGACAATGTTGTAAACTGCAAAACAGCCAAGGAAGTCTGGGAAGCACTGCTGATCATGCACGAAGGAACTGAAGAAGTTAGAGAGAACAAACAGTCTCTTCTAACACAGCAGTACGAGATGTTTGCTCATGTGCAAGGCGAAAATGTAACAGCCACTTATGAAAGATTCAACATTCTGCTCAACTCTCTACGAGCATATGGAAAGATCTATCCAAACAAAGATCTAACCAAAAAGTTCATGAGAGCCCTACCGAGCAAGTGGGATGCCAAGACCACTGCAATAAGAGAGTCAAAGAATCTTAACGGGATGACAGTTCAATCAATGTATGGCAATCTCATGACATACGAGATGGAGCTGACCCAACGTGCTGAAACCCTTTCAGAAGGAAGAAGGAAGGAAAAGGGTGTTGCTCTCAAAGTAACTGAAAGTGTATCAAAAGTCATCACTGAGATTGAATCTGACGATGATGAAGACGATGATGACGATCTTGCCATGATGGTAAGAAAACTAAGAAGGTTCATGCGTCAAGGCAAAGTGGCAAGAAAAAGAAGGTCAAGTGACTCTGATAGCGAGGAGCAAATAAATGATCTATGCTACAACTGCAAGAAGCCTGGGCATTTCATTGCCAACTGCAACAAACCCCTAAGAGAAGAACTAAAGAAGAAACAACATGGAAAGAAGGAATACAAAGGAAACAAGAGGCCTCATAAAAGAGACAAAGGCACGGTAGGCGGAGGATTATGGAGTGATTAGGATAATGATTCAAATGTCGACTACGGAGATGAAGAAGAACCACAAATGGCCAATCATCGCTTAATGGCCAAACATGCAAAGGATAAACAAAGCCTCAACATTCACAATGTAAATCTCGATGAGGTATTTGATTTCAACTCACCTGATGTAGATATGAATGACTTAAGAAGCGCGCCTTTGCGTGGCATAACCAATGATCTACATCAATACATGAAGTGGTTCAGAGTGTTGTCCAAGGATCATTCACTTCTTCAAGAGGAGAAGAAGAAAGTTCAAGAAGAGCTTGAAACAGCCCTTCTAAGAAATCTTGATCTTCTCCCCAAGCTTGAAAGTCGAGAATGAAACTTTAAAGCAGACAAACACACATCATGCACAAAGAGAGTCTAAGCTAACCTCTAAAATTGAGGATCTAGAGAAGACTATCTCTGCATGGAACAAATCCTCGTCATCCATGGACTGCCTGCTCTCTAGTCAGAGAAGCACATTCGACAGAACAGGCTTAGGCTTTGGGGAATCCATCTTAGAGCTAAGTGTGGAAAAGAGAATGGAAACTAGCTCTGGTAATGTCTCAGGCTTTAGTAGAGGCATTGCTTTTGTTAAATCCTCACAGTTAGAAGAACCAACTCAACCTTGTTCTACTGATTCTAGTTATACTCAGAGAAGTAAAGGATCACACGCTAGTCTGGGTTTCATAAAGGAGAAGAGTAACCCAACCTCTACCTACCAACCTCGAAGAATCGTAGAGTCAAGCAAAACTAACTCTACGAATCTACTGGGAAGGTACAGTAGAGGTAAGGCTCACTCATCACTATTTATGAAACCTAAGGACACGTGGAAGAAAGAGAATCAGTTCAACAAAAGGCTAACTAAGGAACCACACAAGTCCAAGTGGAGGATGAATCACACACACACATGCATGCATCATAATAGATGTGTCATATGTGATAAGTATGGTCATAAAGCTACAAAGTGTTATTATAACTCCATGCATGTGAGACCCAAGACTAGACAAGTTTGGGTTCCCAAAGGCAC
The DNA here is from genome assembly GCA_020205615.1 of Panax quinquefolius. NCBI lineage: Eukaryota > Viridiplantae > Streptophyta > Magnoliopsida > Apiales > Araliaceae > Panax > Panax quinquefolius. The sequence goes on along the minus strand of CM035160.1, from coordinate 89,825,511 downwards.
TAACACAGAAGGACCCATGCAAATATGGGTACCAAAATGAAGGTTAAAATGTTTTGACAGGAAAAGAGCTCCACGACCTCAATATGGTATCTAGACAGTGGATGCTCAAGGCATATGACAGGGAACAAAGCTCTGCTATCTAACTATATAGAAAAGGAGGGTCCCTCAGTCATCTTTGGAGATAACGGCTCGGGCAAGACAAGAGGATATGGCTCTGCTGGCAATGGTGCAATATCTTTCAATAAAGTAGCCTATGTGGAAGGACTTCAACACAACCTTCTAAGCATCAACCAACTCTGCGACAAGGGTCATCAAGTAACATTTCACAACAATCAATGTCAAGTCAGAGATCTGAAGACATTTGCCATAAAGCTAACCGGAACAAGAGAAGGAAATGTATATACTATAGACCTTGGTCAACTAAGCTTTGATGAAACAATATGTTTTCTGGCAAAAGCATCCCAGGAAATGAGCTGGCTATGGCATAGAAGACTGTCCCACTTAAACTTCAAAAGCATGTCCAAACTGGCATCAAAGGATCTCGTAGATGGTCTACCCAAGTTCAACTTTGTGAAGGAAAGGCAATGCAATGCCTGCCAGCTTGGAAAGCAAACCAGAAGCTCATTCAAGAGCAAGACTGCCAACTCCATTGACAAACCCCTGCGGTTGCTCCACATGGATCTCTTTGGGCCAATCCCAACAACCGGATCTTGGAGGAAAAAGATACTCTAGTGTAGTCGTGATTTACTACACCGCATTCACATGGGTATTCTTCCTAACTTCAAAGGATGAGACAAGCTTTAATTAATCAAGATGTTCGGGATCGGTGATGAGCGAAAAAGGAGAGAAAATCAAGGCCATAAGGAGTGATCATGGTAGAGAATTCGATTTCTCAGAAATGGATCAGTTCTGCACAAACAATGGCATCAGTCATAACTTCTCAGCTCCACGAACTCCTCAACAAAATGGAGTTGCTGAAAGAAAGAACAGAACCCTAATAGAGGCTGGAAGGACTCTACTAGCAGAATTTCATCTCGCTTGAATACTTCAGGCGTAAGGCATCAACACCTTGCATGCTATGCACGAGCAGATCATTAATTCACTCTACGATCAAAAAAGACACCCTACTGAATCGTGGAAAGGAAGAAAGCCAAGTGTCAGCTATTTCCATGTCTTTGGCTGTGCATGCTATATTCTCAACAACGGAAAGCAGTATCTGACAAAATTCCAGCCCAAGTAAGATGAAGGTATCTTTCTTGGATATGCCACAGACAACAAAGCTTATAGAGTGTTCAACAAGAAGACACTGAGTGTCGAAGTCTCAATACATATCATCTTTGATGAAACTGACTTAGACAAAACAGTGCCTCAAGACACTACGACCGATAGTGCAGACACTACAAATGAAGTAGTCGAGCTAAACACTACGATCGTAGTGCCAGATAGTTAAATCGTAGAATGTGATAATGAGATTGTAGAGAGGTCCATTCAAGACAGCGAGCCTCCACTCCAAGAAGAAGAGATAGACCTTGAAGACTTAAGACAGGAAGGCATCAGAACAGATGTCCCAACCGGGAACAGATGGGCAAGAGATCACACTCAGGATCTAATCATTCGAGATCCGAGTGCAAGAGTCAAAACAAGAGCTGCTACTCAGAATGAATGCGTCTACCTAAGTTTTCTGTCACAGATAGAGCCAAAAAAGATAGAAGATACTATGGAAGACTCCATTTGGATAGAAGCCATGTAAGAAGAACTCAACCAATTTGAACGAAGCAAAGTATGGAGATTGGTACCAAGAACAAAGAGTCATCCTGTCATAGGAACCAAGTGGGTCTTCAGGAACAAAATGGATGAAGATGGGGTCATTACAAGAAACAAGGCAAGATTAGTGGCAAAGGGCTATTCTCAAGAAGAAGGCATTGACTATGATGAGACATTTGCACCTGTTGCCAGACTAGAAGCTATCAAAATCTTTCTTGCCTTTGCTGCTCACATGAAGTTCAAAGTCTTTTAGATGGATGTCAAGAGTGCATTCCTAAATGGAGAGCTTCAGGAAGAAGTCTACGTAGAACAACCTCCAGGTTTCATCAATCCATCTCTTTCCAATTATGTCTATAGATTAGATAAAGCTTTATATGGTCTTAAACAAGCACCTAGAGCATGGTATGAAACACTGACTTACTTCTTAATAGAAAATGGGTTCACTAGAGGTAGAGTAGATACCACATTGTTTCTTAGAAAGTATTAGGACAAAGTCTTATTAGTTCAAATATATGTTGATGATATCATTTTTGGTTCTACTGACGAAACGTTATGTAAGAGATTCTCTAAGCTAATGCAGAGCAAGTTTGAAATGAGCATGATGTGTGAGCTGAATTTCTTCCTTGAACTGCAAGTGAAGCAGATTGATGAAGGAATATTCATCAACCAAGCCAAATACATCAAAGACTTATTAAAGAAGTATGGCATGGAATCAGCCTCTCCCATGAAAACTCTAATTGCTCCTGTAACCAAGCTTGACAAGGATGAGAATGGTAAACGTGTTGATATAACTCAATACAGAGGTATGATAGGTTCTCTTTTATACCTAACTGCCAGTAGACCAGATATAATGTTTGCAACATGCATATGTGCTAGATTTCAGGCTAACCCTAAAGAGTCACATTTGTCTGCTGTAAAGAGGATCTTCAGGTATCTTAAGGGTACACCCTACTTGGGGCTGTGGTATCCCAAGGAATCCTCTTTTAAACTAGTAGGATACACAGATGCTGACTTTGCAGGATGCAAAATAGATTGAAAGAGTACCAGTGGCACTTGTTAATTACTAGGGAACAGACTTGTGTCTTGGTTCAGCAAAAAGAAAAACTCAGTGTCCACATCAACTGCAGTAGCTAAAAACTATACACTGTGATAATACAAGTGCCATAACAATAACTCATAATCTTGTTATGCATTCTAGAACCAAGCATATAGAGATAAGGTATCACTTCATTAGGGATCATGTGCAAAATAGAACTATTTCTTTACAATATATCCCTACTGAAAATCAACTTGCTGATGTTTTTACTAAACCATTAGATGAATCCAGATTTAACAATTTAATAAGTGAGCTAGGCATGCTAAATCTTCAACTATGAATCTATGCTCTAGATTGTGCTAACCATGACAGATATAAAGGCTGCACTCAAAATTGTAGACATGATAAAGGAAAGATCACGATCGTAGAGCTGAACAGTTAACTACCTCAACGATCGCAGCAAAGACTCAACTTTCATAAGTGCAGACTCGACGATGACCAAAAGCCCTTTCAACAAGAAAAATGAATCCTGTGATGACAAGCTTTATAACAAAGCAATCTCTCCAAGAGGTGCCTCAGGGACAAACCTATCCCTTGAAACACACCAAGAGGTTGGCCCTTCCTGAGTTACCATAAAAAGAATGCTTAGTCAAAAAAAAAACTCATCACTAGGATCCGGACAGACTCGACGATCGTAGGACAGACTTGACGATCGCAGGACATACTCTACAAATGCTAATCAGACTCAACGACTGCCGGACAAACTCGACAGACAAACTCTACGAATGCTGATCAGACTCAACAACTGCCGGATAGACTCGACGATCGTAGGACAGACTCTACGAATGGAGAACCAACTCAACAATCAGAAGACTATCTCTACGATCGTAGTCATCCTGAGGACATCTCAGCACTGAAGACTCAAAGGGAAAATCAGTACATTCCTAAATAGTCAAAATCGTAGAGCCAAGCAAAATGCAACACCTGTCCCACTAAGTCAAAAAGAGAGAGGGGAGCTACAAGTACAAATTGGAACCGTGATTTTGAAATCTGAAGTTCAAAAGATTATCTCTCATTCTCTCTCTCTCTCTTAAAGCAAAACCCTAACTCAGACAAAAGCTCAGCAGTATCTCTCTTCTCAACTAAAGAATCAATGGCTACTTCTAATGTGATTTCGGGCTACAGACTCTGTTTTGACGAATTCAAAATCGCTCCACCAAAGTTTCACAAGATCTTAGCCTTACTAAAGAAGGCAGGTCTCAAGAGGAGGCGCTCAAAGAGCGATACACTCATCTATCCTAAATTGGTGAAGGAGTTCTACAAAAATGGAGTGTACGAAAACAACACCATCACCACACGAGTTAGAGGAGTTAAAATAAAGCTAGGGGAAGAAGACGTCAATCTGGCCCTAGGTTTCAAGAATGTGGGGCATCCATTTCTAGATAGCATAAGATTTCAAGAGGGGCTGAAGAAGATGCATTACAAGAAGAACCCCTCTATGAAAGGCTACAAAAAGAAGGAGTTCCCTCAGAGGTATGAATTTTTGGCTGACATTATTGGGAAATACATCTGCTGCAAAAGCTCAGGTCATGACTCAGTAAATGAGACTCAGCTTAAGCTCATGACAGCTATAGTATATGGAACTCTACTCAACTATGGAGCTGTATTGCTCGAATGGATCAGCAAGTGGATCGTAAGCTCGAAGAAATCAAAGAGCACCCCAAAGATGCTGTATGGGAGGTTCATTAGCATCATTCTGCAATCTGTATTAGGTGACAAAATTGGGGATAATGAAGGAAAAACCATCAACCCAAACCGAAGAATGACACAGCAGTTGTTCAAAAACTGAGAAAGGAACCCTGCTGAGTTCGTTCGAATGATGATAGAGTCAAGTGGGAGATCTGAGGAAAAAAAGAAAGCAGGCTTTCAAGGAGGAATGTCTATTGTCAGAGAAGTTGAAGAAGAAGGAGAAGCAGACAAGGGAAAACCCTTTACCCTTGCCAGAAAAAGCAAGGGTGAAAGGAAGCTGAGAGCAAGACAAGTTGAAGAGCCTCAAGGATCAACAACTAACATTTCTACAGAGTCCTCTGACATAGAGACTCTAAGGAGGCTAAGGAAGATGCAACAACAAGAAGAAGCTGAAGAAGATCAAGCCACCATTTCATAAATCGTAAAGAAGAACAAGACTGGTCATAAGTCCAAAAGACCAACAGTGTCTTCGATCGTAGAGACTCTGCTGTTCTCTGAAAACATTCCAAGTATGGCAGAAATGGAGGAAGCTGCTTCAAGGAAAGTGGCTAATCAACGAGGCAAAACAAAGACTCAAGAGAGTCCAGAAGTGGTGACTAAAACCAGCAAAGCAAAGAGAAGGCTGGTCAAGAAGTATATTCTTAAGAATGAGAAAGTACTAAAGAAGGAAGCCAAAAGCATGGCTGCAAAAGTAGAACTGCCCCAAGCAACCGAATAGGAAAATGCTCCAGCTTAGGGGGAGAACTCTGAAATTCTCATGATTGAGTATACACCAGCTGAGGGGGAGAAGCCTACTGATGAAGAAGAGGTTCTAGCTGGTATCAATGTACCAGCTGAGGGGGAGTTTCTAAACCTCCAAGAAGATGATCATATTGAGGGGGAGCCTCACAATATCCCAATTGCAGAAGAAGAGGTCCTTGTTCAAGATGAAGATGAACCAATGCCAAACATTCCAGAGGCCATTGAGATAATGGAATCCTCAAATGGAGATAGTGAAGAGGAAGAAGATGATGATGACCTACAAATCATTTATGAGGGCAAGGATGGATATAGAAGCTATCTTTACAATCAGATATTCTCTTACCTACCCATGATGGCATACCATCGAGCTCAAATTCTGAAATCATGGGACCACATGTTCTGGAGCTTCAAAGAATATCCAGCAATCACAGTTCTGGCTAACGAATTTCCAGAGGAAGTCATCTTCGCCAAAAAGCTGATTATAGACCATTCCTCATCAAATGCCAAACCTGAGGTATTGACTATCCCTATAAGCTTTAGAGTTAATCACCTACCATCATCTTTGTTTAGCCAATTCTATGAATTTCCTAAATGGCTAGAAGTGATTCTTAACCCATTAAATCAGTTTCCAGTTGCAGAATCCCAAAATTCTGTAACTGAAGAACTAGAAGAAATCAACCTTACCCTGCTCCCTCAAATAACCAACTCTATGATTCCAGACTCAAGCCAAATCGTAGAGTCAAACATTGAAATCGTAGAGTCACCAATCCCAAATGTCCAAACCAAGCTCCTCCAACTGATATACCATCCTCCTCATCGCACGACTATTTCAGTCTTGATCTTGCTTTGTACAACTTGCAAGCTCAATCTCCACTAAGAACCCCTCAAATGGACAATCCTCAATCAACTGATACTTTCCCCAGCCTACCCACCAAGGATGATCTGAAAGAAACTTCTGAGCAAATGATCAAGTCCATCGAAGCAAGCCTGGAATCTCACTCCGACCTTCTGAACATCCGACTGAATCAAATGATACAAGCTGCAAACAAATTCCCTAGTACAATGAATACTGAGCTCACTACGAAGCTAAGGGAAATTATCAAAGAAATTCTGAAAAGTATATCAGACAGAGATGAGATCCATTTCCAGGTTGCTGCCAAACAAAGAGAGGCTATGCTTGAGATACAGAAAAACTAAGATCGTCAACATCAAATTATGTTGGACAATATTCTCAACCTGAAAGCTTCTGTTTATGACTTCCAGAAATCTTATGCCAATCAGGAGAAGCATAATGATACGATTCTTACAGTACTCTAAAACAAAGAAGCTAGAGCTGAAAAACAGATTAAGGAGAATAGGGAGGACATTGCTCAAACTCAAAGCCAACTCAACGACCTTGTCCAAGGAGTAAATAGGCTATCTGCCGATATTCGAACCCTTGATGCTGACATAAAGGGGGAGAATATGAAAGGGAAAGGAGCACAAGGAAGCCAAGGCAGAGGCAGAGGAGGTCATGCAATTCAAGAAAGGGGAAACCCTCCTGCAAGACCATCACATCATCAGACTCAACGATCTGGTCGTGAGCAAGTCAATTAGACGACTATTCCTCCGAGTCATCAGGAGCCAACTCCTAGCTCGCAAGACGTGACTACTGTACGCATCCGAATGCCAACTGGAGATCCTGCATTCATGCACAAACATGAAGAGAATCCAGTTCTAAGTCTAAGTGAGCTGGAAGAGTTAGCAAGAAATGAGGAAGCTCAAAGGAAGGGCTGAGGAGTATGCAAATCCACCTCCACACAAGAGACCAAGAAAACAAATATAAGTTAAGAGTTTAATGTTTTATTGATGAAATGCTATATTGTAATATCTTCTGATCATCAATAAATTCATACTAAGTCATGTTTAAATTCCTGCAAATGCATCTAGTCACTAATAATCATGACAACAAATCTCCTTGGTTATGTCAACATCAAATAGGGGGAGATTATTGGGAGAATGCATATTATGATTTGATGTTTTAATGCATGTGTTCATGATTATTTGTAAGGTCCTTTAAAGAATATATGTACAAGGACTTAGTGATAGATCAAAATTGTTAGGTTGATCTAAGCTTTCAACGTGTATCATTCTGTTCTAGAATGTATAGATAGAAAGATCAAAACTGTTAGGTTGATCTTGAGATGTAATAGATTAGTCTCGAAGAAATCGTAGTGTATCAATCTGATCAACATTGTAGAAGTCAAGGCAGAAATTGTAGAGCCTAAAGATCATAGTGTGCCTGCCTTGAAAGGGGACTCTTCGAAAATCGTAGAGTGGTCCCAACGTTAACCAAGCTAACTCCACGATCATAGTGTGCTGAAGGAAACGTGAAGTTTATAAGTCAACGATCGTAGTGTGGTCTCGGGAACGTAGAGTCAACAACACGAGCAAGAGAAGATCGTAGTGCATGAAAGTTTAAGAGAAATCGTAGTGTTCTCGACTTATAGTATGCAAGTCAAAGCCACTACGATCTTAACCGTAGAACATCACGATCCAATCGTAGAGCATCATCTGTCTCATGTCAGAAAATGTCAAGCCTCATGAGTTGTTAATTCAACATACGAGGAATGGATCCCAGATGTTGCAGTGCTCATCAGTCCCAGAATATATGAAATATCCTTAGTATGCAACAAAGAAGCGTATTGAAGAAGCTAAGGATAGTATTATGGATAAGAGGGACAAAACACCTTTTCAGGTGGTAGGTGAGAAAGCAGCCTGCAGTGTCAGTGAGCCAGAATGCAGAATTCAGAGATGTGCAGAAATGTCTCCATCGTAGTACAGAAAGTTCAGAAGCATTTAATGCCACAATGGATGGATCTAACGGATAGTTTTCAACATCACATATATACAGATCAGACCGATGAGAGAGAAAAACAAGCAAGCAATCAAACATTCAACATGAAGAATTCTCTAAGGCTCAACTCTACGATCTGAGATATTGAAAAGCTTGCTCAGCTACTCAGTTCTTAACGAACCAGTGGTTACAGAGCAAACTGAGTAGCAACCTTCAGAACGCAACAACAACAACCATCAATCAACTGAAGAAGAGTACCAAGTCTGCTGAACTTGAAGAGTTTGTAGTGAACTGTAAGAAAGCTAAGTCTGTTGGACTTGAAGAGTTCAAGAGTGAGCTAGAGAAGTTCCTAGACTGCTGGTCTAGAAGGAATCTGTGTGATTCAGAAGATTGTAAAAGACATCCTTAGTGGATATCCTACTCGTTGAGTAGAAGAGTGGACTAGGAGCTTTGAGTGCTCTGAACCACTTAAAAATAACTGTGTAATCTATATCTGCTATAACTTCTATATCTACTATAACTGCCTTATTCGCTCATAACTCCATTGCTTGGTTAAGAAGATTAAAACAAATACTAATTCCGCTAAGTTTTAATCACTATCTAAGAACAAGTTTAAAATAGAAAAGATTTTCAAATATCTATTCAACCCCCCTTCTAGATAACTTGTGCCTACTAAGAGCTAACAGAATCTTTATATTCCTTGTTATTCCTTTCACTTCATGATTCTTGATAAGTTATGAAGGGTAGGGAATGTTTGAAAGATAATAACTTCTTTGAAGATAAGTTGAGAAGAAGAGAAAGTTAAAATTTAGAGGATGAAATTCTGTGAAGAAGGGTTGAATGTGATGACCCGTGTATGGGTATGGTTAGAAGAAATTCCGAGGACGGAATTTTTATAAGGGGGGAAGGATGTGACAACCCGAAAATCCGAATTGTCCAGAAATTAAGATTTAAAGAATTAGTAATTAATAAAATGAATTTTTATTAATACTATTCTGTGCTATGTGTTTATTAATCGTTTTATAACCTAGAATGATTATTAATCGGGAGGATTCTGGCTACGAGCTAGATTTAACGAGTAAGAATTTCCAAGACGAAAATGAAAGTTTTTCGGGAACAAAATATTTTTAGGGGAAAATGACGAAATAGGCACTATTCATCCGTTTCTACTCGGAGATTTATTTTGAAATTCCGAGAAGTTATTGAATACGTAAAATGTTGAGACGTGATGGAATATTCAATAATATTTCAGTTATGGCAAAAACGAAGTTTTCGCCTGCAGTCTCAAAACCTAAGGGTTTAGAAAAGTGAGTTCCGAGAATGTAATGAGTACGTATAATAACTAGGGTTATTACGCGTGAGAAATAAGAGTATGATACGAGTTATTATACGAGTATATTGCGAAGATTAGTACGACATGTAATACGAATATCGTACGAACGATATACGAAGAGAATACGAGAATACGAGAATGGAATGCGTAAATACGATTAGTCTTAATGGACTTTGTGTTCATGGACTTTGTAGAAACCAATTGGACTTGGATTATGTCAAGCCCAATGATTTGTGAAATCAAGCCCAAGATAGGCCCAATAAGAATTAGGTTTAAGGCCTAAACCAAGAAAAGAAACCGCGGATCGAACCGATGGGTAAATGGATGGGTAAGAACCATTGGGGCAACCCATGGGGTGACCCATGGGCATGTGGGTCGGCCACTTGGCCACCAAGTAAGGGTGGTGGCCAAGTTAACTTGGTGGCTAAGTTGAAGAGGAGGTGGGAATAGTAACTTTAGGGGCGAAATGACTATTTTGCCCCTAGCTTTGGTTTTCTATAAATAGAAACCTAGAATTTCATTTTCTAGGATTTTTGAAAATCCTACACTTGAGAGAGATAGAGAGAACTCAGATGGGAGAGGAAGAGGAAGAGCGTGAGCATGAATGCTCGGATCGCTAGCGAATCGCCGACTTTGTATAACGGAAGAGAAACAAAGAAGAACGGTAATCCGAACACTAGTTCTTCTAAATTTTCTTTAAGTTTTTATGTTCAAAAACATAATTTAATGAAGATAAGAAGTAGATTACGTTAGAAATGATTTTATATGGGTGAAATCGTAAGAAAATGAAGAAATAAATAAGAAATTTAGTTTATAAATTTCTTAAGCAAGTATAAGATTCGTGAGGATTTTGAGCAATCTGAATGAATATTATGAACGAGTAGGTGAATTAAGTAAGGAATGGTGTTCTATAACATCAAATTCCAAGAAAAAGTGAAATCGTAATCCAAAATATCGATTAAAAATGAAGAACGAACGAAGAACGCGAAGAACACGAAGAACATTGTTGATGGACAAATTTAAAACCATCGTAGTGTAATTGTTGTTGATGGACAAGTTTAAAACCATCGCGTATAAGTTAGATGATTATTGCTTGGTTAGGAACGGTAGAAACGTTCATGAAGAACGGATTAAAACTAAGCTATAACGAAGTTATGGCAAAAATTTTGTAAAAGAAGAACGAAAATTTGAAAGTTAGTAAATGAACCCGAACGTGTAGGGTTTTATAAAAATGTAAGAGAACGTATAAAACGTGAGTCGTGGACTCAAAAACGAATGAATTCTGAGTTCGGATGACCGAATTACAGACGAACGAACGAAGAACGTTAAAAATGTTAAAATGAATGAAGAGCAAAGATTAAGCCAATTGAATGGCATGTTAATGAATTCAGAACGAATTTCTATCTATGGGTAATCGAAGTACGTAAGATAAGGAAGAAAATGGCTTTGGAAAGACCTCGTTCCGAGTTATAATGAAGAAGTTATGAGATTTCGAAATCGGTGTCTCAAGCTTGTAAAAGACTTAGAAAATTTTCTAGGTTTCATACTTTCATTGCCATATTGAAGTTGTGCCTCGAGGCCGAATTTATCAGAACGCAGCAATAACGGTGTCCGAAAGTACACTACAAGAGTTCACCGCAGCGTGAACCGTAGTACAATTTGTGGCACCGCAACGCCATGTATAGTACGAAAATCTTCTAGAGAGTGTGTAAGCAAAGCGAACACAGCCCACTAAGTAAGGACTCGCATGCCAGGCCGGTCCGGAAGAGAGAGAGAGAGAAGTAGGTCGCACATGACGAGAGAGAGGAAATGAAGGGCGCGTAGGCATGCAAAGCAGGTGTAAGCAATGCCCGTAAATAAGATTTTAGTTCTCGATTCTTTGGAGGATGTGCAAGAAAGAAGTATGAACATGTAGTTCACGTAATGTAACATCCAATCAAGTGTATTAAACCTTTAATGAAGGTTGAACGGAAAGAATAAACGAGATTAAAAAGATAAAGAATGTAGGTGCGGGTTATAGAACCGATATTCAGAAACCGTAGTCACGATGAACGAACGTGAGGGATTACTGTGATTGTGATTCCTTAGACATTGAGTGACGAAGGTAATGGATAACATTTCGATGTTATGTCATGGTAATAAGAGATAAGTGTAAAGCGTATAGACGCTATGAACGCAACGTTGTTGCGATGAATGATCGGTCTTAGCATACAACGGACTGTATGGCTTCAACATTAAGAAAGAATAATGAACATGGGGTTCATGGAATGGATAATAATGAATGCAATTGAAACCTTGAGTAAAGGTTGAATGAGAGATTAAGAGACGAGCAACATGAACGTTGAATACGTAAATGATCCTTGTAAATCGTATTCACGTTTGATGAACGTTCTAAGTATACCCTAGTTGTATGATATAGACGTTGACGAAGGTAGTACGCAAAATATGAATTATTGACAAAGCCGTAACGAACGGTAACAAGATTAATGAAAGCCGAATGTGATTCGGATAAGAATGAGTCTTGAGGTATGGCAATTGCTTGCCAGAAAGCCATAAGGAATAAGAAATTGACTTAACGAACATTATTATTTAATAGTTCGCATAAGTTAAGATAAATTTAGGTTATGGTACAATCGTAACCTTTGATGGTTGACATATGGGAGTTGGGCTAAACAATTCCTTCAGAGAGCGAAGGTATATACGAAACTGGCAACCGATCTAACTCACTGTGATGACAGTGTAGATGAGACGAGAACTTGTTTATTGGTTGTTTGTGGGAAACCACTCAGAGTACCATATGGACTACTAGCAGAGAAGCGATGTGTGCTGTGTCCTAGAGAAGTATAAGAAGAAGATAAAAATGTAAATCATCAAAGATGATGAACGTTTTGAGTAAGACATCTCCGTATATCATAAAGCCGTAAAGCGATAAAGAAAGTTGGTCGCGTAAACTTAGTTGTAAGAATGTGAACCTTAAGAAGTAAAGTTAAGTAAACCAATGCGTAAGTCAAGTATATGACTAATTGGTGTATGTGTTGTTTCCTTATGTGTTATAGGGATTGGAATGAGCAGTTCAGCGTAAGATGTAGCTGTTCGTAAGGCAAGTATGCTAACTTCATTCATATTTTTAAATGAATGCTAGTTTTTAAAACTTCTCAGATGTTGAACTTGAGAAGTTCTGTCTATGTGCGAATGTGTGATATTTGTACAAAGTGGTAGAACATATGAGGCCTTGTGCCACAATGTGAACACTTCGGTGTTTTTGTGAGATGAACTGTTCTATGTTTGAACTGTTCAATAAAAGAATGTTTTGTTTATACATGAACCGTTATTGTTAAGTCTGTGCTATTGATTCTAGCCAGACAGAATGTGCATGAAAGAGAGTAGAGAATGAAAGTATTTCAAAGTGCATGTAAATAATGTTTTAAGATGATATGAATCAAGACTATTCCTATTATTCAAGCTGCTTCGTAACCTTTATTTGGTTGTTGAAGTCTGAAACGAATGTTTAAATTCTTGAAGTTGTTTGTTCAGCTGTTATGACTTGCTGGGCAATTGAATGCTCACACTTGCTTTAAATGAAAAACATTTTCAGCGAACGATGTTAGAAGAACTTAAGGATCCCGTATAGATCAAGCTGGCAGTATCCAGATGAAGTGTCATTCAGAATGTGAATGAGCGAGAAGATCAAGTGAAGACTTGTAATGTAGAAAGAAGAAAATTAAACTATAGACTAGTTTAATGAACTATATGTATCCTTGGTGGCGGATAAAAGTCACTCTTGTAAGATGAAAGGAATAATGTAATTATCATTATTTGTAATGAGGAAGGTTATAAGGTTTTAGAACCTGGGAATTCAGAATGTATGTTTTTTTATTTCAGTAGACAATGATGTATGTTGGATGAATGATGTACTCATGACGTACGGAATCCGGGTGTGACGAAAGATCGGATTTAGGGGCATTACAGTAGAACATCCCGAATATGGGAAAACTTTTGTGCACCTAAGGTGGATAGAGTAAACGATGATATTGTTCTTGCATGTAGTATTGATCAATACAGGGCGCATTGGGATGATCACCCTCGTGCCCGTAAGTTATGACGGTTTGCGGATGAAGTTTTGCTAAACCCTAGCGAAAATGAAAAACAATGTTCATAGTCTGTCGACTAATCTCCAGTTATAGTCAGTACGTAGTTTCAAAAATTTGAGATAGATTTGGTATGTTGTTATTATTGGTTTAGCTTACTTCACAACTGTTGATTCGTTGTAGAAGAGTTATTCAAAGAAAACATTTAATCCTTTCAGCTTATATTTATTATTGCTATTACTTGCTGAGCAATCAAATGCTCATCCTTGCTTTAAATTTAAATGTTTTCACTAAGCATGATCAATAGGAATGTTCAAGCGAACAAGGAAAAGGAAAGCAATCAGAATAATCTTATGTTATCTTTTGTAATAGTTAGACAGTATTAAGACAATGATATTTATTATCTATCATGTAATGTATTGTAGTAAAGGTTGCGTACTTGCGATTAGACTTTGATATATGTAACTTAAGTTTTATATTTATATTATTGTTATTATTATTAGTATTATTCCGCTCATAGAAATGGTATCGTAAAGCACCGAGTTCGGGTTTCAAGTACCCGAGTTTGGGGGCGTTACAGTAAAGATCTCCACTTTCTCCCCATACAAGTAATGCCTCCAAATTTTAAGTGCAAAGACAACAGCTACCAACTCTAGATCATGAGTAGGATAATTCCTCTCATATTCTTTAAGTTATCGCAAGGCACAGGCTATGACTTTCCCATGTTGCATGAGAACACATCCCAACCCTTTGCTCAAGAAGCATCTTTGAGATGACAAATCCCTCAAGAGCGGATGGTATTGTCAAAGCAGTCTTTGAAATGAGTCTCATCTTGAGTTCTTGAAAACTCTTCTCACATTCTTCGCTCCAACCGAACTTTATATCTTTCTGAGTCAGCTGAGTTAATGGAGTAGCGATTCAATAAAATCCTTCCACGAATCTCCGATAATAACAAATTGACTAAACCGAGAAAACTACGTACGATCCATCGATTTAGGTTGCTCCCAACTTTGAATTGCTTCAATTTTTGCTGGGTCAACAGATATTCCATGACTTGATACTACGTGCCCAAGAAATGCTACTTCCTCAAGCCAGAACTCGCATTTCTTTAACTTGGCATAAAGCTTGTATTCACGAAGCCTTTGGAGTACCAGCCTCAAGTGTTGCTCATGATCTTTATGGCTTTTGTAATAAATAAGGATGTCATCAATAAAGATGACCAAAAAGTGATCCAAATATTCATTGAATACTCGGTTCATCATATCCATGAAGGCAGCAGGAGCATTCGTCAATCCAAAGGACATGACTAGGAATTCATAATGTCCGTACCGAGTTCTGAAAGTCATCTTTGGAATGTCATCTATTCTAATCTTCAATTGGTGATATCTGGAACGAAGATCAATCTTTGAAAAGAATTTAGCTCCTTGCAATTGGTCAAATAGGTCATCAATACGTGGCAATGGGTACTTATTTTTGATGGTGACATGATTCAACTCCCGATAATCAATACAAAGTCGCATACTCCCATCTTTCTTCTTTACGAATAGAACAGGATCACCCCAAGGAGAAGTACTAGGACGAATAAAGCCAATGTCTAACAATTCCTGCAGTTGGGTCTTTAACTCCTCGAAGTTCAATAGGAGCCATTCGATATGGGGCTTTGGAAATGGGTTTTGTCAGGGTTCAAGGTCGATACAAAATTCAATTTCACGCTCTAGGGGTAGGCGGGGAAGTTCTTGAGGGGAATACGTCGAGAATTTATTAACAATAGAAATATCATTCAAAATCGGCGTATTTTTGTTTAGATCCGTGACATGAGCTAAGAAAGCTTGACATCCATTTTTTAATAAACGAATAGCTTTATGGCTTGAGATGACCGTGATTAATTTTAATGGTTTGGTCGCTTGAATTCGCATAATAGGTTGATTAGGAATATGAAAGCTAACAACATTACGAAAAAAATCAATTTTAGCATGATGAGTAGTTAACCAATCAATCCCTAGAATCACATCAAATGCAAGTATTTTCAATGAAATAAGATCGAAAGGTAATGTGAGGGTACCGATTTGAACCAAACAAGACTTATAAACAGTGGATGTAATGAAGGTTTCTCCCACTGATAAGTCAAAGTCTAATTTCTCTGGAGTCAAATTTAATCGTTGAGCGCAAGTAGGAGAAATAAAAGAATGGGTAGAACCGGTATCAAATAAGGTATAGACTTCGCTAGAGTTTATGATAAGCTTACTCGTGATGACCTCGTTCGGGTTCCTTGCTTTCTGGGCGGTCAAAACATACGCTCTCCTTTGCACTATCGACTTTGACTTTTCTGGGACAGTCTTTGGTGCCTCCATCTTAGCTGAACTTGTCTTCGGTGAACGACAAAATTGGGCTAAGTTACCTTCTCTTCCACAATAATAACATACTTTGGACGGCATCGCGCAGTTTGGACTGATGTGTCCCTCCCCTCCGCATTTGAAGCATATGATAGGTGGTCGTTCTCCTTCTTTAACAACGGGTCTTTGGTGCGACATCTTTCTATCATTGTTGAATCTCCTCTTCTTGAAATGTCCATTCTTATTGTTTTGGCCCTGATTACCACCGAAGTGGTTACCATTTCTGGCCTGTTGATTCCCTCCACACTTGTTGTCACCGCTTCGATGACTGCTCTCACTAGTATTATTATTTTTCCGGCTGCTTTCTTTTGGTTGCGTTGACTCGTTATCGCGCTCCACTAACTGAGCCCTATTTACAACATCTGAATACAAACACAGTTTATGAGAAATAAGATATTGACGTATCTCCAGCTTCAAACCTCTTAAAAACATCTGTGTCATTCTCTGTTCATTATCAACCAAGTGGGACGCAAACCGGGACAACTCGGCAAACTTAGCTTCATACTGCGACATGGTCATATTATTCTGCTCCAACTTGATGAACTCTACCTTCTTTATGTGACGAATACTTTCGGGAAAGTACTTATCGTTGAATAGTTCTTGGAACTTCTCCCAAGACATCATCGGTCGCGGCGAGTTGAGTACGCTTTCTGATTCCCACCGATGTCTGCCTCTCCTCGCATAACATAAAGGTGGCAAAGGAA
This sequence comes from Panax quinquefolius, assembly GCA_020205615.1. Lineage (NCBI taxonomy): Eukaryota > Viridiplantae > Streptophyta > Magnoliopsida > Apiales > Araliaceae > Panax > Panax quinquefolius. The sequence goes on along the minus strand of CM035160.1, from coordinate 89,808,867 downwards.
CCTTTTCTCCTTGGAGCATCCCAAGACATCAAATATCTTGGTGATCCGATTTATCCATGCTTACGCCTTAAGTGATTTTGGCTCTCAATAAACTCCGGTGGTCCCGACTCTTTGAAGCATTTAGCGGTGACCGTCGAGAGTTTCCAAGTTTCCACCTTTACATTTTGGAATGACCACTCTACTTTCTTTGTTGCATAAATTGCATAAAGCCTCTAAACATTCCATCATTCATCATTTGGTGGTGTTGTTGTTGTTTGCATGAGGATTGTCGCCTTCACGATGCACATTATCTTGATTATTGATATGTGGTGAATCAACGGTCTCTGTGTTCCATTGCTATTCTCAACATTCTCGGATGTCATTTTGGAGATCATTGCCACAAAACAAAGGTTAATTGACATGTAACATATTATCCCTATATTCTGACCGACCAATTAAATACCAAATAAACTTAGGTAGGTCATACTAGCAAAGGAATTCCCCGTCTCTCCCCTCGTAGTTCTATTCTCACATCTTAGCCAAGGATCATATCCCTAAGCTTTGATACCAACTATGACACCCCCAAAATAGGTATACATCACCCATCTTGAGTCGCCAAATACATGGTACAAAATTTAAATACAACTTAATTATACAACAGTCGTGTAAAATACGACTAAACATATGCTGTGAGTTTTAATACAAATATTATCATCTAGACAATATACAAACTCAATGGGGTCCTCATTACATTTATTATCATACTATTTCATAGAATAGTGAGGACTACTAATGCTATCATCTGGACTGTCACTCCGTTCCCTGACTAGTCCCTGCTACGTTCTCATTTCCTGAAGAGAACAATGAAAGAAAAAGGGTGAGCTCAACTAGCCCAGTAAGAAATATTATGACTAAGATAATGCAGAATAAATTATCATTAGCCTTCAACAGTGTTAAACTGATAAAAAATAACAAACATCAAGTTTAACTGCAGCGGAACAAGCAATCCATTAGAAGAGTCAAGTAGAGAATAAAATATACTATCTTCTATGATTTAAAAGGTTTTTCATTACTTTTATCGCATAGACTCAGCTTAATAAATAATCTACATCATCCCTGCACTATGGCCAAGGGTATTCATTAGTATCACGACCACAAATTATCCATGCACTACGGGCCAAGGATATTCGTGTATTCATCAATGGTCATGATTATGCCAACAACTGTCCATCAATGCACTACGGGCCAATGATGACTTTTTCCACATCATTTGTAACATTACGGTCATGGTTACACCGAATAATCTTGGTAATAATCATACCAAGTCCATCTATGCACTACAGGCCACAAATGACTTTCAACATAATATAAACATGAGGATGATGATAATGATATAAGAATTCAATAAAACAAGTTCAAGAATTAATTTATCCAGGAACTATTAACGTACAAATTGTCAACATGATACTTCTTTGTGGAGTAAAATTCAAGAATGCTCAGAAGAATATTTACATGAAAAGATACTGAATGAAGCACAAATATTAAGGATATACCACAAATTTTGTGGAGTATAGAAGTCAAAACTTTAACCAACTGAGTATAATAAAGAATGGAATAACAAAAGAAATAACCAGGCATGCGTTAGACCGCACAGATAGGTTATTCCAACAAAATAATAAATAATGGAACCAGGTCATGCGTAAAGCACAAACATGATGTTCCAACATAATGATAAATAATGGAACCAGGTCATGCATAAAGCACAGACAGGTTGTTCCAACAGAATGATAAATAATGGAACCAGGTCATGCGTAAAGCACAGACAGGATGTTCCAACAAAATAATAAAAATGGAATAACAGAAGAATTTCACCAAGTATAGGGTATCCCGCGTATACAGGTTATTCCAACAGAATAATAAAGAATGGAATAACAGAAGTTCTCTTCATGAATAAGAAAGAAAGAATACCCCTTACGAGTACAACAAATAATATCCCTTACGAGTACAACAAATAATATCCCCTACCGTAAAAGAATAGTATTCTGACTGGTAGGGCGAGGATATTCATAAAGAAAACTTATACTACGCTCAAAGCTTCTTAAAACTCTAAAGAAATATGCTCAAGATTATAGAAGAAGAACTCTCTCTATAGTTTCTCTCTCTAGAGTTTCAGTGAATTCGTAAGAAATAATGAAGGAATGAGCTTCTATTTATAGAAGAATGGACTACATAGTAACTAATTCATGAACGATCCAGATTGATTTACTTTTAATTGGACGGTCCATATTTAAAGCAAAATCTTTTAAATAAAATATAATATATTCTATTTATAATCTAATAAAACGAATAACTTTATAAAAATATTCTGTTTTATATAAAAAGATTTTACTATGCAAAACACTATGCAAGCACTATGCAACACTATACATAATAAAATATAATATATTCTAGTTATTGTCTAATAAAACGAATAACTTTATAAAAGTATTATGTTTTATATAAAAAGATTTTTTGTTTTATTACATTAATAATACTAATAAAACAAAACTCAACATCATTATTATAATTCACAATATTAATCGACCAGGTCGTTTCGAGGAAAGAGGGAGCTTTCCAATAAGGATTTCTCCCCATTGGCGCGCAATTAGGTGACCAAACCTCTCCTTGACAGAACTTCTAGACATCGTTAATATTGCAAATAATAATATTAATAACTTTGTCATCTCAATTATTGATTATAAAATATTGACAATAATTGAATCAAATAACGTGAGATACTACGCAAAGACTTACTATAACAATAATTGAACAAAGCGGTGACTTTCATGTAAGCATCAATAATCAATCAGTAGTATATCAAGTAACTACGCAGACATCGTATTCTTTTAACATCTCAGGTGTTTTGATAGTTAACAGTAAAACTTCCGTCGTTATTTTCATAAAGTATTTTTGTCGTTTTCTCAATCCGACAATAATTCTGTTGTGGGGTCCACCAATGATTGTGTCATTGTATGAATATTCCCTGTTAAAACGAATATTCCCCAACCAATCGAATATTATATAACAACTTGCGTACTTTGCAAAATTTATAAATATTACCCACAACTATAACATTATATCAAATTCCTTCCATAATATTCAAAAATGATATTTATAGAAAATTCATCTTTATTTATAAAAGTTGGGGTCTTACAGGCTATGCAAATGGTGGTTGGCCAACTCCTCTATAACCCTTGTAACCTTCCAATTTCTGATAAATCAAACCATGGAACAAAGCCATGAACTGGGCAACCCTTTTCTCTATAAATGACATCCAAACTTCCTAATTCTCAATTGCTTGAAAATTTATCTGATAAGTGTAGTTGAGAGGGAGAGCCACTGAGCATTGAAGGAGTGTAATCAATGTGTTGGAGTATTCTACTAAGCTTCAAGGAGGTATAATTCCTATTTTTGTTCTTGAATTGGGTTTTGGCAAATTCTTACAATTCTCAAGAATTCTCTATTAATTGATGTAAAATAACATGTCCTTGTGTTGTCTGAGGTTGTTTGCATGCTTAGAAGCATTGTAGTTGTTTTGGTTACAGATTTAGTATGGTTTGTGTTAAGGCTCTGCAAATGCAGAGCCATTATTTTTCATGCTTTCAAGAAGTGGTGTGTGGCGCTTACTTCTATAGTACATATACATCACATGGTCGCTTCTTTGCTAGTCATGTGTACTAATTTTTGTGATCATATTCCATTCTGAGCATGTTACTTTGAATTTAACATGCATATAAATGACCTAAACATGTGGACTAAGGTGGTTATGTATATAGTAAGCCATAATAGGTTTGTTTGGACTTGGTTATTCAAAGAAGGCTTAAAGATTTGAAAACTAGAAATTGTATACATGGAGTAATATACATTTTGACCTTGTGAACATATGTAAATAACTTGAGTATGTGCACAAATGCATATGAAAGCATGAATTAGACAATATAGACGTATCTTGTATGCTTAAAGAAGTTTTACTAATAGAGACTTAAAGTTTTGAAAATGAACTTGATAAACTATATATACATTAAGTTGAGAACTTGTAAGTATGTTTTTGATGTCTAACATGTATATATGCAAGTATGATGTATGGTAGGTAAAGTGGCTTGCATGATTGATAGTTTAACATGTGAAGTCTTGACTAAATGAAAACGAATAATGACCTATGATATGTTTTGATGAAGGGTTAAATTTAGTTATTCACATAATAACATGTGTGTTGTGCATGATTATTCTTATATGTGCAAGACGGGAATACACTGACCTTTTACAGAATCAACCATGTCTTGGTTTGTACCAAGAGTAGCACAGCCGCGCCACTCCTTAGTACAAACCAAGCGCGACCGCGCTGTCCTGCAGTGAGGTTTGAGTTCTGTTAATGATTTGAAAGTTGATGCATACTTATATGATTACTTTAATCTATAATACTTGTCCAATATAGTATTCGTGTGACAATAATCATGATATTGAAAGGGACCTATGATGAATTAGTGTTTACAACTTTAAAGTCAATAGTGATTTCAACTATGACATAGTGTGTTAGAAACTAATCGTGTAATTTAATGACACATGTATAGAAGCATGATAGGTGATGATTTGATTCTTGTAACTGTGGACTCATATTAGTTTACACATACTAATTGGAAAGACCGACTTGTTAATGTTAGGTCGTTTCAACGCAAGTTAATTAAAGCTAGAAATAAATTATAGCTGAGCAAACAGGTAAGTTTACACACAATTCATATATATAAGTATATATATAAGAAAGCAAATAAATGCTCCAGACGTAAGTCTAGCCTCAATCGAGGCATAACTCGATAATGTTAGTCCATATATATATATATATATATATATATATATATATATATATATACAAACTAAAATGAAACCACAGACCGAGGTCCGGGCTTCACACGTAACACGACTCTCAACGTGAAGAATGGTGTGTACAAAGATGAAGAGAAAGGCTTTAAAGTGTGTAAGAAAGCTTACAGTGGACTGCCAAAGAAGACTTCAATAATTTTAAATGGATGAACACTAGGCTCCCACCGATAAAAATATGACAGAATATAAGCTCAAAAGTGTTTGAAATAAGAAAGCACTTAGTTTATAGTGTGCACAAAGCAAATTGGATAGGGTTTCCTCGCTATTTCTCTTCCAAATAAGGCCACCCCAAGCACTTAATATATAAAGGGGGTGCCGCAGGTCTATCTACGACTGCCCGAGATGCCCAGGGCAATGTGGATCCTGTCGTGTCGAAGTACGTACACTCGGACAACGTGTTGTTCCCTCGGATCTTCATAACTTTTAATTCGGGAGTCCTATGGAAGCGTGCCATACCATTTCGGAAAGCTCTTTTTGAGAGCTAGACAATGATATATGATTTTCCCTTTTTTATTTTGAGAAGATGGGTCCATGACTGAAATAGCATTTCCGGGTTTCCGTTAGGCAATCCGGTGAGCAATTTTGCGTAGTTTGCGCTCAGAAGTTAAGATATGGTTCTCGTGGGACTTATTTTGAAACAATTTGAGTTGAAATGAGTGTATTTGATTTGAAGTGAAGTTGAGTTGGAAAAATGACCATTTTACCCTCTCGAGGTTATCTCCAGTGTTCGTGTAGTTGTAGTAGTCTTTTCTCAGGGTTATCTTTGAGGTTGTCATTCTGTTGACTTTGAATGTCTTCAGGGTTATCTCTGAGGTTGGCTTGACCTCCCGGGGTTGACTCCAGGCATTAGACTTGATCTTCTAGGGTTATCTCCGGGGTTGGGACCGACTCTCCCGGGGTTATCTCTAGGGTTGGAAACTGGATATCTCAGGGCTACCTCTGGGGTTGGAATTGATGTTGTGGTCCTCAAGGGTTATCTCTGGAGTGTGAAAAAGACCCTTTTATCCTCCTGCATAGTTAGTAACAGTGAAACAAAATTTCGAGTGTCTACAGATGCCCCTCTTTATCATGTTAATGCAATGCAATGGATTGGACATGATAAAGATTACTAGACACTTGAAATATGACAAGGTATTTCTAAGGATGCAAATCGCAATGTAATGAATGTTATGATGAATGTTTAAAATGTTTTTGCAAATTACAGTTCGTAAATCGCCCATCGCATTTCACACTTCGCACTTTGCATTTGGCCAATCGCAATTCGCAACTCGCACATCGCATTTCGCATTTTACAAATCGCAATGTAATTAATGTTATGATGAATGTTAAAATGTTTTTGCAAATTCGCTTTACCTTTACCGATCATTGCTGATGCCTATGCTAGTGTTGACTTCAACGATTTGGCTTTTTGTCGGTGTCGCCGATGCATGTTTGATGAAGATAAGTTGAGATGTTATCTACATCTCTATTGGGGATGACGTTCTGAAATCATCAGACCTTCCCGATGTATACGTTGGTAGTTTATAACGGTGCCTACCCTGCTGATCGCCAAACGTTTTTGGTTCCCACTTGAACGGTGGTATACGAAGCTTTCATCGCTGAACTATTTTGATGTTACGTTGAGTTGATGCCAATGGTTTAGAATATCGGATCTTCCGATACCTTCGCTGAATTAATATTCCAAGGTTTGCTTCACCAGACTCTGCCTGATGTTACGCTCACCCTTTTTGAGGTGAATTGAAGTTTCCTTTCGCTATTAGGTGCTTGCTTCCCATTTCCTTGAGAGTTTGATTCATAACCCATCTGAACTGATGACCTAAATGCCGATGACATCCCTAGAGGGTGCAACTCATTCTTTCGCTGCCTAGATTTGAACTTGTGAGGAATTGATGTATGTTGATGGTGTTGATTTCATTCGCTAGACCTTTCGACGTTGACCTTCTGCTTCTGAGTTAAGAACTTTTTTGAGAATTATCCCATAATTTTGTAGGGGCACGCTTATGTCGCTATGATTTCTTCCAGGAGTTCTCCCCTTTCTTTTTGATGAGAGGCTTGATCTTGCCTTAAGCTCCTTCAATTTTTTGGAATTAGAAAAGTGCCCGAGTCTTTTTGCATGTTGTTGCTGGGGATTCATATGAGAAACTCTCTTTGTTGATGAAGTCGTAAGTGAGTAATATCCAAATCGCCAGTGAGATGATGCGAGTGAAGCTCTGACGATGATGTACCATGCTGATGGTGCTTATTGGCGCATTTTCCTCCTTAGTATGGTTGATAAATGCCCCAGTGTTGAGTTGTTGTTGTTTCTAAGATTGCGCCAATCTTGTTGTAAGGGTTCCAATATCACGTTGTCGCTAATTTTAAAATTGCCCCCGCATGGCTTGTTGTCTGGGATAGTTGCTTTGACAGATGGGCTGATAAGATGTCGAGATTGCAAGAGGCATTACCTATGTACCAGATGATGAACAGGTATTGTATTTGGGCTTTGATGTTGACTGCTTTTTCTGGTAGAGATGTCGCTCTAGTTGAGTGAGATGATGCTCTAACTCATAGGGATACCGCTATTGTTGAGCGGGATGAGGCCAGATCATCCAGAGATGCAGTGATTTTTGAGTGGGATAACGCTATATCTGCCTGAGATATCGCATGTAGTTGGCAGCAGATCTGTGGGCTCGTGTAGAAACCCTTGGGCAGGAGATCACAGCGTTACCTCCGTCTTCTGAGAGGGAATCCATGTTGGACTTGATAGCCCGTATATACACTGACTTGTAGATTGGCTTGTATTTCCCTGCACAAACTAGCTTAGCCATTTTGTCATGTACAGTACACATTGTATATATCAAATAACATTATATATTGCAGGGAAATATATGTTGATTCATTTTCCTTTTAGTTGTGCCTTGTTACTTAATTGATATTTGATTGTTTCTCCACGGCTTTGTGAACTGGATGTATTCTGAACTCCTCCTTGATGGATGGACAGTGAGATGTCTCAGGATTTTCAGAATGGATCGTCGATCTATGTGTATTCCCTACCATCTTTGGTGTCTTGGGACTGGTTTCTTTATGTGGTTATGGATAGGAGTGTGTTTATTTTTGTTTTTTCTGTGGTGAGACCGGACCATATAACATGACTGCCTACGTACTCCCGTGTATTGGGGAGAACAGGTCGACGTAGGTCACCCAATGTACAGGGCGGATTGCAGATGAAAAGTTTAATCCCATGTACATGATAAATTGAAGGTGTGAAAGGTTTAATCCCTGGTGGGATAAAATGGAAGTGTGAAAGGTTTTGAAAACCTACGGGGAGTGAATGATCTGGTGATCCGAAACCAGGCTGCTGGTTAGAAAATGTGATTATCCCTGATGGGGAAAATGGGAGTGAAAAAGGTTGTATGTAGTGAAGGGTTTGAGAAAACCTAGATTGACTAGGGATCTGGTGATCCAAAACAAGGATGTTTGTTTAATGGTAACTTTTAGACATAGAACCATTTCATGGTGTCCAAGTTAATGAGTTGTGGAAATTTATCGCCATCCATTTCCTGTAATCTGAGAACGCCTCCTGTCAATTCCTCCTTGACAACAAATGGGCCTTCCCAGTTTGGGGCAAATTTTCCCTTAGACTGATCTTGGTTGTCAATGATCTTCTTCAAAACCAAGTCGTGATGTTTGAACTGCCGTAGCTAGATTTTTCTGTTGTAGGATATGGCGATCCTTTGTTGATATAACTGACCATGGAAGATAGCCGCGGTTCGCCTTTCGTCTATTAAAAACAATTGGTGATACATATCTTGTAACCATTGGTCTTCATCTAGCTAAGGGTTTATCAATCTCTAAGGGATTCCATTTCATGGAGGAGTTCTTCCTTAACAACTTGAAAATAGGCTCACAGGTTGCGGTGTGTTAGGAAATGAATCGGCTGATGAAGTTGATCCTTCCCAAAAATCCTTGTATTTCCTTCTCTGTCCGAGGAATGGGCATTTCCGTGATGGCCTGGATTTTTGTGGGATCTAGCTCAATCCCTTTGTGCAGACTAGGAATCCTAGCACTTGCCTGATTTAATGCCAAAGGCGCACTTAGCTGGATTCAACTTCATGTTGTACTTACGTAACCTGTTGAAGAGTTTGTTTTTCTCTTTTTTTATGCATTAGATTTAGGAAAAGAGCCATATCATCTGTAGCAAAAGGTTCCCCAAGGAGTGGTGAATGTAGTTTTCTCACGATCCTTTTCAACAACTATGCTTTGATGATAATGCGCAAAGCAATCCATAAAGGAGTGCATGTCATATTGAGTTGTATTGTCAATGAGTATGGGAGGAATGGGACGGAAAAGCTATCTTTGAGACAAGCTTTGTTCAGATCACTGTAATCCACGCAAACTCATACCTCTCCTCCGAGTTTCGTTACGGGGACTATGTTGGATAGCCATTCAGGGTATGTTGACACCATGATGATGCCAGCTTGAAATTGTTTCAAAATTTCTTCTTTAACTTTTAACCTCCACTCAGGTTTTAATCGCTTGAGCTTCTGCCTGACCGGCTTGAATCCTCCTTTGATGGGAAGGCGATGAATGACAATATCAGTGGATAAATTGACCATGTCTTCGTGAGACCATGCAAACACATCCTGGAATAGGGTCAATAAAGTAACCATGTCATTCCTTTGGTTTGGAGTGAGGTCCGTACCAATCTAGATTTGTTTGGGGATTTCTAAGGTTCCGAGGTTAAAAGAGGTTGTTTTATCAAGATTTGGCTTGGGTTTGTCTTCGACCCATTCTTTGATTTCCTGAGGTATCTCATAGTCCTCTTGTATTTCCATGAAGTCTGAGTCTAACTTTACATCAAATTTACAGTCCTTGTGGAGAATAGGTACCTCATCAACAAGTTTAGGCACATCTAACTATAGAGTCCTGAAATAAAATGCTTTCACTTAATATATGAAATTGTTCAATCATACAAAGTGTTAGCATGTAATGACAAAAATAACTGCTAATACTGTACAAAAAAGTAAGCAGGTATTGATATCTACAAGGCAGAGAGAGTTTCTTCCCTTTTCACCCTCGTCAGCAAATGCAAGGAGTGCTGCTCTAATTGCTAAGGGTGAAGTCCTGGTGGACGACTATGATGAAGGGGCTTTTATCGTCCTCCTTTTCCCGAATGATGATTGGACAATCATCGTTTGGGGTATCTCTGTTTGTATTGTCCGTGTGGACTATGATGCGTATGTTTGATAAGTGCCTGACAATGTCCTGCTTACGCCTCCGGTCCTTTTCCTCCGCCTCCGGATCCGGTATCAAGACTTCTTTTCCTTTGACCGGTATTGGCTTAGGGAATAACATAGTCATCACATGGGCAGGAACCCTTACTGAAGTTTGTATAGATGAAGGAACCGATGTATGCTCTTCTTTAAGAGGAGTGATTTCAGGGGTTTTGTTGGTTTTGTCAAACTAAGATTCAGGTACTTGAATTTCTTTGTCCAGTCCCTGAGTTCCTCTTTGTGCAGAGGATTCTGTAGGTATAGACATTCGTGGACCCTGAGTGGATTTGTGAAAACCCAAAACCCTAATAAGACTCGGTTATGTAATATTCATTTATATCAATAAAATTTCTCCGTTCTGAATGTGTTATATGTTAATATATACTCTGTTAAACAAATTTGGTCAAATAAAATTTTGTCCGAAAAATGTCGTGCTTAACACCTAGTGCTTAAAATATTCTTCAAAAATTGGACTTTTCGGTATATTGGTTGGACAAGCTGCTTTGTCTTACTTACACTGACAAAACACTTTGTCATGCTTGTTAGGATTAGTGGGAAATTTAAGTTAGTAATCCTAGATTAACAAACCCTAACCCTAATCAGCAAAACCCTAACCCTAATTAGCTAATATAACCCTAATTGGATTATTTTAAAACCTAATCATGATTACTAAACTTTAATTAGGTACTAATAAACATCCTTTAACAATCCTAATCATTAAAAACAAAACCCTAATCAAGATTTATGAAGATTAGGGCATAATTAGGCTACTAAACTAACCTAACTAGCTCCCAAGTTGGTTAGGGTCACCTATGCAAGTTCCTAGGTTGAACATGACAAGCTTGTAACTCCTAAAAATGAGTAGAGTCATTAGATCTGATATTTGTGGAGGCAAATAGCTTGAAAATGACCAAAAAGCCAAGTTAAAGAATTCTATAAATAGGAACCCTAGATCAGAGCAACCTCATAAAATCTTTAAGACATTATACACTTTTAAACAATCCAAATCAAGCCTAGGTAATAATAGCAACCAATTCAGAAGCTAGAATCAAGAATCAGAGCAAGTAAGGTGCAAACCCTAATTTATAGCTAGCTCTTTGATCCTTTGTTAATTTCTTGTCTAGATGTTTATAATTATGTATTAGTATGTTAGAAAGTATGTTAGATTGATAGAACACGTTTTCATAACATCTAGATGCTTTAATTAAGTGTTTTTAGAAATCTGGAAATTTTGAAAATCAAGTCTGACAGGTGAATGTCAGGGCTGGTAGATTCATATGTGGTTATGTTTAGGTTTGTTATTTGTATGTTACTTGTAGCCTGCTAGTAGGTCTTTAATCTGGAAAAGAAAACATGTTCATTAGAACCATATATTGCAAGTTATAGGTGGTCAAAGTGAGTTGACCGTTCACGGAGTTCTGTTTTTTGGGTTACCCAAAAAACTCAAGAACAGTTGGAACCGGCTACGTTGACCAGCCTTTTGATCGCTTTCTGTTTGTTATTTTTGTAACTTTGTGTTTTGGTTTAACACCTTGATATACATACTACATATCTATGATCTTAAATTGCTTAAACAACTCATAGGATTACTGGAATTAATGGTCAAAAGTCGTTGACTAAGCTTGACCAAGTTTTCTGGGTTACCCAGAAAACTGATGAACACGAAGAACATCTTCCAGCTGTACTTTGACCATCATAAATAAAGACCTTAGATTTATGCTTTGTTCAAGTTAGTGTTATATATATGTACCCTAACATATATACTACATGTTACAACAAACACAACACACATCTAGTACACATAATAAGAGATATTAAAGCCACAAAACCGTTGACCGACCATAACCACTGTTCTGGGTTGACCATAAACTCAAGAACAGCTCTGACAATGACTTTGAGCCTCTATAACTTCTTGTTATATGTAGGTTAAAGCATGAAGTTTGCTTGATGTTGTACTACTGTAAGAGTACTATAACACCAATACTTGTCCAAACCCAGAATCATAAACCATAGCTAGATAAATCATGGTCAAACTGGTCCCTCGACCATGACCAACTGTTTGCCCAAAAGCTCATGAACACCTATATCGACACTTCCAGTCATTGTAGTGCTTTAGCGACGGACAGAAATTATTTTTCTAAAAATTAAAAATAATTAATAAATAAATAAAAAAACAGTTTTAAAAATTATATTAAATAATTATAATTAATTTATGATATTTTTACATAAATTCAATAAATATTTTACTTTTTTAGATATTATTAATAATTAACTTAATAATAAAGTAATTAGAATAATTATTTATAAATACTAAATAATTATTGAAAAATAATATTAATAATATAAAAATCATAATAAATGGTTATAAATTATTTAAAAATAATAAACAATATTTTAAGTAAATATTAATTACCTAAAAATAGAAATAAATGATTTAAAAATCATTAAGGATAAATAAATGTTTTAAAATATTTTAAAACTTCTAAAAATTATTATAATGGATATATAAATTATCTAAAAATATAATAAAATTTATAAATAAAATTTAGTCCATATATCAACTTATTTAGTATTCGGTAAAGACATTGAACACCGAAACCTTATCGAATCTAACCCGATCTTATATAAATGTTATATTTGAGTATTGTTATCAATACTAACGTGTTAGATTTATATATATGAACATCGTAGGTATTTATTAAACGAATTCAGTAGCAAAACTTGACTGATCTACGCTCAGGCAAGTTCTTCTTAAACCTTAAACTACTTATGCAAATTTCTCAACCTTGTTTATTCGTTGAACAAGATTTTTATCTTGATATGTTGTTGATATAATATACTATACCTACATTTGAATAACCTTTTTATTGTAAGGTTATTGCTATAGCTTCAACATAACTAAGAAATGAATTGTTTATTCAAATTGATTGTTAAACATAAATTATTGTGTCAAACCAAATTATTTGGTAAGACATCCTATTCTGAAGTTGGGTATCCCGTAAGGGATCATAATTCAGTCGATAATATATTGACATTAATTTGGGTGCATTTGAGCACAGGTAGGATGAGATATATACTCGTAGGATGTTGAATAGGCTGATCCCCTATCTCATATCTAAACAAAATTTCTAAGTCTGTGTGACAGACAAAAATAAAAATCCAGAAAATGGTACAACTATCAGTCAAAATTTGAATTATTGTATTTCTTCAAATCATATATTGTTATAAATACAAAACTTGCTGAGCATGTCATAGCTCACCCTTGCAAATTATTCCCTTTGCAGTTTTAGATGGTAATCCTAGAACATCTGGAGTAGATAAAGGGAAGCGTCCCTGCTTAGATTAGGTTATATTCATGTCTAGTTGAATACTTTGTAATAAGAAACTCGTTATGAGAATGAGAATGAGAATTTATATATATATAATATATATATAATATATATATATATATATATATATATAACATCTTTTTTTTTAAGCAACGTGTTTTTTACATATATAGATGTAAATTTAGAATTCTTTGAATCTAGTTGAGATCCTTGGGAACTATTTATACGAGTGAGGATATTAGTAATATGGATTATTCATGTTATTAGCGATATTTACGGATTTTTGGATAAATAGTTACTATCGATCTGATAATATATAAATTCACATGGCATATACTATATACATCCAGGTGAGGATATTAGTAATATGGATTGTTCATGTTATTCTTGATATTACGGATTTTGGATAGATAGATTCTATTCACGAGATACATTTCATATATCCAAGTGAGGGTATCCAAACATAGTAATAGTTCTCTTGAGAATTGTCATCTGTTATGGGATCTTGTGAATCTTGGATCTATGGGAATTATATCGATAGTCCTTAATTTAATATAAGCTTATAATCGAGATACCATGGGTGTATAGATTTAAATGCATTATATTGATTCATTAGTAAGCACCATATCGAGATACCATGGGAGTAGTATAGATATGGGGCGTTACAAGTTTGGTATCAAAGCCTCAAGGCTATAGATATAAGGAAGAGAAATCTTAGTATATAGTCTTGAGTCAAAGTAAAATTTTTTAAAAAAAGTACACATAAAATATAACATAAAAAAATATTATGTTGTGTAAATTTCTATACGATATTAAGGAGTTTTCTTTTATAGATGGCCAACTCAATCTTTGAAGAAATGGTGATAGCAAACAATCCACCACAAATTGAGTCATTTATAGCTAGTGATGCGAGAGGATGAAGAATTGCTTCATGATCAACAAGCTGCTGAATCTTTGAGGAAGAGGAAGATCGATAGCGAGGACAATTAATGAGAATTGATGAACATGATGAAGCAATGGCATCACTAATGAAGACAACGAGAATATGAGAATAATAAAATGAAGTTTAGAAATTTGATATATTTGAGGAATGCTACAACATGAGAGGGGACATAGTCACTGACTAAAAGTACAATTGCACCATACACAAAGGGGCAGGAAGGAAATTCAGTCAAGACTTCTTAAAACATCTCTAGGTGTTTGAGATACTTTTAATGATTTGCAGCGCCGAATAGTTCGATATCCGGTAGAGGAGAAGAAAACTGCTTATCTCATAGATCGATCTGTGGTTTGTCACATGATTCAGGATTCCTTTGATGATATCAATGAATTCTAGAGAGTAGTATAGGTGGTTGAATGCTTTATATTAGTATGAATAAAGAAGCATTCAAAGTTTATAATATAACTAGTGGTTTGTAAGTTAGTAGTATGTACAACTACTAAGTTGTTTTGTAAGACTTTTGTGATATATAAATAAACGATATGTTTGTGTTATTCAAATTCTTATGTGAATTTTTGTTGTTTTTTTATATAGAATCATGCCACCAACCAGAAGACCCCAAAGAGAAATGAATAGTGATGATAATTCTACCCAAGCAGTTAGTAGACCTTATGCTAGGAGCTATAAATAGACCTATAAACCAAAACACATCTTTTAAAGATTTTAAATTAGTTGGACCACCTGAATATAAAGGTACATCAGAACCTGTTGATGCACAAATTTGGATTTCTGAAATAGAGAAATTTTTCCTAGTAACCAATGTCAATAATAATCATAAGACAACTTTTACAACCTTTTTCTTGAAAGGTGAGGCTAATTATTGGTTGGAACCAACCAAGGGTTGGGTAGAAACTGAAATTATTTCTTGGGATAGATTCAAAGAGTTGTTCTTTGAAAAATATTTTTTCCAATCCCTGAAAGATCACATAGAAATAAAATTTCTGGATTTAAAACAAGGAGACCTGACTGTAACCCAGTATATAGCCAAGTTAAATGAACTATCCAGGTTTGCTCCTCATCGGTAACCTTGAACTTAGAAAGACTCGTAGGTTTCAGGAGGGTTTAAAACCTCAGATTCAGAGTAAGTTGTCAGTACTCCAAATAAAGACTTTCTCGGAAATACTCGAGAAAGCTACTATAGCCGAAAGTGAAAATGAAAGTCTTGCTAAATTTCACCATGAAAAGAAGGGTCAAAATGAGAAAGGGAAACTTAGGACATAACCTAGTTCAAGTGGGTTTAATAACAAACGGAAATGGGATACTACTTTTTCCAACAATCCGGGAAAGAAGATAGGTAATACTAATAATAACTTTAGTAATAATAACATTAAAACTTGTCCTACTTGTGGTAAGAAACATAAAGGACTATGCTTTCATAGAAAATGTTATAATTGTGGAAAATCGGGACATCTTTCTGCACAGTATCCTCTCCCAAATAAAAATAAATGTTTTAATTGTGGTTCATTGGACCATTTTTCAAAGAATTATTCTAAACCTAAAAACCAAGGAGGAAAGGGGAATAGAGTACTAGAGAATAATAATCGAGTCGATGAGATGCTGCGGTTGGGGTTGAGAATCGACCTCTCTCGCGAGAACATTTAATATGTCAGTGAGGGATGATGTTGCTTCACATGACGTGGTGACAGGTATCATCCCTAACAACACTTTAAATGCATGTGTTATTTGATTCTGGTGCTACTTGTTCTTTTGTGTCTAAAAGTTTTTCTAAAAACTTGAACATACCTTGTGAAAATTTAAACAAACCATTTTGTGTAGAAATTGCTAATAAAGATAGGATTCCGGTTAAAACCATATACATAAACTGTAGTGTGGTGATAAAAGGACATAATTTTATGGTAGATCTTTTACCAATCCAGTTGGGAGAATTTGAAGTAATTTTAGGAATGGATTGGTTAGTTAACCATAACGCGATGATTGATTATCATAAAAAACGTATAAACCTTTTGACTGCATTGAAATCAAAGGTAGTGTTCAACGGTAGTTGTTCACTTAAGCAATCTCGATGTTTGCCTATAGTTCAGGCAGAAAGATTACTTTGTAAGGGCTGTTTAGGGTATTTGGCCTATATAGTTGATACTCGACGGGAAGGAGTAAAACTAGATCAAATACCAATAGTTAAGGATTTTCTCGATGTATTTCAGGATGACTTACCAGGTTTACCTCCAGATAAGGAAATTGAGTTTGTCATTGATCTGCGAAGGAGCGACACAATTTCTAAGGCACCCGTCTTTTGAATGGCACCTATAGAACTGAAAGAGTTACTTATACAATTATAGGAACTCTTAGATAAAAAGTACATACAACCTAGTGTTTCACCCTAGGGAGCACCAATATTGTTTGTAAAGAAAAAAGATGGAACTATGAAGTTATGTATAGACTATAGAGAGCTAAATAAATTAACTATTAAGAATAAATATCCTTTACCATGGATTGATGATTTGTTTGACCAATTAAAGGGGGTCGAACATTTTTCAAAAATTGACCTTAGAACAGGTTATCATCAATTAAAGGTAAGAAAGGAGGATGTGCCGAAAACAGCGTTTAGGACACGCTATGGACATTATGAGTTTCTTGTAATGTCTTTTGGATTGACAAATGCACCGAGCAGCATTTATGGATTTAATGAATGAGTGTTTAAACCATGCTTGGACAAATTTGTTGTAGTGTTTATCGGCGATATTACGGTATACTCGAAAACACGGGAAGAAGCATCTTGAACACTTGAGAGTCGTTTTGGAGATATTACTGAAAAGAAAACTTTATGCAAAGTTTTCCAAGTGTGAATTCTGGTTAAAGAGAGTTCAATTTTTAGGTCATGTAATTGACAAGAATGGAATATCTGTAGATCCAACTAAGATCGAAACGGTTGTGAATTGGGAACAACCAACAACTCCAACAGAAGTACGAAGTTTTCTCGGTTTAGCGGGTTATTATCGACGGTTTATAAAAGATTTTTCAAAAATAGCAACCCCATTAACCAATTTAACTTTCGAAAAGCGGTAAAATATATGCGGACGAGATAAATGTGAAGAGAGCTTCCAAGAGTTGAAGAAGCGGTGAGCATGGCTCGATGTTGTTGTCCTTACCGGATGATCAGGGAGGCCTTGTAGTATTTAGTGATGCATCATGAGAGGTTTAGGGTGTGTGTTGATGCAACATGGGAAAGTGATTGCTTATGCATCACGACAACTCAAAGATTATGAGAAGAGGTATCCTACTCATGACCTAGAGTTAAGCGGTAGTTTTGCTCTAAAAATTTGGAGACATTACTTATGCGGGAGAAGTGCGAAATATATCTGAGATCATAAAAGTCTCGAAATATATTTTTACACAAAAGGAACTAAATTTAAGGCGAGAGAAGATGGTTAGAAGCGATAAAGGATTTTGGTATGAAATCTTATATCATCCGGTAAAAAGCTAATGTAAGTGGTGATGCGTTAAGTAGAAAGAATCGGGGATAAATTGAGCAGTAACCACCGATGATAGGTTAATAAAAGATTTTGAAAAATTAGAAATTGAGGTGGAATGTCCAACTACCTCTACCCAAAAATTATACATTTTAGAAGGAGTTTCATCTCTACTTGATAGAATCAAAAAGATACATGAAAAGGATGAAGAATGTTTGAAGTATACGTCTAATCTAACTCAGGACAAGTATAACAAATTCAGAATAGATAAGGATGGAATAATAAGATATGAAGATAGAATTTGGGTTCCATTAAACCAAGCTTTAAAAGAAGAAATCTTAAACGAAGCTCATAATTCTAAATTTGCCATACATCCTAGCAGTATTAAAATGTACAAAGATTTAAGTCGACACTTTTGGTGGTCAAATATGAAAAGAGAAATAGTTGAATGGGTAAGAAAATGTCTCATGTGTCAAAAGGGTTAAATTTGAGCATCAAAAAAGTGAGTGGTTTACTTCAACCCTTACCAATTCCTGAGTGGAAGTGGGAACATATAACCATGGACTTTGTTGTAGGCCTTCCAGCTACACAAAAGGGCCATAATGCCATTTGGGTAATTGTTGACCGTTTAACCAAATCAGCTCACTTTTTACCTATTAAAATTACTCATAACTTAGATCACCTTGCCAAGATGTACATTAATGAAATTATCTCTAGGCATGGTGTGCCTGTTTCCATAGTATCAGATCGAGATCTACATTTTACTTCAAATTTTGGAAAAGTCTTCAGAAACACTTAGGAACACAATTAAGATTGAGTACAACTTTTCATCCTTAGACTGATGGACAGAGTGAGAGAACCATACAAACATTATAGGATATGTTGAGAACATGTTTCATAGACGTCAAAGGAAGTTGGGAAGATCAGTTACCTTTAGTAGAATTTGCCTATAACAATAGTTATCATGCTAGCATAGGTATGCCACCCTATAGAGCCTTATATGGGAGAAAGTGTAGAACACCTTTGTGTTGGGATGAAGTCGGGGAAAGACAAATGTTAGGACCTGAAATAATTCAACAAACAATTGAAACCATCAGAATTATATGTGAACGATTACAAGCATCTCAAGATCGACAAAGGAAATACGATGATCCACATCGTCAACAACGAAACTTTAACGTAGGAAGCCACGTATTCTTGAATGTATCTCCTTGGAAAGGTAAGATACATTTTGGCAAGAAAGGAAAACTAAGTTCGAGATTCATTGGACCTTTTGAAATTTTGAGAAGGATTGGTGAAGTTGCTTATGAAATAGCATTACCTCTTGAGTTGAACCATATTCATAATGTGTTTCATGTGTCCGTATTACAACCATACAAACCTGATTATAAACACGTTATAAATTATGAGCCAATCCAAATCAAAGAAGATCTTTCTTATGTAGAAGAACATATGCGGATAGATAAAATAGTAAAGAGCAAGTCCTGAGAAATAAAGTGATAGCATCGGTCAAAGTGATTTGGAGGAATCAGAACGTTGAAGAGGCTATATGGGAGCTCGAAGATAAAATGCGAGAGAATTATCCTCAATTGTTTACTTAACTTATACTGTAATTTTGAGGATGAAATTCTTATTAGTGGGGGTGAATGTGAAAACCCAAAACCCTAATAAGACTCAGTTATGTAAAATTCAGTTATATCAATAAAATTTCTCCATTCTGAATGTGCTATGTGTTAATATATACTCTATTTAACAAATTTGGTCAAATAAAATTTTGTGCGAAAAATGTCGTGCTTGATACCTCGTGCTTAAAAATTTTCTTCCAAAATCGGATTTTCGGTATATTTGTTTGGACAAGCTGCTTTGTCGTACTTACACTGACAAAACGCTTTGTCGTGCTTGTTAGGATTAGTGGGAAATCTAGTTTAGTAATCCTAGATTAACAAACCCTAACCCTAATCAGCAAAACCCTAACCTTAATTTGTAAACCTAACCCTAATTAGCTAATTTAACCCTAATTAGATTATCTTAACACCTAATCATGATTACTAAACATCAATTAGGGGCTAATAAACATCATTTAACAATCCTAATCATTAAAAACAAAACCTAATCAAGATTAATGAAGATTAGGGCATAATTAGGCTACTAAACTAACCTAACTAGCTCACAAGTAGGTTAGGAGTCATATATACAAGTTCTTAGGGTGCATATGACATGCTTGTAACTCCCAATCATGAGTAGAGTCATCAGATCTAATATTTGTGGAGGCAAGTAGCTTGAAAAAATGACAAAAAAAGCCAAGTTGAAGAATTCTATAAATAGGAACCCTAGATCAGAGCAAACCCATGAAATCTTTAAGTCATTATACACTCATATACATACTAAATCAAGCCTAGGTGATAGCAACAACCAATTCAGAAGCTAAAATCAAAAATCAAAGCAAGTAAGGTGAAAAGCCTAATTCATAGCTAGCTCTTTGATCCTTTGTAAATTTTGTTGTTTAGATGTTTAGAATTATGTATTAGTATGTTAGAAAGTATGTTAGATTGATAGAACATATTTTCATAACATCTAGATTCCTTAATTATGTTTTTAGAAATCTGGAAATTTTGAAAATCAAGTCGGCGGTAGAATATCGAGGGCTTGTAGAGATTAAATATGTGTTTATGTTTAGGTCTGTTATTTGTATGATATTTGTAGCTTGATAGTAGGTCTTTAATCTGGGAAAGCAAACAGGTTCATTAGAACCATATATTTCAAGTTATAGGTTGTCAAAGTGAGTTGACCGTTCACGGAGTTCTGTTTTCTAGGTTACCCAGAAAACTCAAGAAAATTTTGAACCGACTACTTTGACCAGCCTTTTGATCGCTTTCTATTTGTTGTTTTTGTAACTTTTTGTTTTAGATTAACACCTTGATATCCATACTACATATCTATGATCTTAAATTGCTTAAACAACTCATAGGATTACTGGAATTAATGGTCAAAAGTCGTTGACCGAGCTTGACCAAGTTTTCTGGGTTACCTAGAAAACTGATGAACACGAAGAACAGCTTTTGGTTGTACTTTGACCAGCATAAATAGAGACCTTAGATTTATGCTTTGTTTAAGATAGTGTTATATATATGTACACTTACATATATACTACATGTTACAACAAACACAACAAACATCTAGTACACAGAATCAGAGATATTAAAGCCACAAAAAAGTTATTGGCCATGCATGACCCTTATTATGGGTTGCCCGAAACTTCAAAACGACTCGGCGGTGACTTTGAGCCTCTATAACTTCTTGTTATATATAGGTTAAAGCATGAAGTTTACTTGATGTACTACTGTAAGAGTACTATAATACCAATACTTGTCCAAACCCAGAATCATAAACCATAGCTAGATAAATCGTGGTCAAACTAGTCCCTCGACCATGACCAACTGTTTGCCCAGAAGCTCAAGAACACCTATAGCGACACTTCCGGTCACTGTAGTGCTTTAGCGACGGACATAAATTGTTTTTCTAAAAATTAATTTATAAAAATTAGAAATAATTAATAAATAAATATAAATAAATACAAAAATAGTTTTAAAAATTATATTAAATAATTATAATTAATTTCTGATATTTTTACATAAATTCAATAAATATTTTATTTTATTTAGATATTATTAATAATTAACTTAATAATAAAGTAATTAGAATAATTATTTATAAATACTAAATAATTATTGAAAAATAATATTAATAATATAAAAATCATAATAAATTGTTATAAATTATTTAAAATAATAAACAATGTTTTTATAAAATTTTAAGTAAATATTAATTACCTAAAAATAGAAATAAATGATTTAAAAATCATTTAAAGGATAAATAAATGTTTTAAAAAATATTTTAAAATTTCTAAAAATTATTATAATGGATATATAAATTATCTAAAAATATAATAAATTTTATAAATAAAATTTAGTCCATATATCAACTTATTTAGTATTCGATAAAGACATTGAATACTGAAACCTTATCGAATCTAACTCGATCTTATATAAATGTTATATTTGAGTATGGTTATCACTACTAACGTGTTAGATTTATATATATGAACATCGTTGGTATTTATTAAAAGAATTGAGTAGCATAACTTGACTGATCTACGCTGAGGCAAGTTCTTCTTAAACCATAAACTACTTATGCAAATTTCTCAACCCTGTTTATTCGTTAAACAAGATTTTTATCTTGATATGTTGTTGATATAATATACTACACCTATATTTGAATTACCATTTACTGTAAGGTTATTGTTATAGCTTCAGCATAACTAAGAAATGAATTGTTTATTCATATTGATTGTTAAGCATAAATTATTGTGTCAAACCAAATTGTTTGGTAAGACATCTATCTACGAAGTTGGGTATCCGTAAAGGATCATAATTCGATCGATAATATATTGACATTAATTTGGGTGCATTTAAGCCTTTGGTAGGATGAGATGCATACTCTAGGATATTGAATAGGTTGATCCCTATCTCATATCTAAACAAAATTTCTAAAGTGTGTGTGGTACGGAAAAAAAAATCATAGAAAATGGTAACAACTATCGATTCGAAATTTGAATTGTTGTATTTCTTCAAATCATATATTGTTATAAATACAAAACTTGTTGAGCATGTCATAGCTCACCCTTGCAAATTATTCCTTTCTGGTTTTAGATGGTAATCCTGGAACATCTGGAGTAGATAAAGGGATGCATCCCTGCTTAGATTAGGTTATATTCATGTTTAGTTGAATACTTTGTAATAAGAAACTCGTTATGAGAATCATATAATCGAACCTATATATATATATATATATATATATATATATATAACATCTTTTATTTTACAACGTGTGTTTTCTTATATATATAGATGTAAATTTAGAATTCTTTGAATCTAGTTGAGATCCTTGGGAACTATTTATACGAGTGAGGATATTAGTAATATGGATTATTCATGTTATTATTACCGATACGGATTTTGGATAGATAGTTACTATCGATCGATAATATAAATTCACATGGCATAGACTATACATCAGGTGAGGATATTAGTAATATGGATTTATTCATGTTATTCTTGATATTACGGATTTGGATAGATAGATTCTATTCACAGATATGAGTTCATATATCCAGTGAGGGTATCCAAACACAGTAATAGTTCTCTTGAAATTGTCATACATTATGGGATATTATGAATCTTGGATCTATGGGAATTATATCGATAGTCCCTTAATTTAATATAAGCTTATAATCGAGATAGATTTTTTGTTGAAAAACAAGTGAGTATGAAAGGAAACGCTTGGATCCTCGTTACATTTATATGTCGGACCAATTGGACTTACAAAAGAGTTGCTTAGTGAATGTAGAAATATTGTAATGTTTTTATATGGTTGTACCAGTTGACAACAACGGTTTTGATAAAAAGGTACACATATTTGCATATTTTCCATTACGATGATGAAATTACAAGATTGAATTTATAAGCTAAAAGTATGAAGAGAGTCTCCGCGTTTGAAATCGAGTCGACCTATTCATTACTGGTATGAAGGTTCCCCGAATCAGGGGCTTGATTATTTGGGTGGTGTCGAGAGGGAAATCAAACAGAAGCCAGGATAGGCACCACCCCGTGACATCGGAGTGACAGTGTTAGTAAATATATGCATTCGTGCACATTCATCATAAATATAAATGCAACACCGCAAGCATATAACGGTTTTTCAAGAAATTGTTATATAAATTTATATTTGTGTGTGTGAGATTTTTGTTGAAAAAAACAAGTTATGAAAAGGTGGGCTATTTATATGGAAGTAGTTGCGAGGCCTCGTATGGTCAAGGGCTTGATTATACTATATATCTGAGGTTTGAATTTGTGTAAAAATTTTGTTTTAAGCAAGATATGGCAGTGATGTTTTGAAAGAAAAAAGTTTTTCAAACTCTTGTGTTAAATAGTAATTGAGACCTTTTACACTTCCATTTTTTTATTAAGTGTTCGACTTAATTGCTTTTAATTTTTGAGATGCGAAGCATCTTCGAGAAAATAATGTACAAAGCAGTACCGAACTCCCCGTGGGCTTGAAAACCATCTGAGGAAATCCAAACACTGTGAATAAATTTACAAGCTACTTACAGCTGAAAAATGTCCATCACGAGAACCGAATCTAGATTCAATAGACTGAATCTATGATCACATGATTCCTAGGCTCACATGATGCCACAATTGATATGAAAGCAGTAAGCAATTATATATATAAAAGCTGTAAATATATATATACAGACATGATTAGCCACCACGAAGCACATCCATGGGGGATCAGAAATGTAAATAAAGCTGTAAAAGCAATCAACCGCCACGAAGTAAGCTCCAGGCAGGACAAAAACGTGTATATATATATATTAAAGCAGTAAACGCTCCGGATGTAAAATCCAGGCTCATCGAACATAGTTTGACACACAGTTCATATATATAAGTGTATATATATATATATATATATATATATATATAGAAAACAAATAAACGCTCCAGACGTACGTCTAGGCTCATCGAACAGAGTTCGACACATAGTTTATATATATAAGTATATATATAAGATAACAAATAAATGCTCCAGACGTAAGTCTAGGCTCAATCGAGGCATAACTCGATAATGTTAGTCCATATATAAAAATATATAATATATATATATATATATATATATATATATATATATATATACAAACTGAAATGAAACCACGGACCGAGGTACGGGCATACACACGTAACACGACTCTCAATGTGAAGAATGGTGTATGCAAAGATGAAGAGAAAGGCTTTAAAGTGTGCAAGAAGGCTTACAGTGGACTGACAAAGAAGACTTCAATAACTTTAAATGGATGAACACTAGGCTCTCACCGGTAAAAATATGACAGAATATAAGCTCAAAAGTGTTTGAAATAAGAAAACACTTAGTTTGTAGTGTGAACAAAGAAAATTGGGCAGGGTTTCCTCGCTATTTCTCTTCCAAATAAGGCCACCCCAAGCCCTCTATATATAGAGGGGGGTGCCACAGGTCTACTTGCGGCTGCCTGGGATGCCCAGGGAAATGTGGGTCCCACTGTGTCGAAGTACGTACACTTGGACAACGCGTTGTTCGCTCAGACCTTCATAACTTTCAATTCGGGAGTCTGATAGAAGCGTGCCATATAATTCCAGAAAGCTCTTTCCGAGTGATACACAATGACATAAGATTTGTCATTTTTTGATTCCGAGAATATGGGTCCATAACTGGTGAGCTGTTTTGCGTAATTTGCATTCCGAAGTTAAGATATGGTTCTTGTGGGACTTCTTTTGAAACAATTTGAGTTGAAATGAGTGTATTTGATTTGAAGTGAAGTTGAGTTGGCAAAATGACCATTTTTCCCCTCTCGGGGTTATCTCCGGTGTTTGCGCAGTTGTAGCAGTCTTTTCTCAGGGTTATCTCTGAGGTTGTCATGATGTTGACTCTGAATGTCCTTAGGGTTATCTTTGAGGTTGGCTTGACCTCCTGGGATTGACTCCAGGCATTAAACTTGAACTTCCGGGGTTATCTCTAGGGTTGTGACCGACTCTCCCGGGGTTTTCTCCGGGGTTGGAAACTAGATATCCCGGGGCTACCTCCGGGGTAGGAATTGATGTTGTAGTCCTCTAGGGTTATCTCTGGAGTGTGAAACAGACGATTTTATCCTCCTGCATAGTTAGTAATAGGGAAACGAAATTTTGAGTGTCAACAGTGGTTTAATTACCTTAAAATTATTCTACATTGATATTATTGATATTCGCACTTAGTGCACTTGAGTTCGTATAGTCTTGGACTTGTACCTCATTTAAAGTTCTATAATTCTTGAACTGTGTCAGATAGATTCTGAACCTTTGTCCGGTCAGACAAGTATATGAAGTTTTATAAAAGCTATCCAAACCAATTGATGGTAAGGATTCTTAGACTGAACGATCACCCATTCAATGATAGGGGAGTACCCCATTTATCTAATATATGATACAAAGAATAGATTTGAATGCATATACATGGTGTACGCGAGGCTGACCCCCTCAAGTACTTATTCTGTAGCCAGTAACCAATGGGTCAATTAGTTATTGATTCCATTGGAGTATGATAGTTCAAAGTCTATTTAACTAGCAGTTATTCTAAAAACAATCATTACCTTTGTTTCTAATATTCATATTATTAAATCCTTCAAATATTCATATTGTTGAATTCTTTGTAAGATATTTTCCATTCATCATGATATATCTTTATTGTTGTATTTAAACTTGCTAAGCAAACTTGTTGCTCATCCTTGCTATATCATGAATTATATTGCAGCTAAGCCCGAGACCTCATGAAAGGACAAGGGTAAAGGAAAGATGTAGGATAGTGGTAAGGAACAGACTTTACCTTATGCCTAGTTTAAATTACTATTATGTAATATGAACCCTAATAATTATTTTAGGATATGTTTGTATGATTGTATTAAGGTTATCGAATCTTCAGACTAGTAACAACTTTTGAATAAATGACGTACGTTTATTATTTTCCGCATTTTAGTTATCGTATGTTGTTTAGAGGTGGATGTTTGTATTTTATCGTGATGACCGAACCGGGGTCAGAGGACCCGGATTCGTGGGCGTCACAGAAGGTCACATCAAAAACACATTCCCGTCAAAAAAGAATTGCCACATTTTACTTTAGATCTAGAATTTTCAAAAGAATTAATTTCTCTATTCTTCCCTCTACAAAAATCTTTTCTTGCTAAAATCCACTAGAATCCAATAAACTTTGATAAAAAATGACAAATACCACTACTCAGGCTACTACCTCCACCATTAAACCCACTGCTGAACCTAACCCCTCTTCTACTTTGTCCCATACTAAAACCCTAACTGAAACTTACCTTACCATTGCAACCCTTACCCAAAACCTAGAAACATAACAAACCCTAAACACCACCACCATCACCGTTATCCCCCAAACTACAACCTTTTCTTTCACCACCGAAAATTCCCCATCCCCAATTCGAACCAAGGATAAAATTGTCTCCTAAAAATGCAAGAGGAATACTCCTCGGAAAAAGCTTACTCCCACATCAACACCCGATCCACCATTAACTAACAAGCCCTCTAAGATATATGCCAACAATACCTCATCCTTGACATATATGAACTCCGAGTGCCAAAACACTAAGAGAGGATGTACTGTCGACCCGATGGCTGGACCGTTGTTCCACTTTATGCCCGAAAATATGGGGTTAGATTCCCCCTTCATGAATTCATCTCTATTTTCCTCGGCTTTGTCAGAATCGGGTTCGCACAAGTGGTGTCAAACTATTACATTCATCTCATCTGCTTTATCGAATTCTGCCACGAGTGTGGTGTCCCACCTTGTATGAATTTCTTCCATGCCATGTTTTCCCTAGGCAGATCCAAAGAATCGGGGTTCCGACAAATAAAAAAGCACCCAAAAAATTGAACCTAGATGAGAACCCCATCCAACAACAAGGGATGACACTCCCATTAGTTTTTGATCAGTGGTCCAAACACTCACCTTCTCCCGAACTATGCCGAATCGTTAAAGGCTAACTTAGTGATCAATAAATTCCCTGAGAAGTGGATTAAGAATTCAAATTTTTGTTTCTAAAATGTCGATAGAGGAATTGAGCATGGACCTTCTAAACGATCAATCATGGATGTACAGTCATAAGTGTAAGCCGAACACATTTCCTTCATAGAAAATATATAAACAATCATTACTTTCCATTAACTTTCCCCTATCTATGGTGTCCCTACTCGAACCGACATCATCCACCTAGCCCAAACCTTCTCAAAAATAAAAAGAACGCACAGAAACATCTTTCGAACCTTTGGCCAAGAAACCACATACCGAAACATACAGCGGACCTCCAACACAACAAATATCAACCTCCCCAGAAACAAAACCTCCCTCTACTTCAAGCCAAGTGCGAGAAGCTCGGACTTTAATGACTCTTTGACCTGAAGACCTAGAGGATTACCCGTATGAACTCTTTGAACACTTCATCGTCCCCACGAATGAAGACATTACCCCTCAACAATTCATTTATGCCAACATAATGCACTAGGGTTGGGTAAGAACATATACTCATAATACTTCATATAAACATTCTTTACTTTCTATGTCTCTTAATCACGTGTTCCCCATTACAATCCAATGTTGTTCTTGCCTGAACCTCGCGCCAACTTTCCAAAATAATGACAAGAGGGAAAGAATTAAAAGTTGAGGTCGCCCGTCTCGAACTCAGGGTTCAAGGAGTGACATCCAATCTTGAAAGGGAACGAAGCATGTGTTAAGTTTATATATAGCGCAATTACGTAATCAAATCACATAAACATAACTGAAGCGCGATAAAATGGAATTTAAAATTTTCAGTACAAACCATCACCATGATCATGCTTTATGCTTAACTATTAATTAACAGAAAAGAGAAGGAGATCAGATTAATACCCTTGTAGAAACTAGCTTCCTCATGTATGAGTTCACCTCAAATTTCTTTTCACGTTCAACTTGAATCCACCGGGTTTGATTCATTCCTTTGATCAACGTTAGCCACCTAACTGTTTGGCTTCTAAAGGTGATCCACCAAGGAAGAACAAATGTGACGCCCCCAAAATAGGTATACACAACACCCATTTTGAGTCGCCAAATACATGGTACAAGAAACAAACTACAAATTCAATAATACAAATATCGTGTGAAATACGACAATATATACTGTGAGTTTAAATATAATATTGTCTTCTAGACAATATCCACACGCAAATAAATCCCCATCATAATTATTGATACATTATTTTACAAAAATGGTGAGGACTACTAAACAACTCTCTCTAGAACCTTCATTCCATACCCAGACTAGTACTCGCTACATTCTCGCCTCCCGAGAAGAAAATGGAACAACAAGGAAAAGGGTGAGCTCAACTAGCCCGATAAAGAATACTATGACTAAGATAATATACAACAAATTATCGTTAGTCTCCAATGAGGAAAAATCGATAGAATACAATGCACAACAAGTTTCGGATCAATATTCGCAATGAAATAATAATTCATAGAAGAGTTACGTAGAGAATGAAATCTACTATAATCTATGAATTTAACGGTCCATCATCAATATTTTATCACTGTAACATCAATCAATATTCATCTCAAATCAAATATTCATCTTTGCACTACGTGCCAAAGATATTCATCAATCCATTCGTGTTCATCTCAACACTGCTCATCTTTGCACTAAAGGCCAAAGATATTCATCGATTGGTCATGTTCATTTAAACACATGTTCATCTTTGCACTCTGAGCCAAAGATATTCTTCAGAAATCATTCATCTTTGCACTCTGAGCCAAAGATATTCAATAATATCATCATTTAAGGCGAGGATGATGAAAAATATTTTAAAGAACGAATCCGGTGAAACAAAATGACAAGGATTAAGGATTAAGGATTCAGTACTTTGTTTTATCCATGTCCAACAATACCTCAAAAATAATCATAGTGGTGTAAAATTCAAGAATGATCAAAACATGGATACAATCAAAGCTAGTATCTAGAATAGATATTTTGGACGAAAAAGAAGAAATTTTATTTTTTAATTGAATAGTCTTCAGTATCACGTGAATAGTGTCAGTATACATGAATAGTGCCAGTATCGTGAATAGTAACTCAGAACACCAAAAGATAGAAATTCCACAAAAACATCTTCACGCCATGAATAGTACTCGTGAATAGTAACTTCGTGAATAGTAACTCATGAATAGTAACTCGTGAATAGTAACTCATGAATAGTAACCCGACATGAAAAAGTTCCAAATTTGATAAAACTTCGATCAACATTTCAAAGATAATGATATTGAAGAAATAATATCATTACAAAAAAATAATATCCCTTACCTCAAAGAATCGATTGCCGGAAGGAAAGGTCAAGTGATCTTTGAATGAAACTTATCTTGAGCAATGACAACTCTCAAAGTATCTAAATACTCACAAAATACGCTCAATAATATAGAGAGAAAGAGAGAAAACTTTGTTTACGGTGTGATTTTCAATTCTAACTTAGCCCTCTATTTATAGGAAAATGTTAGCACTTAGAAGCTGGACTTAACTCGCAACTGATGGCTTTACTCGCTACTATTGCCACCCACCACATTTGAAATAAAATTCAGCACATTTTTTTCACCAACCCACAAGTGGGGCCCACCAATTCTAGAATTTTCCACCAAAATCATTTATAACCTAATTTACGAATCGGTCACCTCTTAAAATTCATAATAAATTATCGCTCATTTTAACGGTTCAAAATTTGTGGACATATACTCAACTTATATATGTATAACATATCCAAAAATTACAACGATCAACGGTCGGATTAAATATTATAACTCACACAATAAAATTTGTAATAACACCGATTTGATCTTTTAATACCTCCAATCCAAGACAAAATACAAATAAAACATCTCAAACATTAATTCCTTCATTAATAACCACATAAATAAATCCATCATTTATATTCATATAAAATAAATATTTCTTATCATATGAATCAATAATTAATTATTCACAAATAATATTCTGAGAATCGCATTTATAATGACAACCAGTTTGTTCCCGGGAAGAGGGGCTCTCAATAAGGATCTCTCCTTCTTTGGCGCGCAATTAGGTGACCAAACCTCTCCTTAGATGAACTTTCTAGACATTGCCAATAATGTTATCTAATAATATTATTCAAATAATATGAATTATTGATCGATAATGGGAAATCTTGTGCGTTGACAATTATTGAAACAATAATAATATAAAATATCAACGCAACAATTATTGAATCAATAAAATAAAATATTGAGCAAGAACTCGTGAAAATTATTGAGTAGTGCCTTCTTACGTAAGGATCAATAATTCAACAATCTTGTGCAATATCGTGCTCTTTCTTTGTGCAACCACATGCCGTACATCGTATTTTAACCCATAAGGGTATTCCAATGATCTTACTTGAGTAACAACTTCTGTACTGATTATTTATAACCACCCAAACTTTGTCGTTTTCCTCATCCAATCGCTTTCAGTTTATGGGGCCCACACATGGCTTGTACCGTCGTAATACGAATATTCTGACAAGATCGAATATTCCACGACCAAACGAATATTCCCCAAGCGATCTGAATATTCCACGACCAAACGAATATTCCCAAACAAAAATGAATATTTTATAACCACTTGCTTATTTTGAAATATTTGCGTATTTAACCCCTAACTATCCACATTAATCAAATCAACCCTTACTATTTCAAAATAATAAATAAAGGAAATTCCTTTTATTTAAAAAAATTTGAGGTCTTCTGACCTCCCTCCTTATGAAATTTCGTCCTCGAAATTGGACGTACGTACTGGTGTTTGAAAAGGTGAGGATACCTCGCTTTCATTTCATTTCCAATTCCGGTCATTTTCCTATATAGCATGATTCCTCCACAAAACTTTAACTTGTGGTATGACCTTTGTGCGTAGGGACATGCTCCTTCCTATCCAAAATCTTGACGGTACCTCCTCATACGTTAAGTCTTGGCTATCTCGTCCAGGTTCTAACTCTATAACGTGGTTCGGTTCTTTCACATATTTGAAATACGATATATGAAACACATTATGAACACGAGACATACTCGCAAGTCTCATAGGTTACATTTCCTACTCGGTCAAGAATTTGAAATGGACCAATAAATCGTGGATTGAGCTTTCCTCTCTCCCCAAATCTTGTAACTCCCTTCCATGGAGCAACTCGCAATAATATATGATCCCTACACTAAATTCCACGTCCTTTCGATGAAGATCCGCATAACTCTTTTGTCGATCTTGTGCCGTTTGTATCGTTGTCGAATCATTTGGATCTTTTCGGTGAGTCATACGCATTTAACTTCGGGTCCCAACAATGTTGCTTCACCCACCTCATCCCAACATATTGGAGAATGACATTTTTCGTCCATATAATGCTTGAATGGAGCTACACCTATACTTACGATAAGCTGTTGTTGTAGGAGAATTCCACCAATGGTAAATACTTATCCCAACTACCCTTGAAGTCTAGGACACAGAGTCTTAATATATCTTCAAGAGTTTAAATAGTCCTCTCTCGATTGTCGCTTGGTTTGGGGATGGTATCTGCGAACTAAATCGCAAATCCGTGCCCATAGCTTTTTGCAAGCTAACCCAAAATCTTGAAGTGAATCTTGGGTCACTATCCAAAACTATGGATACAAGCATGCCATGCAACCTCACAATCTCATTTACGTATATACTAGCAAGGCGTTCAAGGAATAAGTCTCCGTGTCGCAAGAAGAAATGAGCGATTTGGTTAATCTATCAAGAATGACCCAAATAGCATTGATGCCTGAGAAACCGTAGGAAGACCCGTAACGAAATCCATGGTAATGTGTTTCCACTTCCATTTCGGAATCTCAAGTGGTTCAACGGACCCTTAGGTACTAGATGCTCGCCTTTACACGTTAGCAAGTTAAACACATCGAGATAAACTTTGCAATCTCTCTCTTCATATTGTTCCACCAAAAATGTATAGAAGATCACGATACATTTTAGTACTTCGAGGATGGATTGCAAATGGTGTATTGTGTGCCTCCATCATAATCTTGTTCTTCAAATCAGTCGTTAGGAACACAAAGTCTAGAGTGGACTCAAGTATTCCTTCTTCATCAATTCGCGCTTAGGAATAGCTCCTTCTTGTACTTTCTTCTTCATACGCATCAGCTCCGGGTCGGTGGCTTGAGCAACCTTAACTTTATCTATTAAAGTTGGCTCTATGCGTATACTTGACATCATCGCACTCGTTCCCGCATTTGATCTTCTACTCAACGCGTCAGCTACCACGTTCACTTTTCCAGGATGGTATGGTCAGAACATGTGCTGAAATGAGTCTCCTCTTGAGTTCTTCGAAGCTCTTCCCACATTGTTTGCTCCATTCGAATTTTGTATCTCTACGAGTCAGCTACGTTAATGGAATAGTGATTCGAGAATATCCTTCAACGAATCTCCGATAATAACCAACTAAGCCTAGAAAGCTACGTATTTCGATTCTCGACTTAGGTTGCTCTCAATCGTGACTCATATCCCAATCTTGGATAGCACGTCACAATGACACCTATCGATTTACTATCGCGCACGAATATGGCGTCCCTTACTGAGAGTTCGGCAGGTGAATTCCACAAAGGAAGTCACAAGATAAAGGCTCGGTACCAAATTCTATAGTTGAATTTTTAACTCACGAAGTTCAATAGGAGCCATTCGATATGAGATTTTAGAAATGAGTTTTGTCACAGGGTTCAAAGTCGATACAAAATTTAATATCGATCTTTAGAGTAAACCAAGAAATTC
Organism: Panax quinquefolius; assembly: GCA_020205615.1. NCBI lineage: Eukaryota > Viridiplantae > Streptophyta > Magnoliopsida > Apiales > Araliaceae > Panax > Panax quinquefolius. Next base: position 89,775,502 of record CM035160.1, on the reverse strand, counting down.
TTGAGAAAATCGTCGGGGAAAAATCAATAACAACAAGAATATTATTCAAATCGGCGTGTCTTTATTCAAATCCATAACATGGACTAAGAAAATTTGACATCCGTAATAAGCGAATGACTTCATGGCTTGATATGAAAATGTTTGACTACAATAGTTTGATTGCTTGAATTCGAATAACAGGTTGCTTAGGAATATGAAAACTAACAACCTTACAAAAGCAATTAATTTGGCATGATGAGTAGTTAACCAATCAATCCCAAAAATCACATCAAAAGCAAATATCTCTATAGAAATAAGGTTAATGGGTAATGTGATAGTGCCAACTGAATCAAGCAAGATTTATAAACAACGGATGTAATGAAAGTTTCTCTAACTGAGTCTCCATAAATAGGTCAAAGTCTAATTTCTCCGTAGTCAAGTTCAAACGTTGAGCGCAAGCAAGAGAGATAAAAGAATGGGTAGAACCGGTATCTAGTAAGGTATAAACTTCGCAAGAATTTATAATTAACTAACACGTGCTAACCGTTCGGGTTCTCGCATTTTGACCGGTCACGACAAACGCTCTTCCGAGAACCGATTGACTTTGACTTTTACGGGACATCCTTTTGAGTCACCATTCCGTTGATTTGGGTTTCGATATCGTATGATCCTCGAAGCGATATGTCCTTCTTTTCCACAATTATAGCATACCTTAAGCTTGTTGTAGGGCGGTTTAATGATATATCCCTCTTTCCGCATTTGTAACATACGACCGGTGGTCGTTCTCCTCCTTAAAACTAGTTCTTCTTGGCTACCGACGTCTTCAAATGGTCGTTGTTGAATCTCCTCTTTTAAAATCTCCTCCCGACTCGCTTCTTCTATTTTCATGGCCACGATTACCACCAGAGTGGTTACCGCCTTTCTCCGTATTCTTCTTTCTCCATTTGGTTATCGTTATTCTAATGATCTGCTATCTTGGTATGATCCACGGTTATGGTCCCTCGGTTGAAGCGTACTCGTTATCTCGCTCTAACAACCGAGCCATGTTGACAACATCTGAATAGAGAGAAAATTTATGAGAAATGAGATCTTGGACGTCTGCGGGTTTCAAACCTCTAAGAAACATCCGCGTCATACGTTCCTCATTCTCCACCAAATGAGGTGCTGAAACCTAGATAACTCCATGAACTTCGCCTCGTCTTTGGGACACCGTCATGTTATTCTCGCTCTAGTCTAATAAACTCCACTTCCTTCATATAGCGAATACTTTCGGGGAAGTACTTGTCATTGAACTGCTATTTGAAATGTCTCCCATGACATGCCGAGTGTAATTTGGATGGGGTGCGCTTCACGAGACTCTCACCCGTGAGTGCCGCCTTCGCCACGGAACATAAAAGTAGCGAATGGAACCTTTTGTTCTCCGTGCATCCCAAGACATCGAATATCTTGGTAATTTTCTTGACCCGTGTTTCCGCCATGATCGGATCGGCTTTTCCTTAAATTCTCGGTGGTCCCAACTCTTTTGGCGCTTGCATTTGTGACAACCCGTGAATTGCTATCATTTCCTCCTCGTATTTTGAACACGAGTCTCCTCGTCTCGATTTTGCATGAGCTGCAAAAAACTTCTAAACATCCCTCGTTCCTCATCTTTCGGTGATGTTGTTCACGGGAGGAACATTGCCCGACTGTTGCACGTTTCTCCTCGTTGGTGAGTACAGCATCTCCACGGTCTCATTTACTCCATCATTAATATTCTCAATCGACATTCTCAAATCATCGTCATAAAATAAGGGTTAATTAAGGAAATCAATATATCATATAATATCCTATATCTTGACCAACTAACAAATAAGCTTAGGTAGGACACACTAGCGAAGGATTTACTCGTCTCTCCCTCCTAGTTCTATTCCCGATCTCGCTTGGAGATCATATCCCTAAGCTCGATACCAACCGTGACGCCCCAAAATAGGTATACACAACACCCATTCACGAGAGTCGCCAAATACATGGTACAAGAAACAAACTACAACTTCAATAATACAAATGTCGTGTGAAATACGACAATATATCTTAATGAGTTTAAATATAATATTGTCTTCAAGGCAATATCCACACATAAATAAATCCCCATCATAATTATTGATACATTATTTTACAAAATGGTGAGGACTACTAAACAACTCTCTCTAGAACCTTCATTCCATACCCCAGACTAGTACTCGCTACATTCTCGCCTCCCGAGAAGAAAATGGAACAACAAGGAAAAGGGTGAGCTCAACTAGCCCAAATAAAGAATACTATGACTAAGATAATATACAACAAATTATCGTTACTCTCCAACAGGGAAAAATCTGATAGAATACAACAGACAACAAGTTTCAGATCAATATTCGCATCGGAAATAATAATTCATAGAAGAGTTACGTAGAGAATGAAATCTACTATAATCTATGAATTTAACGGTCCATCATCAATATTTTATCCTGTAACATCAATCAATATTCATCTCAAATCAAATATTCATCTTTGCACTACGGGCCAAAGATATTCATCAATCGGTCTGTTCATCTCAACACTGTTCATCTTTGCACTAAAGGCCAAAGATATTCATCGATTAGTCGTATTCATTTAAACACATGTTCATCTTTGCACTACGGCCAAAGATATTCTTCTTGAAATCATTCATCTTTGCACTACAAAAGCCAAAGATATTCAATAATATCATCATTTAAGAATGAGGATGATGAAAATATTTTTAAAGAAACGAATCCGGTGAAACAAAATGACAAGGATTAAGGATTAAGGATTCGTACTTTGTTTTATCCATGTCCAACAATACCTCAAAAATAATCATAGTGGTGTAAAATTCAAGAATGATCAAAACATGGATACAATCAAAGCTAGTATCCGAATAGATATTTTAGACGAAAAGAAGAAATTTTATTTTTCTATGAATAGTCAGATATCGTGAATAGTCTTAGTATCACGTGAATAGTAACTCTCGACACCAAAAGATAGAAATTCCACAAAAACATCTTCACGCTTCATGAATAGTACTCGTGAATAGTAACTCGTGAATAGTAACTCATGAATAGTAACTTCGTGAATAGTAACTCATGAATAGTAACCCAGACATGAAAAAGTTCCAAATTTGATAAAACTTGGATCAACATTTCAAAGATAATGATATTGAAGAAATAATATCATTACAAAAAAATAATATCCCTTACCTCAAAGAATCAAGATTTCGGAAGGAAAGGTCTCAAGTGATTTGAATGAAACTTATCTTTGAACAACAACTCTCAAAGTATCTAAATACTCACAAAATACGCTCAATAATATAGAGAGAAGAGAGAAAACTTTGTTTACGGTGTGATTTTCAATTCTAAACAGCCCTCTATTTATAGGAAAATGTTAGCACGCAGGAAGCGGACTTAACTCGCAACTCGATGGCTTTATCTCGCTACTATTGCCACCCACCACATTTGAAATAAAATTCAGCACATTTTTTCACCAACCACAAGTGGGGCCCACCAATTCTAGAATTTTCCACCAAAATCATTTATAACCTAATTTACGAATCGGTCACCTCTTAAAATTCATAATAAATTATCGCTCATTTTAACGGTTCAAAATTTGTGGACATATACTCAACTTATATATGTATAACATATCCAAAAATTACAACGATCCAAGCGGTCGGATTAAATATTATAACTCACACAATAAAGTCAGTAATAACACCGATTTGATCTTTTAATACCTCCAATCCGACAAAATACAAATAAAACATCTCAGCATTAATTCCTTCATTAATAACCACATAAATAAATCCATCATTTATATTCATATAAAATAAATATTTCCTTATCATATGAATCAATAATTAATTATTCACAAATAATATTACAGAATCACATTTATGACAACCAGGCTGTTCCCAAGAAAGAGGGGGCTTTCCAATAAGGATCTCTCCTTACTGGCGCGCAATTAGGTGACCAAACCTCTCCTTAGACAGAACTTTCTAGACATTGCCAATAATGTTATCTAATAATATTATTCAAATAATATGAATTATTGATCTGATAATGGGAAATGTGCGATGACAATTATTGAAACAATAATAATATAAAATATCAACGCAACAATTATTGAATCAATTAAATAAAATATTGAGCGATAACTCATTGTGAAAATTATTGAGTAGTGCCTTCTTACGTAAGGATCAATAATTCAACAATCATCATGTAATACCTGTAGTGTGCTCTTTGTGCAACCACGCGTACATCGTATTTTAACCACCGGGTATTCCAACGATTCTTAATTGGTAACAACTACGTAGTTATTTATAACCACCCAAACTTTGTCGTTTTCCTCATCCAATCGCTTTTAGTTATGGGGCCCCCACATGGGCTGCAGGCCGTTGCACGAATATTCCCAGACAAAGATCTGAATATTCCACGACCAAACGAATATTCCCGAAACAAAATGAATATTTTATAACCACTTGCTTATTTTTGAAATATTTTGCGTATTTAACCTTAACTATCCACATTAATCAAATCAACCCTTACTATTTCAAAATAATAAATAAAGGAAATTCCTTTTATTTAAAAAAATTTCGGGGTCTTACAACAAATATTCAAGAAGATGAGTGTTTGGCAAAATCGTAGATTCCATCTCTATAGAATTATGTGTACTCTCCCAACTTTTGGAATAAAATGTGTAACCTTTATTCATAATAAGACCTTCTTATTTATAGATGTAGCAACCCTCCTAAACCATTTAGAATATGGTTTTGATTTAATTAATTAAACTCCTTTAATTAATTTGGCTCCTAATTCAATTAGGAATAATTGAGAGTACATTTATTAATTAATTCCCAAACCCCTTTAATAATAATAATAATAATAATAATAATAATAATAATAATAATAAGACTCCTCTTATTAATTTATATTTAATATTTTCAAAATATTAAATAATAAATATTAAGTTATTTAATTTATTCTATGACCATAGATTAAATTAAATACACTTAACTTATTATTACGATTATGTCATTTACTTCTTAAATAAATATTTTCCTTTCACTATTGTGACCTTTTAGGTTCTCCATATTAAACGATTGTGAATAAATCAATTAAACTAATTCTAATCTTATTCAAATTAATAAATTAAACTATTAATTTACTTAAATAAATAACATTTATTCTACAATAAGAATAAAACTCCTTAACGATCAATGACTTTTAAGATAATATAGATTTTAACATTAATCATAAAAGAATCTTCGAGTAAATAGTTACCGTATAATTCAATCCTTCCATCCATACAATGTCTCAAGTAAATATAAGACATGAAATTATTATCAAGTCTTATTTTATTTATTTTTATATATTTCGATTCACAAATGCACAACTCCAAATAATGTAAATTAGAAACTCCTTTCTAATTTCATTCCACCTTGGCCAAGGATTCCAGAGTTGTCATTTATCGAATCACATATGACATTATCTTCTTTACTATAGGTGATAGATTCTTTATTGATCATTTATTATCTCCATATATAACTTATTACACCCAAGTATACCCTTTGATATACCCTAAGGATCTTAAGGGACATGTCAAAGTATAACTTATCTTACACAAAATACTATGATGATCTCAAGTTTAAAGATCACTTTTACTACTGTCACTACAAGAATTCCTATTGACAGGCATGTAAAACTCCATTAGGTATTTCTTAGGGAGTCACGTTCAGTGAACTTATTCTCTAATAAGCACCTACATACTTGCTTTAATGTCTCCACACAAATGATCATGTGATCAATCATCATCATCTAATGAGCGAGCAACGTATGTACCAATCTATCCGGATTCATTAATCCTTTTTAGTAATCCAATAATTGGGAACATTTTAGTTTTTAAGCTATCTAAGAATTTAGATTTCATTAGCATGATCTCACCATGCTTATAAAATCATTGCTTAAAATTATGAGTTTATCCCATATTAAATAACAGCACCATGTGGATAAATTAAATATTTTTAATAAATAAATACTTTTATTAATAAATGAATACAATTATTTACAAAGTATATGCTTTATCATCAAACATGACTAGCTTGTGTGCATACTACTTTAAGTCTCCCACTTGCACTAAATCCAATCGCCATGGTATCATACCCATCTTCTCTAAGTGACGATCGATTGTCTTGAGAGTCCATAAGTTCATGGGTGACATCTCTCTTTCGATGATCTCTCTAATAAAATGAAACCTCCGCAACACGTGTTTGGATTTCTGATGAGACCTGGGTTCCTTATCTGTGCAACAGCTTTGATGTTGTCACAGTATAAAGGTAATGCTCCTCTAATACTAGGACCCACACCAAGTTTGGTTATAAACTTCTTCAACCAAATAGCCTCCTTTGCAGATTCACTTGCAGCTATGTGCTCTGCCTCTGTCACTAAATCAACAACTATTTGTTGTTTGGAACTCTTCCAACTCACTGCGCCACTATTCAAGGTAAACACATTCCCCGAAATGGATTTACTGTCATCTTCGTCTGTTTGAAAACTTGAGTTTGTGTAGCCCTCTAGTTTAAATTCAGACCCACCGTAGACAAGAAATACATCCTTAGTTCTTCTTAAGTACTTTAGGATGTTTTTCACTGCCTTCCAGTGCTCTTCTCCATGATTCAACTGATATCTTCTTGTTACACTAAGTGCATGAGCGATATCCAGTCTAGTACATATCATAGCGTACATGAGACATCATATTACTAAAGCATAAGGAATTTTACTCATACGGTCTCTCTCTTCAGTTGTCTTAGGGGCATGTTTCTTGGAGAGATGTATTCCATGGCTCATCCGCATGAGACCTCTCTTGGAATCTTCCATGCTAAACTTCTTTAGCATCAAGTTAATGTATGTTGTTTGGAACAAACTGAGCATCCTTTTAGATTTATCTCTATAGATCTTTATCCCCAAAATTTAGGATGTCTCACCCAAGTCCTTTATGGAGAAGTGTTTAGATAACCAAATTTTGATCGATTATAGCATAGGAATATCATTCAGTATCAGTAATATATCATCAACATATAATACAAGGAATGAAACCGCACTCCCACTAACTTTTTTGGACACACATGGTTCATCCTTATTTTTGATAAAATCAAACTCTTTGATTATCTCATAAAAATGCATGTTCCACCTATGAGAAGCTTGCTTCAATCCATAAATGGATCGTTACAGCTTACAGACTTGATTTATTCTAATTGTTGAACCAAAACCATATGTTAGAGTCATATACACATCCTCCTCAAGTTTCCCATTGAAGAAGGCTATTTTCACATCCATCTGCTAAATTTTGTAGTCATAATAAGCTGCAATCGCAAGCAAAATCCGAATGGACATGAGCGTAGCTACTGGTGAGAAGGTTTCATTATAGTCAACTCCTTGTCTTTATTTGAAACCTTTTCCAACCAGTCGGGCTTTATAGGTCTCTACCTTGTCGTCCGCTCCAGTCTTTCTTTTAAAGACCCATTTGCACCCAATAAGCTTAATGCCTTCAGGTGATGAAACCAAAGTTCACACTTAGTTCTCATACATGGAGTCCATCTCAGATTTCATGGCTTCTAGCCATTTCTCTAAGTCTTTACTACTCATATCCTATTCGTAATTCAATGGATCATCATTATTCATGATGTGTACATCATCGTCATCCTCTATGACGAATCCATACCTCTCAGGTATCTTCGGTACTCTTCCAGATTTACGAATATGGTGTGGTACAATAGGTTCTTCCACTTGGTCAAGTACCTGACTTTAATTCGTAGTAATTTGTGGTTCTTGAATTTCTTCAAGATACATCTTACTCCCATTAACCCCTTCAAGGATAAATTATTTTCTAAGAAGGCAACATGTTTCACAACAAACACCTTTTGATATGTTAGATGATAGAAATAATACCCTGATGTGCCTTTAGAGTATCACACAAATCTACACTTAGCAGATCTAGTCTGCAGCTTATCATTCTCAAATTTTTTTATATAATTAGATGGACAACCTCAAGTCTTGACATGCTTAAGATTTGGTTTTCTCACTGTCCATATTGTAGACACTGAAAAATTTGCATTCCTGTCATTAACCCTGCAGAAGGGAAAAATCGTTTTCCAGAGATAATCCTAGAAGTCAAATCAGCTCAATCCCAGAGACAACCCCGAGATACTCAGTTTTCAATCCCGAAGAGAATCCTGGGATACTCAGTTTTCAATCTTGGAGATAACCCCGGGATGCTCAGTTACAAACCTCAGAGATAACCCCGAGGGATGCAATTCCAGTTCCAGAAATAACCCCGGAGACAACCTCGGGACACTAAGTTCTAACCCTGGAGATAACCCCGGGAGGTCAAGACACCTCAGAGATAACCCTGAGGACAATCATTACACATAGCAGCCCAATCTCAGAGATAACCCTAAGTAACGATTGCTACATCTGCACAAAGCCGAAGATAATTCCGGTGAGGGGCAAAATCATCATTTTTCCACCTCGATACTACATTCACGTCGTCTCAACATCATTTGATCCTATATTTAATACAGAAGTGTCCCACAAGAACCATAACTCAAACCCTAAGTGACTACTACAGAAGACAGCACACCGGATAGAATTTGAAGACTTGAAGATCTAGTCATGGATCCATTTTTTCGGAATCGTACAACCTCTTATCCCATGTAATTGTTAAGCTCTCGACAACAACATTCCGTAAAGGTACATCACGCCTCTATCGGATGCCCGGATTGAAAGTTATGAAGGTTCGAGCGGACAGTGTGTTGCACGAGTTCACATACTTCGAGATGACATGACCTGCATGGCCCGGTGTTGCCTCTTTTTTGGTTTAACAAAATGGACTCTAACTCATTCAAGTATACACGGGTCAACAAGTAGTACAGAGTAATAAAGTATCGATCCCACGGAGAAAGGAGAATAAATCTATGCTATCATGCAACAACCTTATCACTATTTCTGTATGCTCAAACTATCAATTAACAAGTAATTTATATCTAAATAAATTATCAACACAAAAATACTAATTACTAAAATTAAGGTAATCAAATTGGAGAAATATGGGATCCTAATTTCATTTAATGATATATCCAAAATGCATGCCTCTTGTTAGGCCTACTTATTTAACATGGACAGCTAGTCGAGAGCACCAAAGTGAAACATAACCATCTTTCGATGAACTATGTCCATTTCACACAAAATCCACAAATGATAGAATTCATGTAAGCATCAAATTTACCTAACCCACTATATGTCTATGTGAATTAAAAGTGATAATGATTTAAGCACAAGCTCTCTTAATGACTACACATGGTGAACCGATATATGCCTATTCGGGTCATGAATCACAAAACCTAACACAAATAAGTCTCATAAACATATGCCAACATGGTATAATCTATACTTTAATTACCTTTTTCAATTCCATATATGTAATTGGGGTGAATGGTTATCAAACATTCAAAAATATATGTACAACCATGTAAGGCAATTGAATATTAAACATACAAGCATCACATATAGGCATACAAGACTGGACTATACATTAAAATCCTTTAGAATCCCATAATGGAAGTTAGTTCATTTTTGAATCAACAACCATTATGGGATTGAAGCAAAACATTGAAATAAGAAATAAGAACAAGAGATATAAGAGAAATGAGGAATCAAATCTGACAAACCCTGCTTCGAAGTCCGATTCCAAGCTAATTCAAGTCAACAATCGTCACCAGAATGAAAACCAATATTTTAAAGCAATAATCTAGAAAGAGAAGCTTAAAGAAATAGAGAAAATGCTATCAACTCTCTCTAGAATACCAAAACCCTAATAATAGTAAAATAAAAACTGATTCATACATTTCTGAAAACCAACAAATATATCCCAGCATAATAAACACGCTCTAACATTTCAAAATAAAAAGTCAGCATTTTAAGTTAAGTTTGACTAGCACGGTCGCGCGATGTTGCAAGAGGAATCGGGCGCGGGCGTGCTCTGGGCTTTTCTGCCGTGTACTTGGCGCGGGCGCACGCTAGCCTCGTTTGCCTCTGGTCTTCTTCTGGCGCGGGCGCTGTGATGCCCCCAAAATAGGTCCAATCCATCCAACCTACTGAGTAGCCAAATACATGGTACAGAAAATAACTACAACTTTATTACTACAATTCTCGTGCAAAATACAACAACACATATGTTGGGAGAATGCATATTATGATTTGATGTTTTAATGTATATGTTCATGATTATTTGTAAAGTCCTTCAAGTAATATATATACAAGGACTTAGTGATTGATCAAATTTGTTAGGTTGATCTAAGCTCTTAACGTGTATCATTCTGTAATAGAATGTATAGATAGAAAGATCAAATCTGTTAGGTTGATCTTGGGATGTAATAGATAGGCTTTGAAGAAATCGTAGTGTATAAATATGATCAACATTGCAGAAGTCAAGGCAGAAACATAGAGCTTCAAAGATCGTAGTGTGCCTGCCTTGAAGGGCCTCTTTGGAAATCGTAGAGTGGTCCCAACGTTTGTCGAGCCAACTAAACGATCGTAGTGTGCTCTCTAAAACGTAGAGTTTACAAGTCAACGATCGTAGTGTGCTCTCAGAAATGTATAGTTTACAACTCAAGCAAGCAAAGATCGTAGTGTGCAAATACTTAAAGAGAAATCATAGTGCTCTCAGCTGATAGCATCAGACCAGGCACCAAGGCGACAAGTCACCACAATCTGTATCATAGAGTATCATCTGCCTTGTGTCAGAAAATGTCGAGCCTCATGATTTGTGTGGAGACAGATTCCAACATAAGAGGAGTGGATTCTAAACGCTGCAGTACTCACCAGTCCCAAAGTCATAAGAAATATCCTTAGTATGCAACAAATAATCGTATTGAAGAAGCTAAGGAAAGTATCATTAGTAAGGGGAAAACACCTTTTCAGGTGTTAGGTGACAAAGAAGTCTGCAGTGTCAGTGGGCCAGAATGCAGTTCTGAAGATGTGTAGAAATGTGACGCCCCCAAAATAGGTCCAATCCACCCAACCTATTCTGAGTCGCCAAATACATGGTACAGAAATAACTACAACTTTATTAATACAATTGTCATGCAAAATACGACAACATATAAACTGTGAGTTTAAATACAAATACTGTCTAATAGAGAGTATACAAACTCAAAAGGAGTCCTCATTAAAATTATTGATACACTATTTTACAAAATAGTGAGGACTACTAAAACAACTGTCTTGAACCATTACTCCACACCCCGACTAGTTTTCGCTATATTCTCGTCTCCTGAGAAGAAACATGGAACAAAAAGAAAAAGGGCGAGCTCAACTAGCCCAGTAAATAATATTATGACTAAGATAATGTACAACAAATTATCCTTAGTCTTCAACAAGGAAAAATCTGATAGAATACAATAGACAACAAGTTTTAGATCAACAACTGCAGTGGAAACAACAATTCATTAGAATAGTTAAATAGAGAATAAAATCTACTATCTTCTATATATGAATTTAAAAGTCCATCGTCAATATTTTATCTATATAACATCAATCAACATATATCTGGAATCAAATATTCATCTTTTCACTACAGGCCAAAGATATTCATCAGTTGGTCATGTTCATCTAAACACCTGTTCATCTTTGCACTACGGGCCAAAGATATTCATCAGAAAATTATTCATCTTTGCACTACAGGCCAAAGATATTTATCAAAAAATCATTAATCTTTGCACTATAGGCCAAAGATATTCAGTTATATCATCATTTAGGCCTGACGATGATGAAAAATATTTTAAAGAAAATGAATCCAGTGAAACAAAAGAACAAATATTAAGGATTCGTACTTTAAACAATCCAAATTCAAAAATATTTCATAAATAACCATAGTGGAGTAAAATTCAAGAATGAAGACCAAAACATAGATCCAATCAAAGATAGGAATCATAACAGACAATCTTGGACACAGAAAAGAAAATTTATTTTTTCTGTGAATAGTGTCGTATACGTGAATAGTAACTCCAACACTAAAAGATAGAAATTTCACAAAAAAAATTACATGTTTCGTGAATAGTACTCGTGAATAGTAACTCATAAATAGTAACTCGTGAATTACTACTCATGAATAGTAACCCTGACATGAAAAAATTCCAAATTTGATAAAAAGTTCCAACCAATATTTCGGCATAATGATATTGAAGAAAATAATATCATTTCAGAAGAAAATAACATCTCTTACCTCGAAAAGACAGTACTTCTGACTTGAATACTGGATATAGTGCTGAAAGAACTTGCACCGTATAGCAACACTCAAAGTATCTAAATACTCACAAGAATACGCTCGATAATATAGAGAGAAAAAGAGAGAAGATTTCAGTTTCTGGTGTGATTTTCAATTCTAACATAATCACCCTATTTATAGGAAAATGCTTAGAACACCAAAGCAGAAAATTTAATAAAATATTAATAAACTTTTCTTAATTTCCTTAGCACACCACACCAGCTGATTTCAACCATTTAACACATGCCCACAAATGAAAAAACGTTTTTCTTAATAAAAATAATTAAAACTTCCAAAAATCAATTATTTCGGAATTTCGGAACTTCAATAATTCATAATAAATGGCTCTTTTGTCAGAAAAATTCGAACCATATGTCTTTTTCATAGGAAATTTCATTCTCTACAACTTTGCAGAAGAAAATTTTTCCAAATTCTAAACATAAATTGACCGAAATCCACAAACGGTCGATTTTACAGGCTATAATCAAATTTCAATCAAGAATAGGGTCCACCGACACACAAAACATGTGTTAATCATTTAATGCAACAAAAATACTCTTCCTCCTCATATACTCATATATCCCACATTCATTGTAAAATATCACCATTATTATATAATATAATAAAATATTATTTTATCAGAAAAGATAAAATATCAATTTTTAACAATTGTGACTTTAAAAATTTTCTCCATCTATATCCACATAAAATCAATATTTTCCTCATCATATAAATCAATAATTAATTATTCACAAATAATATTACAGAATCACAATACTGGCAACCAGGCCGTTCCCAAGAAAGAGGGGGCTTTCCAATAAGGATTTCTCCTTACTGGCGCGAAATTAGGTGACCAAACCTCTCCTTAGACAGAACTTTCTAAACATTGCCAATAATGTTATCTAATAATATTATTCAGATAATATGAATTATTTCTCCGATAATGGAAAATACTGTGTAGTGACAATTATTGAAACAACAGTAATATAAAATATCAACGCAGCAATTATTAAATCAATAAAATAAAATACTGAACAGTAATTACTATAAAAATTATTGAGTAGTGCCTTCTTACGTAAGAATCAATAATTGGTGCAATACTGGTAAGCATTCTTGACAACAACACGACATTGTGTTTTAACCACCGGGTATTCCAACAGTGTTAATGGTAACAACTACGCCGTTATTTATAAACAACTTATACTTGTCGTTTTCTTCATCCAATCGTTTTTCGTTATGGGGCCCACAAAGGTCTTGCTACCGTCGCATTTAATATTTCCCCGTGCGGAAGAATATTCCACGACCAAACGAATATTCCCCGACAACAATGAATATTTTATAACCAATTGCTTATTTAAAATATTTGTGCATTTTACCCATAACTAACCACATTAATCAAATCAACCCCTTACTATTTCAAAATAATAATTAGAGAAATTAAATCTTTATTTATAAAAAGTTGGGGTCTTACAACCTCCCCTCCTTATGAAATTTCATCCTCAAAATTGACGTATGTAGGACATGCTCCTTCCTATCCAAGATCTTGACTGGTACCTCCTCGTACGTTAAATCTTCTGCTATCTCGTCTGGTTCTAACTCAATAATGTGGTTTGGGTCATCCACATATTTACGTAACATTGATACACAAAAAACGTTATGAACACGCGTCATACTTAGCAGTAAAATGTGTCTATAGGCCACAGTTCCTACTTGATCGAGAATCTCAAATGGACTAATAAATCGAAGGATTGAGCTTTCCTCAAATCGCTGATTCTCGCTTTTGGAATAACGACTTCTTGCATCTTCTTCTTCATATTCATCAACTCCAGGTCTGTAGCTTGAGCAACTTTAAATTTATCGATTAAAGTCGATTCTAATCGTATATTTACTATCTTCACGTAGGTTCGTATATTCGCACTTATAAACGCATACGATCTTCTGCTCAACGCGTCAGCTACCACGTTCACTTTTCCTACGATGGTATTGAATGGTATAATCGTAATCTTCAACAGCTTGAGCCAACGTCTTTGGCGCATGATACTATCATTTTATGTGAAGAAATATTTAAGGGTTGAAGAAATGGGTTTTATACTAGGGTCAATACAAAATTCAATTTCACGTTCTAGGGGTAGGCTAAGAAGTCTTCAAGAATACGTCAAGAAATTTATTAACAATAGAAATGTCATTAAAAACTGTGACTCTCATCCAAGACTTGGATAACACATGTAATGAAGGTTTCTCCTAACGGAGTTTCAACCGATAAGTCAAAGTCTAATCTCTCCGGAGTCAAATTTAAACGTTGAGCGCAAACAAGAGAGATAAAAGAATGGGTAAAACCGATATCGAGTAAGGTATAAACTTCGCAAAAATTTATAATTAACTTACCCGTGATAACTTCGTTCAATTCCTCGTCAAGGTAATTCAAAACTCGATGCTAGATTCTCCCAATTACTGTCGAAAAAGAGAAATACATATCATCTATTTTAGCTTTCTTAGACCGGACTTTTCTTTCCATAATATCAACGCGTCGTGTGGCTTTTACCCATGCATCTTTCATTCTCACTCATTCAGTTGTTTCTTCTTTTAGTTGCTCTTTGACATTTAAATTCTCAGATTCCAGCTTTAATATCGTATACTCTGCCAAAGAGTGCTTCTGTTCAACCATCGCACATCGAGTAATACAATTTTGAATTGTTGCATCCCTTTGTTCCACGACCGCCTGTCGTTCTTCAGCCTGCTCTTCTAACTCATGAATACGATTTTGTAATTCTATATTTTGATCAATAAGTTCTTCTAATAAATCATCCTCAGTTTCCTCTTCTTCGTCACTCTCAGTTGCTACCTTTGCGACTAGCTTGAGTGCAACTTTTAATTCCTCAATCACCACATGGATATCTCTAATCACATTAACCTGGTTGATGATTAGAGGTGTCTCCACAGTCTCATTCACTCCATTGTTAACATTCTCAGTCGACATTCTCAAATACTGCAATAAAACAAGGGTTAATTTAACAAATTAACAAATCACATAATACCCCTATATTATGACCGACCAACAAATAAGCTTAGGTAGGACACACTAGCGAAGGATTTACTCGTCTCTCCCCTAAGCTCTGATAAGCTTAGGTAGGACCAACAAATTAACAAATCACATAATCCCTAAGCTCTGATACCAACTGTGACGCACCCAAAATAGGTCCAATCCACCCAACCTATTCTGAGTCCCCAAATACATGGTACAGAAACAACTACAACTTCATTAATACAATTGTCGTGAAAAATACGACAACACATAAACTGTGAGTTTAAATACAAATACTGTCTAATAGAGAGTATACAAACTCAAAAGGAGTCCTCATTAAAATTATTGATACACTATTTTACAAAATAGTGAGGACTACTAAAACAACTGTCTTGAACCATTACTCCACACCTCGACTAGTTCCCACTATATTCTCGTCTCCTAAGAAGAAATATGGAACAAAAAGGAAAAAGGTGAGCTCAACTAGCCCAGTAAAGAATATTATGACTAAGATAATGTGCAACAAATTATCCTTAGTCTTCAACATGGAAAAATCTGATAGAATACAATAGACAACAAGTTTTAGATCAACAACTGCAGCGGAAACAACAATTCATTAGAAGAGTTAAATAGAGAATAAAATCTACTATCTTCTATATGTGAATTTAAAAGTCGATCGTCAATATATTATCCCTGTAACATCAATCAACATATATCTGGAATCAAATATTCATCATTTTCACTACAGGGCAAAGATATTTATCAGTTGGTCATGTTCATCTAAACACCTGTTCATCTTTGCACTACGGGCCAAAGATATTCATCAGAAAATCATTCATCTTTGCACTACGGGCCAAAGATATTTATCAGAAAATCATTTATCTTTGCACTACAGGCCAAAGATATTCAGTTATATCATCATTTAGGACTGAGGATGATGAAAAATATTTTAAAGAAAATGAATCCAGTGAAACAAAAGAACAAATATTAAAGATTCGTACTTTAAACAATCCAAATTCAAAAATACTTCATAAATAACCATAGTGGAGTAAAATTCAAGAATGAAGACCAAAACATAGACCCAATTAAAGATAGGAATCATAACAGACAATCTTGGACACAGAAAAGAAAATTTAATTTTTCTGTGAATAGTGTCATATTCGTGAATAGTGTCGTATACGTGAATAGTGTTGTATACGTGAATAATAACTTCGACACTAAAAGATAGAAATTTCACAAAAAAAATCATCATGCTTCGTGAATAGTACTCATGAATAGTAACTCATGAATAGTAACTCGTGAATATAAACTCATGAATAGTAACCCCGACATGAAAAAGTTCTAAATTTGATAAAAAAGTTCCAACCAATATTTCGGCATAATGATATTAAAGAAAATAATATCATTTAAGAAGAAAATAACATCCCTTACCTCGAAAAAAGATGAAGACTTACGATTTGGAATCTTTGGATATAGTCTTTGAAAGAACTTGCACCGTATAGTAATACTCAAAGTATCTAAATACTCATAAGAATTCGCTCGATAATATAGAGAGAGAAAAAGAGAGAAGATTTCAATTTTTGGTGTGATTTTCAATTCTAACCTAAGCACCCTATTTATAGGAAAATGCTTAGAACACCAAAACAGAAAATATAATAAAATATTAATATACTTTTCTTAATTTCCTTAGCACACCACACCAGCTGATTTCAACCATTTAACACATGCCCACAAATAAAAAAACTTTTTTCTTAATAAAAATAATTAAAACTTCCAAAAATCAATTATTTCGAAACTTCGGAACTTCAATAATTCATAATAAATGGCCCTTTTGTCAGAAAAATTCGAACCACATGTCTTTTCTATAGGAAATTTCATTTTCTACAACTTTGCAGAAGAAAGGTTTTCCAAATTCTAAACATAAATTGACCGAAATCCACAAACGGGCGATTTTACAAGCTATAATCAAATTTCAGTCAAGAATGGGGTCCACCGACACACAAAACATGTGTTAATCATTTAATGCAACAAAAATATTCTTCCTCCTCATATACTCATATATCCCACATTCATTGTAAAATATCACGATTATTATATAATATAATAAAATATTATTTTATCAGAAAAGATAAAATATCAATTTTTAACAATTGTGACTTTAAAAATTTTCTCCATCTATATCCACATAAAATCAATATTTTTCTCATCATATAAATCAATAATTAATTATTCATAAATAATATTACAGAATCACAATACTGACAACCAGGCCGTTCCCAGGAAAGAGGGGGCTTTCCAATAAGGATTTCTCCTTACTGGCGCGCAATTAGGTGACCAACCCTCTCCTTGGACAGAACCTTCTAGACATTATCAATAATGTTATCTAATAATATTATTCAGATAATATGAATTATTGCTCCGATAATGGAAAATATTATGTAGTGCCAATAATTGAAACAACAGTAATATAAAATATCAACGCAGCAATTATTGAATCAATAAAATAAAATCTCGAATAAATAATTACTATAACAATTATTGAGTAGTGCCTTCACGTAAGAATCAATAATTGGTGCAATATCGTGGTGCTCTTCTTGCATAACAATGCGTACATCGTGTTTTAACCATCGGGTATTCCAACAAGTGTTAATTCAGAATAACTATGCCATTGTTTATAAACAAAGTATACTATGTCTGTTTTCTTCATCCAATCGCTTTTTCGTTATGGGGCCCACAAAGGTCAGCACTGTCGCACGAATATTCCTCAAACGGAAGAATATTCCACGACCAAACGAATATTCCCTGACAACAATGAATATTTTATAACCAATTGCTTATTTAAAATATTTGCGCATTTTACCCATAACTAACCACATTAATCAAATCAACCCCTTACTATTTCAAAATAATAATTAGACAAATTAAATCTTTATTTATAAAAAGTTGGGGTCTTACAAGAAATGTCTCCATCAAAGAACAGAAAGGTCAAATGCATTTAATGCTTCAACAGATGGATCCAACGGATAGTTTTCAAGATCACATATATGCAAATCAAGCAGATGAGAGAGAGGCAAGCAAGCATTGAACAAACAACGTGAACAACTCTTAAAGCTCAATTCTACGATCTGAGAAATAGGAAAGCTTGCTCATCTACTCAGTCCTATCGAACAAGTGCTTAAACAACAACTGAGTATCAACCATCAAGAACTCAACATCTACCAATCAACTGAAGAAGAGTACCAAGTCTGCTGGACTTGAAGAGTTCTAAGTGAACTATAAGAGAGCCAAGTCTGCTGGACTTGAAGAGTTCAAGAGTTAACTAAGAAGTTCTAGGATCGCCGGGTCTAGAAGGAATCTGTGTGATTCAGAAGTTGTAAAAGACATCCTTAGTGGATTTCCTACTCGAGGAGTAGAAGAGTGGACTAGGAGCTTTAAGAGCTCTGAACCACTTAAAACGACCGTGCCTTTTACGTTCATACTATAACTACTATATCTGCCATAACTGCTATAACTGTCTCACTATCATAACTCCACTACTTCGTAAAGGAGATTAAAACAATCATTAATTCCGCTAAGTTTTAATCATCATCAACAAACAAGTTTAAAATGAAAAGATTTTTAATATCTATTCAACCCCCCCCCCCTTCTAGATAACTATCGTGCCAACTAGGAACTAACAACTGGTATCAGAGCAGGTTCTATTATATAGCTTACAAGCTTTAGTAGATCCAATGGCATACGTACCAAGCGAAAATAGGACTGGAGGAGGCAGCAAGCCACCAATGTGTAACAAGGATAAATTTGCAAACTAGAAAGTCAGGATGCAAGCATATATGGACTCAATAGATAAAGATCTATTTGAGACTGTTCAGAATGGGCCCTATGTTCCAACAAAGCTTGCACCAACCACTGACGATCCAAACAGAATACAAATCAAGGTTAAAGAAGAGTGGACAGACAACGATAAGAGAACTGTCCAACTTGACAAAAAGGCCAAGAACATCCTGTTCCAATCCTTAGAGGACGATCTATTCAAAAATGTTGTCAATAAAAAAATAGCTAAGGAGGTTTTGGAAGCACTGCTAATTATACACGAAGGAACTGAAGAAGTTAGAGAAAACAAATAATCACTCTTGACATAACAGTATAAGATGTTTGCTCATGTTCAAGGAGAAAACGTAACTGCCACCTATGAGAGATTCAACATTCTGCTCAACTCTTTACGAGCATATGGGAAGATCTATCCTAATAAACATCTGATCATAAAGTTCATGAGAGCCCTACCGAGCAGGTGAGATGCCAAAACCACTGCTATAAGAGAGTCAAAGAATCTTCACGAGATGGTAGTTTAACAGCTATATGGCAATCTCCTGACATACAAACTGGAGCTGACTCAACGAGCTAAAACCCTATCAGAAGGAAGAAGGAAGGATAAGGGTGTTAATCTCAAGGCAACTGAAGGTGCATCAAAGGTCAACACTAAGATTGACTCTGTTTATGATGAGGACGATGATGAAGACCTTGCTATGCTGGTAAAAAGACTAAGAAGGTTCATGCATCAAGGCAAAACCAGCAAGTCAAAGAAGGTCAACAATTACAGCAGCCAGGAGCAAATGAATGATCTATGCTACAACTGCAAGAAGCCTGGCCACTTTATTGCCAATTGCAACAAACCTCTCAGAGAAGAACTAAAGAAGAAATCACATGCAAAGAAGGAATACAAAGGCAACAAAAGGCCTCAGAAGAGAGACAAAGGCCTGGTAGCTGGAGGATCGTGGAGTGATTCAGATAATGACTCCAATCCTGACTCTGGAGATGATGAAGAACCACAAATGGCTAGTTTATGCCTAATGGCCAAACATGCAAAGGATAAACAAAATCTCAACATACATGATGTAAGTCTCGATGAGGTATTTGACTTCAACTCACTTGATGTAGACATAAATGATTTAAGAACTGCATTGCATGGCATAACCACTGATCTACATCAATACATGAAGTGGTTCAGAGTTTTGTCTAAGGATCATTCACTTCTTCAAGAGGAGAAGAAGAAAGTTCAAGAAGAGCTTGAAACAACCCTTCTAAGCACTAACTTTCTCTCCAAGTTTTAAGCTAAGAATGAGATCTTAAAACAGACAAATAAACTCAATGCACAAAGAGAGTCTAATCTAACCTCTAAAATTGAGGAACTAGAAAAGACTATCTCTATATGGAACAAATCCTCATCATCCATGGACTCCCTGCTCTCTAGTCAGAGAAGTACATTAGATAGAAAAAGCTTAGGCTTTGGGGAATCCATCTCAGAGCCAAGTGTTGAAAAGATAAAGGAAACTAGCAGTAGTAATGCCTCAAGTTTTAGTAGAAGCATTACCTTTGTGAAATTCTCACAGAAGGAAGAACCAGTTCAACCTTGTTCTACTGTTTCCATTCACACTCAAAGGAGTAAAGGATCTCATGCTGGCCTGGGCTTCATAAAAGAGAAGAGTAACCTAACCTCTACTCACCAACCTCAAAGAATCGTAGAGTTAAGCAAGATTAACTCTACGAACCAACTGGGAAGGTACAGTAGAGGTAAGGCACACTCATCACTATTTATGAAATCCAAGGACATGTGGAAGAATGAGAATCAGTTTAATAGAAGGACAACTAAAGAACCACACAAGTCCAAATGGAGGATGAATCATCATTTACACACAGGCATGCACCATACTAGATGTTTTATATGCAATAAATATGGTCACAAGGCTGCCAAGTGTTATTATAATTCCATGCATGTGAGACCCAAGATTAAACAGATTTGGGTCCCCAAAGGCACTAACAAAGAAGGACCCATGCAAATATTGGTACCAAAATGAAGGTTCAATGTTTTGACAGGAAAAGAGCTCAACGATCACAACATGGTATCTGAACAGTGGATGCTCAAGGCACATGATAGGGAACAAAGCCCTTCTATCTAACTACATAGAAAAGGAGGGTCCCTTAGTCATCTTTGGAGACAACGGCTCGGGCAAGACAAGAGGATACGGCTCTGCTAGCAATGGTGTAGTATCTTTCAGCAAAGTAGCATATGTGGAAGGTCTCCAACACAACCTTCTAAGCATCAGCCAACTCTGTGACAAGGGTCATCAAGTAACATTCCTCAACAACTAGTGTCAAGTCAGAGATCTGAAGACTTCTGCTGTAAAGCTAACCAGGACAAGAGAAGGAAATGTCTACACAGTGAATCTTGGTCAACTAAGCTCAGACGAGACAATATGTTTTCTAGCAAAAGCATCTGAGGAAATAAGCTGGCTATGGCATACACGGTTGTGCCACTTAAACTTCAAAAGCATGTCCAAACTGGCATCAAATGATCTCGTAGCTGGCCTACCTAAGTTCAACTTCGTAAAAGAAAGGCCATGGAATGCCTGTCAGCTTGTAAAGCAAACCAGAAGCTCATTCAAGAGCAAAACTGCCAACTCTATCGACAAGCCCCTGCAGTTGCTCCACATGGATCTATTTGGGCCAATTCCAACAACTAGTCTTGGAGGAAAAAGATACTCTCTAGTTATAGTCGACGACTACACCAGATTCACATGGGTATTCTTCCTAACTTCAAAGGATGAAATGAGCTCCCAATTAATCAAGATGTTCAGACTGGGGATGAATGAGACAGGAGAGAAAATTAAGGCCATAAGAAGTGATCATGGAAGAGAATTCAACTTCTCAGAAATGGACCAGTTCTGCACAGACAATGGCATCAGTCATAACTTCTCAGCTCCATGAACTCCTCAACAAAATGGAGTAGCTGAAAGAAAGAACAGAACCTTGATAGAGGCTGGAAGAAATCTACTAGCAGCAGCTCATCTACCTGAATACTTCTAGGCAAAAGCTGTCAACACTACATGCTACACTCAGAACAGATCACTGATACACTCTACGATCAAAAAGATGCCCCACGAACTGTGGAAAGGAAGAAAGCCAAGTGTCAGCTACTTTCATGTTTTTGGATGTACATGCTACATTCTCAACAATGGAAAGCAGTACTTGACAAAATTTCAGCCCAAGTCAGACGAAGGAATCTTTCTTAGATATGCCACAGATAGTAAGGCCTATAGAGTGTTCAATAAAAAGACACTGAGTGTTGAGGTCTCGATTCACATCATCGTTGATGAAACAGACTTAGACAACACAGTGCTTCAAGACACTACGACCGATAGTGCAGACACTACGAATGAAATCGTCGAGCTCAACACTACGATCGTAGTGCCAGATAGTGAAATCATTGAGCAAGAAAATGAGATCGTAGAGAGGTCTATGCAAGACAATGAACCTCCACACTAAGAAAAAGAAATAGATCTTGAAGACTTAAGACAATAAGGCATCAGGACAGATGTCCCAACTGGTAACAGATGGGCCAGAGATCACACTCATGATCTAATCATTAGAGATCTAAGTGCTAGAGTTAAAACAAGAGCTGCCACCCAAAATGAATGCTTTTATTTAAGCTTCCTATCACAAATATAACCAAAAAAGATAGAGGATGCTATGGAAGACTCTAGTTGGATAGAAGCCATGCAAGAAGAACTCAACCAATTCGAACGAAGCAAAGTATGGAGATTAGTACCAAGACCAAAGAGTCATCCAGTCATTAGAACCAAATGGGTCTTCAAAAAAAATGGATGAAGATGGAATTATAACCAGGAACAAGGCAAGATTAGTGGCAAAGGGCTACAATCAAGAAGAAGGCATTGACTACGATGAGACATTTGCACCTGTTGCCAGACTAGAAGCCATCAGAATCTTCCTTGCCTTTGTTACTCACACGAAGTTCAAAGTCTTTCAGATGGATGTCAAAAGTGCATTCCTAAATGGAAAACTCCAAGAAGAAGTCTATGTAGAGCAAACTCCAGGTTTCATCAATCCATCTCTTTCCAATTATGTCTATAGATTAGACAAAGCCTTATATGGACTTAAACAAGCACCTAGAGCATTGTATGAAACACTAACTAACTTCTTAATTGAAAATGGGTTCACTAGAGGTAGAGTAGATACCACACTGTTTCTTAGAAAGCATAAAGACAAAGTCTTATTAGTTCAAATAAATGTTGATGATATTATTTTTGGTCAACCGATTTAAAAGTTATGCAAGAGTTTCTCTAAGTCGATGCAGAGCAAGTTTGAAATGAGCATGATGGGTGAGTGAATTTCTTCCTTAGAAGGTAAAAGTAGGGCACAATAGATCTAAGCCAAAGAGGGGCAACATGAATAGATCCTTTTTATTTCAAATATCTTTTATCTCGTTAATGATTTGGTATTGTTCATATTTAAGATATATTTTGCAGGACAAAAACATAAGAATCTTTTGCACTTATGTCTTGGTTTAGCAAAAAGCAAAACTCAAAATAAGTAAAAGATTCCCTTCATCATGGATATATTCATCTAGAATGAATAGATCCTTTTATTTCAAATACATTCATTGTTCATATTTAAGTATTTAGTTTTCAAGCACAATGTAAATAAGTAAAAGAATTGATATATTCATAATCATACATACATTGTTCGTTGGGTTAGTTTATAATGTTAGAACATACATAATATGTAAAAGACATAACACAGAGGTTTTAAGTGGTTCGTAGACTCAAGCTCCTAATCCACTCTTCTTCGCTTTTAACTAAAGGTGATTTCCACCAAGGAAGGGCAAAGACCTCAATCTCTACGATTCCTTCAAGGCCAAGCAACCTTGGGACTTTAGTTCACTAAGAACTCTTCAAGGCCAAAGAGCCTTGGGACTCCTCTAGTTCCCTAGGAACTCTTCAAGCCCAAAGAAGCTTGGAACTCTATTTAGTCCCCTTTCGACAAGGACCTTTGGCCTCGCTTTGTTTAGTCCTTCCGGACAAGGACCCTTTGGCCTCGCTTCATTTAGTCCCCTCCGACAAGGACCCCTCAGCCCCGGCTTCGTTGAGTTTGTTTGTTTGTTGTTGTTGAGTCAATGTTGAGTCGCTAAGATGTCTTCATGCTCAACATCTTCTATCCTTAGCAACTTGGCTTGATCATCCTTGAAGAGCAGTTGAGTGTTGCATGATGCTCGCCTTCTTAGGTTATTCAACTACTCCAGATGACCCTTGATGAACCGCTTGAAGATCATTCTTCTTGGTACTTGATGATCGCATATGAGAGGCTTCTAAGATGATCGAAGCTCTTCTTCATAAAGTACTTAGAAGCTTTCTCATGCTTGACACCAAGATGGCTTTTTGATCTCCCTTCGCTACTCGATGCCTTCTCATGATGGACTTGCTAAGATGACCGTAAGCTCTTCTCTATTGTACTTAGAGTCTTCCCATGATGGACATCCAGATGGCATGATGCTCTCTTTCTCTCGGCGCAGCTCGTAACACTCTTTTCATGTAGTAGAACTCTCACTTCTACATAGTAGAACTCACACTTCTACTTCTTTCTTGATCTGACTTTTGAGTGTTCTTGGTGGCTCGTAGAGTGAGCCTTCAGACTCACTATCTCACATGATTTATATCAGTCCACCTACTCTCCAAACTCGACAACTCCAGCAACCTTTGATCTTTGAAGCTCTTTCTTATTTATACTTCTTCCCAATCCTTCCGTTGGAAAGTAACCGTTGAAGGCTATTCAAATATCTTCATAGATCTCAAGTTGCTTGATGTAGACTGCATGATGTGACTTGTCATACTTTTTCTGATGCTGCAATCTACTGTTTCACCTACCCTGTCTGATGAATAACATTAATGTCTTAGGCAGGTCAAAGACTTTATCACCTCTTTTTGATTCCTCGATCAGAGGTTGTCCTATTACATCGATGCTATTAATAGGCACTTGTCTGAATATTACCCTTCAGATTAAACCTTTGCCAATGCTTTAGTCTTCAGTTATTTGGACTCTACGATTCTGATGCACGTCTTCAAGGACCTGATCGTAGTGTCTTGTTGAGTGTTGCTCATTGACAAGTAGAGCTAACACTACGATCCTAAAGAGTGTTACTTGGATCTTCACTAAAGAAAACCTCTTCATTGTATTGTGCAGTGCTTCAATACTTCTGTTTGCTTTAACTATTCTAAGATACTGATGGCCTAATTCCTTGCTCCGTCCCCCCTTCAATATCAAGACACTTCATTTTTGTGGCGCGATCCAAATTTTGCTTTTCTCCCGGTGATCTTCCGCTCACTTATCATCAATGAACCGACTCAGACTTAATCACTTTAGCCTTGCTCTTCGTGAAGTTAACCAAGATCTCTGTTCACCTTCCATCGCTTCTTTCTTTGTTCGACAAACACTACGATCCCGGTTGCTTCCAAGATCGTTGTCTTCATTCTCTCGACAAAGAATCGCATTAGTCGACTTTTCCTTAGTCACCGTTCAAGTCTTCTTTGAATCATCTTGTGGAAGACTTCATCACGAATGGCCTTTAACTCAATCTTGATGTTGATTGGATTGGTGCTTAGTTCTTTCGCTAGCCTCGCATGCCATTTGTTGAGTGCTCTCGTTCCTTTATCGTGGATCGCATCTTTGCAAAGGTACAACCAGAGGCTTCATATCTTTGGATATTTTGGGAGTGCTCATTCATTGAGAACCGATTCGCTTCTATAATTTCGACTTAGCATTGTGAGCACTTCTTTTGGAGTCATAGTTCACGCACTCTACGATTCAAATTTTTCGGCCGTGCAGTAAACACTCACGATCCCGAGATCGATATCGACACTCTACGATTTCGCGCCAGGCTCTGTTGTCTTTATCTGATCTTGTTCGACTACGATCTCTCGAGATATAATCAATAGACTCTATGAACTTCGAGAGTGATCTACGATCCTCGACTTGACTTCAAGATCAAGAGACTCTCACGACTCGAGTGTAGTCTACGCTTTCATCTTGCTTCGCAGATGATCGGGTTTACCAGAAAGCGTGTTTGTCTCACGATTTCGAACATGACTTCCTCAAGACACTACGATCCCGAGGAAGCTCTTCTCGATACACTACGATCCTTCTTCGCTTCTCCTTATAGTTTATGAACTCCGAGATCTACTATCTTGCATACTCATCATTCGCCTCGATAGCTCCCGAGTTAACCTCGACTCACTCGCGTGACTACGACTTCTGCGTGCAAAGGTTCGACGATCGACTAGCCTTTATCTATTACATCATAAGATCAACCTAACAATCTTGATCTTTCTATATTTATAGTCCTTGTACATCATTTCTTTTTAAGGACTTTACAAAGTTGTTTTTTTTTTATGTAGGATCAACCTAACATATTTGATCAATTCATTCTAAGTCCTTGTACATATATTTCTATTATCTATCACAGACTTTACAACTTTTCTTAATGCAAGCATATACTTGCATATTATTCATTCATATATATATATATATATATATATATATATATCATAATCAAATATATATAAATAGGAATAGCATTCACATGCTTATTCCTCGATAACTCTCCCTATTTGATTATGATAAAAATAATAAGTGCATATGCATGTTATGAATGAATCTTATATACAAATGAGCAAATCAGATTTCTAAAACAGCTTAATCATGAATGTCATTTATATTGATATGGCAATTTATACCTTAAGACATTCTACATCCAGGATCCAGAACATTCCTAACAAATTAGAGATGTACCTCCTTGGCTCCATGTGTGTTTCCAGGATGCTTGTTGATCAGCTACTCATCTTTTTCTCGCTCGCTGCTCTTGCTCCCCCTCGTGTGATGACCTTCTATCTTTGCTTGGCTCCCCTTCATCACCTTTCCGATCCGCCCCTTCACTTACGTGATTTTGGTATCATCATCTTCAGCCCCTCGATGATGATTCTTTATCTGCTGCTACTTTCTTCTTCTTTGGCTTCTTCTCCCTTAACCCGCTGCTCTACTTCGAGTGCCTTTTGCTCCTCTTCTTTCTTTGCCTTTTTTTCTCCCCCTTTTTGTCATCAATCATTTGAGAGAGCTTCTCCATGTTGGACATAAGCTGCTCCATCAGGTAGGAGGAGTTTGTAACTTCAAACTTTAGTTCTTACTGGCTGAGCTCAAGTTCCACAGAGAAGGACTGTTTCAGATCGTCAATCTTGTCAGAGAGGGTTTTGATCTGCTTTGCATTGGCCTCTTGAACTTGTAAAGCTACTGCCTTCTGATCTTGGATGTCCTTCTGATAGATGCTATCTCTCTCTCTTGGAGTTTGAGAGATACATCAGCCAAGATAGCTGAAGTCAGGCCGAAAGAATCATCTCTCTCCGTCATTGCCTCGCTTCGTGATTCTTCAATAAGCATAGATATCTTCTTGCTTAGATCATCGGAGCTCTTCAGTACTTCCTGCTCCAAAGAAGTTTGATCCTCTTGGTTGGTAGCTTCAGGTTGAGCAATGGATTGGACTCTACAATTTTCATCTTTGGACAGATTTTTAAATGTTTGGATAATCTGAACAATCGTGGACTACCAATTGCTTGTGGAGGATGATGGAGTGACTAATAGCAGTGCTTGATCATAAGGAGGCTTCTGATATTGGGCTTGAACACCATCAGTCGTAGAGTGAACAGACTCTACGATCAGCTTCTTGGTCATGACCCTTCTTCCTTAAGAATCTACTATACGATCGTAGGGGATGTAGAGATTTTCAGCTTTTCGATAGACCTTGAAGTGAGGCTGGTTGGTTATCATCTTGGTAGCATAGGTTTTCACCCTTGGGAAGTTTTGGGCTACCAGTTCCATGCTTGGAAAAGTCTTATAACACCAGCTGAAGTAGTTTCCATCTCCTTCATTAAAGGCCTTTAGCCAAGGCATCCATTGGAAGAACCATCTCATCTGTATATCATCAGGATTATAGAGAATGGTTGAGCAGTCTAGCTCTATGTTGTTTCAGCTTCGACTAGGTCAAAGGAAGTCATTCTTGTTACTCGAGTCGCTTCATTTCCATAGTTTACCCATCCGTCTCGGAGGAGTCTCGATGGTTCATTTGGGACTTCTACCATAATTTTCTTGGTAGATTTTGCAGTGAGAGAACCGGTGAGGTTCTCGATTCTTGATTTTCGAGTTTGAATCATTTTCGCTTCTTCCTTCTCGTAACTAGAACCACTTAGATCGCCTTCAGAAGAGATAGTCTTTTCATTTCTGCAAAGATTTCATTATCGATCCTTTCAAAGCAAGTCTTTCCTTAGATTCTTCCTCTTCATCATCGGGCTATTTCTTCAAAGATCTTCTCCGGGATACAGATTCATCATCACTTAATTCAATGATGGCATTTAATTGGTTGTCATTCCTTTTGAGGCAAACCGGGCTTGCGTACCTGTAGCTTTTCCTTCTACGTGGAGGTTCAACTATTGAGAGAGACACTTCTTCTTCTTCTTCTTCTTCTTCTTCTTCACCGAATCTCCTCTTGCTCATCGATAAACTTCTTTCGAGATCAAGATCGGCAGAGCAGTACTCTTCTTTCTTGGCCTCATCACTTTCTGAGCCATCAAGAGAGCTTTCTTGGTTTGAGGGAACATGTTCTTTTTCTTCTTCTTGAATAGCATTTTCTCACCCATTCTCTGGTCTGGTTGGGGGGCGCTTGCATTTGGGGATGAACTTTGATCATCATGAATTTCTTTTTTCTTCATCGAGTGATCTTCCGAGGATCGCCATGGGCTTGAGCACTTTTCTTCTTCAAATAGCTTCAGACTTTCCTTCATCACATCCGCTTCATTTTCATTCATTGGGTGTCGATCGTGGGGACCGGACTACATCTTCGCTTTCTTCCTCTTATCACCGACTCCACGTCCCTTTCTTCAAGAGATGTATTGATTTGAGAAGCTAAGGTCGGTTTGTCTTCCACCTTAGCTTTAGCTTTTGTCGACAGCCCTTGAAGCAACCCGCCGCTTCTTCTCTTTATGGTTTCAAGTAGTTTGGTCCTTTTCTTCCTTATCCTTGTTCAAGGAGGAGACTCTCCTGGTGGGGCTCGGGCTTTCTTCACATCACCAACTCTTTTCACCACTTTTGATTTCTTCCGGTCGGTGTGATTTCAACCGCCGCAGAGTCATCGACTCAGAGCTCTCTGTCTTTATCGTCTTCCTTCTTCTTTGCAGAGGCTCTCATCACGCTCCCAAATTGTCCACCCTCTTGTTCTCCTTGGGGTTCTTCTTCCGCTTTTCAAATAACTGTGGAGACATTACTTTGTGCACATTCGTGGCTTCTCCTCATCATCCTTGATCTTTCCCCTAGCTTTTTCTTCAAGATGATACTCAAAGAACCTCCCATGAAATACCTTGGTCGTGGGCTTCTTTCAAACCTTTCTTTACCCACTTAGAGATCCGATCAAACAAGATAGCTCCAAAGTCGATTTGTTTCTTTCGTAACTATTTTCGACATGATTTTCAAATCGCCGGGTCGATCATCGTGTCATGTGCAAGTGTTCTTACACAAGATGCACTTTCCAACTATTTCAAAGAAGGAACTCATATTGCTTAGAAACTCCTTCTTCTTCATGTCCTTCAAACTAGGGTTTCTTTGATACCCCATAACTTCCTTTGCTAGTTCAAAGGTCGACAATATCAAGGTTCTTTAGCCCTTGGTTAGGGAAAACCTAGGCATTGATTGAGGTCGTAAGATTTTAACTTGAGAGACTGACCTTTAACCTTGGTAGTAAGGGTTTCCGAATTTATAGAGACGTTTGAGTAGAATTCATTAACCAGGTTGTAGTAGACTCGAGTATTTATCTCAAGGCATTCTGAAAATCCAGCCTTCTTTACAAGCTCGAGAATATCCCCGAACTTCTTTTCGATTTCTCAAACGATTTGGTTCCAAGTCGAATACCGTTGATTACTTGCCGCTTTTCCATTTTGAGTAGTTTGAAGAATGTGGGTGCTAGATATAGAGAGGTTTATGCGAGATGGCTGTCTGGTTGGTAAGGCTCTGGGGGTTAACTGATTTTGATCTTGAAAAGCTTTCTAGGATTTTGAAAATGGGAGGGAGAAAGGTTTGATATCTTTTTGGTAACTGTCTGCAGATTTGAACTTGTCTTTACGGCAGATCCTTCTAACTCTTCATACTCAGTGTTGTGTCAACTGTCCATTGGTTGCACGTTGCCTAGTAATGAGCTGTAACTCCCCATAACTTTTCAGTTATTAGAGGAGTGGACGTTTAATTGTCGTGGCTTTGACCGTTGACCTTTTGATTCATAAAGTAACATGATGAGATAGCTATAGACTCTACGATTTCCTTTGTTAACTTAATGATCAACTTCTAAGAGATGTTACAGTGGATGGCTTTATCTTTCCTCCTTTCTTCGATGCAACATAGCTCAATCACTGATGTATTCGAACTTATCTCCTCAACTTGAATGGCTTAGCAGATGTCTCATTCTTCATTCTCTTTATGAACTAGAATACCCTTTGGTAGGACTACGATCGTTGAGTCATCCTCTACGATCGCTGAGGTTGTACTACGATCGTTTAGATAACATTACGATCATTTAGTTTGTACTACAATTGTTTAGTCCTCTTCACGTTCAAATCTACGATCGTTGACTGACTTGGTTCTTTTGAGATGAACTAGATCAAGCATTCCTTCTGGGATAAGGTAGCTCAGGAAGGGTCAACCTCTTAGAGTTAGCTAAGGGTCAGGTTTGTCCCTGAGGCACTCTCCAGATGAAATACTAAGACAGTGATTTTCAATGACATCTCATTAGACCTTTTCTGATGGGGAGGTCTTTCTACCACCGGATATCAGACATCAAATCGTGGTGTCCTTCTGCTCTTACACTACGATTATGTGGTTGATCGTAGGAACTTTATGATTATGGATTGGGTGGCTGAAGGGTTATCAGTAGTACGTTTTGAGACATTCCTACTGACTATGGATCTTCATTTGGTTCATCAGCCACAAAGTTTTGGGACTTTGTAGCTGGTACATCTCTTGCAGGCTTAATAGTGCTGTTATTCCTTAACAGATCACTGCTCCCCCATTGTTGATGTTGTCTTCTCAAATAGATGTGATTCTTTCTTCATATTCATTTGAAGGCTGCCCAACATTTTTTCTTCTGACTGGAATCATCATCGTTGCTTAGTTATCCTTCTATCGTAGATATGAGTATTTTCAGGATTAATCACTCTACGATCATTTGACAGCACTACGAACGTAGTCTTCTTTGACAGTCCTTTGTTTTGAGAGGTTCTATTTCATAAATAACTCCTTTTGTCTTAATCTCAATGATCTTCTGTTGTGAGCTTCCCTTGAGGATCCTTTTCATAAAGCATGTCCTTCTTGATATGGGCACATAGAATCCTCTTTATCTTCTGTTGCATGGCATACTCCCATATACAGATTTGCAGCCATGTGAGCTCCATTCCAGTTAGCTCAGAGGGTCTTCAAGAACAGGCTTGGACATATAGGAACCTTATTAGACTCATCTCTGAACAGTCATTAGCTTCCTGCTGGTTGAGTCCTTTTGAACGAAGTCTTCTGCTTTAGCATTCCTTAGTGTGGTCAGACTGACCAAGTACCTGCAGGTTTAAGTATATTTCTACTTTTGGTCCCTATTGTTGAATGGGTCCTGCTAGGTTAGTTTTTTAAACCCCTATTCCTCTTAACTGGATAATCATCATGTTTATCACCAACAGACATATTCAAGCATGCAACTATCTTGAGATAATACATTTGAGATGCATGATGGTGAGTGTGTGTAGGATTTGACAATTAATGACACACTCTTTATCTATGATGGTTTCATCATTTACTGGGTTATGTTCACAATGTTTAAGTGTTCACAGAGTGTGAATCAACTCTACGATTTATGAGTATCTAGTTGATTTGATGGATGTGATGGGCTTTTTTACAAATCAAAGAAGATCCTCTTGTAGAATCGATCATTCTTCTCGTGTGTTGTCAAACATTTAGAACATAGGCTTGTACATACATACTAGCACATCAGCAATGATTACTTAACATAAAATTCATTTGGTCTGTGATACTCTTATGATCTATTTCAGATTTTCTTCAAGATGTCATTTTCAGCCTAAAACTTGGTTAAAGAGAAAGTTTGTAGACATTTGAATTTTCCATCTTCGGACTACTTTCTCTCTTCACCTTTTTAGGTAGATTATGACTTCTTGATGTAATAATCATCATAGTTCATAAGATGGTGCAAATATGATGTATACATTAGTAATGGTGAGGAACCGTACTTTTTACCGCCGCTTTCTTAATGCTTATTTACCTTAGATATATCAGAGTTCAGGTATTGATGTGCATAGCTTTTACTTTTGCTCCTTTCAGCTTAATGCTCTTGTTGGCCTTTCATCAATCAGTCGTGGTCTTGAAGATATAGATCAAGAGAATCGTAGAATTAAGATCTTTGACATCTTTGAGTTTACAAAGATAGCACGTAGTTGTTGGTTGGTCACTCATAAGTTTGAGAAGATCTTCTTTCTCCTCTCGATAAGCATTTCTTAGTACGCGTGACCTCTTCATCTTTCAGACTGATGAATGCTTTACTCTTTGTCACTAATGTCTCTTGCTCTCTTTCTCTCATCTGGTCTTCTGACAACAAGATTGACTGCATGCTAGGATTGGTCTTGTTGATATAGCAATCGAGGATATGGACCAATCTGAGCAGCTTCAGGTGTGTACACATTTTTACCTATACACAATATTTCCAACGTGTGAGCTCTTCTGCATTTAACAAGTTACTTACTACTAAACTAAGTTTAGAACAATGTTAATGCCTGGGATCAGACTCAAAGCGATTAGCTTTTGAATATAGCATGAGAACCCCGCTCGATACCAATTGTTAGTTCTCGAGGAGGGCACAATAGATCTAGAAGGGGGGGTTGAATAGATCCTTTTATTTCAAATACTTTTCCGGTTAATGTTGTATTGTTCATATTTAAGTATATGACAAACATAAGAATCTTTTCAAGCACAAATGAATAAGTAAAAGATTCTCCTTCATTGATATATATAATAATCATACATACATTGTTCGTTAGGTTAGTTTAGTTGTAAGCGCTTAGAACATACATAGTATATTATAGCGCTTATGTATATAATGTAAATGACATAATGTAAAAGACACAAGAGGTTTTAAGTGGTTCAGAGACTCAAGCTCCTAATCCACTCTTCTGCTTTCAACTAGCAGGATTTCCACTAAGGAAGGGCAGAACCCTGAATCTCTATGATTCCTACAAGGCCAGCAACCTTGGGACTTCAGTTCACTAAGAACTCTTCAAGGCTAGCAGCCTTGGGACTCCTCTAGTTCCCTAGGAACTCTTCAATCCCAGCAGGCTTGGAACTCTATCTAGTCCCTTTGGACAAGGACCCTTTGGCCCTGCTTTGTTTAGTCCCTCCGGACAAGGACCCTCTTGGCCCTGCATCATTTAGTCCCTCTGGACAAGGACCCCTCAGGCCCTGGCTTCGTTGACTTGTTTGTTTGTTGTTGTTGGAGTTAGTGCTGAGCTGCTAAGATGTCTTCATGCCTCAACATCTTCTATCCTTAGCACTTGGCTTGATCATCCTTGAAGAGCAGTTGAGTGTCAGATGATGCTCAACTTCTTAGGTTGTTCAACTACTCTCTGGATGACCCCTTG
Organism: Panax quinquefolius; assembly: GCA_020205615.1. Classification (NCBI taxonomy): domain Eukaryota; kingdom Viridiplantae; phylum Streptophyta; class Magnoliopsida; order Apiales; family Araliaceae; genus Panax; species Panax quinquefolius. The sequence goes on along the minus strand of CM035160.1, from coordinate 89,741,584 downwards.
ATGAACCTCCTTGAAGATCATTCTTCTTGGTACTTGATGATCGCATATGAGAGGCTTCTAAGATAACCGTAAGCTCTTCTGTAAAGTACTTAGAAGCTTTTTCATGCTTGACACCAAGATGGCTTTTGTGATCTCCCTTCTTGCTACTCGATGCCTTCTCATGATGGACTTGCTAAGATGACCGTAAGCTCTTCTCTATTATACTTAGAGTCTTCCCATGATGGACATCCAGATGGCATGATGTTCTCTTTCTCTCGCTAGCTCGTAACACTCTTCATGTAGTAGAACTCTCACTTCTACATAGTAGAACTCACACTTCTACTTCTTTCTTGATCTGACTTCTGAGTGTTCTTGGTGGATCGTAGAGTGAGCCTTCGGACTCACTATCTCACATGATTTATATCAGTCCACCTACCCTCCAAACTCGACAACTCCAGCAACCTTTGATCTTTCAAGCTCTTTCTTATTTATACTTCTTCCCAATCCTTCCATTAGAAAGTAACCGTTGAAGGCTATTTAAATATCTTCACAGATCTGAAGTTGCTTGATGTAGACTGCATGATGTGACTTGTCATACTTTTTTTGACGATGCAGTCTACTATTTCACCTACCCTGTCAGATGTATAACATTAATATCTTGGGCAAGTCGAAGACTTTATCACCTCTTTCTGATTCCTCGATCAGAGGTTGTCCTATTGCATCGATGCTCTCAATAGGCACTTGTTCGAATATTACCCTTCAGATTAAACCTTTTTCAATGCTTCAGTCTTCAGTTATTCGGACTCTACGATTTTGATGCACGTCTTCAAGGACCTGATCATAGTTTTTTGTTGAGTGTTGCTTGTTGACTAGTAGAGCTAACACTACGATCCTGAAGAGTGTTGCTTGGATCTTCACTAAAGAACACCTCTTCATCAGACAGCAAAGGCTTCAATACTTCGCTTACTTCGACGTTTCTCGACATCGATGGCCTAATTCCTTGCTCTCGTCCCCTCTAAATATCAAAACACTTCAGATTTGTGGCGCTGCGTCATTTTGCTTTCTCCTGGTGATTTTTCATTCACTTATCATCAATGAACTGACCCTGTACTTAATCACTTTATCCTTGCTCTTCAGAAGCTGACCAGTATCTCGGTTCACCTTCCATCAGTTCTTTCTTTGTCTAACAAACACTACAATCCTGGTTGCTTCCAAGATCGTTATCTTTCTCTCTTCGACAAAGAATCGCATTAGTCGACTTTTCCTTAGTCACCGCGATGAAGTCTTTGAATCATTTTGTGGAAGACTTAATCACGAATGGCCTTTTTACTCAATCTTGATGCTGATTGGATTGGTGCTTAGTTCTTCTGCTAGCCTGCATGCCATTCGTTGAGTGCTCTCTGGTTGCCTTACTGTGGATTGCATCTTTGCAGTGCCAACCAGAGGCTTCATATCTTTGGATATTTTGGGAGTGCTCATTCGTTGAGAACCATATCTGCTCTACGATTCTGACTTAGCATTGTGAGCACTTCTTTTGGAGTCATAGTTCTGCACTCTACGATTCAGTTTCGGCTGTGCAGACACTACGATCCCGAGATCAAATATTGACACTCTACGATTTCTACCTTGTGCCTGTTGTCTTCATCTGATCTTGCTCGACTCACGATCTCTCGTGATATAATCAATAGACTCTACGAACTCATAGAGTGTGATCTACGATCCTCGACTTGCTTCAAAGATCAGAGAGACTCTCACGACTCGAGTGTAGTCTACGCTTTTGTCCTCGCTTCTAGAGATGAACGCTCGGCCAGTAAAAGTGTCAGTCTCTCACGATTCTCGAACATGACTTCTCAAAGACACTACGATCCCGAGGAAGCTCTTCTCGATACACTACGATCCTTCTTCATTTCCCCTTGCAGTCTATGAACTCCGAGATCTACTATCTTGCATACTCTCATTCTGCCTCGATAGCTCCCGAGTTAACCTTAACTCACTTGGCAGACTACGACTTCTGGTGCAGTGCTCGACGATCAGACTAGCCTATCTATTACATCATAAGATCAACCTAACAAGCTTGATCTTTCTATATTTATAGTCCTTGTACATCATTTCTTTTTAAGGACTTTACAAAGCTGTTTTGCTTTATGTAGGATCAACCTAACATATTTGATCAATTCATTCTAAGTCCTTGTACATATATTTCTATTATCTATCACAGGACTTTATAACTTTTCTTAATGCAAGCATACTTGCATATTATTCATTCATATACATATATATATATATATATATATATATATATCATAATCAAATCATATATAAATAGGAATAGCATTCACATGCTTATTCCTGACATAGCTGACTATGGGTTTGATTTCAAATCTATTCTCATTCACTATGATAACATAAGTGCCATAGCAATAACTCATAATCCTGTTATGCATTCTAGGACTAAGCATATAGAAATAAGGTATCACTTCATTAGGGATCATGTGCAAAATGGAACTATATCTTTACAATATATCCCTACTGAAAATCAACTTGCTAATGTTTTTATAAAACCTCTAGATGAATCCAGATTTAATAAGTTAATAAGTGAGCTAGGCATGCTAAATGTACAACCATAAGATATATGCTCTAGATTGTGCTAACCATAACAGATACAAAGGCTATCAAAATCGTAGACATGATCAAGGGAAGTCCATGATCGTAGAGTTGAAGAGACAAAACTACCTCAACGATCGTAGCAAAGAATCAACCATCGTAGTGCAGACTCAACGATGACAAAAGCCCCATCACCAAAGCAAGAATGCATCCTGTGATGATAAGCTTCAAAACACAACAATCCCTCTGATAAGCTCCTCAGGAACAAACCTAACCCTTGACGCACTCCAAGAGGTTGGCCCTTCCTGAGTTACCTTAAAAGAATGCTATGTCAAAAACTCATCATAAGGATCTGGTCAGACTCGACGATTGCAGATCTAACACGACGGGTGCTGAATAGACTCGACGATCGTAGATCAAACATAACGAATGGCCAGACTCGACGATCGTAGCTCAGACTCGAAAAATGCAAAGCACTCAACGATCACAAAACTACCTCAACGATCGTAGTCCTCCCTAAGGACACCTCAGCTCTGCAGGAGCCAAGGGCAACAGTACAATCCTTATCAGTCAAAATCGTAGAGCCAAACAAAAGTCGACACCTGTCCCACTAAGCAAAAAGGAGAGAGGGAAGTTACAAGTACAAATTGAAATCATATTTTTTAAATCAGAAGTCCAAAAGATTATCTCTCTCTCATCCTCGCTCAAAGCAAAAACCCTAAATCAGAAGAAAGCTCAGTTAAATCTCACTTCCAGCAAGAAAATCAATGGCGACTTCCAGTGTAATCTCCGGCTACAGACTCTGTTTTGACGAATTCAAAATAGTTGAACCCAAATTCCAAAAGACTCTAGCCTTACTGAAGAAGGCAAGTCTCGAAGAAGCCTTGAGCACAAACACATTGATATATCCCATGTTAGTGAAAGAATTCTACAGGAATGGTGTGTTTGAAAACGACACCATCACTACAAGAGTAAGGGAAGTGGAAATCAGACTGAAGGCCGAAAACATCAACCTCGCCCTAGGTCTCAAAAATGAAGGGCATCCAGTCAAAGATAGCGTAGACTTCCAAGAGGGACTTAGAAGAATGCATCACAAGAAACTCCCCTCTGTGAAAGGGTACAAGAAGAAGGAGTTCCCACAGAGGTATGAATTTCTAGCTGATATAGTTGGGAAATGTATATGCTGTAAGAGCTCAGGTCATGACTCTGTGAATGAAGTACAACTTAAGCTCATGACTGCCATGTGTTATGGAATACAACTCAACTATGGAGCCCTATTGCTCGAGTGGATTGGTAAGTGGATCGTCAACTCAAAGAAGTCAAAAAGCCCTCAAGAGGTATGAATTCATAAGTATCATTCTACAGTCAGCCCTGGGTGACAAAATTGGGGATGAAGAAGGAGAAGCTATCAACCCAAACAGACGAATGACCCAGAAATTGTTTGAAAATTGGAAGATGAACCAAGCTGAGTATGTTCGAATGATGACTGAGTCCAGTGGAAGAACTGGTTATCTGAAGGACTCAGGCCTTCCAGGAAATATGTCTGTTGTCAGGGAAATCAAAGAAGAAGAAGAAACCAATAAAGGAGAACCCTCTGTCCTTACCAGAAAAAGCAAGGGCAAGAGGAAGCTAAAGGCTAGACTGATAGAAGAACCTCAAGGATCTACCACTGATATACCTGTAGAGTCCTCTGATATAGAGACTCTGAGGATGCTAAGAAGAAAGCAGCAGCAAGATGAAGCAGATGAGGATCAAGCTACCATATCCCAGATCCTGAAGAAGAACAAAGTTGGTCATAAGTCCAAAAGGCCATCAGTCTCCTCAATCGTAGTCTCTATTGTTCGTAGAGACCATAACAAGCATGTCAGGCAAGGAAGTAGCTGCTTCGAGCATAGTGGCTATTGAACAGGACAAAACTGAGGTTCAAGAAAGTCCTGAGGCTGTGGCTTAGCCTAGAAAAACAAGGAGAAAGCTGGTCAAGAAGTACTTGAGAATGAAAAAGTGCTCAAGAAGGAAGACAAGAGCATGGTTGCCAAAGAGGAACTGTCCAAAGCAAGTCAAGAGGACAGTGCTTCAGCTGAGGGGGAGATCCCTAAGATTCTCATGATAGAGAATACACCAGCTGAGGGGGAGATGCCTGAAGCTCAAGAAGATGCTCCATTTGAGGGGGAGTTTTTGAGCTTACAAGAAGATGATATCTCTGTGGTAGAAGGAGAGGTCCCTGCCAGAAATGAAGAAGAACCAGTGCAAGATCATCAAGAGACCATTGAGATAATGGAATCCTCCAACGAGAACAAAGAAGAGGAAGAAGATGATGATGACCTTGAGATCACTGGTGTATACAAAGATGGGTATAGAAGTTATCTCTACAATCAAGATGTTCTCTTACCTACCCATGATGCCATATCATCAAGCTCAAATCCTAAACTCTTGGGATCACATGTTCGGGAGCTTCAAAGAGTATCCAGCCATCTCCGTACTAGCTAATGGATTCCCAGGAAGATTTAACTTTGCCAAGAAGTTACTTACCAACAACTCTTCCTCAAAGGATAAACCTAAGGTATTGTCTATCCCAACCCTCTTCAGAGTTAATCACTTGCCATCATCCTCATTTAGTCAATTCTATGAATTCCCTCGATGGTTGGAAGTGATTCTTCATCCACTAAATAAATTTCCAGTTACAGAATCCCAAAATTCTATAACTGAGGAACCAAATGCAGTCAACTTCATTTTGCTCCCACAAACCACCATCTCTACGATCCCTGACTCTAGCCCCATTGTAGAGTCCCAAATAGAAATCGTAGAGCCACATATTCCAAACACCGAAACTCAGGCCCCTCCATCAGACATACCATCTTCCTCCTCCAATGACTATTTTAGTCTTGATCTTGCTCTTTACTCCCTGCAAGATCAATCCCAGAAGACATTCCCTCCATTTAACAATCCTCAACCCAGTGATACACTCCCAAATCTAACCACGAAAGATGACTTGAAGGAAGCATCCAAGAACATGGTCAAGAACATAGAAGAAAGCTTGGAAACTCACTCAGACCTCATTCATCTCCGGCTGAATCAAATGATCACTGCTGTAAATAATCTCCCTGGCACTATGAACGCTGAGCTTACAAAGAATCTGAGGGAAATAATCCAAGAAATTCTTCAAAGCATGAAGGACAGAGATGAGATTCACTTCCGAATAGCCACCAACCAAAGAGAGGTTGTTCTAGAAATGCAGAAATCTCAAGAAAAACAAAATAATCTTATGCTGGAGAACATTATCAACGTGAAAGCTTCAGTCAAAGAATTCCAGAAAGCTTATGTAAATCAGGAACAGCAGACTAACATTGTTCTAACTGCCCTCCAAAACAAAGAAGCTAGATCTGAAGTCCTGATCAAGGAAAGTCAAGAGGACATTGCTTAAAAACAAAGCCAACTCAACGAGCTTGTCCAAGGAGTAAATCGACTTTCTGCAGACATTCGAACCCTTGATGCTGACATAAAGGGGGAGAATAAAGGGAAAGGAGTTCAAGGAGGCCAGGGAGGCCAAGGCAGAGGAAGAGGAGGTCAAGGAAACCAAGAAAGGGGTAGAGGACTATTTCACGCTCAAGCGTCAAGAAGCCCTTCTGCAAGATAATTCCACCAACAGACTCAACGATCTGATCTGCAGGAAGTCTTAATGGCTCAGCCATTAAGGAGTCAAGTGCCAGCCACTAGTTCTCACAATGTGACCACTACAAGCCTAAGAATGCCAATTGGAGATCCTGCATTCATGAATAGGCATGATCACAACCCCTTGATAAGTCCAAGTGAGCTAGAAGGGTTAGCCAGAAAGGATGAAGCTAGCAGGAAAAGAAGGCCTGAGGAGTATGCCAATCCTCCAAGGAAAAGATCAAAGAAATAGAGATAAGTAAAAGCTTAAATTCTTATTGATGTAAAGCTAAATTGCAATACTCTTCAATCATCAATAAATTCATGCTTATTTTCTAGAAATTTCAGCTGCTCACTGAAATACTAAGTCATGTCTAAATTTCCTGCAAATGCATCTAGACACTAATAATCATGACAACAAATCTCCTTGGTTATGTCAACATCAAATAGGGGGAGATTGTTTGGAGAATGCATATTATGATTTGATGTTTTAATGTATATGCTCATGATTATTTGTAAAGTCCTTCAAGTAATATATGTACAATGACTTAGTGATAGATCAAATTTGTTAGGTTGGTCTAAGCTCTTAACGTGTATCATTCTATAATAGAATGTATAGATAGAAAGATCAAATCTGTTAGGTTAATCTTGAGATGTAATAGATAGGCTTTAAAGAAATCGTAGTGTATAAATCTGATCAACATTGCAGAAGTCAAGGTAGAAACGTAGAGCTTCAAATATCGTAGTGTGCCTGCCTTGAAGGGCCTCTTTAGATATCGTAGAGTGGTCCCAATGTTTGCCGAGCCAACTCAACGATCGTAGTGCGCTCTCAGAAATGTAGAGTTTACAAGTCAACGATTGTAGTGTGCTCTCGGAAACGTAGAGTTTACAACTCAAGTAAGCAAAGATCGTAGTGTGCAAATACTTAAAGAGAAATTGCAGTGTTCTCGGCTGATAGCATCAGACCAGGCACCAAGGCGACAAGTCACCATGATCTGTATCGTAGAGTATCATCTGTCTTGTGTCAGAAAATGTCGAGCCTCATGATTTGTGTGGAGAAAGATTCCAACATAAGAGGTATGGATTCTAAACGCTGCAATACTCACCAGTCCAAAAGTCATAAGAAATATCCTTAGTATACAACAAAGAAGCGTATTGAAGAAGCTAAGGAAAGTACAATTGGTAAGGGGGAAAACACCTTTTCAGGTGTTAGGTGAGAAAGAAGTTTGCAGTGTTAGTGGGCCAGAATGCAGTTCTGAAGATGTGCATAAATGTGTCCATCAAAGAACAGAAAGGTCAAACACATTTAATGCTTCAAGGGATGGATCCAACAGATAGTTTTCAAGATCACATATATGCAAATCAAGCAGATGAGAGAGAGGCAAGCAGGCATTAAACAAACAACGTGAACAACTCTCAAAGCTCAACTCTACGACTTGAGAAATAGCAAAGCTTACTCAGCTACTCAGTCCTATCGAACAAGTGCTTAAACAACAACTGAGTAGTAACCATCAAGAACTCAACATCTACCAATCAACTGAAGAAAAGTACCAAGTCTGCTGGACTTGAAGAGTTCTAAGTGAACTGTAAGAGAGCCAAGTCTGCTGGACTTGAAGAGTTCAAGAGTGAACTAAGAAGTTCCTAGACTGTTGGTCTAGAAGGAATCTATGTGATTCAGAAGTTGTAAAAGACATCCTTAGTGGATTTCCTACTCGAGGAGTAGAAGAGTGGACTAGGAGCTTTAAGTGCTCTGAACCACTTAAAACGACTGTGTCTTTTACGTTCATACTATAAATGTTATATCTGCCATAACTGCTATAACTGCCTCACTATCATAACTCCACTACTTCGTAAAGGAGATTAAAACAATCATTAATTCCGCTAAGTTTTAATCATCATCAATAAACAAGTTTAAAATGAAAAGATTTTTTAATATCTATTCAACCCCGCCCCTTCCAGATAACTATTGTGCCAACTAGGAACTAACAACATATGTTGTGAGTTTTGATACAAATATATACCAAGTGTGACTCTGGACACCAACTTCCATAGCATGTCACAATGGCACCTTACATAAAGGTACAGTCAATAACTATTTTAGAAATTAAAATCTTTGGGAAGTGCTCAAAGAAACCTTCATACATGGGAGGCCATGCGTCTAGGTTATGATAGATATCATATGCCCACAGAATTATCCTTGGTTGACCTAATTGACCCCAAAGAAAAACGAGAAGATTACTATCATATTCTTTTCAATGGTGAGTCTTTTCTTGACATATCATTATCTCCATTGTCTCTAATCGAGAATTATACTTCAACCAAACACCAAGATTATATAGGTAGTGCTAGTAGATATACTTCATAAGTGGATGTGCACAACCCTGTCTTATGATAACACGAAGTCGCGTGTCATTAGACATCTTGTATGATAGTGGCAAAACACCCTTCCAACGTTGGGTTCACCTCATCCTATTTGATTCACCAAATATAACTACTAAATGATATATAAAATACAACACACTTTTCTATACTATTTAGGGAGAACTTCCACCGCTAGAGACCACCGTTCTATTCCCCTGTTACCCCCGCTCGACCCAGCTACACTCTTATTACCTGAAAGGAGTTGTGAAGTAAAAGGGTGACCTCAACTAACCCAGTAAAAAATATCATGACTAAAGATAAATAAATTATCAATAGCCTTCATCAGTAATAAATCAGAGATTTAGAACATATGGTAGATGATAAAAAATTTCAACCATAGTTAAAATGAACGAAAGCAATCCATTAGAAGAGTCAAATAAACTATAAAGTCTATTATCTTCTCCACATTAAAAGTCCATCAATAATGTTTTATCCTTGTAACATCAATCAACAGTTCATTTCCACAATCATATGAATAACTCATAATCATAATTATGATTCTAAATTCCTCTTCTCATCCAGGACGAAGATAATTTTCATCACCGCCTTTACCGAAACATCGAGATCATGGTTATACCAAATCACGCCTGCTCATTATCATACTAATAAATTCATCTTTGCACTACAGCCAAAGATATTCATCAATAGTTCATCTTTTGCACCATGTGCCAAAGATATTCAATAACCGTAATCTTTTGCACTACGGCCAAAGATATTCAACAACATGTCATCTTTGCACTACGGGCCAAAGATATTCAACAACAGGTCATCTTTGCACTACGGGCCAAATATATTCATATCTCAAAGAAATATATAATCATTTCAGAATTTATATAAACCATAATTATAACCATGTTGATCAATTCACCTTTGCACTTAAGCAAAAAATATTCAATTGTAAATTCAATGGTCATGATCATACTAGTCAACGATTCAACTTTGCACTACTGGCCAAAGAGAACCCATAGTCACGATCATACCAATAATCTACTCATCTTTACACTTAGTCAAAGAGAAATTTCTTCACCAGGATTATAAAAATGTTATATATGATAATAAAAACAATATTATCAAACATGGATTTAATTTCAAGAGTAAGATTCATAAATCAACGATAATTTGGTCAAAAAAAGAAACCAATTTTGTCATGAATAGTACCCGTAAATATTAGCTCGTGAATAGTAACTCATGAATAATAACTCGTGAATAGTAACTTCGACACGAAAAGCTAAAATTTCACAATAAAATCCATCTCAATATTTATAACACATTAATACAAATGTTATAAATCACTTAATAATCTCATAATTTAATATTATTAATATTACAACAATATTTTAATCATTTCTTAAACTTATAAATAATTTATTTAAATTGTTTACACTTTATTAATTAATGAATTTAGTCATCCTAAAATGCTAAACTCATAAGATTTCATTACCAATAACCAAAACCCTCATCAAAAATCTGCATATACCTTATATAGAATTCTCAAGCCATAAAATCACAATTTCCAATTTTCTTACTTCTCATAAAATATTTAATTCATTTACTCATAACTAGTCCATTTTCATGAAAAATACCAAATCAGTTCCAAAAATATTTCCTTTCTGGGATTTATCAGAATATAGTCCCATATTGAACAAATATTTTTCTCGGAATTTTTAAAATTCATTTACTATTTTTCATATGGCCAAAACTGCCGAATATTTAGACATTTATCATAAATTGTACTCTTGTCCAAAAATTCCGAACTTTCCAGAGTATACTGATGTTATATACATGTACTCCCAATAAAAATTTGACCAATTTTGGAGTTAACCACAAGGAGTTATAAGGGTTTACTTTTAAAATAGTCTTTTCCCATAAAATTCATAACTCCTAATCTATACAGCCAAAAATCGCCATTTTTGGACACAATCTAGAAAACTCATCAAATTATCATTTCCAATTTTTCCAGAATTTTTGAAGGTCAGAAAAATTACGAAACTGAAAAACATAACAACCCTTACAATCCCTTACCTCAAAAGAGCAGTACTTCTTACTTGAACATCGAATGTAAAGCCGAAGGAAACTTGCACTGAATAGCAATTCTCAAAGTATCTAAATACTCACAAAAATACGCTCGATAATATAGAGAGAAAAAACTTATGTTTCTGGTGTGATTTTCAATTCTAACTTAAACGCCTATTTATAGGAAAATGCTAAAAAAATAAAGGCGACTAAATTAATAAAATATTATTAATTTATTTTTCTTTTCTTACGCACCAACCATTTGAAAACTCAGCAGCCAGCCATCTCCCTTGAACAAAAATTCATGCACATGTTTTCAACACCAACCAAAATTAGGTCCCACCCAATTTTAATAAAAATTATTTTATTTTTTGAAACTTCAGTAATTCATAGAAAATAGCCTGTTTATCAGAAAAATAAGAAATTTATGTCCATTCCACATGAAATCGAATTCTCTACAACTTTGTAGCTTTAAGTTTTTCCAAATTCCAGACAAACAATATCCGAAATCCACAAACGGACGATTTTCAACACCTTTTAAAATTCATAACAAATCAATCGTTAATTTTTAACGGTTCAATATTTGTGGACATATACTCAAATTATATATGTATAACATATAAAAAATCACAACGATCCAACGGTCGGATTAAAATTATAACTCACGCAATAGAGCTTTAAGAACACCGATTTGATCTTTTAATACCTCCAATCCAACAAAATACTGATAAAACACCTCAACGGTAATTCCTTCATTTATAACCACATAAATAAATCCATCATTTATACCCGCACCAAATAAATATTTTCTTATCATATAAATCAATAATTAATTATTCACAAATAATATTACAGAATCACAATTATGACAACCATGCAGTTCCTAGGAAATAGGGGGCTTTCCAATAAGGATCTCTCCTTACTGGCGTGCAATTAGGTGACCAAACCTCTCCTTAGATAAAACTTTCTAGACATTGCCAATAATTTTATCTAATAATATTATTCAGATAATATGAATTATTGCTTCGATAATGGAAAATACTGTGTAGTGACAATTATTGAAACAACAGTAATATAAAATATCAACGTAGCAATTATTGAATCAATAAAATAAAATATTAAAAAGAATTAATGTAACAATTATTGAGTAGTCTTAGCCTTACGTAAGAATCAATAATTCAAAAAAATCTCTGTAATACCGCAAAGCTACTTGTCTGCAACGACGCGTATTATTGTATTTTAACCACCGGGTATTCCAACAATGTTAACGGTAACGATTACGCCGTTAATTATAAAAACTCAAAATTGTCGTTTTCTTCATCCGATAGTTATTCTGTTATGGGGCCCACAAATGGTAGCGCCGTCGTACGAATATTCCCCAACAACAAGAATATTCCACGACCAAACGAATATTCCCCGACAATAATAAGTATTTTATAGCCACTTGGTTATTTTCAAAAAAAATTCACATATCACCCTTAACTTTAAATTTTTATCAATTTAACTATTTACTAAATAGAAAAATTGAATACTTTTATTTCATAAAATTCGGGGTCTTACAGGCGTGCCGTGTCTAGCCTTGATGGAAGTGCGGCCGCGCTGCTGCTACATGATGTATTCTGCTGGCTGATTGTTATTTGCTACTTGCTTTCTTCTTCTTTCCTTCACTTCTTACTTCTTTATTTGCTTTAGATCATCTCCAAATTTACATCCTCACCTCTACTCAACATGCCATGCCATTCCCAAGTCATCAACATGCCTTATCATGCCTTCACCGTGCCATTTCCATGCCGTAGGAGTTCCAACTATGCACACTTCAAAACAAACACAAAAAACAAAAAAAATATACCCAAAAAAATACTTGAGTTGAGCAAAATTCCAATGAGTTGGCAACCAATAAATAAGTATAAAACCTACTTATCAAATATCCCCAAACTTGAACTATTGTTTGTCCTCAAGCAATACACACAAAAATAACTTAGACAATGCAACTACATGCTATGCAAACTACACTATCATGCAAGTGATTCCAAAGATTTCCAGCCATACTAGAATTCTAATCAAATGTGCCTCAGAGAAATATTTGTATTATAGAACAAAGTATCAAACTAAGCTACATGCATAACACCATATAATCAAATAATCCAAACCTGCTATCAAGATGATGTGTGTGAGTGATGTGTTCACAAATAAGCTTGACAAAGGGAAAGACTACATGTGTTATACTACTTAAGACAGAAAACTAAAGTTTAAATCAAGTACTATACATACAAGTGTAACAACAACTACTCCAACACATCAATACAAACTAAGATTCAACAATAAGTTTATTCTGCTTTATTATTACTCACGAGGGCAATTTTCACACTTTCCCGTGGTGTTTATTGATTTCTTTTCTTTTTCCCATGACTGTGAAATGCCTCATTCCATTAGGATAACAATGCTACCCCTTAGCGAGCTTTCAACCAATGACTCCCAGACCATAAAAGACCTTAGGGCGCTAGGTGTAAAGACAATCCCCTCGGGCGTACTTGCTCAAGTAACAAAGGCCCCGAAAAAAGACTAGCCACGATAATTTTTCATATTTTCTCTTTTTATATATATAGCAAGCATACCCATGTGTTCCCAAAGTTTGATTATCAGTGTTTTCATAGTCTATGTTCACTTCCTACACAGTTCTATCTTTAAAAATAACATTTTCTTCTCAACATGCAAACAAGTTATTCTTTTGCCAATAAACAGATATGAACACTAACGTGCTAACCGATAGCATCTAAACAACAAACATGGATTAAATCATGTATAACATTATAACTAAGCTCAAGCTATCAACCTAATTCAAGAATCCATCAAATTTCTTACTTTATCATTGGCTAAACTAGAATTCCACTAACTAGATACTTAGGAATATGCAATGTTATGCACTAAACAAATAAACTACTAGACAAATAATAAGCAACAAATAAAAAAAATTTGCAAAACAAAACTAAACACATTTACATGCAAAAATTATACTAATCGTGAATAAATGATATGCAATTATATTCTGCAAAATAAAACTAAACACATTAACATGCAAAATTATACTAATCATGAATAAATGATATGCAATTATACTACATGCTCTACACTACACTACTAATCACCCAATACCCCCAAACTTATCATATTCATTGTCGCAATGAATGAAGGTAAAGAGCATAGAAAAACTCCCCTAATTAGCAGCATGACCACCCTCCTCGGGTGGCGAGTCTAGCGGTGGAAAAGGCACAGCTATCCCAAACTGAGGCCACTCTAGGATTATTCCTTGTTGTGCAAAGGCTTTAAATAATGATTGTGACAAACCATTTGCAAATGCTGAGAAATTGTCATACATGACATCCACTTTTCTCTCCAATCTCCTAAGTCTGCGATCATCATTTTCTGCAATGACATGGGCTAAAGTTCATGCTTTAGTAGGTTGCGCTGGCTGCGGAGACGACATTGAAGATGTGGTTGGAAGAATAAAGCCCTTGCCCCTCGAGTGTGGTGTGCCTCTTTCCCAATTCTCAAACTTCGCGATCGTGGCATAGGTAATTTCTTGGCTAGGTAACTGCAACTGCTCATCTACCCACTGAACTCCCTCCTTGTAACACAAATGGGCGACAACTGAGGCATGTGGAATGCTGCCTGTGGTACTCGATCCCCCTCATGTAGTGGAGCATGTTTTGGTTGAGGAGGTGGCCTATGTGACGCCCCCAAAATAGGTATATATCACCCATCTTGAGTCGCCAAATACATGGTATAAAATTCAAATGTAACTTAATTATACAATTGTCATGTAAAATACGAAAAAAAATAAGCTGAGAGTTTTAATACGAATATTGTCTTCTAGACAGTATTCAAACTCAAATAGAGTCCTTATTACATTTATTATCACACTATTTCACTGAATTGTGAGGACTCTAATGCAAACATCTGGACCGTCACTCCGTTCCCCGACTAGTCCCAACTATATTCTCATTTTCTGAAGAGAACAATGAAAACAAAGGGTGAGCTCAACTAGCCCAGTAAGAAATATTATGACTAAGATAATATAGAATAAATTATCGTTAGCCTTCAATAGTGTTAAACTGATAAAATATAATAAACATCTAGTTTAACTGCAGCGGAATAAGCAATCCATTAGATGAGTCAAGTAGAGCATGATATCTACTATCTTCTATGATTTAAAAAGTGTATCATCAATTTTATCCCTGAGACTCAGCTTAATAAATAAACCACATCATCGAATCATCCTTGCACTACGGGCCAACGATATTCATGTAATCATCAATGGTCATGATTATATCGAATAATCCCTGGACATAATCATACCAACAACTGTCCATTAATGCACTACAGGCCAATGAGGATTTTTACCACATCATTTATAACATTACGATCATGATTATACCGAATAATCCCTGGTCATAATCATACCAATCAATAGTACATCTATGCATGTAAGCCACAGATGACTTTTATCACAATATAAGCATGAGGATGATGACAATGATAATAAGAATTCAATTAAAAGAAATCAAAGGATAAATTTTAAAGATTTATAATTTAATTTATCCAGAATTCAATAATGCCCAAATTGTCAACATGATACTGTTTTGTGGCGTAAAATTCAAGAATAATATTGTATTAAAAATGATTTGGACAGCAAAGAAATCAATTTTTGTCATGAATAATTCTCCGGGTGAATAGTACCCGTGAATAGTACTTTATGAATAGTACCCCCGTGAATAGTACTTTGTGAATAGTACCATAAAATGAATACTACTCATGGACAGTACTTCGACATGAAAAGCTTAAAATTTAACAAGAATGTGCAGAAAATATCCTTATGAAATAGTGAGGTAACAAACTTCTCTTCTACTTTCTCTCTAAAGCTTCTCTCTCTATAGCTTCTGTCTCTATAATTGCTCTTGTGAGTCTTAGTGAATTGGTGAGAATGAAAGAAGAATGAGCTTTTATTTATAGGAAAACATAGTTTCAATAATTGCACGTTTTGGGGCTCGAAATATTATAATATAATACCTTCAACTTTTCCTTCATTTTTAATTTAGTCCTGCAAGTATTATCAAGCTTGCACCACCTCCCCTAATAGTACATCATGTGAATCAATAGTACACACATGTGAAAAAATAGTTGTATACATGTGAAAAATATAATTATAGTATAGTAAATTCATCTATACCTCCATTTTTAATTTAGTTATGCAAGTATTATCAATCTTGCACCACCTCCCCTAATAGTACATGTATGTGAATCAATAGTACACACATGTGAACAAATAGTTATAAGCATGTGAATTAATTACTCATTTATCCGATCAATTACCCGATTGGTCAATATAACCTTCAAACATCAATTATTATCGAAATAAATGTTGATTTCCACTAACATTAATAATCCCAACACAATGGAAATATCAATTTCATCTTTAATCAACACGAACTTATTCATCATTAATATTATAACTCATAATATTTAACAACCAGATCATTCCCAGGAAAGAGGGGGGTTTCCGATAAGGATTTCTCCCTATTGGCGCGTAATTAGGTGACCAAACCTCTCCTTGACAGAACTTTCTAGACATTGTCAATATTGCAAATAATAATATGAATAACTTTGTCGTCTCAATTATTGATTTAATAATATAAAATATTATGCAGATGATATTGTGACAATAATTGAATCAATAATATGAGAGATATTATGCGAAGAATTATCGTAGCAATAATTGAGTATAACCGAGTGACTTCTCATGTAAGCATCAATAATCAATACCGTGTGCTACTATGCAACCACACGACATCGCATTTACTTTTACCACCGGTAGTTCAACAGCTTTAACGGTAAAACTTTCATCGTTATTTTTATAAAAAGATAATTATGTCGTTTTCTAACTACGACAATACTTCTGTTATGGAGTCCACCAATGATTGTGTCGTTGTACGAATATTCCCTGTTAAAACAAATATTCCCCGACCAATCGAATATTATATAACCACTTGCTTACTTTGTAAAATTTGTAAATAATACCAACAACTATAACATTATATTAAATCCACACCATAATATTCAAAAATATATTTCGAGAAAAATTAATCTTTATTCATAAAAGTTGGGGTCTTACAGCCTATGTCTATGTATTTGCCCGTGACAATCCCCCACAGTATGATAGCTCTCTTAGACGGGATGGTATGATGGTGCGTAGATGGTAGTAACTTGGCACACAAAAGTCAGTTATCACCATGTCTAAGTTAGTCTCGAACCTTGCAGCCTCCACCTAGTTGGCACGTTCAGTCGCCGGGTCAGGCAAATTGAAAACTCCTCTAATCGTCTGTGGGCGATAATCCACTTGAACATCCCTAACAAATGATAACCCACTCATAGTTTCCTTGGCGTTGGCGTAGAATTCACGCACCAAAGCCATTGGTGTATGCATGGGGCTTGAAAAAACTCCTACCCAACCTCTCTCCCGAATCATTTCCCATAACTGACCATCCTGTTTATTGGGATTGAATCCGCGTTCCTTCGTAAATGATTTGGCCACAATTCGATAATACTCTATCTGGGCATCTAGGCTGATGAATTTGGTGAGGTCGACTATGTCCTCACATTGACAACTAAAAGAAGATGATTCGGGAGTACGTGAACGTGCTCTCTTTGGTGCCATAGAGACTTAACAGAGAAGAACCCTAACTGATATGAGAGAACTATTGTTGAACTTACGCTGAGAATAACCCCCAAACTTGTTACTTGTGAATGTTCTGAACAAACCCTAGGCAATACTCTATAACTAAATGAGAGATATGTAGAGGAGGTTGAGTGTGAGAAGGAAAACCGAAGAAATAGGAATCGTGAAGGGGTTGGAAACCATTTGAATGGGAACTAATTTGAGAAGAAGAAGAGATAAAGCATCAGTTTTTAAATGGAGATGGGGAGGCGCACGTTAAAGAATGATAACTGATACAAGAAGTGGGGTGGGGCACGTTTTTAAAACATTCAAAACCCTCGGAATCGGGACAAGCTACATACCGCCATGAGTCTAAGCATTAAGCATAAAAAGGTAAAAGTGTGTGTGGTACGGCATGCTGAGATTAGGCATCATGAAGGCACAGGTGCACTGAAAGTTCGAGAGCTTTAAAGTCCGGCATGGGCGTGCCATTTTTGTGCTACCCAACCGCGCAGCCGCGTTGCCTTGCATCCTGAATTGAACTGATGTGCACAAGAAGAAGTATCCCCAGCATCTTTCCACTAACAATCAAACCTATATAACAAGCATTCCAAAAATAAGATATATCAAATCCCAAATCAAAATTTGTACTATAAAATATGTATGAATGAGTGTATATCCAAAAATGCTCTATATGTTATTCTTATCAAAAATGATATATGCATTCAGCTCAATTATAACTTGTGTCAAACATTTTGTAATCTCAAGAATTAAACCTGGGGGAAGAAAATAGACATGAACAAATAGAATTAAACTGTAGCAAGAAATAGATATAACGCACAAATAATTAAACAATAGAGAGAAGAGAAATAATGGGGTGCCTCCCATTGAGCGCTAGTTTATAGTAAGTTAGCTTGACTATCTCTGTTCGGATCAAGTTATACAAAGAATTGAGGCTACCTTCTGCCTGTCAACCTCACCACCATAGTAATGCTTAAGCCTCTGTCCATTGACCTTGAAAGGCTTCGGGGAACTTATTAAAAATTTCAATAGCACCATGTGGATAGACATTCTTCACACTGAACGACCCTGACCAACTTGACTTGAGCTTCCCTGGGAAGAGTTTGAGTCTGGAATTAAACAACAACACTTTTTGCCTTGACTAAAACACCATTTCCATAATCTTGCGGTCATGCCATCACTTCACCTTTTCCTTGTACAATTTTGAATTCTCATAGGCTTGCAATCTGAATTCGTCCAACTCATTGAGTTGGAGTAGTCTTTTCTCTCCTGTAGCTTCAAGTCAAAATTCAGCTTCTTAATTGCCCAATATTCTTTGTGTTCAAGCTCCATGGGAAGGTGACAAGTCTTTCTATACACCAACTGAAATGGTGACATACCCAATGGAGTCTTATAGGCAGTCCTGTAAGCCTCATACCGCATCATCTAGCTTCAATTACCAGTCCTTCCTTGTGGGATTCACGATCTTTTCTAGTATCTTCTTCACCTCACGATTGGATACTTCTGTTTGGCCATTAGTCTTGGGGTGGTAAGCTATAGCAATTCAATAATTCACCCCATACTTAGCCAACAAAGTTGTGAACTGATGATTGCAAAAGTGTCTTCCTTCATCACTGATGATAACCCTGGGAGTCCCAAACCTCTTGAAAATGCTCTTTTGTAGAAACCTTAGAACCACCCGAGCATCATTTGTTGGAAGAACTGCCACTTCCACCCACTTGGATACATAGTCGACTGCCAATAAGATGTATAAGTTCCCACATGATGAGGCGAAAGGCCCCATGAAGTCTATCCCCCAAACATAGAATAACTCCACCTCGAAGATTATATTTAAGGGCATTTCATTTCTCTTAGATATGTTCCCTACTCTCTGGCATCTGTCACACTTTTGAACAAAGCTGTAATCATCTTTAAAAATAGTCGGCTAATAGAAACTAGCTTGCAAAACTCTAGCCGCTATCCTTTCACCTCCATAGTGACCTCCATATACGGATGCATGTCAATCCTGCAAAATACCCTCTGTCTCGCTGTATGGAATGCACCTTCTTATCATCTGATCTGAACACTGCTTGAACAAATACAGTTCATCCCAAATATACCATTTCACATCATGAAGAAACTTCTTCTTGTGATACCCAGTCAAGTCAGAAGGGATTATCATGTTTACTAAGAAGTTAGCATAATCTGCGAACCATGTCACTTCACCTTGCACCACGAACAATTTCTCATCTAGGAAGGACTCATTGATCATAACCTTGTCATTTGCATCCCTTCCCAAATTTTCCAATCGAGATAAGTAGTCCGCCACTTGGTTCTCAGTCCCTTTCCTGTCCTTGATTTCTAGATCAAATTCCTGTAAAAGAAGTATCCACCGGATCAGGCGAGGTTTTGCATCTTTCTTTGCCACCAAATACCGGATTGCTACATGATCTGTGTACACAATTACTCTAGTCCCAATCAAATACGCTCGAAACTTGACAAATGCATACACCACTGCCAAAATCTCCTTTTCTGTGGTGGTGTAGTTCAACTGAGCATCAGTGAGGGTCTTGCTCGTATAATATATCACATAGAAGATCTCATCCCTTCGCTGGACCAAAATAGCTCCCACAGCAAAGTCACTTACGTCACACATCAATTCAAACGGAAGGTCCCAAACTGGTGTTGTGATCACAGGTGCTGTAGTTAACTTTTTCTTCAAATGCTTAAATGCATTCAGGCATTCTCCATCAAATTTAAACTGTACATCCTTCTCTAACAAACTGCAAAGAGGCTTTGTGATCTTCTAGAAGTTCTTTATAAATCTAAGGTAGAAGCCTGCATGCCCTAAAAAATTACGCACACCTTTAACAGAAGTCAATGGAGGTAAATTCTTAAAGGTTTCCAATTTAGCTCGGTCCACCTCTAATCCTTTCTTTAAAACTTTGTGTCCCAATATTATACCTTCTTGTACCATAAAATGGCACTTTTCCCAATTCAGAACCAAATTCATCTCAACACATCTTTTTAACACCTTCACCAATTTTTCCAAACACAGGTAATCTCCAAAAACTAAGAAGTCATCCATGAAGACTTCAACATTGTGCTCCACCATATCCGAAAAAATTGCCATCATACACCTTTGAAATGTGGCTGGGACATTGCACAACCCAAAAGACATCCTTCTGAACGCGAATGTTCCATATGGACAAGTGAAAGTAGTCTTTTCCTAGTCTTCTGGAGTTATCACAATCTGATTATAACCTGAGTACCCATCAAGAAGGAAATAATATTTACGACCTACCAGCCTGTCTAACATCTGATCAATAAACGAAAGTGGAAAATGGTCTTTCCTTGTAGCCTTATTCAGTCTGCGATAGTCTATGCAGACTCTCCACCCCATCACTGTCATAGTCGATATTAACTCGTTGTTCTCGTTGGATACCACGGTAATTCCACCTTTCTTCGGAACACAATGTACCGGGCTCACCCAAGAGCTGTCTGATATCATATATATTATCCTTGCGTCTAATAAATTCAACACCTCCTTCTTGACCACTTCATTCATAATCGGGTTCAATCTACGTTGTTGTTCCACTGAAGGTTTACTATCATCTTCCAGCAGGATCTTGTGCATATAAAATGATGGGTTGATTCCTTTAATGTTTTCTATGGTCAATACTATTGATTATTTAAACTCTTTTAGGACTCGTAGCAGCTTATCTTCCTGGAAAAATGTTAGGGCAGAAGAGATAATAACATGTGTGACGCCCCCAAAATAGGTATACATCACCCATTCTGAGTTGTCAATACATGGTACAGAAATAACTACAATTTTATTATTACAACAAGAAAGCGTGAGTTTGAATACAAATATTATCTTCTAGACAATATCTATACTCAAATAAATCCTCATCACATTTATTGATACATTATTTTACAAAATGGTGAGGACTACTAAACAACTCTCTCTAGAACCTTCATTCCATACCCCGAGGCTCGTACTTCGCTTATATTCTCGCCTTACGAGAAGAAAAATGGAACAAAAAGGAATAGGGTGAGCTCAACTAGCCCGATAGAAGAATATTATGACTAAGATAATATACAACAAATTATCGTTAGTCTTCAACAGGAAAAATCTAATAGAATACAATAGACAACAAGTTTTAAATCAATATTCAGCGTGAAATAATAATTCATTAGAAGAGTTAAGTAGAGAATGCAAACTACTATCTTCTATGTATGAATTTAAAAGTTCATCATCTATCTTTTATCCGTGTAACATCAATCAATATATATCTGGAATCAAATATTCATCTTTGCACTACAGGCCAAAGATATTCATCAGTTGGTCATGTTCATCTAAACACCTGTTCATCTTTGCACTACGGGCCAAAGATATTCATCAGAAATCATTCATCTTTGCACTACAGGCCAAAGATATTCAATAATATCATCATTTAAGATTGAGGATGATGAAAAATATTTTTAAAGAACGAATCCAGTGAAACAAAATGACAAGGATTAAGGATTAAGGATTCGTACTTTGTTTTATCCATGTCCAAAAATACCTCAAAAATAATCATAGTGGTGTAAAATTCAAGAATGATCAAAATATGGATACAATCAGAGCTAGTATCCAGAATAGATATTTTGGACGAAAAGGAAAATTTTCATTTTTCGATGAATAGTGCCGTATTCGTAAATAGTACCGTATACGTGAATAGTGCCGTATACGTGAATAGTAACCCCGACACTAAAAGATCCAAATTTGATTAAAAAGTTCAGATCAATACTTCGGCATAATGATATTAGAATAAATAATATCATTGAAAAATAATATCCTTACCTCGAAAGATCGATACTTTAAATTTAAAAACAGGATATAGGCTATAACTTGAACTTGCATCAGTATAGCAATACTCAAAGTATACTCAAAATACTCACAAGAATACGCCGATAATATAGAGAGAAAACTTCAATTTCTGGTGTGATTTTCAATTCTAACCTAAGCACCCTATTTATAGGAAAATGCTTAGAACACCAAAGTAGAAAATTTATTAAAATATTAATATTAATATTACAATTCCTTCGCCCACTTCTAATGATCTGAATTCAGCCAATTCTAACACATATAAGACCTACAACAATGACAAAAAACGTTTTTGTCATTTTAAATATTTTATACTTCCAAAAATTAATTATTTTGGAACTCCGAAACTTCAATAATTCATAATAAATAGCCCTTTTATCAGAAAATTCGAATCTCGCGTGTTTTTATAGGAAATTAAATTCTCTACAACTTGCGTAAGAAAGTTTTTCCAAATGCCAAATAGAAATTGACCGAAATCCACAAACGGGCGATTTTACAAGCTATAATCAAATTTCAGTCAAGAAATGGGGTCCACCGACACATAAAACATGCTTTAAATATTTTTGTTAACAAAAATACTCCTCCTCCACATATACTCAAATATCCCACATTCATTATAAAAATATCACCATTATTATATTATTAAAAATATAATAATATATTTAAATGAATTATTTTATCAGAAAAAGATAAAATTTTAATTTTCAACAATTGTCACATTAAAAAAATTTCTCCATCTATATCCACATAAAATCAATATTTTTCTAATCATATAAATCAATAATTAATTATTCATGAATAATATTACAGAATCACAACATCGACAACTGAGGCGGTTTCAGGAAAAGAGTGGGCTTTCAATAAGAATTTCTCCTTCTTGGCGCCGCAATTAGGTGACCAAACCTCTCCTTAGATGCAGAACTTTCTAGACATTGCCAATAATGTTATCTAATAATATTATTCAGATAATATGAATTATTGCTTCGATAATGAAAAATCTTGTGTAATGACAATTATTGAAACAACAAAGAATATAAAATATCAACGCAACAATTATTAAATCAATAAAATAAAATCTTTGAATAGTAATTCTCGTAACAATTATTGAGTAGTGCCTTCTTACGTAAGAATCAATAATTGGTGCAATACTGGTAATACTCGTGTTTTTTAAACGCAAAGTATTTTAACAAAGATAATGGTGAATAACTACGCCTGTATTATTTTTAAACAACTTATTCTTGTCGTTTTCTTCCTCCAATCGCTTTTAGTTATGGAGCCCACACATGGTTGCTACTGCCGTCATTTAATATTCGACAAAGATTTAATATTTCACGACCAAGAGAATATTCCCAACAATAATGAATATTTTATAACCACTTGCTTATTTTGAAATATTTGCGTATTTTACCCATAACTATCCAATCAAATCAATCCCTTACTATTTCAAAATAATAAATAGAAAATTAAATTTCATTAATAATAAGTTGGGGTCTTACAACCTCCCTCCTTATGAAATTTCGTCCTCGAAATTGGCGACGACGATACTGATGTTTCAAAAGGTGAGGATACCTCGCTTTCATTTTCGTTTTTCAATTCCGTGTCATTTCCTCTATATAGCATGATTCCTCCACAAAACTTTAACTCGTGGTATGACCTTTTCTTGGCGTGGGACATGCTCTTTCCTATCCAAGATCTTGACAGGTACCTCCTCATACGTTAAGTCTTCAGCTATCTCGTCCAATTCTAACTCTATAACGTGGTTCGGGTCTTTCACATATTTCTTAAGCATGATATGTGAAACACATTATGAACACGAGACATACTCGGAGGTAACGTGAGTCTATAGGCTACATTTCCTACTCGGTCAAGAATTTGAAATGGACCAATAAATCGTGGATTGAGCTTTCCTCTCTTCCCAAATCTTGTAACTCCCTTCCATGGAGCAACTCGCAATAATACATGATCCCCTATACTAAATTCCACGTCCTTTCGATGAAGATCCGCATAACTCTTTTGTCGATCTTGTGCCGTTTGTATACGTTGTCAAATCATTTAGATCTTTTCCGTAGTCATACGTACCAACTCGGGTCCCAACAATGTTGCTTCACCCACCTCGTCCCAACATACTGAAGAGCGACACTTTCGTCCATATAATGCTTCAAATGGAGCCACACCTATACTTGCCTGATAACTATTGTTGTAGGAGAATTCCACCAATGGTAAATACTTATCCCAACTGCCCTTGAAGTCTAGGACATAGAGTCTTAATAGATCTTCAAGAGTTTGAATAGTCCTCTCGATTGTCCGTCCTGGTTTGAGGATGGTATCTTGAATCGAATTGTAAATTCGTGCCCATAGCTTTTTGCAAGCTAACCCAAAATCTTGAAGTGAATCTTGGGTCACGATCCGAAACTATGGATACCGGCATGCCATGCAACCTCACAATCTCATTTACATATATACTAGCAAGACGTTCAAAGGAATAAGTCTCCCGTATCAGCAAGAAATGAGCAGACTTGGTTAATCTATCAACAATAACCCAAATAGCATTAATGCCTTGAGAAGCCATAGGAAGACCCGTAACGAAATCCATGGTAATGTGTTCCCACTTCCATTTCGGAATCTCAAGTGGTTGCAACGGACCCTTAGGTACTAGATGCTCCGCCTTTACACGTTGACAAGTTAAACACATTGAGATAAACTTTGCAATCTCTCTCTTCATATTGTTCCACCAAAATGTATGTCGAAGATCACGATACATTTTGGTACTTCCAGGATGGATTGCAAATGGTGTATTGTGTGCCTCCATCATAATCTTGTACTTCAAATTAGAGTCGTTAGGGTTACAAAGTCTGGAGTGGACTCAAAGTATTCCTTCTTCATCAATTCTCGCTTCTAGAATAGCACCTTCTTGTACTTTCTTCTTCATACGCATCAGCTCTCGATTGCCGGTGGCTCGAGCAACCTTAACTTTTCTATTAAAGTTGGCTCTCTGTCGTATACTTGACATCATCGCACTCATTCCTCGCATATGATCTTCTACTCAACGCGTCACCTACCACGTTTCGCTTTTCCGGGATGGTATTGAATAGTGTGGTCGTAATCTTTCAACAACTCAAGCCAACGTCGTTCTTGCGTATTGAGTTCCTTTTTTGCGTGAAGAAATATTTGAGGCTTTTATGGTGCGAATATATCTCCACTTTCTCCCCATATAGATAGTGCCTCCGGATCTTTAGCTTAAAAATGATGCCGCTAACTCTAGATCATGAGTAGGATAATTCCTCTCATACTCTTTAAGTTGTCGCGAGGCATAGGCTATGACTTTCCCACGTTGCATGAGAACACATCCTAACCCTTTGCCCGAAGCATCGCTGTAGATAACAAATCCATCCGAACCAGATGGTATTGTTAGAACAGGTGGCGAAATGAGTCTCCTCTTGAGCTCTTGGAAACTCTTCTCGCATTCCTCGTTCCATACGAATTTTATATCTTTCCGAGTCAGCTGAGTTAATGGAGTAGTGATTCAAGAAAATTCTTCCACGAATCTCCGATAATAACCAGCTAAGCCCAGAAATCTACGTACTTCGGTCACCAACTTCGGTTGCTCCCAACTTTGTATTGCTTCAATCTTCGCTGGGTCCACAGATACTCCATGTTTCGACACCACGTGCCCAAGGAATGCTACTTCCTCAAGCCAGAACTCGCATTTCTTCAACTTGGCATAAAGCTTGTTTTCACGAAGCCTTTGGAGTACTAGCTTCAAATGGTGCTCATGATCTTCACGGCTATTGGAATATATGAGGATGTCATCAATAAAGACAATAACGAATTGATCCAAATATTCCTTGAATACTCGATTCATCATATCCATGAAAGCCACAGGAGCATTAGTCATCTCAAAGACATGACTAAGAATTTATAATGCCGTCTCATCGAGTTACGAAGGCGTCTTTGGAATATCCTCGGTTCTAATCTTGGTGATGATATCCGAGCGAAGATCGATTTTTGAAAAGAATTGTGCTCCTTGCAAGTGGTCAAACAAGTCATCAATACGAGGTAGAGGATGCCTATTCTTGATAGTGACATGGTTCAATTCCCGATAGTCAATACAAAGTCGCATACTCCCGTCTTTCTTCTTTACAAATAAAAGCAGGAGCACCCCAAGGAGATGTACTAAGACGAATGAAACCAAGTCCAACAACTCGTAGTTGGATCTTTAACTCCCGAAATTCAATAGAGCCATTCGATATGGGGTTTTAGAAATGGGCTTTGTACCGGGTTCAAGATCAATAAAGAATTCAACTTCGCGTTACGGGGGTAGAGCAAGGGAAGTTCTTGAAATACGTCGGAAAGTCAATAACAACAGAATATTATTCAAATTTGACGGCGTGTCTTTATTCAAATCCATAACATGGGCTAAGAAAGCTTGACATCCGTTTTTCAATAAACGAATAGCTTTATGATTAGATATGACAGTGATTGATTTTAATGGTTTAGTTGCTTGAATTCAAACAACAGGTTGGTTAGGAATATGAAAATTAACAACCTTACGAAAACAATCAATTTTGGCATGATTAGTAGTTAACCAATCAATCCCTAAAATCACATCAAAAGCAAGTATCTTTAAAGAGATAAGGTCAACGGGTAAGGTGATGGTGCCAACTTGAATCAATCAAGATTTATAAACAGTGGATGTGATGAAAGTTTCTCCTAATGGAGTTTCCACAGATAGGTCAAAGTCTAATTTTTCCGGAGTCAAATTTAAACGTTGAGCACAAGTAGGAGAGATAAATGAATGGGTAGCACCGGTATCTAGTAAAGTATAAACTTCACAAGAATTTATGATTAGCTTACCCGTGATCTCCTCGTTTGGGTTCCTCGCATTTTGACTAGTCACAACAAATGCTCTTCCAGGAACCGTTGACTTTGACTTTTCTGGGACAATCTTTTGAGTCACCGTCCCTCATTGAACTAGGTTTCTTCTCCGTACAATCCCCGGCGATATGTCCTTCCTTTCCACAATTATAGCATACCTTGAGCTGTTGTGGGCGGGTTTTGGTGATATGTCCCTCTTTTCCGCATTTGTAGCATCTGACCGGTGGTCGTTCCCTCCTGGAACCGATTCTTCTTTGGTCTTTGCCATTTTCATATTGTCGTTGTTGAATCTCCTCTTTTAAAATCTCCTCCCGATTCGCTTCTTCTATTCTCATGGCCATGATTACCACCAGTGGTTATCATTTTCAAAATCTTTTTCTTTCTCCATTTGGTTATCGTTGTTTTGTTAATCGCCATCTCGGTATGATCCTAGTTGTGGTCCCTCGGTTGACCGTACTCGTTATCTCACTCTAATAATTGGGCCCCTGTTTACAACATCCGAATAGAGAGAAAATTTATGAGAAATGAGATCTTGACGTATCTTGGGTTTCAAACCTCTAAGAAATATCCGCGTCATCGTTCCTCCTCATTCTCCACCAAATGAGGTGCAAACACGGATAACTCTGCAAACTTTGCCTCGTCATTGAGACACCGTCATGTTGTTTTGCTCTAATCGATGAACTCCACTTCCTTCATATGACGAACACTTTCGAGGAAAGTATTTGTCATTAAATAGTTTGAAATGTCTACCAAGACATCTTTGAGTCTTGGTGGATGGAGTACGCTTCACGAGACTCCCACCGGTGAGTCCGCCTTTCGCCACGGAACATAAAGGTGGCGAATGGAACCTTCATTCCTCCGTGAATCCCAAAACATCGAATATCTTGGTAATTTGCTTGACCCATGTTTCCGCCATGATCGGATCGGCTTTCCCTTAAATTTCGTGGTCCCAACTCTTTGAAGCTGCTTGGTTGTGACAACCGTGAATTACTATCATTTCTTCTACGTATTTTGAACACGAGTCTCCCTCGTCGATTTTGCATGAACGCAAAAAGCTTCTAAACATCCCTTGTTCATCATCTCCTCGGTGGTGTTGTTCACGGGAGGAACATTGCCACTGTTGCACGTTCTCCTCGTTGGTGAGTCTGAGCGTCTCCACGGTCTCATTTACTCCTTTGTTAATATTCTCGATTCGACATTCTCAAATCTTCGTCATAAAACAAGGGTTAATTAAGGAAATCAATATATCACATAATATCCCTATATACTGACCAACTAACAAATAAGCTTAGGTAAGACACACTAGCGAAGGACTTACTCGTCTCTCCCCTCCTAGTTCTATTCCCCGATTTCCGCCAGAGATCATATCCCTAAGCTCTGATACCAACTGTGACGCCCCCAAAATAGGTATACATCACCCATTCTGAGTTGACAATACATGGTACAGAAATAACTACAATTTTATTATTACAACAGTAAAACTGTGAGTTTGAATACAAATATTATCTTCTAGACAATATCCACACTCAAATAAGTCATCATTACAATTATTGAAACACTATTTTACAAAATAGCGAGGACTACTAAAACAACTGTCTTGAACCATCACTCCACACCCCGACTAGTTCCCGCTATATTCTCGTCTCCTGAGAAGAAAAATGGAACAAAAAGGAAAAGGGTGAGCTCAACTAGCCCAGTAAAGAATATTATGACTAAGATAATA
This sequence comes from Panax quinquefolius, assembly GCA_020205615.1. Classification (NCBI taxonomy): domain Eukaryota; kingdom Viridiplantae; phylum Streptophyta; class Magnoliopsida; order Apiales; family Araliaceae; genus Panax; species Panax quinquefolius. The sequence goes on along the minus strand of CM035160.1, from coordinate 89,712,736 downwards.
TACAACAAATTATCGTTAGTCTTCAACAGGGAAAAATCTAATAGAATACAATAGACAACAAGTTTTAAATCAATATTCATAGCGGAAATAATAATTCATTAGAAGAGTTAAGTAGAGAATGCAAACTACTATCTTCTATGTATGAATTTAAAAGTTCATCACCTATCTTTTATCCGTGTAACATCAATCAATATATATCTGGAATCAAATATTCATCTTTGCACTACAGGCCAAAGATATTCATCAGTTGGTCATGTTCATCTAAACACCTGTTCATCTTTGCACTACGGGCCAAAGATATTCATCAGAAATCATTCATCTTTGCACTACATGCCAAAGATATTCAATAATATCATCATTTAAGGCGAGGATGATGAAAAATATTTTTAAAGAAACGAATCCGGTGAAACATAAATGACAAGGATTAAGGATTAAGGATTCGTACTTTGTTTTATCCATGTCCAAAAATACCTCAAAAATAATCATAGTGGTGTAAAATTCAAGAATGATCAAAATATGGATACAATCGAGCTAGTATCCGAATAGATATTTTGGACGAAAAGGAAAATTTTTATTTTTCGATGAATAGTCTTGCCAGATTAAGTAAATAGTATCAGATATCGTGAATAGTGTCGTATATCGTGAATAGTAACCCCGACACTAAAAGTTCCAAATTTGATTAAAAAGTTCAGATCAATACTTCGGCATAATGATATTAGAATAAATAATATCATTAAAAAATATTATCCCTTACCTCGAAAGATCAGTACTTCTAGCTGAAACACCGGATATAGGCTATAACTTGAACTTGCACCGTATAGCAATACTCAAAGTATACTCAAAATACTCACAAGAATACGCTCGATAATATAGAGAGAGAAAACTTCAATTTCTGGTGTGATTTTCAATTCTAACCTAAGCACCCTATTTATAAGAAAATGCTTAGAACACCAAAGTAAAAAATTTATTAAAATATTAATATTAATATTACAATTCCTTCACCCACTTCTAATGATCTGAATTCAGCCAATTCTAACACATGTAAGACCTACAACAATGACAAAAATCGTTTTTGTCATTTTAAATATTTTATACTTCCAAAAATTAATTATTTTGGAACTCCGAAACTTCAATAATTCATAATAAATAGCCCTTTTATCAGAAAATTCGAATCTCGTGAGTTTTTATAGGAAATTAAATTCTCTACAACTTTGAAGAAGAAAGTTTTTCTAAATGCCATACAGAAATTGACCGAAATCCACAAACGGGCGATTTTACAAGCTATAATCAAATTTCAGTCAAGAAATGGGGTCCACCGACACATAAAACGTGCTTTAAATATTTTTGGTAACAAAAATACTCCTCCACATATACTCATATATCCCACATTCATTGTAAAAATATAACCATTATTATATTATTAAAAATATAATAAAATATTTAAATGAATTATTTTATCAGAAAAAGATAAAATTTTAATTTTCAACAATTGTCACATTAAAAAAATTTCTCCATATATATCCATATAAAATCAATATTTTTCTCATCATATAAATCAATAATTAATTATTCACGAATAATATTACGAGAATCACAATCGATCGATAACTAGGCGGTTCCCGTAAAAGAGGGGGCTTTCCAATAAGAAGTTCTCCTTACTCGCGCGCAATTAGGTGACCAAACCTCTCCTTAGGCAGAACTTTCTAGACATTGCCAATAATGTTATCTAATAATATTATTCAGATAATATGAATTATTTAGCCGATAATAAAAAATCGTGTAATGATAATTATTGAAACAATGACAAATATAAAATATCAACGCAAACAATTATTAAATCAATAAAATAAAATATTGAGCAGTAATTATCGTAACAATTATTGAGTAGTGCCTTCTTACGTAAGAATCAATAATTGGTGCAATACTGGTGCTATCTTGTGTTTTAACCAAAGAGTAGTATTTTAACAAAGATTAACTGTGAATAACTACTGTAGTTATTTTTAAACAACTTATTCTTGTCGTTTTCTTCCTCCAATTGCTTTCCGTTATGTGGCCCACACATGGCTGCGCCGTCGTACAAATATTCCCCGACAGTACGAATATTCCACGACCAAGCGAATATTCCCCAACAATAATGAATATTTTATAACCACTTGCTTATTTTGAAATATTTGCGTATTTTACCCATAACTATCCACATTAATCAAATCAACCCTTACTATTTCAAAATAATAAATAGAGAAAATTAAATTTCATTAATAATAAGTTGGGGTCTTACAACATGCAACTTTGAAAAATCATTTAAAAATGCATACCTCAAGTGATCAAGAAGGGGTTTTAGTTCAAAATCTGGAAGCATTTCAAGAGAAGTCTTGAGTCTTACTGATGTCTCTCCAACATTTTTGAGTGGCTCGATAGGAGTCTTGAATCTTCGAAAATGTGGCGATGTATCAAGTATCTGTATAAATTATGTAATCTCATTGTCTTCCATCTCTAAATGCCCCAAAATAGCACGCTTCAAAGGCTCATTATCCACCAGATTTCCCACTTCTTCGTTCAAAATTTTGTCTACCATATCAATCCTAAAGCATTCTTCTTCTTCGGTAGGAAACTTCATAGCCTTAAACACGTTAAAGGTGACTTCTTCATCACGAACTCTCATCGTTAACTCACCTTTCTGAACATCTATCAAAGTTCGTCCCATGGCTATGAAAAGTTTCCCCAGAATGATTGGTATAATTTTATCTTCTTTGTAATCTAAGATGATGAAGTCCGCTGGGAAGATAAATTTATCCACCTTGACCAATACATGTTCCACAATACCCCGTGGATAAGTGATGGATCTGTCAGCAAGCTGTAGTGAAAAATTTGTCGGCCTTGGAGCCGTCAATCCCAACTGATTAAAAAATGACAGAGGCATCAAGTTGATGCTCGCCCCTAAATCACACAAGCATTTATTGAAACACATCTTTCAAATTGAGCATGGTATTGTGAAGCTGCCCTGGTCCTTTAGGTTCAGAGGTAGCTTACGCTGAAGAACTGTACTACATTCTTCAGTCAAGGCAACTGTCTCAAAATCCTCTAATCGTTTCTTCCTTGATAAAATTCCCTTCATGAACTTTGTGTAGCTTGTCATTTGTTCTAATACCTCAGCGAAGGGTACATTGATCAGTAGCTTTTTGAACACCTCTAAAAACTTGGCAAATTGTTTATCATCCCTTTTCTTTTGCAACCTTTATGGATATGGAACAGGAGGATGAACAAGTGGTGGAATGGTTGTAGGTTTCTGAGATAACTCTTCATTATTCTTCTCCACTTCCCTCTGTTCAGAACCTACCTGTGACAAACCATCATCAGAGCCATTTTTGTGACGCCCCCAAAATAGGTATACATCACCCATTCTGAGTCGCCAAATACATGGTATAGAAACAACTACAACTTCATTATTACAATAGTCGTGCAAAAATATGACAACACATAAACTGTGAGTTTAAATACAAATATTATCTTCTAGACAATATCCACACTCAAATAAGTCCTCATTACAATTATTGATACACTATTTTATAAAATAGTGAGGACTACTAAAACAACTATCTTGAACCATCACTCCACACCCCGACTAGTTCTCGCTATATTCTCGTCTCCTGAGAAGAAAATGGAACAAAAAAGGAAAAGGGTGAGCTCAACTAGCCCAGTAAAGAATATTATGACTAAGATAATGTACAATAAATTATCCTTAGTCTTCAACAGGGGAAAATCTGATAGAATACAATAGACAACAAGTTTTAGATCAACAACTGCAGCGGAAACAACAATTCATTAGAAGAGTTAAGTAGAGAATAAAATCTACTATCTTCTATATATGAATTTAAAAGTCCATCATCAATATTTTATCCCTGTAACATCAATCAACATATATCTGGAATCAAATATTCATCTTTGCACTACAGGCCAAAGATATTCATCAGTTGGTCATGTTCATCTAAACACATGTTCATCTTTGCACTACGGGCCAAAGATATTCATCAAAAATCATTCATCTTTGCACTACAAGCCAAAGATATTCAGTTATATCATCATTTAGGACTGAGGATGATGAAAAATATTTTAAAGAAAATGAATCCAGTGAAACAAAAGAACAAATATTAAGGATTCGTACTTTAAACAATCCAAGTTCAAAAATACTCCATAATAAACTATTGTGGAGCAGAATTCAAAAATAAAGATCAAAACATGGATACAATCAAAGATAGGAACCATAACAGAAAATCTTGGACACAGAAAAGAAAATTTAATTTTTCTGTGAATAGTGTCGTATTCGTGAATAGTGCCGTATACGTGAATAGTGTCGTATACGTGAATAGTAACTCCGACACTAAAAGATAGAAATTTCACCAAAAAAAATCATCATGCTTCGTGAATAGTACTCATGAATAGTAACTCGTGAATAGTAACTCATGAATAGTAATAAGTGAATAGTAACTCATGAATAGTAACTCATGAATAGTAACTCATGAATAGTAACCCCGACATGAAAAAGTTCCAAATTTGATAAAAAGATCCAACCAATATTTCGGTATAATGATATTGAAGAAATAATATCACTTACGAAGAAAATAGCATCCCTTACCTCAAAAGGATAGTACTTCTGACTGGAATACTGGATATAGTGTTGAAGAGAACTTGCACCGTATAACAACACTCAAAGTATCAAAATACTCACAAGAATACGCTCAATATATCGAGAGAGAAAGAGAGAGAAAACTTCAGTTTCTGGTGTGATTTTCAATTCTAACCTAAGCACCCTATTTATAGGAAAATGCTTAGAACACCAAAGCAGAAAATTTAATAAAATATTAATATACTTTTCTTAATTTCCTTAGCACACCACACCATCTGATTTCAGCCATTTAACACATTCCCACAAATGAAAAAAAAGTTTTTCTTAATAAAAATAATTAAAACTTCCAAAAATCAATTATTCCGGAACTTCGAAACTTCAATAATTCATAATAAATAGCCCTTTTATCAGAAAAATTCAAACCAAAAATCTTTTCCATAGAAAATTTCATTCTCTACAACTTTACAGAAGAAAGTTTTTCCAAATTCCAAATAGAAATTGACCGAAATCCATAAACGGGTGATTTTACAAGCTATAATCAAATTTTAGTCAAGAAATGGGCCCACAAACATGAAAAACATGTTTTAATCATTTAATGAAACAAAAATACTCTTCCTCCTCATATACTCATATATCCCACATTCATTGTACAAATATCATCATTATTATATAAAATAAAAAAATATTATTTTATCAGAAAAGATAAAATATCAATTTTTAACAATTGTCACTTTAAAAATTTTCACCATCTATATCCACATAAAATCAATATTTTTCTCATCATATAAATCAATATTTAATTATTCACAAATAATATTACAGAATCACAGTACTGGCAACCAGGCCGTTCCTAGGAAATAGGGGGCTTTCCAATAAGGATCTCTCCTTACTGGCGTGCAATTAGGTGACCAAACCTCTCCTTAGATAAAACTTTCTAGACATTGCCAATAATTTTATCTAATAATATTATTCAGATAATATGAATTATTGCTTCGATAATGGAAAATACTGTGTAGTGACAATTATTGAAACAACAGTAATATAAAATATCAACGTAGCAATTATTGAATCAATAAAATAAAATATTAAACAGTAATTAATGTAACAATTATTGAGTAGTGCCGTCTTACGTAAGAATCAATAATTCAAAAATACTGTGTAATACCGTGTGCTACTGTGCAACGACGCGTATTATTGTATTTTAACCACCGGGTATTCCAACAATGTTAACGGTAACAACTACGTCGTTATTTATAAAAATTCATACTTATCATTTTCTTCATCCAATCGCTTTCTGTTATGGGGCCCACAAAAGGCTGCACCGTCGTACGAATATTTCCCGACAACAATGAGTATTTTATAACCACTTGCTTATTTAAAATATTTGCGCATTTTACCCATAGCTAACCACATTAATCAAATCAACCCCTTATTATTTCAAAATAATAATTAGAGAAATTAAATCTTTATTTATAAAAAGTTGGGGTCTTACAACCTCCCCTCCTTATGAAATTTCGTCCTCAAAATTGACGTACGTAGGACATGCTCCTTCCTATCCAAGATCTTGACTGGTACCTCCTCGTACGTTAAATCTTCTGCTATCTCATCTGGTTCTAACTCAATAATGTGGTTCGGGTCGTCCACATATTTACGTAACATTGATACACAAAAAACGTTATGAACACGCGTCATACTTGGCGGTAAAATGTGTCTATAGGCCACAGTTCCTACTTGATCGAGAATCTCAAATGGACTAATAAATCAAAGGTTTGAGCTTTCCTCATATCGCCGATTCTCGCTTTTGGAATAACGACTTCTTGCATCTTCTTCATCTTATTCATCAACTCCAGGTCTGTAGCTTGAGTAGCTTTAAATTTATCGATTAAAGTCGATTCTAATTGTGACATCCCAGATTTTTAGAAATTATAAATGAGAATTTTATAAATAAAAGTATTATTTATGAGATATGTTGGGTGTGAGTATGTGTATGTCATATGTTGTAGGATATGTGAATTGAGGTGAAGAGAATGTTATATATTAATTTTAATATATATAAATATTTAATTGAATTATTTATTGAGTTAAATAAATAAATTTTGTTTTGATTATAGAGTAATGTAATTAAGTGTAGCAAATTAATTAAATAAATATTTAGTATTTAATTTAATTAATATAATAATTTTATATTATAGTTCTAATTTAATTAAGATAATTAAATTAGATGAGTTATGTGATGATTGTTACACAAAATTATAATTAACAAGTAAATATAATTATGTGACAATTTGATGAGATTGATTAATGTTAAGCTATTGATTAATTAAAATAATGAGTATTTGCCAAACATGGTCTTAGGCTTTTCAAGTTCAAATTGGTGTAACCTATGTATTAACTAGTAATTAGTATATCTAATAATTACTAGGAGTTACATATATTATATATTACTAGTATTGTATATTATATGTATATACTACAAGTTAGTATGTTAGTTTTAGAAAACAAACCAAAGAAAGAAGAAGAGAGTTAGAGAGAGTTGTAGGAGAAGAAGAAGAGGAAGAAAAAGAAGAAGAAGGGAAAGCTTTGAGAAGACAAAACAAGCCCAATCATCATTATCTCCATCTCTCTCTTAAATTCATACTAATAAAGTTATAATCTAAATTCCTTGTTTTAATTATATTTTTATGTTCTTCATAATGTAGATAATTGTTATGTAGAAGTTGTATTGAGAAATTGAGAGAGATAGAGAGAAATAGAGGAATTGAGATGAGCTAGAAGAAGAAGAAGAAGAAGAAAAAAAAAAGCTAGAAGAAGGTAACTTCTAAACTCTTATTTAATCCTTGATTTTTTTTGGTAGATTTATGTTCTAGGGTAGTAGATCATGCTTAATCTGTTTGTATTGGTTTAATCCTGGATTATCAAGAATCAAACAAGAGGATTCAAGAAAGAAAATGAAATGGAAAGAAAATTTGAAAAACAAAATTCGTAGGTTTTTAGTAATTGTGGACATATCTTCTGAAATTCATACCTCTTTGGGTATAATGATTTAGAAAGTGAGCCTTATATCAAATCGAAGATATGGAAGTAAGCTATATTCTGAAAGTGGAATCACATGAAAACTCTTTGCAGATTTCTTGCAATGTATGTTTTAGTAAGGCTGGTTCGAAGGGAAAATAATCTGTCCAGAAAATCAAAACTATTACGGTTTCTGACTTTGAAAAATTCATATAAATTCGTGTGTTTTGAATCTGAAGAAACTTAAAACTACAAAGTTGTAGATATGGAAGTTTACTAGCTATACTCGCGTTATTGAGCCATTTTATGGACCGGATCATGTCCAAAATAAATTGTTTTTTAAGGATGTCCAGAAAATGAAATTTTCTAGACTAGTTGATGAATTACAGAATCTGGTTTAGATGGATAAGGGTCGACTTTAAGGCCTAGATGAGATTGTAGTACTTTGAGTAAGGGTTAATTCTATATAAGAAGGAACAAAAAGCGGACATGTAAAGCGAGCGAGTTACGTTAAAAGCGAAAACAACGTTTTGTTAAAGAAATTGTGAAGATGAGTTTTATAATTACATTTGAATTAAGATTTTGGGTGATGATATATTTTGATGATTAAAATATGTTTTGACATATGTAATGAGTATAGATATGTGGTATCATATTCTATGCATAATTAACCATTTAAGATCAAGAGTTGAGATAAGTTAATGTGTGCACATAACGTGCTCGATAAAATGCCTAAGAGTAATAGTGTTTTCTAAACTTTGGTATACAAAGTGACTAACTAATGACTAATATTGGATATCTAAGTATGAAATGATGATAATACAAGAATAATAATGGAAAGAAATCGAAAAGGGTAATTTTTGATTTATGAAGGAAAATTAAACATGTAAACAATGTGTTGAATATGCATTTTTGAAACCAAAGTGGTATAATAAAATGGTGTGATATACGCACATTAAACTACAAGTGTGATAGTCTAGCATGTGTGGTGATGAAAATGAAAAATAAAATCGAGTTGCATATAAAATAGTTAGATGTCTATAAAAACATTATAAAGGATAATAAGATAAAGTAAGGTCTTAGAATAAATTTGACCATGAGATTGAGTATTGATTTTATTTATTATAAATCTCACATACGATTATGTAGGTTGTGTAAGGACGCCAAGTATTAGCGTGTTGGTAAAAAGCCTAGCAGTAAAAGGCAAGTCTTTCGGTTCCTTTTTTGCTATGTGAACTTGATGATGATCTGCTTTAAAATTTTAGTGTATGATGTATTATATATGTCAAAAGTATGAAATGTGAAAGTCAATCTATGACTATGATGATTGAACTATGAATGTTAATTGAGTAAGGAACTCAATCTTTATAGTTGTTATGTGAACTACAACATATATGTTATGTTTGTTTATGATTATTATTGTATGTTGAGCATGTTATTATGTGCTACGTGATGCATGAAAACTGTTAGATTTTCCTGAGTTGTCGAGCTCATTCTTGCAAATAACCATTTTTGCAGATTCAAGAATTGAAGGTAACGCTTATGTCTTTACTTGATTGTTATGGATCAAAAGTGATATATGAAGATTTAATATCCTAGCTAAGTTGTTATTCTTGTAAACCATGTCTAATGTTTCGAATAATGTATTAATGTTGAATTGTAATATTGATTTGCGAATATAAACTATTGTAGTATTAAAATGATTCTGAGATATTTAGATGTAAAGGTTGAAGGTTTTGGGAACGAGGATAGTTTGTAAAAGAAAATTTTAATTATTCCGCAAATTTCAATGGTTGTATTATCGTTTAATGATGTAAAATTAGAGGTTGAATGTATTATTAACGACCGAAGTCGAGAATTAAATTGTATGAATTTTGGGGTCATTACACTAATCGTATATTTACTATCTTCACGTAGGTTCGTATATTCGCACTTGTAAATGCATACGATCTTCTGCTCAACGCGTCAGCTACCACGTTTGCTTTTCCTACGATGGTATTGAATGGTATAATCGTAATCTTCAACAGCTCGAGCCAACGTCTTTTGCACATGATACTATCATTTTATGTGAAGAAATACTTAAGGGTTGAAGAAATGGGTTTTGTACTGGGGTCAATACAAAATTCGATTTCACGTTCTAGGGGTAGGCTAAGAAGTCTTCAAGAATACGTCAGGAAATTTATTAATAATAGAAATGTCATTCAAAACTGTGACTCTCATCCAAGACTTTGATAGAACATGTAATGAAGGTTTCTGTAAGACCCCAACTTTTTGAATAAAGATTAAATTTTCTCGAAATATATTTTTGAATATTATGGTGTGGATTTGATATAATGTTATAGTTGTGGGTAGTTTTTACAAATTTTTCAAAGTATGCAAGTTGTTATAAAATATTCGATTGGTCGGGGAATATTCTTTTTGTCGGGGAATATTAATACTAAGCACAATCATTAAGTGGACCCCTAGCGGAAGTATTGTCGTAGTTAGAAAGCAGCGTAATTATCTTTTATAAAAATAACTTATCAAGTGTTACCGTTAATTTGTTGAACTACCCGGTAGTAAAAGTACTGATAATATGCGTGATTGCATAGTAGCACATACCAGTATTGATTATTGATGCTTACGTGAGAAGTCACTCGGTTATACTCAATTATTTCTCTGAGAATTGTTGCATCATATCTCTCATATTATTGATTCGATTATTGGCATAGTATCATCTCGCATAATATGTTATTTTATTAAATCAATAATTGAGATGACAAAGTTATTCATATTATTAAATTACAATATTTACAATGTCTAGAAGTTCTGTCAAGGAGAGGTTTGGTCACCTAATTGCGCTAATAGGAGAAATCCTTATTGGAAAGCCCCCTCTTTCACGGAAGCGACTGGTTGATAAATATTGTGAGTTATAATATTAATGATGAATGTTATTTAAATTGAAGTTGTGTTAGGAGTTGAATTTGGACGCGCGGACGTGATATTTGAGTCCCAAAACGATGAAATTAGTAAAATAGTCTATAAACACAAAATTTCCGGAATTCACTATTTGGTCAAAAAGTCAACAGTTGACTTTTTTTGGGAAAAATCAAACTTGAAATTTCAAAATTTATATTTTTGATAAAATGGTTTCATTGTGTTGGAATTATTTGTGTTAGTGAATATCGATAATTATTTCGATAATAATTGATGTCCTGGAGGTTATATTGATTAATCGAAGTATTTAACTGGATAAATGAGCAATTGATTGCTATTATTTCACATGATTATAACTATTTGTTCACATGTGTATACTATTGTTTCACATTCTTGTTACTATTAGGGGGAGTTGGTGCAAGATTGATAAAAATACTTTGCATGTGAAGTTAAAAATGGAGGTATAGATGGAGGTACTATATTGTAATTCAGTATTTTCACATGTCTAGAACTATTGATTCACTTAATTTACTATTGAATCACATTATTTACTATTAGGGGAGGTGGTGCAAGTTTGATAATACTTCCATGACTAAATTAAAAATAAAGGAAAAGTTGGAGGTATTGTATTGTAATTTTTCGAGCCCCAAACGTTGCAATTATCGAAACTATATTTTCCTATAAATAGAAGCTCATTCTTCCTTCATTTCTCACCAATTCACAAAAGCTTTAGAGCGATTATTATAGAGAGAAATTATAGAGAGAAAGAAGAAGAGAAGTCTGCTACCTCACTATTCCAGTATCCAATTTTTCCAAGGTAGGGAATATTATTTGTTGTACTCGTAGGGAGTATTATTTCTTTCTTATCCATGAAGAGAACTTCTGTTATTCCATTCTTTATTATTCTATTGGAATAACCTGTATATGCGGGCTACCCTATACTTGGTGAAATTCTTACCGTTGTTCCATTCTTTATCATTCCGTTGAAAACATCCATGCATGCATGCGTTCTACGTGGGACTTCGTTAAAATCTTTATTATTTCATTGGAATATCACATCGCATGCGTTTCTGCCGAACCCGATTCCGTCTTTATTATTTTGTTGGAATTTCCTATCTCTACATGCTTTTACGTGGGACCGATTCCGTTATTTATTATTCTGTTGGAATAACCTGCCTGTGCGGTCTATCGCATGCCTGGTGATTTCTTTTGTTATTCCATTCCATATTATACTCAGCTGGTTAAAATTTTGACTTCTATACTCCATGAAATTAGTGGAATATCCTTGATATTTGCGCTTCATCCGATATTTTTCATGGAAATATTCTTCTGAGCATTCTTGAATTTTACTCTACAAAGCAGTATCATGTTGACAATTTGGACGTTATTAGTTCCTGGACAAATTAATTCTTGAACTTATTTTATTGAATTCTTATATCATTGTCATCATCCTCATGTTTATATTTTGTTGAAAGTCATCTGTGGCCTGTAGTGCATAAATGGACTTGGTATGATTATGACAAGGGATTATTCAGTGTAATCATGACCGTAATGTTACAAATGATGTGGTAAAAGTCCTCATTGGCCCGTAGTGCATTGATGGACAGTTGTTGGCATGATCATGACCATTATTGAATACACAAATATTCTTGGCCCGTAGTGCATGGATAATTGTGGTCGTGATACTAAAGAATATCCTGGTCAGTAGTAGTCAAGTAAGGTGATTCGATCATAAGGATTATTTATTGTTTGAGTCCCAATGATAAAAGTGATGAAAAACCTTTTAAATCATAAGAGATAGTAGATTTTATTCTCTACTTGACTCTTTTAATGGATTGCTTGTTCCGCTGCAGTTAAACTTGATGTTCGTTATATTGTATTAGTTTAACATTGTTTAAGGCTAACGATAATTTATTCTGCATTATCTTAGTCATAATATTTCCTACTGGGCTAGTTGAGCTCACCCTTTTACTTTTATTGTTCTCTTCAAGAAATGAGAACGTAGCAAGGACTAGTCGGGGAACGGAGTGACGGACCAGATGATAGCATTAGTAGTTCTCACTATTCAGTGAAAGAGTGGAAAATAAATGTAATAATATTGAATTTGAGTTTGTATATTGTCTAGACGATAATATTTGTATTAAAAATCACAGCTTATATTTTGTCGTACTTTACACGACAGTTGTATAACTAAGTTGTATTTGTATTCTGTACCATATATTTGACGACTCAGAATAGGTGATGTATACCTATTTTGGGGGTGTCACAGTTTCTCTTAACGGAGTTTCAACCGATAAGTCAAAGTCTAATCTCTCCGGAGTCAAATTTAAACGTTGAGCGCAAACAAGAGAGATAAAAGAATGGGTAGAACCGATATCGAGTAAGGTATAAAATTCGCAAAAATTTATAATTAACTAACCCGTGATAACTTCGTTCGATTCCTGGTCAGGGTAATTTAAAACTCGATGCTGGATTCTCCCAATTGCTGTCGAAAAAGAGAAATACATATCATCTATTTTAGCTTTCTTAGACCGAACTTCTCTTTCCACAATATCAATGCGTCGTGCGGCTTTTACCCATGCATCATTCATTCTCACTCGTTCAGTTATTTCTTCTTTCAGTTGCTCCTTGACATTTGAATTCTCAGATTCCAGCTTTAATATCGTATACTCTGCCAAAGAGTGCTTCTGTTCAACCATCGTACATCGGGTAATACAATTTTGAATTGTTGAATCCCTTTGTTCCACGACCGCCTGCCATTCTTCAGCCTGCTCTTCTAACTCGTGAATACGATTTTGCAATTCTACATTTTGATCAATAAGTTCTTCTAATAAATCATCCTCAGGTTCCTCTTCTTCCTCACTCTCAGTTGCTACCTTTGCGACTAGCTTGAGTGCAACTTTTAATTCTTCAATCACCACATGGATATCTCTAATCACATTAACCTGGTTGATGATTAGAGGTGTCTCCACGGTCTCATTCACTCCATTGTTAACATTTTCAGCTGCCATTTTCAAATACTGCCACAAAACAAGGGTTAATTGACATATCACATATTATCCCTATACTCTGACCGACCAATTAAATACAAAATAAACTTAGGTAGGTCATACTAGCGAAGGATTTTCTCGTCTCTCCCCTCCTAGTTCTATTCCCCGATCTCCGCCAGAAACCATATCCCTAAGCTCTGATACCAACTGTGACGCCCCCAAAATAGGTATACATCATCCATTCTGAGTCGCCAAATACATGGTACAGAAAAAACTACAACTTTATTATTACAATTGTCGTGCAAAAATATGACAACATATAAACTGTGAGTTTAAATACAAATATTATCTTCTAGACAATATCCACACTCAAATAAGTCATCATTACAATTATTGATACACTATTTTACAAAATAGCGAGGACTACTAAAACAACTGTCTTGAACCATCACTACACACCCCGACTAGTTCCCGCTATATTCTCGTCTCCTGAGAAGAAAAATGGAATAAAATGGAAAAGGGTGAGCTCAACTAGCCCAGTAAAGAATATTATGACTAAGATAATGTACAATAAATTATCCTTAGTCTTCAACAGGGGAAAATTTGATAGAATACAATAGACAACAAGTTTTAGATCAACAACTGCAGCAGAAACAACAATTCATTAGAAGAGTTAAATAGAAAATAAAATCTACTATCTTCTATATATGAATTTAAAAGTCCATCGTCAATATTTTATCCTTGTAACATCAATCACCATATATCTGGAATCAAATATTCATCTTTACACTACAGGCCAAAGATATTCATCAGTTGGTCATGTTCATCTAAACACATGTTCATCTTTGCACTACGGGCCAAAGATATTCATCAGAAATCATTCATCTTTGCACTACAGGCCAAAGATATTCAGTTATATCATCATTTAGGACTGAGGATGATGAAAAATATTTTAAAGAAAATGAATCTAGTGAAATAAAAGAACAAATATTAAGAATTCGTACTTTAAATAATCCAAGTTCAAAAACACTCCATATTAAACTATTGTGGAGCAGAATTCAAAAATAAATATCAAAACATGGATACAATCAAAGATAGGAACCATAAAAGAAAATCTTGGACACGGAAAAGAAAATTTAATTTTTCTGTGAATAGTGTCGTATTCGTGAATAGTGTCGTATACGTGAATAGTAACTCCAACACTAAAAGATAGAAATTTCACCAAAAAAAATCATCATGCTTCGTGAATAGTACTCGTGAATAGTAACTCATGAATAGTAACTCATGAATAGTAACCCCGACATGAAAAAGTTCCAAATTTGATAAAAAGTTCCAACCAATATTTCGGCATAATGATATTGAAGAAATAATATCACTTACGAAGAAAATAACATCCCTTACCTCAAAATGATAGTACTTCTGACTGGAATACTGGATATAGTGCTGAAGAGAACTTGCACCGTATAACAACACTCAAAGTATCAAAATACTCACAAGGATACGCTCAATATAACGAGAGAGAAAGAGAGAGAAAACTTCAGTTTCTGGTGTGATTTTCAATTCTAACCTAAGCACCCTATTTATAGGAAAATGCTTAGAACACCAAAGCAGAAAATTTAATAAAATATTAATATACTTTTCATAATTTCCTTAGCACACCACACCAACTAATTTCATCCATTTAACACATGTCCACAAATGAAAAAAAACGTTTTTCTTAATAAAAATAATTAAAACTTCCAAAAATCAATTATTTCGGAACTTCGAAACTTCAATAATTCATAATAAATAGCCCTTTTATCAGAAAAATTCGAACCACAAGTCTTTTCCATAGGAAATTTCATTCTCTACAACTTTGCAGAAGAAAGTTTTTCTAAATTCCAAACAGAAATTGACCGAAATCCATAAACGGGCGATTTTACAAGCTATAATCAAATTTCAGTCAAGAAATGGGCCCGCAAACATGAAAAACATGTTTTAATCATTTAATGCAACAAAAATACTCTTCCTCCTCATATACTCATATATCCCACATTCATTGTAAAAGTATCATCATTATTATATAATATAATAAAATATTATTTTATCAGAAAAGATAAAATATCAATTTTTAACAATTATCACTTTAAAAAATTTCTCCATCTATATCCACATAAAATCAATATTTTCCTCATCATATAAATCAATATTTAATTATTCACAAATAATATTACAGAATCACAGTACTGGCAACCAGGCCGTTCCCAGGAAATAGGGGGCTTTCCAATAAAGATCTCTCCTTACTGGCGTGCAATTAGGTGACCAAACCTCTCCTTAGATAAAACTTTCTAGACATTGCCAATAATTTTATCAAATAATATTATTCAGATAATATGAATTATTGCTTCGATAATGGAAAATACTGTGTAGTGACAATTATTGAAACAATAGTAATATAAAATATCAACGTGGCAATTATTGAATCATTAAAATAAAATATTAAACAGTAATTAATGTAACAATTATTGAGTAGTGCCTTCTTATGTAAGAATCAATAATTCAAAAATACTGTGCAATACCGTGTGCTACTGTGCAACGACGGGTATTATTGTATTTTAACCACCGGGTATTCCAACAATGTTAACGGTAACAACTACGTCGTTATTTATAAAAATTCATACTTATCATTTTCTTCATCCAATCGCTTTCTGTTATGGGGCCCACAAAGGTTTGCAAGATCGTGCATTTAATATTCCCCTGCGGAAGAATATTCCACGACCAAACGAATATTTCCCGACAATAATGAGTATTTTATAACCACTTGCTTATTTAAAATATTTGCGCATTTTACCCATAGCTAACACATTAATCAAATCAACCCCTTATTATTTCAAAATAATAATTAGAGAAATTAAATCTTTATTTATAAAAAGTTGGGGTCTTACAACTTTCCTCATGACGCGGCCACACGACATCCTCTTGTATAAATGGCGCGGGCGCGCCGGCCTGTACATCTGCCATTTGCTTCCATGATCTTAGTGTAATGGCCTGACACTGCTCCTTCCCTTCCCTTCTTGGATTAGTTTCCCTAGTACTTGGTAAAGCCCCTTGTGGTCTATTATTCAGCGTATTGGCCATTTGGCCCATCTGAGTCTCCAAATTCTTTATAGCCACTGCCTGGCTCTTGATCATAACCTCAATATTAGCCATGTACTTGAGCATCATCTCCTCCATTTCTGACTTCTTTTTTGTCTGAGGTGCAGGTGGTGGATGATGTTGATGTTGTTGTTGTTGTTGGAATCCAGGAGGGTAAGGTGGTTTTTATACATATTATTGGTGAGATGGTTGTTGATATTTTGGTTGATATTGAAATTGTTGTGGTTGTTGATGTTGTTGATTGTTATGATTGTTGTTCCAGCTGAAATTGGGATGGTTGCGGTTGTTGGGATAGTAAGAATTTTGGAACTGATTCTGAAGTTTCTGGTAGTTGCTAACGAACTGCACTGATTCTGCATTGATAGCACACTGGTCCGTTTGATGTGACCCCACACATATCTCGCATACATAAGCAACTGACTTGACTTTACTCTCCGCCAAAGAATTAATCTTCTTCGCCATAGCTGCCATCTGAATTGACAATGTTGTAATGGCGTCCACCTCTAACACCCCCACAACTTTAGGTTGTGACATTTGGCCGTAGGATTCTAAAAATCATTTGCTGCCATGATCTCAATGAGCTCATATGCTTCTTCATAACTTTTGGTCCATAAGGCTCCTCATGCAGCAACATCTACTATTGGCCTTGACTGCCAACCCAATCCATTATAAAAAGTGTTTATAACCATTGAATTAGGCATTCCATGATGGGGACATTTCCTTAGCATTTCTTTATATCGTTCCCATGCTTCATACAGGGATTCACCCTGTTGCTGCTCAAATTGGGAAATCGTAGTCCTTATTTTTGTTGTCTTAGCCATAGGGAAACATTTGGCCAAGAACTTCTGTGCTAAGTCCTCCCATGCAGTGATAGACCCCGCTGGAAATGAATGGAGCCAACTTCTCACCTTATCCCTTAATGAAAATGGAAACAGCCTGAGCCTAATTGCATCTTCTGACACCCCATTGTATTTAAAGGTGTCACATATCTCTATGAAGCTCAATAAATGCTCATTCGCGTCATCTGCAGCATCACCTCCAAATTGAACCATATTTTGGACCATTTGTATTGTTCTCGACTAAATTTCAAAGGTGTTGGCTGCTATAGCTGGCCTTACTATGCTCGACTGTAATTCATTAATCTTGGGCATTGAATAATCCTTTAAGGATCTATGCTTATCTCTAGGCTCTTCTGCCATATAGGATGATGAAATTTTAGTATCTACTTGTGTATTCTTACGTGCTCTCGATCTCCAAGCTCTACCATTGATAGTCCTGTGGAGGTATCAACTCAGGATTTGACGATCGCGTGTGCATACACAAGTACCTGAAACGCAAACAAAAATAAGATAGAAATAAGATAAGATAAGAATTATTCAAGTCAAAAAAATCTAGTTTTAGTTGATGACAACAGTAATAAAAATAAACGCCTTTCCCCGGCAACTGCGCCAAAAACTTGTTGCCTCCTTTTTGGTTTAACAAAATGGACTCTAACTTATGCAAGTATACACGGGTCAACAAGTAGTACAGAGTAATAAAGTATCGATCCCAAGGAGAAAGATGAATAAATCTATTCTATCATGCAACAACCTTATCACTATTTCTGTATGCTCAAACTATCAATTAACAAGTAATTTATGTTTAAATAAATTATCAACACAAAAATACTAATTACTAAAATTAAGGTAATCAAATTGGAGAAATATGGGATCCTAATTTCATTTAATGCTATATCCAAAATGCATGCCTCTTGTTATGCCTAATTATTTAACATGGACAGCTAGTCGAGAGCACAAAAGTGAAACATAACCATCTTTCGATGAACTATGTCCATTTGACACAAAATCCAGAAATAATAGAATTCATGTAAGCATCAAAATTACCTAACCCACTATATGTCTATGTGAATTAAAAGCGATAATGATTTAAGCACAAACTCTTTTAATGACTACACATGGTGAACCGATATATGCCTATCCGGGTCACGAATCACAAAACCTAACACAAATAAGTCTCATGAACATATGCCAACATGGTATAATCTATACTTATATTACCTTTTTCAAATCCATATAAGTAATTGGGGTGAATGGTGATAAAAAATTCAAACATATATGTACAACCATGTTAGGCAATCCAATATTAAACATACAAGCATCACAAATAGGTATACAAGACAGGACTACACATTAAAATCCATTAGAATCCCATAATGGAAGTTAGTTCATTTCTGAGTCTATAGCCATTATGGGATTGAAGCAAAACATTGAAATAAGAAATAAGAACAAGAGATATAAGATAAATGAGGAAATCAAATATGATAAACCTTGCTTCGAAGTCTGATTCCAAGCTAATTCAAGTCCCTAATCGTCACCAGAATGAAAACCAATATTTTTAAGCAATAATCTAGAGAGAGAAGCTTAAAGAAATAGAGAAAATGCTATCAACTCTCTCTAGAATACCAAAACCCTAATAATAGTAAAATAAAAACTGATTCATCCGTTTCTGAAAACCAACAAATATATCCCAGTATAGCAAACATGTAACGTCCCCAAAATTTAAATAATTTAATTCTTGACTTCGGTCATTAACAATACATTCAACCTCTAATTTTACATCCTTAAACGATAATACAACAATTAAAATTTGCGGAATACTTAAAATTTTTTATTACAAACTATTCTCGTTCCCAAAACTTTCAACCTTTACATCTAAATATCTCGGAATCATTTTAATACTACAAGAGTTTACATCGCAAAATGATATTATAATTCAACATTAATACATTATTCAGAACCTTAAACATGGTTCAAATAATAATAACTCAACCAAAGTGTATAAATCTTCAAGTATCACATCTGATTCATGTATTTCAAGTAGCACATAACTTTACCTTGAATATTTAACCTGCAAAAGTGGTTATTTGCAAGGTTGAGCTCGACAGCCCAACAAAATCTAATAGTTTTCATGCTTCAAATAGCACATAATAACATGCTCAACATACATCTCATAAACATTGGACTAACATAACATACATGTTGCAGTTCATATAACAAGTATAAAGATTGAGTTCCTTACTCAATCAACATTCATTATTCAGTCAACGTAGTCATAAATTGACTTTAACGTTTCATA
Organism: Panax quinquefolius; assembly: GCA_020205615.1. Classification (NCBI taxonomy): domain Eukaryota; kingdom Viridiplantae; phylum Streptophyta; class Magnoliopsida; order Apiales; family Araliaceae; genus Panax; species Panax quinquefolius. The sequence continues at coordinate 89,692,924 of CM035160.1, read as the reverse complement.
CTTTCAATATATATAGAACATATCATGCTCTTTGCAACAAAGACTTAAAACAGTTCATCATCAAGTTCACATAGCAAATAGGAACTAAAAGACTTGCCTTGATCGTTGTTTACCAATAACAGTTTAACATCTTACAGATATCTACACTTCACGTGCCCTACGCAATTATATAATCATTCACATCAACTATTAGTCACATAGAAATTCATAGTAGTTGTAATGTAAACTTTACTCTATATCTCATAATCCTTCCTATTATCACTACACAATGTTCAATTTGATTGTGTTAACTTTCGACTTACATCTCACTATATTTCATACTCGAAGTTCAATCAAGAGCTTAAGTCTTGCTAGGAATCATTATTGGTTTTATATTAACCCTATTCCATATCTTATAATATTCATTTCAATTGAATTGAAACATTTTTTAGTTCATGAATACTTGGCACGACGTTTCGACGTTCATTCATCACACACCCGATTCGTCTCTCTTGTGTGTGCTTAGTATGCTTATACAACTTATATAATACATCCTTTATTAATATTAAGCATCATTATATTTATTAATATTCATGTTTTATAACTTAGGACAACATCTTTTATCGTCAGAAGCACTACACTTGCATACGTGCATGCTCGATGCCCTCCAATTGCCTCCTAATACATATCAGTCCCAAAGATGACCATTTGGACCCATGTTCCCGACATCAAATTGAAAAACGTAAAGAACGGAAGTTGTAGGTCTACTCGTCCTCATTCTGGATAATCTCGAATCACCTCAATCGGAGTTTGTATGAAAATGTTATGGCCGTTTTACTACATGAGGTCAAAACTGTCCGGCCCAGACTACTATTCCGGCATTGCAGCCTGCAGTGCCCCAAATAGCCTTGGGGGCCACGCTTTAGTGCTCCCTAGCAGTAAGCTACACCTTTTTTTCCAGGTTTACTGTTCTTATGAATTTTTGACCCTTTCTCCTTCCAATCTTCATAACTTGAGTTATACACACCCAAATCAGTCCATTTTTGACTCTATGGATTCGTAATTCATAGAACTACTAGAAATTTAACATCTTCTAAGAACTAACTAAATACTCCAAAATATCAATTTTAACTAACAAACAAAATACAATATTTAAAATAATAACATTACCAAAAATTAAATAAGAAACATACCTGAAAATAAGAGTTCCACAAACTGAATACGTACTCGACCAAGATTTAACTAAGGAGATCTTTATAAAAAATCCTCCCACAACAAAGTCTTTCTCAAAATTGGAGGCCTTATTGTTGGTGAATGAAACAAAGGGCCAAGCCCTTCTATTTATCAGTTTAGAAAAGGGGTAAAGTTCTCAATTTAGTCGATGTGAGACTTGATTTATACTAATTCTAATTGGTTTATACTAAGTTTTCATATTTTTAACATGTTAAGTGTATTAATCCATCACGAATTCGTTTCTTAACAAATTCAATCCGTTCAAGTTGCGTTGTTTTAATTTTATAGAGGAGAACAACAATCATCCATCAATTTTAAAGTTTCAATCACGAATTCATCATCAATTTTAGTCTCAAAGTACACCAAAACACACATTACCATCAACCCCAAATTCCTCTTCTTTAGCATAAATATATGAATTTGATTTCTGAAAAATCATTTTTAGATGACCATTATGAAATTAAAAACTCTAATAACATATATAACATCATAACGCCCAAATTCATTAACCAAAACCCCAATTTTAAAAGAAACTCAAAAACACATAAACTAGAAATATAAACTAGATTATGTACCTTTAATTCCTTAAAAATAAAAATAACCTTATCAGTAAAATTATAATTTCTATTCAACCGTAATAATCATAACATTATTTAACAAATTTCACTCCTCTAATTTAATTATTTAATTAAATTAGAATATAACTCATTATACTGCGTAATAAAATACGTATAAATCTCATCTATTTTATCACACTTAAATAAATTATCCCATAACAATTTTCATCAAATATTTATTTAATACCATTAATATTCATTTTATTCCATAAAATTTCTAACTAAAATATTTAATGTACTTAATAAATATTTTACTCGCATTATACTAACATTTAAATTTTCATGCAATATATTACCTTATCACTTTATTAAATCAATTATACTTGTATTAATTCAAGATTTTAATTAAGTGAATTATTCACACTATTTATGAAACTTAACTCATAATAATTTCTATTGCCCATAAGTATAACAATTAAAATTATATTATCTCATAATATAATTTCAACTTAATTAAATTAACTAATATTATTTAATTTCATTAATAGTTTAATTAACTATTAAATCTCATTTTCTCCAACATATGAATATATAATTCCTTTCACCCCAAATCACATAATTCAAAATATATACACCTCATAATAAGAATTTTAATTATTAATTTCTTATTTTAATAACTTATAAAAATTTGGGTTGTCACAAAACACGCTCCAACATTTCAAAATAAAAAGTTAGCATTTTAAGTTAAGTTTGACTAGCGCGGTCGAGCGATGTTGCAAGAGGAATCGGGCGCGGGCGCGCTGTGGGCTTTTCTGCCGAGTACTTGGAGCGGGCGCGTGCTAGCCTCGTCTGCCTCTGGTCTTCTTCTGGAGCAGGCGCGCCGTGTCTAGCCTTGATGGTAGCGTGGCCACGCTGCTGCTACTTGTTGTATTTTGTTGGCTGCTTGATGTTTGCTACTTGTTTTCTTCTTCTTTCCTTCACTGCTTACTTCTTCATTTGCTTTAGAACAGCTCTAAATTTCCATCCTCGCATCTACTCATCATGCCATGCCATTGCTAAGTCATCACCATGCCTTATCATGCCTTCACCATGCCATTTCCATGCCTTAGGAGTTCCAACTATGCACACTGCAAAACAAACACAAAAAGTAAATAAAACATACCAAAAAAATACTTGAATTGAGCAAAATTTGAACGAGTTGGTAACCAATAAGTAGGTATAAAACCTACTTATCACCCGGGGCAACCCGAGCAGCCGCAGGTAGACATGTGACCATCTGGTCTATAAATATGGGCCTTTGGTTGCTCATTTGAAAAACAAAATAGAAAAAAGGAGAGAAAACTCTGTCCATTTCAGTCTGTAAACACTTCTAGAGTTCTCTACATTGAGTGATTCTTTTTTCTAAATACTTGTGAGCTCGAATTTTGCTACATACTGAAATTTAATCGGTGGAAACCGAGTTTTCAGGCGTCAAAAGTTATATGAAGTCTTCTTGGCAGCCCACTGTAAGATATTTTAGATTTTTAAGCTTTTTATCACTTATATATATATATAGGGGTTCCATCCACAGCAACCGATTGCTGTGGAGCAATACCCACAGCCTCTGAAATTTTATTTGGAGAAAAAAAAAACAAATTAGCAGCTGCAAAAAAGGGTTGCTCCACAAGAACCGATTCTTGTGGATGGAACCCATATATATATATATATATATATATATATATATATATATATATATATATATATATATATATATATATATATATATATATATATATATATATATATAATCCGGATCTTAAGCTCACTCCTTATCCAACTCACCTGAGCTCACCCCCCTTTAGCGACAGACCCGGCGACAGTTCGGTCATACAGTTGACGTCTATACTTTTAGCTACGGACAACATATAGTGTCACTAAAAGTATGGGATAAATTAACTTTTGGAACCTGTATTGGGACACGATTTACAATTTGGTACCCGAAGTGAAAAAAGTTACAAACTGATGATTGTACTCGAAAAATATTACACTCCGTTAAATATTAGGGACACGACTTATAATTTGGTACCCGTAGTGAAAAAAGTTACAAACTGGTGATTGTACTCGAAAAATGTTACACTCCTTTAAATAGTAGGGTTTCATCTTTATTCTGTTTGAAAATTAGTGTTCTCTTCTTCTGTCCTTCTTCTTCTCTCATTCTTCTTATCTCGATTCTCCATTGATTACTGGTTCCCATATATTTATTAAAGGTTTTTCAGTGTTTAATTGAAATGATGAACTCATCTTGGAGTGGAATCTTAAATGAAATCGGGGAAGAAGATTGTAGTTCATGCAACAAAAATGAATAAATTACACCAGAGTTCCCAAGTCGGTGCCACTGTGGAGCAATGGTGCGAATGTGGGAGACAAGAAAAGATGGAACAAAACATCGAGGATCTTCTTTGCGTCGACTTCACTTCTCTCTCTGTATGTTTGTCTCTCCCGTTGGATCAATTTTAACGATTATTTAAAAATTAGAAAGTACAAGCACCAGATTACAAAATTTTTTGAGTACAATCGCCAGTTTGTAACTTTTTTCACTTCAGGTACCAAATTGTAAGTCGTGTCCCTAATGTTTAACGGAGTGTAACATTTTTCGAGTACAATCACTAATTTATAACTTTTTTTACTTCAGGTACCAAATTGTAAGTCGTGTACCAGTACAGGTACCAAAAGTTAATTTATCCCCTAAAAGTATAGACGACGTTTGTATGATCGAACCGTCGTCGGCTCCGTCGCTAAAGGGGGTGAGCTCGGGTGAGTTGGATAAGGGGTGAGGTTAAGATCTGGACCATATATATATATATATATAATTATCGAACTATGCTTCGATTAAGCCCGAATATAATATTCGGAGCGTTTACTGCTTTTGTATATATATATATATATATATATATATAAATACTTATACATATACTTCTTGTCATCAAACTCTGTTTGATTGAGCATGGATATACATCCGATGCAATTACTGCTTATATATATATATATATATATATATACATTTCAGTCAGGCCGAAGATCACTTCGTCATCATTTACCGCTTTTATATATTTATATATATATTTATATATATATATATATATTTACATTATTGTCTCGTCTGGAGATCACTTTGTGGCTTTTTACTGCTTATATATATATATATATATATATATCAAAGTCCTACCTGGAGTTTACTTCGTAGCAGTTGATCGTTCATATATATATATAGCTTATATATATATATAACTGTTTTATCAGCCTGCGGGCTAGATTTGCTTAAATCTAGCTATTTCTCACTTTAACCGGTTCATGGTGACTAAATTGGAACCGTTGAAGCTGGAATGGTTTAGATTTATTCAAATCTAGTTCTTTTCTAGCTTTTATTTGCATGCGGGCTAGATTTGCCTAAATCTGGCTATTTCTCACTTTAACTGGTTCATGGTGACTAAATTGGAACCGTTGAAGCTAGAATGCTTAGATTTATTCAAATCTAAAAAAATTTCTAGCTTTTGCATATACTGCTTGTCATGTGAGCCTAAGAATCATGTGATCACAGATTCAGTTTCTGAATCTAGATTCGGTTCCCGTGATGGACATTTTTAGCTGCAACCAACTTGTAAATTATTCACGGTGTCTGAATTTCCTTAGATGGCTCTCATGCCTACAAGGAATTCGGCATTGATATGTACCTTATTTTCCTGAAGATGCTTCTTATCTCAAAAATAAAAGCAATCAAGCCGAACACATAATAAAATGGAAGTATCAAAGACCTTAATTACTATTGAGCACATGGTTTGGAAAAACCTATTTTACAAAACATCACTGCCATAGACCTACACACACACACACAAACAGATAATAGTTAAAAATGAAAAGTGGCGGTAACCGTGTTATCACGGAAGTCGGGGGGTGCCTAACACCTTCCCTCCGCTTAATCAATCATTCGGATCCTAACGAATTTTTGTTTTGCAGACCAGTTAAACAGTGTCACATCACTAGGTCTTTGTGCAAACCTTTTCTCGGTTGAGTTAGTGCAACCATTTAAAAATAACCAACTGGTGACTCTTACAGTCAAATCGTTGACATATACATGTCAGACCTTTTCAAACTTGTTTTTCAAACAATTCTCACCTAACATGAGAACACCAAAAGACAAGAACAGAAAGTGACAAATAAAAATCCCGACGTCGACAAGTGGCGACTCTGCTGGGGACATCAATAAAGGGGCTTAAGCCGCTATCAAAGATTTTCAAAACTTTTATCTTCTTGTGTGTAGATGTTTCATTTACATTTGAATAAATGTGTATTAATGCTTTACCTATTGTACTTAGTGCTTCACACTATATCTTCCTGTGATATTAGTGCTTCATACATGTCATCATTTCCATACGGTGAGACACGATGTATATGAATATATGTTGTGTGGTCCCTCCACCAGGAGGCTATCTTGGCGGTGTTTGATTACTGGACTCATCAAGAGACTAATTCCACGAGGCTCAGGAAAGGTACCACATAGATTCGTTGCAGTTGAAAGATCGGATTAACTTCCCATCAAGTAAATTGCGATGATCTGGGGACCTTCATGCCAAAAATCCGCGAAAGTAACCTAAGATAGGTCAGCCTCTGATAAACCAAACGTGGAGGGAAGTCTCTTCATACTTTCCTATTTCAATTAGTTGTAATTTTAATTACTTGTAATTTCATTTCCATGTCAATCTCAATGTAATGGAAAATATAAAGGAATATGTGAACATGCATTCCCTTTTTATATTAAAACCTGTCATGTTATCTTGTCATTAAACAGCTGACACCCGTTTTGCAGGATAATACTCCGAAAAAACGGGCACATTACATTGCATGCAACATTTCCACGTTTCCCCAGACAAAACTACATATGTCTTTTTATAGGGAAATGATTAGTCCCGTTACCCATTCAAAGTCCAAGAAGGCACTAAGCCTACAACTAAACTTGGCTACATCTGGCTAGCCTAATCCTACTCATGTCTCTCACGAGGAGTTCGAATGATTGAGCAATCAAATCACAGAGTTGGCTGTTCTGCTCAAAGAATTACACAAGTCAACTCAGGGTCCACAAATACCCATCCACACAGAATCCTCTACACATGGAGGAATCCAGGGTCCAGACAAATAAGTTCTAGCATATGAGTCTAAGTTTGATAAGACCAAAAAACCCCCTAAAATCACCCATCTAAAGAAGATCAAGACACCGGTGATATTCGGAAGAAGGTTCTACAAATGGAAGAGACCATTCGGTCCATCAAAGGGATTGGAACACACGGAAGTGTTTCATATTCAAACCTTTGCATCTTCCCCAGGGTTCATTATCAAGAAAAATTCAAAGCTCCCGATTTTGAAAAATATGATGGATTGGGAGATCCTTAAACCCACTTAAAGGTGTTCATTGGAGAGCTCCGATCTTATGTCGAGAATGAAAAGCTCAGAATGCAGCTATTATAGAAAAGTCTAACAGGAGAAGCCAGAGCCTGGTATACCAGATTGGATAACTCTAAAATTCACAGCTGGGAGGAGTTAGCCCATGCTTTCCTCAGTCAATATAGCTTTCAAATTCAGATGGCTCCAGACCGGTATCAAATTACCAAGGTCAAGAAACAAGTCAATGAGTCTTTCAGAGGGTATGTCCAAAGATTGAGGCATTTGGCTACTCAAGTTATCTCATCTATGAAAGAGTCTGGAATGGTGATGACCTTCATAGATATTCAAGAAGCTCTATTTTATGAGAGGGTCCTAGCTGGAATAGGAAAGCCATTCTCAGAAATAATCAAGCACTGAGAAATGGCCGAAATGGGATTAAAATCTGGGAAGATTCAAGACCTTGCCGCTTTAAAAGTCATAGCTGAGCATATCCAATCTGGAAGTTATGGGAACAACCCCCGGAGGGTCCATAAGAAGAAAGAATATGATGTTTCCTTGATACTGTAAGGATAAAAAGGCAATCAAATCTTGCATATTCAGAGGAGAAACTACTGATAAATAGATTTTATACCTACTTGTCTGGTATCTGGTACTTGAATTAGTTGCTTAAACTCATGTTTCTTAGTTACTTTTCATGCATTTTGTGTTTATTTTGTATATTATATGATTGGGAGCTGTGTGAACGACTATTGGTATGAAATCGCAAAGAATTGGTATGAAATCGCAAAGAAAAGCAATTCTGACATCGTTTTGGCTTTCATGTTTATTTCATGTTCTTGGCTTGGAACTTAGATTATATTTTAGAGCTTCTTCTTAGATTTCTGGAACATCTTGAATCATTCCAATTGAAGTTTGGATGCAAGAGTTATGACCTTTGTACCAACGAACGTTGAACTTCACTATTTTTGGTGGTCATTTGCAAAGTAGTCCCTTCCAACCCAGTTTCGACCTTCATCCGTCCATTATTTATCAAATTTCAAAGAATGAAAGTTGTAGAGATCGTCGAGATCTTCGATTTGATAGGTGGCAGGCCTCGTAATGTTTCTCGGATCAAACGTTATGACTATTTTACCAGATGACACTGTAGTAGAAAAAAGGACCCCCGCCGGGGCGGGCTTTTACTAAACAAAACCCCCGCCGGGGTGGGCCTATCAATGAAAAAAAGCCCACCAGGGTGGGAGAGCTTATTGACTCAAGGACTTCCAAGAGGATTTAAAGACATATAAAGAAGCATATAAAAGGAGGAGAATCACAAGGATTAGTAGAGAGAGAGAGGAATTCCATTATATTACATTAGAGTAGATTAGGATCAAAAACCCTAGTTCTTATTAGAGTTGGAGATTGATGCAACTTGGAGACCATTAAAGATCAAGAGCAAGAGCTTGAGGAAGATGGGGATTTGCTGACAACAGATTTATTCTTCACTCTACTCTTATTTTTGTCTTTGAATGTTATTCAATTGTGGATTCTTGGTTTTAATTCACTAATCATGAACTAAATCTTTTGTTTAAGATTATAATGGAGCTTATTGCATAGTTTATTTTTAGTATGCTTCTCTATTAATTATTGTGATTATTCTTGGATTGTCTATTATGATTTGTGTTGATTGTTTATTTGCTTAGCTAACAATTATCGTGATAATCTATATGAATTCGAGAGATGAAGTATAGATTTAGATCTGATCATAATAGCATGTGATTATGTTTTCTGCATGGCGTTGGAATACATAATTTATGTCTAAGATAGAGATATACCTATACATCGCATGTAATCTGGAAAAGAACTTGTTCTTAAAATCCTCTTTAATTGTAATTCATATAGAGATATAGTGAATTAGTTAATTAGGGTGCTCTTCTTAGTTCTATCATATGTGGATTTAAGATGATTTGAGTATGATGCATTGAGAAATGGTCATATTTACTTATGTGTTCTTGATTAACAATTCAGAATAGTGAGCTTAATTGATAAGAAGTGTATTAATTATAGTGAAGCAATAATTGAAATTGTGATCTTAAATCTCCATAATCTGATTTTTAATTAGTGGTAATTAGAATTAGTTTAATTAAATAATTTAATTCGTTATCTTAAATTAATTGTTTTAATAAAATTAGTTTGATTAAGAGTTAGTATTTGGTAATTTGTATTAATAATTTCTCATGAGAACGATACTCTACTTACACTTTATTACTTGTTGACCACGTATACTTGCGTGTTGTGCGTAACTAGATTTTACCCAAGAAGTTTTTGGCGCCGCTACCGTGGACTTAATTTAAATTTTTTTGCCAATATTAGCTTCAATCAAATTAGTCTTAATTTAAATATTTTTTTTATATTTTATTATCTTCATATTTTTCTCTCGTTCCAGGTACCATGGCTGGATGAAATTATCAAAGGTCATATTCGAGTATGACTCAACCAAGGGTCACAGGGATTTGTGAACTCAATAGAATTTTTGCATTATCATCACAACTAGAGATACTTTCTAGGAGGTTGGATGCAGTTGCAGCCCAATGTAATCGAAGGATAGCAGTTACGTGCAATTATTGTGCTGGCAATCACCCGAGTAATCAATGCACCATTAGTCTTGGGCCGATACAGTATGGTGGTAACTACCTCAACCAGTACGCATATGCTAATTATCATCAAGTTTGGTGGTATCACCCAGAATCTTCATGGAGCTATAACTATCAAGACCAATACTACACTCCAAATCCAACATACACACCGGAATTCTCTTATCCACATCCATTGCCACAAGAAGAAAAGTCAGAGTTGGAAGAATTCATGTTAAAGATCATAGCAAACCAAGAGGAGATCATGATGAGTCAAGAAATATCGAGCCACATTTTTCAGCACTAGATGGAACAACTCGTCACCACTTCAACCCATGGTCCTCAATATATGGATTCCAAAACTGAGACAGATAATTCAGGGGTGGTGGAATTGTTGTCCAACTTCGTAGCATCAAATGAAGAGAGGAGGATTAATCAAGAGCGGTCAATTCAGAATCTTCAGAATAAGGCAGATCAAATGTTCAAAGCCTTGAACAACTGTCCTCGATATAATTGGTGTTATGACATGGATTCCGAGATTGACGAAGTGCCCGAGCCAAATCTACAACTGGATGAGCCACAAGATGTTGAAAAAAAGGAGACAAAGGGGGCTAAGGAAAACAAGGTCGGCGAAGAACTAATTGTGGGTACCAACGATGATGAACCGGTGTTATTTATGCCTTAAATGCCTTCTCCACCAAAGTTCAAAGATCCGGTTAGATTTGCAAAACCTTGTCCGATTGGTAGTCATGTCGTCGGCAAAGCTCCTGGTGACATAAGAGCGACGACAATTTTGAATCCATGGTGGGACGAGAAAGAGAAGATAGACAGAGAGCCCATTGTTTGTGACAAGCTTCCATGCCCCAAAGTGATCACATAAACAATGGAGAAAACACCTAGATGTTGGACGTTCTTGAATGTGATCTTATCTAAACAAAACATGCTAGGTGACTTTAATACAATGGTTTTCACTCTGGGGAACTTGTCCAAAGTTACATTGTTTCTGATGGATGGAGGGTTCCTCAACTATCGAAGAGGAATTGGATAGCGTTGACCAGACAAAGTCAGGCTGAAAGACTGTAATTCAAGCGCTAATTGGGAGGCAACCCAGAAATTTTTATATTTATATGCTTTACTAGTTTATTTAGTAGATATGAATTAATTTGGTTATTAAGTTCTCTTATAAATCCAAAGTGCTATGCTAATCTACATTGTCTCTCTTCATTGCAAGTATTAGTGGCTAAATAAATAAGTAAAATATTATGGAAAGGGAAGCCACCAATCTGAGGCCATTGCACAATATCCTCCTTTAGATTCCGTTGTGGAGGAGTTTTCAGTCTTTGTTCTACAACCACCACCACCACCACATGCTTAGCAGGATCCAGGGAAGTCCTCTGTTCTTCTATTTTAATATGTTTACAATGAGGACATTGTAATTGTTAAGTTTGGGGGAGTTAGTTTTATTTTATTATTTCATGTTTTAGCATTTAGTTTATGTTATATATGTCAGAATTCATGTCATATAGTTTGCATTTGCACAATAGTTTATTTTAATAGTTTTTAATGTATTTAGTTTCTTGTTAGTTAAGATTAAAAAATTTGAAAATTTGAAAATTTTCAAAAATAGTAGTTAGTTTACTATGTTTATATAGCATTTAGTACATCTTGAATGAGTCCAGCTGTTTGATATTTACAGTTTATTTTGGCCAATGATGAGATTGGAATTAGGTAGACAAGTATAATACTGACTATGAGAGCGTTGCTGTGATTTCTTATTATGAATTGAGTCTTTTTCTGTTTGAAACTGGTATAATAAGGATAGTACAATAAAAATAACTTGTTGATTGATTGAGTTTAAATTAATACATAATGGGACTCTAAAGGATAATGCTAGTTTGAATGAAAGAATGAAAAGAATAAGTAGTGATGACTAAGGTTAGACAAGAACCTAAGTTTGGGGAAATATTTGGGGTATATAAGCTATATTTTAAAAAAAAGAGAAAAAGAGAAAAAAATTATGAATAAACACCGTGGCGTGCTTGTTTAGGTTTGTGTCCTTTGTTACTTGAGTAAGTGAGCCCGATGGGATTGTCTTCACACCTAGCGCCCTAAGGTCTTAATGGTCTAGGAGTCGTTGGTCGAAAGCTCGTTAAGGTAGAATTGAAAAGCCTAAGGGAATAAGACATTTCATAGCTATGTGTATATAAACCAAAAGAAAAAAAATGAATAAAGCGGGAAATAAGAGCAAAAAGCCCCCGTAGATGAAACAAAAAGCATAAGTATCCCATGTTGACCCTCGATATTGGTAATTATTTGATTTTAGTCGAATCTAGCTCATTTGTGGATTTCTTGAGTTTACACTGTATAATGCCTTCGAAGAGATTTATTATGCGTTAAATTTGATTTTACATCAATTAGCATCGTTGTTGAGCACACACGCACTATATTAGTGATAACAGTCTAAGATTTGATGATTGATTGAGAAATTACTAATGAGTTTTGATATGATGTATTATCATGTTTACTTGATTTCTCTAAGGCTGGTTGAATAGAATTTTTTCTGTCATTACTACTGGATTCGTAGGCATTTAGATTAGTTGCATTGCATAGCATTGTTGTTTTGTGTTTTTTGCTTGAGGACAAGCGAATGTTTAAGTTTGGGGGTATTTGATAAGTAGATTTTATACCTACTTATCCGGTATCTGTTACTTGAATTAGTTGCTTAAACTCATGTTTCTTAGTTACTTTTCATGCATTTTGTGTTCATTTTGTAGATTATATGCTTGGGAGCTGTGTGAGCGACTATTGGTATGAAATCGCAAAGAATTGGTATGAAATTGCAAAGAAAAGCAATCCAGACATCATTTTATCTTTCATATTTATTTCATGTTCCTGGCTTGGAACTTGGATTATATTTTAGAGCTTCTTTTTAGCTTTCCGGAACATCTTGAATCATTCCGATCGAAGTTCGGATGCAAGAGTTATAACCTTTATACCAACCGACGTTGAACTTCACTATTTTTGTAAAACCCCGACTTTTATAAAATAAAAGTCTAATTTAATTTATGACTATTATTTTTAAAATTGTAAAATGTTAAATTGATAAATAGTCAGATGAGCAATTAATCGGATAAATGGGAAAATAAAGAGGGGTATCAAATCTTCTAGAAGGGGGAGGCGGCTAATTAAGTGTTGATTTGTGGAAGAGGGAATTAAGGGGGGAGACAAGTGGGGGACAAGGAAAAAAAGGAAAAGAGAAAAGGAAAGAAAAAGAAGGAGAAAAGAGGGAGATAGGAAGGAAAAAAGGGAAATGAAAAGAAAGAAAGAGAGAGAGAGAGAGAGAGAGAGAGAGAGAGAGAGAGAGAGAGAGAGAGAGAATAAGAAGAAGAGGAAGAAGAAGAAGAAATAAGAAGGAAAGAAAAAGATTTTGATGAAGAGGTAATTTTAAAATTTCTTATTTTATTTTCAGATTTAAGTTTTCATAAATTTTATATGAAGAGATTTTGTTTATACTTGTTTTAGATGATTTAAACTTGTATAAACAAGGATCAAACGAGAGAAATCAAGAAATCAAATGAAAAGCAAAATTTGGAAATTTTCATAAAAACTAGTTTACTACTTGATTTTGTAAATTCCATAACTTTTTGTGTATAATGAGTTAGTCGATGAGCCATATATCAAAAGAAAGCCCTGGAAGTAAGCTAACCGTAGAAACTGGAAACACCCAAAAATTCATTGTGGATTTTTCGTGGTGACTGTTTGAATGAAACTGGTATGAAGGACTCATAGTCCGAAAAATCAGTGTTCTTGAGGTATATTGCGTGAGTTATAATTTTTAATCCGACCGTTGGATCGTTGTGATTTACTGATATGTTATACATATATAAGTTGAGTATATGTCCACAAATTTTGAACCGTTAAAGATTAACGTGTGATTTGTTGTGAATTTCGTAAGGTGACTGATTCGGAAATTGTTGTAGCAAAATTTTCGATAAGTCTTCTCTCTATGTTAGAGTTAGAATTTGGAAATACTTTCTTCTATAAAGTTGTAGAGAATTAAACTTTACATGGAAAGGTCATAAGATCTGTAATTGTTTGATAAAAGACCTAATTATTATGAATTATTGAAGTTTTCTAAGTATTGATATTTATAATTAAATTATCAAAAAACTTATTTGGGTTAAAATATTTTTACAGAATGCTTATAATATCATATTAGAATTACTGTAAATTTTGATGAATTATTGAAAAGCGAAGTAATTATTGTATTTTTAAACCATTTATAGTTAGTTTAAAAATAGAAGAAATCCATAGAAAATTCTATGAATGATAAAAAAGTATGAAACTTGGTGAAAAATGGTATAATATTGTTTTATAATTTCGAGGTTTTGGAAAATTTTTGAATAATCGAAATATTTATTGTATTTTTAAGCTATGTGTGGTTAGTTTAAAATATAGAAAATTCATAGAAAATTATATGAATGGTGGAAAATTATGAATATTGCTAAAACATATATATTATAATAATGTATGATTAATATTTATGATGTTTTAAAGATAAAAAAAAGTATGTGAAGTTAGTATTTCTATTTTGAAGCTATTAAATGATAGTTTTATAAATAGAAATAATTATAGAAAATTGTTGGATAATCCAAGAAAATATGAAAATTGTTTGGAAAATTCAAAATCATATTTTAAATATTTTAGAAGTGTTAGTAAGCTCATGAGGTGTGGGATGTAAAAGCACTAGTAATGAATGAGTTATGATAAAACAAAAATAATATTTTTGTTAAAGTAAAAAATGGTGATAATATGATAATAGTGGATTGTCATATATGAGATTTTAGATTTCTCAAGTTTTATTATTCACTTCTAAAGTTTTGAAATATGAATAATAATTTTATGCGATAAATAAAGACAACTTGAGTGAATATTAATGAATTGTTAGTTGATTTATATGTTATTCGAGATAAATATGATTTAGTGTTAATCTCTACTTTTAATAGAATTTAAATTGTTTATGGTAAGGTATTGATTTGATTCTTACGTAAGAAGTCACCATGTATTTCATTGAATAATTTTTACAGTAATTATTGCACAGTGATTCATATTATTGATTCTTAATTATGTAAGAAGTCACTCAGTCTTTTATTCAATAATTGTCACAGTAGTTATTGCACATTGACTCATATTATTTGATATGATATAATTATACCAGTTGGAAGTAATGTGAGTCTATGTTAATAATTGTGAATAATTGTTGAAAGATTGAAAATATATAAATAATTGATGAATAAAAGGTGTTGATTAAAGATAAGTATGATATACAGATGTTTGTTCAATTATTTTCTTTTTACAAAAGTTAGTTTGGCAGGACTTGCTGACACTCTACTTTTTCTAAAGTAGTATGGACCGCAACTCTATTATTAAACAAATGTTGTTAAAACGTGTACAAATCGGTTTAATTTTCTCTGTGGGACCATAAATTCCACAACCATTATTATATACCTCTTTGATTATTTTGTCAAAGCAGGTGTGCTAGTTGTTTACTAAATTTTCAGTATAAATAGGTTGCCCGGTTGAGCAACTAAACACACACCATCACTACACTAAAAATATAAATTCTTTTACTACAATATTGTGAGTATAATATTGTGAGTATTTCTATTGAGTGTAATGTTACTCCAAGTGTAGATAAGGAATGCAAGCATTGTTTAAGTTGATCAATTTCACATAAAGCAGAATCAAGTCACATGCTAAGGTAAGGGATATCATTATTGTGGTAAAGGGTATCATTTTTATGTTAAAGTGATATCATTTTCTTTCATACTCCATATTATGGTAAAATGTTATTATTCGTTTCTTCAGCTTATCATTAAATGATGAAAGGTCCTGAAATGATTAGAATATCATTAATAGTTGTGCTTCATCTAACATAATATTAGCAATTTGAACTTTGGATAATTAAGTTGAAAATCACTAAGATCTATTTTATCTTATTATTCTGATTATTCATTATATATATCATTGTCATCATTCTCATGCTTATATTGTGTTGAAAGTCATATTTGGCCAGTTGTGCATAGATGGACTTGGTATGATTATGACCAGGGATTGTTCGGTATAATCACGACCGTAATGTTACAAATGATGTGGTAAAAGTCATCTTTGGCCTGTAGTGCATAGATGGACTTGGTATGATTATGATCAGGGATTATTCTATATAATAATGACTGTAATGTTACAAATGATGTGGTAAAAGTCATCTTTGACCGTAGTGCATAGATGGACTTGGTATGATTATGACCAGGGATTATTCAGTATAATCATGACCGTAATGTTTCAAATGATGTGGTAAAAGTCATCTTTGGCCAGTTGTGCAAAGATGGACTATTGATTGGCATGATTATAACTAGGGATTATTCGGTATAATCATGACCATTGTTGAAAACACGAATATCCTTGTCCCGTAGTTTATGGACAATTCGTGGTTGTGATACTATTGAGCTGAGTCTCAGCGTTATTGATTTTATAGTTATATGTCTTAGGCTTGTATTGCAAAGATGTACTGTTGATTTACCTGATTATAAATATAATTTGTGATTTAATTATAATCTGTGGTGGTTCAGGTGAAAACATGTGATGAGAGTTCTCTTTGTCTTGGGTATAACAAAGAACTATTGATGAGTATTAGATGAATGATATATTAACGATGAACGTTTAATCTAGAGGAGATAGTAGACATTATGACTCTTCTAATGGATTGTTGATTCCGCTGCTATTATGGTTGAAAACTTGTATCTTCTACCATATGTTCTAAATATTTGAATTATTTTGATAATTTAATTATCTTAAGTCATGATATTCTTTACTGGGCTATTTGTGCTCACCCTTTTACTTCACCACCCCTTTCAGGTAATTAAAGTGTAGCTGGAACTAGTAAAGAGAACATGTGGGTATAGAGTGGTGATACGAATTAGTCACAAGCCTAATCAAATTATGAAATGGCAGGGCATCATAATTCCACTAAGAATTTAAAATGTGTGTGACATATTTTATACATCATTTAATAGTTATATTTGGTGAACTAAATAGGGTGATGTGAACTCGACTTTGGAAGCGTCAAAACGCACTCCATTAGAATGAGGAGGATATAAATCTTCTCGTGGTCCTTTGGAGACTTGAAATATTTGCTCATGTACTTTATATGTCATTGTAATAATTTGAGTATGAATATTGTCATATTATATACGTAACAATATGTGTATTGAAACTGAGAGTATATGAGTCGTCGTATTATGAACGAAAGTTGTATAAATGGAGTTGCCAGTAGTGTATTGTATGGCGACCCAAGATGGGTGATGTATACCTATTTTGGGGGCGTCACATTTGGTATCAGAGCTTAGGGATATGATCCTTGGTTGAGATGTGAAACTAGAACTAGGAGGGAAAACACGGGTAAATCCTTCGCTAGTATGACCTACCTAAGTTTATTTGTTATTTAATTGGTCGGTCAGAATATAAGGATAATATGTGGCATGTTAATTGACCCTTATTTTGAAACTGTATTCTATAATGATATCTGAAATACAAGAATTGAGTAATGGATGAACCATGAAGCAAAGGAAGTAGCTTGTGAGCTAGAGTTTGAAATTCCCATCTCTTCGAACTACCAGGTACGTAAATTTCGAGGGCAAAATTTCATAAGGTGGGGTGATTGTAATACCCCGACTTTTATAAAATAAAAGTCTAATTTAATTTATTACTATTATTTTTAAAATTGATAAATGGTCAAATGAGCAATTAATCGGATAAATGAGCAAATAAAAAGGGGTATTAAATCTTCTAAAAGGGGGAGGCGACTAATTTAGTGTTGATTTGTGGAAGAGGGAATTGAGGGGGGAGACAAGGAAAAAAGGAAAAGAGAAAAAGAAAGAAAAAGAAGGAGAAAAGAGGGAGATAGGAAGGAAAAAAGGGAAATGAAAAGAAAGAAAAGGGAATCATGCTCATACTCCCTCCCGCAGCCAAAATTATAAGCAGAATAAAAGAGAGAGAGAGAGAGAGAGAGAGAGAGAGAGAGAGAGAGAGGGAGAGAGGGAGGGAAAGAAGAAGAAGATGAAGAAGAAGAAATAAGAAGGAAAGAAAAAGATTTTGATGAAGAGGTAATTTTAAAATTTCTTATTTTATTTTCAGATATAAGTTTTCATAAATTTTATATGAAGAGATTTTGTTTATACTTGTTTTAGGTGATTTAAACTTGTGTAAACAAGGATCAAACGAGAGAAATCAAGAAATCAAATGAAAAACAAAATCTGGAAATTTTCATAAAAATTAGTTTACTACTTGATTTTGTAAAATCCATAACTCTTTGTGTATAATGAGTTAGTAGATGAGCCATATATCAAAAGTAAGCCCTGGAAGTAAGCTAACCGTAGAAACTGGAAACACCCAAAATTTCATTGTGGATATTTTGTGGTGACTGTTTGAATGAAACTGGTCCGAATGACTCGTAGTCTAAAAAATCAATATTCTTGAGGTATATTGTGTGAGTTATAATTTTTAATCCGACCGTTGGATCGTTGTGATTTTCGGATATGTTATACATATATAAGTTGAGTATATGTCCACAAATGTTGAACCGTTAAAGATTAACGTATGATTTGTTGTGAATTTCGTAAGGTAATTGATTCGGAAATTGTTGTAGCAAAATTTTTTCGTAAGTCTTCTCTTTATGTTAGAGTCAGAATTTGGAAATACTTTCTTCTACAAAGTTGTAGAGAATTAAACTTTATATTGAAAGGTCATAAGATCTGTAATTTTTTGATAAAATACCTAATTATTTTGAATTATTGAAGTTTCTGAATATTGGTATTTATAATTAAATTATTAGAAATATTATCTGTGTTGAAATATTTTTATAGAATGCTTATAATATCATTTTAGAATTTACGTAAAAATTTTGATGAATTATTGAAAACCCGAAGTAATTATTGTATTTTAAACCATTTATAGTTAGTTTGAAAATAGAAGAAATTCATAGAAAAATCTATGAATGATAAAAAAGTATGAAACTTGGTGAAAAATAGTATAATATTGTTTTATAATTTTCAAGCGAGTTTGGAAATTTTGTGAATAATGAAATATTTATTGTATTTTAAGCTATTTGTGGTTAGTTTAAAATAGAGAAAATTCATAGAAAATTCTATGAATGGTGGAAAATTATGAATTTTGCTAAAACAAATATATTATAATATTGTATGATTAATATTTATGATGTTTTAAAGATATAAAAGTATATGAAGTTAGTATTTCTATTTTGAAGCTATTAAATGATAGTTTTTATAAATATAAATAATTATAGAAAATTGTTGGATAATCAAGAAAAATCTGAAAATTGTTTGAAAAATTCAAAATCATATTTTTAAATATTTTAGAAGTGTTAGTAAGCTCATGAGGTATGGGATGTAAATGCACTAGTAATGAATGAGTTATGATAAAAAAAAAATAATATTTTTGTTAAAGTAAAAATGGTGATAATATCATAATTTGGATTTTCATATATGATTTTTAGATTTCTCAAGTTTTATTATTCACTTCTAAAGTTTTGGAATATGAATAATGATTTTATGCTATAAATAAAGACAACTTGAATAAATAATGAATTGTTAATTGGTTTATATGGTATTCGAGATAAATATGATTTGATGTTAATCCCTACTTTTAATAGAATTTAAATTGTTTATAGTAAGATATTGATTTGATTCTTATGTAAGAAGTCACCATGTACTTCATTCAATAATTTTCACAGTAATTATTGCACAGTGATTCATATTATTGATTCTTAATTACATAAAAAGTCACTCAATCTTTTATTCAATAATTGTCACAGTAGTTATTGCATAGTGACTCATATTATTTGATATGATATAATTATACCAGTTGAAAGTATTGTGAGTCTATGTTAATAATTGTGAATAATTGTTGAAAGATTGAAAATGTATAAATAATTGATGAATAAAAGGTGTTGATTAAAGATAAGTATGATATACAGATGTTTGTTCAATTATTTTCTTTTTACAAAAGTAAGTTTGGCAGGACTTGCTAACACTCTACTTTTTCTAAATTAGTATGGACCACAACTCTATTATTAAACAAATGTTATTAAAACGTGTACAAATTGGTTTAATTTTCTCTGTGGGACCATAAATTCTACAACCATTATTATATACATCATTTGATTATTTTGTCAAAGCAGGTGTGCTAGTTGTTTACTAAATTTTCAGTATAAATAGGTTGCCCGGTTGAGCAACTAAACACACACCATCACTACACTAAAAATATAAATTCTTTTACTACAATATTGTGAGTATATTATTGTGAGTATTTCTATTGAGTGTAATGTTACTCCAAGTGTAGATAAGGAATGCAACCATTGTTTAAGTTAATCAATTTCACAGAAAGCAGAATCAAGTCACATGCTAAGGTAAGTGATATCATTATTATGGTAAGGGGTATCATTTTTATGTTAAAGTGATATCATTTTCTTTCATACTCTATATTATGGTAAAATATTATTATTCGTTTCTTCATCTTATCATTAAATGATGAAAGGTCTTGAAGTGATTAGAATATCATTAATAGTTGTGCTTCATCTAACATCATGTTAGAAATTTGGACTCTGGATAATTAAATTGAAAATCACTAAGATCTATTTTATTTTATTGTTTTGATTATTCATTATATATATCATTGTCATCATTCTCATGCTTATATTGTGTTGAAAGTCATCTTTGGTCAGTTGTGTATAGATGGACTTGGTATGATTATGACCAGAGATTGTTCGGTATAATCATGACCGTAATGTTACAAATGATGTGGTAAAAGTCATCTTTGGCCCGTAGTGCATAGATGGACTTGGTATGATTATGACCAGGGATTATTCGGTATAATAATGAACGTAATGTTACAAATGATGTGGTAAAAGTCATCTTTGGCCGTAGTGCATAGATGGACTTGGTATGATTATGACCAGGGATTATTCGGTATAATAATGACCGTAATGTTACAAATGATTTGGTAAAAGTCATCTTTGGCCAATCGTGCAGAGATGGACTGTTGATTGGCATGATTATGACCAGGGATTATTCGGTATAATCATGACTATTGTTGAAAACACGAATATCCTTGGCCCGTAATGTATGGATAATTCGTGGTCGTGATACTATTGAGCTGAGTCTCAGCGTTATTGATTTTACAGTTGTATATCTCATGCTTGTATTGCAAAGATGTAATGTTGATTTACCTGATTATAAATATAAATTATGATTTAATTATAATCTATGGTGGTTCAGGTGAAGACATGTGATGAGAGTTCTCTTTGTCTTGGGTATAACAAAGAACTGTTGATGAGTATTACATGAATGAAATATTAACGATGGACTTTTAATCTAGAGGAGATAGTAGACATTATGACTCTTCTAATGGATTGTTGATTCCGCTGCTATTATGGTTGAAAACTTGTATCTTCTACCATATGTTCTAAATATCTGAATTATTTTGATAATTTAATTATCTTAAGTCATGATATTCTTTATTAGGTTATTTGTGCTCACCCTTTTACTTCATCACCCCTTTCAGGTAATTAAAGTGTAGTTGGAACTAGCAGAGAGAACATGAGTATAGAGTGGTGATACGAATTAGTCACAAGCCTAATCAAATTATGAAACGGTGGGGCATAATAATTGTACTGAGAATTTAAAATGTGTGTGACATATTTTATACATCATTTAATAGTTATATTTGGTGAACTAAATAGGGTGATGCGAACTCAACTTTAGAAGCGTCAAAACGCACTCCATTAGAACGAGGAGGACATAAATCTTCCCGTATTCCTTTGGAGACTTGAAATATTTGCTGCTGTACTTTATATGGCATTGTAATAATTTGAGTATGAATATTTTCGTATTATATACGTTACAATATTTGTATTGAAACTCAGAGTATATGAGTCGTCGTATTTTGAACGACAGTTGTATAAATGGAGTTGTCAGTAGTGTATTTTCTGGCGACCTAAGATGAGTGATGTATACATATTTTGGGGGTGTCACAGTTTTGGGTGGTCATTTGTAAAGCAGTAACTTTCAACCCAATTTCGACCTTCATCCGTCCGTTATTTCTCAATTCTCAAAGAATGAATGTTATAGAGCTTGTCGAGATCTTCAATTTGATAGGTGGTTAGCCTCGTAACTCTTCTCGGATAAAAGGTTATGGCTATTTTACCAAAGGATACTACAAGAGAAAAAGGACCCGCTTGTATGCCTTTTATTAAAAAAACTCGTTGGAATGGGGTACAAGGCACAAGCTGAAAAATAGAAGGTATGCCAGCCGAGGCGGGCCTATCAGTGCAAAAAAGCCCGCGCGGGGTGGGGGGGGGGAAACGCAGTTTTTGTCTGAATTTGAGTTCAAGAATCGTGCTGATTGACTCAAGGACTTCCAAGAGGACTTAAAGACATATAAAGAAGCATATAAGAGGAGGAGAATCACAAGGATTATTAGAGAGGGATGAATTCCATTAGATTACATTAAAGTAGAATAGGATCAAAAACCCTAGTTCTTATTAGAGTTAGAGATTGATGCAACTTGGAGACCATTGAAGATCAAGAGCAGGAGCATGAGGAAGATGGGGATGTACTGACAACAAATTTATTCTTCACTCTACTCTTATTTTTGTCTTTGAATGTTATTCAATTGTGGCAGCCTAATCTCCCACAGAGGATATAACTGCTACAACTTCCTTTTATCTTGGAGGAAATGTGTCCCCACTCTCAAATGATACATCGTCATCATCTGCTATTTGCAGGTCACCGCTGTCAATCATATTTTGGATAAGATGGTGGAGTGCCCAACATTTCTCAGTGTTGTGACCACGAGAGTGGGAGTGGTATTGACATACTCCAGTAGTATCAAATCTTTTTGAGCGCGGATTAACTGGAGGTAGTAGTGCTGTGATTTTTCTCTCATTGATCAGCATCTACAATATTTCTTCCATCGATTGGCCTAAATTGGTGAATTCCCTTTTGTTGGAAAAATCCCGACGGGCTTTAGCTTTTGCTTTTCTTGCAAGTTTTTCCTCCAAGGTTTCACTTTCTTGGCTAAGTGATGGAGTCTTTGTGATAATAGAAAGGAGGCTAGCATTCACCTGACTGAATAGTAAATAGATAACGCGTAAAAAACGTTGTGGTTGCTATTCCAGAAACGTCGTATTTAAGGGTGTTATCTATTTGACACCCTTTTATACAACGTTTTTAAAACGTTGTAGTTTGACCCATTATACAACGTTTTTTTTCTAAAAAAACGTTGTAAATTTGTTTTTCAAAAATTATAAGATGCTTAAAATGTTGTAGATGGTATGATTCCACAACGTTTTTTGGCTAAAAATGTTGTAGTTTAATATATCAGAGAACGTTTAAACACATTTACGCAACGTTTAGAATGTGTCATCTATTTAGACAAATTTATATAACATTTTCAAAACATTGTAGTGCGACTTAAAAATGTTATAATACATGCATGAAACAAATTATAGCTAGAAATATTGTGGTTCACCTATATTACCAGTACATCTGCAATTTGCTAATGTCATGATATGTAGCTAAAAAAAGTCTAAATTCTCATTTAAATTTAAAGCCAAAATGTATCAACCATTCAAAATGCATCCCAATAATATCATTCGTTTACAGTTTTAAATTACTACATCCACGAAATATATACCAAACTATCCATATATACATCTCAAATTCACTTTTCTCTATAAATTACTACTATATTGAATTGTGAATTTGATTACATCCAAAAAATAAACCAAACTATCCATAAAATTAAGCTATTACCTAAGCATGTGCAAAAAAGCCTAGGTTCTCCCAAAATACGTACATTCATCTAACTTTGTACATATCCACCATTGACTCGAGGCTCTATATGTAGGTATACTCTCAGTCGATGTTCCGTGTTCATCCTGCAGGTATACTCTCCAACCCCTGTATTTTGAAATGAGATCAGTAACATATATATCAATGCTTACAGGTTTATCTAACAGTTTAAAAGATTAACTGATAGTGCATACCTGTTAGTTGACCATTGATGAAAACATTCAAAGCTATTTTCAAGGACTTGCTCGAACTAATATTAGACCATTAAACAAAACAGTTCATCAGCCTCCACAAAATCACCTTGAGCAGAAAAAATTACGTCAGATACTGGCACATTTTCTCCCCATAGTTAAAATTAGAGTTCCCAAACACGTGACTGGCAGTTACAGTTAAATAACTCACAAGAGTATAAAGATGGCATCTAGATTTCTCATGATTATCTCTCACATGCTTGAACAGAAATCTCATGTCACACCCAGGAACAGGCAAAAGGCTTGTGCTCAAACTGCTTTTAACTGGATTAAATCAAAACACAAGAGTTGCAATTTGATATTGTAAAGTGTTGTTGAGAATTTACTTGAAAAGCAAGAACTAACCATCATTTTAAATTTTAAAAAATCATATTACGCCAATCATGCACCAGCCTAGTAGATCAAATAGAATATTCTCACGAAACAAGCAGTGCCTTACAGTTGTGAATGTAAGGAGACATCCCTTAAAGCCACAGTTTATCCTCTCGGGAGGCACCTTTGTTTCATGCGTGAGGTGGTGGCGCTTGATGTTCTTTTTTAACTGCTTCGTTCCACAGATCTCACAGGCGATGCAACTGTGGCAAGACTGAAGATGAGCCTTGAGACATTGCTCATTGGTAAAATATTTTAGACATCCAGGTTCTGAACAGAATACTTCCACCGCATTCAACTTAACTGCAAGAGACTGGGTACCATCAGGGAATTCAAAACAGATATCACAACAAACCACTAAAAAGAAGTGCAACATAAATACACACATCTAATATCATCGCATTAGAACATTTATAAGAATTAAAGGTACATGAAAACTAGGTTTTGAAATAAATTTTTAATGAAATAAAAAAGGCAGCACTCATCAGAAAAAGCTATGCATGTCAGACAAAGAAGGATATTTAAGATTACAAAGAGATTTAAGATGCTCAACATACCCCACAACCGGTGTCCAGAGCAGTTCTTACAGTTCCATTCTCGATTGGTATAATGGAAGCAAGTTGATCAATATATTTATCTGCCCCTTGAGGAAAATGTGTCCCTCCACCAGGGAATCTAAAGACATTTCCCTCATATTGAATCCAATTCTGAATAGCCTTCTCAACTGTCAAGCTCTTATAAGGTGCATTGGCATAGGGTACATAATCACGACTTTTTGGCCATGGAAATGGAGTTATGTATCGTTTGGGGGCAGGAATGAGGCAATGCAATTTCTTTTCCTGAGGTGGGCAATGCCTTTCTCGATAATTCATATTCTCCCTTGGAAAAGTCATTGCATGTTTCTGATCTTGGCAGGGCATGTAATCTGTATAACGAGAGTGACATGGCTTAAAAACTTTAACTTTTGAGCCAGAATCATCGATGATCCCAGCATCACCATTGTGGTGGGTATCAAAATTCAGATTTGGAAGCACACTGCAGTCCGCCCTGCTCTTGGTCATCTCCAAAGCTATACTGTCTCCCTTCCCAAACCCACTTCTCTGCTATGCTCCCAGTAAATAAAAGAAACAACACAAGCCAACAACTATAAATATAGATACAAAACTCCTAGTCATACTGTCTTTCGTACTCAATTTTGTTGCCATAATGCACATGAAAACATTTCCCACATAAATTCAGTATATGTACACGGAGAAATAAAAAAAAACTCATCTAACTTGTGCGTGTGCATAGGTGAACATACATGTCTTCTGACTAGAAAATCATATAGGAAATGAAGTAAACCCAGATTCAAAATCCATGAGTTTGATTATTATCATTTAACACCAACTTCTACAGCCAAGACAAGAAACCTCGTAAATGCCCAAGTAAACAATAATCATTCTTCCTAAGAAGGTCCTGTAAGTCTCAAGCCATAACCTATTTGTCACTTAAGTATTAAGTTACAACAGCTAAAAAATACATCATATACAGATATCAAATGCGAGTTACCACTCATGCAATCATGTTATTTTTTCAACATATCATGTATATAAACAAAAATTATCCAGCTTGAAGAACAAAGCAAGTAAAGACAATAAACCAGGAAAACCCATATCAATGGTCTGTCTGTTTCATACCAAATCCTCTACTTACCATATAATTGATATAACAATAAATTAGTAAAAGAAGACATTTTAGCTTCAAAATAGAGGCCTAGTAGGAGATCATCCAAGAACAAAGACAACAACAAAAAAGGAAATTTACACTCAAAAACAGTTCTTAGACGCTGCTTAATGAGTAAAGAACAATAGTTCGATGGTAATATCAAATAAGACCGGTTAATGCAAGCTTCTACTATTGATGATAACGTTTAGTTCACCAGAAAATGATTAAATCACCTAATAAAGATGTGAACATTTTTGAAAATTAAAACAAGACAATTTAAGCTTGAAAATTGAGTAAAAAGACTGTATTTTCGAATAAAAGCTGCAGCTTTAAAAAACTGCGGCTAAAAACAAAACCAAACACCGAAATACTTAGAAAAAAGAAGATAACAAATCTGATGATAATCATTTATAATCATTCAGCAGCAGCAGCTAGAGTAGAGAATAGTCATACCAGAGATGTCACGACAACCGAAACTAGGAAAAAGAGCCAAAATTAGAGCTCAAAAATGAATCAATTATAGAACTTCCTTTTAAAACCCTAATGTCCCAGACCCTAACTGTATGATCATACGAACCCGTAACAAACATATCATCACAAGCAGGTGAAAAATCGCTGCTACGAACGTAATCTTTATGCCCGACGAGATTATGAATCGGAGTCTCCGAAGCCACGTCCCAGTACTTGACAATGGCATCGTCGGCACTGGAGAGTAGGTGAAGCTTATCGATGAGATTAGGGTTTGAATTGGGGTTTCTTTGGGGGATTTGAAAGATTTCCAGTATTTGGATTCTGGAGTTGGTGTGGTTTTATTCAAAGTGGGTTTTAGCTTTAGTTAAACTGGGAAGGTTTTGGCCACGCGGAAGTAGGAGAGAAAGTACAGAGATAGGAGAGAGAAGAAAGTGGTGGTTATTTTAATTTCAAATTTTCAAATCCGCGTTTTTATTTTTTGCTCTATGTTTTTTACATGCATAACATTTTTTTAAAAAACGTTATCTATTTAAAATCAAAAATTGCCCTTATAAATACATAACGTTTTTTCATATGTATCTATAACGTTTTGTTAAAAAACGTTGTAAAAATAACACCACAACGTTTTTTTTATAAAAAAACGTCATCTTTTAAGTGTTGTCTTTTTGTGGTTTTGTACTAGTGTTGGTGTTGGTGTATCACCAGTACTGCCAGTTGATTGACTTGTTCGTCAAGAGACTTTAACTCTCATTCCATCATGAACTGGAACTCTGAATAATCCCACTTATCAGTATTATCCTTGTTAGTTTGGGAAGAACCACCCACATATTTGAGGTACTTGGAACTCTCTCCACTACCCCTGTTGATCATGTTAACATCCTCTTCCTTGTGTTAAGGGAGAGGGTTATCTTGAACATGTGGTTGTTCGAGTTTGGTCACCACGATCTCACTACTATCAATTAAGTCCTGGATCTAATGCTTAAGGGCCCAACAATCTTGAGTATCGTGGCTTGGAGCTCCAAAATGGTAAGCACACTTCTTGGTTGTATTGAAGCCCTTTCCACTTGGATTGGTTGGTGGAAGGAGATGAGTGATTTTCTTTTGAGCTGTCAGAAGTTTGAAAATGTTTTCAAGTGAATCCCCTAAGGGGGTGAACACTCTTGAGCGTTTGAGTTCTCCACTCTTTGGCATGGGAGGATTTGAAGACTGTGCTTGAAAAGGGGAGTAGTTTCTCCTTTGAATATGCAAGTTTTGATTGCCTTTTTGTCCTTGCAATATAAAGGAAACATCCTCTTCTTTCTTCTTATGGACCATCCGGGGGTTGTTCCCATAACTTCCAGATTGGATATGCTCAGCTACGGCTTTTAAAGCGGCGAGGTCTTGAATCTTCCCAGACTTTAATCCCATTTCTTCCATTCTCCATGCTTAATCATTTGTGAGAATTTCTTTCCTATTCCAACTAGGACCCTCTCATAAAATGGAGCTTCTTGAATATCTATGAAAGTCATTACCATTTCAGACTCTGTCATGGATGGGATAACTTGAGCAGCCAGATGCCTCCATCTTTGGGCATACTCTCTGAATGACTCATTGACTTGCTTCTTGACTTTGGTAATTTGATACCTGTCTGGAGCAATCTGAGTTTGGGACTCAAACCTTACTTGCCTTGATAACATACCCGTAGATCTAAAGATTCCCTTTAGCCTTACACTGCTCCCAATTGAGACTTACAAACGGCATTATTCGGGACTTAAGGCGATCTTGGGTGGTTTACGGCGAAGGTCGGGCGATTAAAAGCGGAGCAAGAAAAATACTTTTGCTTTTACATTTACTAAAGTAAAACTAAAAAGTAAATTACTATTTGATTCACGCAGGAATCACTATTACATTAACTGAAGTAAAAGTAATTTACTAAAGTAAAAGTAAAACGTAAGAAATATTTTACATTTACTTTTACATTGGTAAATATAAAAAACATTTAACTAAAGTTAAAAACATTTAACTTAAGTAAAAACAAAAGTTATTCTTTTACTTTTACTTTTACATTTACTAAAGTAAAAGAGATGATGGCGTGGGCCATCACCTGTCTCTGACTGAAGATGCATCTGGCGTCTTCTTCGTTGACTGGTCCGTCTCTTGTGGATGTCGGAAGGTGCTGTTGATCATCTTCTTAGATGAGTCACCATCCCCATACATTTCCACCTTAAAATTTTTATCCAGGAAATAACCCTTTCACCCCCAAAAATTTGGTTTATAAAGAAGGAGGAAAAAAATTTTCTACCGAAAATTGGTCAAAATCTTCAAAATTTCTAAGATTTTGTAAAAAATTTTTGTTTAAAAACAAATCAGACTGAAATCTGAAACAAAGGATCACTCGATTGGTCCTGATCTATCAGTGAAATCGATCTAAACAGAAGACATATTTGTTAACTGTTTAAACAAAAATTCTTTCTCTTGAAGGTCCACTTAGACTCAAACCTTACTTGCCTTGATCACATACCCGTAGATCTAAAGATTCCCTTTAGCCTTACACTGCTCCCAATTGAGACTTATAAACGGCATTATTCGGGACTTAAGGCGATCTTGGGTGGTTTACGGCGAAGGTCGGGCGATTAAAAGCGGAGCAAGAAAAATAAAAGTTTGAAAAAACATTTAAGTAAACAAATCAAACTTTTTTTAATCGAAACTACCGATAGCATCAAGAACCAACCATGTGGCTCTGATACCATATAACAGCGGGATAAGTTTTTAAAAGAAAAACTTTAACAGAAGAAAGAAAAGATTAAGAAGAAGATGGCCAAATTGAATCGGTAAAGTAATCTCTTTCTTTTATTTATAAACATTTGAGGAAGGGATTACATTAATTCCTAGACTAAATGTTTAAGAGGGAAGATCGAAGTATTAAGGACTTCGTCTTCATCTTCTAACTAAGAAGATCGAAGCTGAAAGCTTCGTCTCCGGCTAACTAAGAGAGAAGGGAGAGTGGACCTTGGAAGAGCTTTCTAGAGATAGGAGCTCTGAGGCTACATTGAATTAAGCCTAAAGAAACTCTAACACTTGAGTTTCTTTAAATAGAAAATTAAAAAGTAAATTGCTATTTGATTCACGCAGAAATCACTATTACATTAACTGTAAGTAAAAGTAATTTACTAAAGTAAAAGTAAAACGTAAGAAACATTTTACATTTACTTTTACATTGGTAAATATAAAAAATATTTAACTAAAGTTGAAAACTTTTAACTTAAGTAAAAGCAAAAGTTATTCTTTTACTTTTACTTTTACATTTACTAAAGTAAAAGAGATGATGGCGTGGGCCATCAACTGTCTGTGACTGAAGATTCCTCTGGCGTCTTCTTCGTTGACTAGTCAATCTCCTGTGGATGCCGGAAGGTACTGTTGATCATTTTCTCAGATGAGTCACCATCCCCATACATTTTCACCTTAAAATTTTTATCCAGAAAATAACCCTTTCACCCCCAAAAATTTGGTTTATAAAGAAGGAGGAATAAAATTTTCTATCGAAAATTGGTTAAAATCTTCAAAATTTCTAAGATTTTGTAAATTTTTTTTGTTTAAAAATAAATCAGACTGAAATCTGAAACAAAGGATCACTCGATTGGTCTTGATCTATCAGTGAAATCGATCTAAACAGAAGATATATTTGTTAACTGTTTAAACAAAAATTCTTTCTCTTGAAGGTCCACTTAGACTCAAACCTTATGTATGGGGATGGTGACTCATCTGAGAAGATGATCAACAGCACCTTCCGGCATCCATAGGAGACGGACCAGTCAACAAAGAAGACGCCAGAGGCATCTTCAGTCATAGACAGGTGATGGTCCACGCCATCATCTCTTTTACTTTAGTAAATGTATAAGTAAAAGCAAAAGATATATATATATATATATATGTGTGTGTATATATATATAAGCAATAAAAAGCGATAGATCTACGATCCGAGCATATCCACATGACGCAACTCTCAACGTTAGTAGATATATATATATATATATATATATATATATATATATATATATATATATATCCTGAGATGAGAAAAAGCTTAAAAATCTAAAATATCTTATAGTAGGCTGCCAAGAAGACTTTAGATAGCTTTAAACACTAGAAAACTCGGTTTCCACCGATTAAATTTTTTGTATGTAGCAAAACACGAGCTTACAAGTGTTTAAAAAGAAGAAACTCGATTTAGAGAACTCTAGAAGTGTTTACAGGCTGAAATGGACAGAGTTTTCTCTCCTTTTTTCTTTTTTTTCTTTGAAATAAGCTACCAAGAGCTCATATTTACAAACCGATGGCCACAAGTCTACCCATGGCGTACCATGGGTCTCATACATGTATTTTGCTTATACGAGCCATGCAGATCTTGTTGTCTCAAAGTACGTGCACTTTGGCTATGCATTGTCTGCTCGAACCTTCATAACTTTCAATCTGGGCATCCGATAAAGGTGTGTTATACCTTTTCGGGAAGCTGTTATCGAGAGCTAAACAATGACATATGATTAGAGGTTGTGCACAGTCGGGAAGATGGGTCCATGACCATATCTTCAAGTCTTCAAATTCTATCCGTTGTGTTGTCTTGTGTAGTAATCACTCAGAATTTGAGCTATGGTTCTTGTGGGACACTTCTGTATGTAGTGTTGATTCAAATGATGTTGAGATGACGTGAATATAGTATCGTGGTGGAAAAATGAAGATTTTATCCCTTACCAGGGTTATCTCCAGCTTTGCGTAGATGTAACATATGTTGCTCAGGGTTATCTCTGAGATTGAGCTACTGTGGGTGTTGAATGTCCTCGGGGTTATCTCCGAGGTGTGCTTGACCTCCGAGGATTATCTCTGGGGTTGGAACTTAGTGTCTCGGGGTTGTGTTCGGGGTTGAAACTGACTTTTTCGGGGTTATCTCTGGAACTGGAACTGCATCCCTCGGGGTTATCTCTGAGGTTGGAACTGAGTATCCCGGGTTGTCTCCGGGATTTGAAACTGAGTATTTTGGGGTTGTCTCCGAGATTGAAAACTGAGTATCCCAGGGTTGTCTCCAGGATTGAGCTGATTTGACTTCCAGGGTTATCTCTGGAAGATAATTCTGCCCTCCTACAAGGTTAGTAACAGGAATGCAAAATTTCGAGTGTCTACAGATGCCCATCTTTATCATATTCATGCAATGTAATGGCATGGATAGGATAAAGATCACTAAACACTTGAAATGTGACAAGATAATCATGATGAAAATGTAATGCAACATGATGCAAATGTTGACGCTGAGTGTATGAAGGATGGAATAGAGGCTGCTCATGAATAAGACCAGAGGATGTTGACATTGGGGTTATCACTAAAGTCCTTAATTATCACTGTATGCTTTCCACCGAAGATGTTCTTCTTATGTGCGAGAGACTCTTGGGGAATTGTGCTTTGATTGTTGACTGTATAACAGATTAAAACATCGGTCCTCCCCGATGAGGATGGTTTGTATGGTTTGTATTTCCATGTCTTTCAGGCGCTTCGTTAGAGTTACTGCCAACAGTTTGTGCTAGCAGGGCTGCCTAACTTTCGTTGAAATGTCCTTCAACGACTGTCATCATCGGACCACCTCCGATGCTTCGTTGGATTTACTTACTAATGGCTAATAATATTAGGGCTGCCTGATCTTCGCTGAAATGTCCTTCAATGGTCTAAACATCATCGGACCACCTCCGATGCTTCGCTGGATTTACTTGCTAACGACTGATAACATCAGGGCTGCTTGACCTTCGCTAAAATTGTTTTCAATGGTTGAAACATCATCGGACCACCTCCGATGCTTTGTTGGATTTACTTGCCAATGGTTGATAATGTCAGGGCTGCCTGACCTTCACTAAAATGGTTTTCAACGGTTGAAACATCATCAGACCACCTCCGATGCTTCGCTGGATTTACTTGCCAATGGCTGATAACGTTAGGGCTGCCTGACCTTCGCTGAAATGTCCTTCCACGGTTGAAACATCATCAGACCACCTCTGATGCTTCGCTGGATTTACTTGCCAATGATTAATAACGTCAGGGCTGCTTGACCTTCGAAGAAATGTCCTTCAACGGTTGAAACATCATCGAACCATCTCCGATGCTTCGCTGGATTTACTTGCCAACGGTTAAAACATATTATCCCTATATTATGACCGACTAATTAAATAACAAATAAGCTTAGGTAGGACACACTAGTGAAGGATTTACTCATCTCTCCCCTCTCCTAGTTCTATTCCCCGATCTTCGCCAGAGACCATATCCCTAAGCTCGGATACCAACTGTGACGCCCCCAAAATAGGTATACATCACCCATTCTGAGTCGTCAAATACATGGTACAGAAACAACTATAACTTTGTCATGCAAAATACGACAACACATAAACTGTGAGTTTAAATACAAATATTATCTTCTAGACAATATCCACACTCAAATAAGTCCTCATTACAATTATTGTTACACTATTTTACAAAATAGTGAAGATTACTAAAACAACTGTCTTGAACCATTACTCCACACCATTAACTAGTTCCCATTTATATTCTCGTCTCACGAGAAGAAAAATGGAACAAAAAGGAAAAGGGTGAGCTCAACTAGCCCATTAAAGAATATTATGACTAAGATAATGTACAACAAATTATCCTTAGTCTTCAACAGGGAAAAATCTAATTGAATACAATAGACAACAAGTTTTAGATCAACAACTGCAGCGGAAACAACAATTCATTAGAAGAGTTAAATAGAGAATAAAATCTACTATCTTCTATGAATTTAAAAGTCCATCATCGATATTTTATCCCTGTAACATCAATCAATATACATCTTGAATCAAATAGTCATCTTTACACTACAGGCCAAAGATATTCATCAGTTGATCATGTTCATCTCAACACCTGCTCATCTTTGCACTCTGCCAAAGATATTCATCAATTGGTCATGTTCATCTAAACACATGTTCATCTTTGCACTACGGGCCAAAGATATTCATCAGAAATCATTCATCTTTGCACTACAGGCCAAAGATATTAAGTAATATCATCATTTAGGACTGAGGATGATGAAAATATATTTTAAAGAAAAACGAATCCAATTGAGACAAATGAACAAATAGTAAGGATTCGTACTTCGGTTTATCCATGTTCAAAAATACTCCATAATAAACTATTGTGGAGCAGAATTCAAAAATGAAGATCAAAACATAGATCCAATCAAAGATAGAAACCATAACAAACAATCTTGGACACAGAAAATAAAATTTAATTTTTCTGTGAATAGTGTCGTATTCGTGAATAATGCCGTATATGTGAATAGTAACTCTGACACTAAAAGATAGAAATTCCACAAGAAAAATCATCATGCTTCGTGAATAGTACTCGTAAATAGTAACTCGTGAATAGTAACTCATGAATAGTAACTCGTGAATAGTAACTCATGAATAGTAACCCCGACATGAAAAGTTCCAAATTTGATAAAAAATTCAGACCAATATTTTGGCATAATGATATTGAAGAAATAATATCATTTACAAAGAAAATAACATCCCTTACCTCAAAAGGATAGTATTTCTGACTGGAATACTAGATATAGTGCTGAAAGAACTTGCACCGTATAGCAATACTCAAAGTACTAAAATACTTACAAAAATACACTCGATATTATAGAGAGAGAAAGAGAGAGAAATCTTTAGTTTCTGGTGTGATTTTCAATTCTAACATAAGCACTCTATTTATAGGAAAATGTTTAGAACATCAAGGCAAAAAATTTAATAAAATAATAATATAATTAACAAAATTCAAGCACACCTTTGAAATCTGATTTCAGCTCATTTAAATCACATGTGAGGCCAACTTAATTGCAAAAAACGTTTTTCTTTAAAAAAATAATTAAAACTTCCAAAAATCAATTATTCTGGAACTTCAGAACTTTAATAATTAATAATAAATAGCCCTTTTGTCAGAAAAATTTGAACCTCATGTCTTTTCCATAGGAAATTCCATTATCTACAACTTTACAGAAGAAAGTTTTTCCAAATTCCAAACATAAATTGCCCGAAATCCATAAACGGGAGATTTTACAGGCTTTAATCAAATTTCAGTCAAGAAATGGGGTCCATCGACACACAAAACACGTGTTAATCATTTAATGCAACAAAAATACTCTTCCTCCTCATATACTCATATATCCCGCATTCATTGTAAAAATATCACCATTATTATATAATATAATAAAATATTATTTTATCAGAAAAGATAAAATATCAATTTTTAACAATTGTCACTTTAAAAAATTTCTCCATCTATATCCACATAAAATCAATATTTTCCTCATCATATAGATCTATAATTAATTATTCACAAATAATATTACAGAATCACAATCATCGACAACGGTAGCTCCTGTGAAAGAGGGACTTTCCAATAAGGATTTCTCCTTACTGGCGCGCAATTAGGTGACCAAACCTCTCCTTAGACATAACTTTCTAGACATTGCCAATAATGTTATCTAATAATATTATTTAGATAATATGAATTATTGCTTCGATAACGGAAAATACTGTGTAGTGACAATTATTGAAACAACAATAATATAAAATATCAACGCAGCAATTATTGAATCAATAAAATAAAACATTGAACAATAACTACTGTAACAATTATTGAGTAAGTGCCTTCACGTAAGAATCAATAATTGGTGCAATCTGTCGTGTGCTATCAGGCAACAACGCCAGACATCTGTGTTTTAACCACGGGTATTCCAACAAAGATAATTCAGAATAACTACGCTATTATTTATAAATAACTTATACTTTTCGTTTTCTTCATCCAACCGCTTTCCGTTATGAGGCCTACAAAAGACTGCGACGTCGTACGAATATTCCCCGACAGCAAGAATATTCCACGACCAAACGAATATTTCCCAACAACAATGAATATTTTATAAACACCTGCTTATTAAAAATATTTGCGCATTTTACCCATAACTAACCACATTAATCAAATCAACCCCTTACTATTTCAAAATAATAATTAGAGAAATTAAATCTTTATTTATAAAAAGTTGGGGTCTTACAACCTCCCCTCCTTATGAAATTTCGTCCTCGAAATTGACGTACGTAGGACATACTCCTTCATATCCAAGATCTTGACTGGTACCTCCTCGTACGTTAAATCTTCTGCTATCTTGTCTAGTTCTAACTCAATAATGTGGTTCGGGTCGTCCACATATTAACGTAACATTGATACACAAAAAACGTTATGAACACGCGTCATACTTGGCGGTAAAATGTGTCTATAGGCCACAGTTCCTACTTGATCGAGAATCTCAAATGGACTAATAAATCGAAGGTTTGAGCTTTCCTCACATCGCCGATTCTCACTTTTGGAATAACGACTTCTTGCATCTTCTTTTTTATATTCATCAACTCCAGGTTTGTAGCTTGAGAAACTTTAAATTTATCGATTAAAGTTGATTCTAATCGTATATTCGTTATCTTCACGCAGATTCTTGGAATCTTTAACTCTATCTCTATCTTCTGTAAGTCGTACAAAATGGGTCTCTGTGTTAACAATATCGCACTCGTAAACGCATACGATCTTTTACTCAACGCGTCAGCTACCACGTTCGTTTTTTTTCCAGGATGGTATTGAATGGTATAGTCGTAATCTTTCAACAGCTCGAGCCAACGTCGTTACCGCATGTTGAGTTCTTGGAAACACTTCTCACATTCCTCGCTCCATTCGAATTTTGTATCTTTTCGAGTCAGCTGAGTTAATAGAGAATCGATTTCTATAAAATCCTTCCACGAATCTCCGATAGTAACCAGCTAAGCCTAGAATGCTACTTATTTCGATTACTAACTTAGGTTGCTCTCAACTGTGACTTATATCCCAATCTTGGATAGCACGTCACAATGGCACCTATCAGTTTACCACCGCACAAATATGACGTCCCCTACAGAGAGTTTGGTTTCAGTGCATTCCACAAAGGAAGTCACCAGATAGAGGCTAAGGTACCAACTCCTGTAGTTAGGTTTTTGAACTTCTGAAGTTCAATAGGAGCCATTCGATATGAGATTTTAGAAATGGGTTTTGTACCGGGTTCAAAGTCGATACAAAATTCAATATCACGCTCTGGGGTAGGCCAGGAAATTCTTCAGGAAATACATTAGGAAATTTACTAACAACAGAAAAATCTGACGTATTTTTGTTCAAGTCCATGACATGGGCTAAGAAAACTTGACATCCGTTTTTCAATAAACGAATGACTTTATGGCTTGATATTAAAGTGTTTGACTTCAATGGTTTGGTTGCTTGAATTCGAATAACAAGTTGCTTAGGAATATGAAAACTAACAACCTTACGAAAGCAATCAATTTTAGCATGATGAGTGGTTGACCAATCAATCCCAAAGATCACATCAAATGCAAGAATTTTTAAAGATATAAGATCAATAGGTAGGGTGAGGGTACCAATGTGAATCAAGCAAAATTTAAAAACAACGGATGTAACGAAAGTTTCTCTTAACGAAGTTTCAACAAATAAGTCCAAGTCTAATTTCTCAGTAGTCAAGTTCAAACGTTGAGCACAAGTAGGAGAGATAAAAGAATGGGTAGAACCGGTATCTAATAAGGTATAAACTTCGCAAGAATTTATGATTAACTAAC
This sequence comes from Panax quinquefolius, assembly GCA_020205615.1. NCBI lineage: Eukaryota > Viridiplantae > Streptophyta > Magnoliopsida > Apiales > Araliaceae > Panax > Panax quinquefolius. Next base: position 89,655,717 of record CM035160.1, on the reverse strand, counting down.
CCGTGCTAACTTCGTTCGGGTTACTCACTTTTTGAGAAGTCACGAAAAATGCTCTTCCAAGAACCGATGACTTTGACTTGTCCGGGATAGCCTTTGGAGTCACCATCCCCGCTAGACTTGGTTTCGCTATAGGACAATCTCGAGCTATATGACCGTCCTTTCCACAACTAAAACATACCTTGGAAGGTTGTAAATAGTTTGGACTTATGTGTCCCTCCTCTCCGCATCTGTAATATCTAACTGGAAGTCGTTCTCCTCCCCTAGAATTTGTTGCTGGTGTTGATGTTGTTGCCAACATCTTCCCGTCATCGTTAAATCTTCTCTTCTTGAAATTTCCACTTGGATTATTTCTTCTATTATCTTGGCTATGATTACCACCGAAGTGGTTACCATTTCTGGCATGATAATTTCCTCCACGATGGTTATCATTGTTCCGATGATCGTTGCCACCGGTATGATTATCATCGAGTTGTTGGTCATTATTCTTCAGTTGAGCCGACTCATTATCGCGCTCCAATAACTGAGCCCTATTCACAACATCTGAATATAAACAAAGTTTGTGAGAAATGAGGTATTGACGTATTTTAGGTTTCAAACCTCGCAGAAACATTCGTGTCATTCTCTCCTCATTATCAACCAAATGGGATGCAAATCGAAATAACTCGGAAAACTTAGCTTCGTACTGCGGCACGTTCATATTGTTTTGCTCTAGCTTGATTAACTCTACCTCCTTCATGTGACGAATACTTTTGGGAAAATACTTGTCGTTGAACAATTCTTGGAACTTCTCCCAAGACATCTTCAAGCATATTTGGTCGTACGCTTTTACTTGATTCCCACCAATAATCGCCTCTCCTTGCAACATGAAAGTGGCGAAAGGAACCTTTGCTCCTCCTGAGCATCCCAAGACAACAAATATCTTAGTGATCTTGCTTTATCCACGTCTCTCGCCAGTGGCTGGTTCTAGCTTTCCCAAAACTCCCATGGTCCTAACTCCTTGAATCGCTTAGCGGTGACCATCCATGAGTTGCCAAAGTGTTTCCACCGCATTTTGAACAAATAGTCTCTCTCGTTTGGATTTGCATGAATTCTAGAAAGTTCTTAAACATACCATCGTTTTGTCATTTGGTGGTGTTATTGTTTTACGGGAGGGTTATTGCCTTCCTTATCACCGGTATTGATCGTTGGTGACTCAAGCGGTCTCATGTGCTCCATTGCTTATCTCAACATCTTCAGATGCCATTTTACTGTCACAAAACAATGGTTAATTGACATACCACATATTATCCCTATATTATGACCGACCAATTAAATAACAAATAAGCTTAGGTAGGACACACTAGTGAAGGATTTACTCATCTCTCCCCTCTCCTAGTTCTATTCCCCGATCTCCGCCAGAGACCATATCCCTAAGCTTTGATACCAACTGTGACGCCCCCAAAATAGGTATACATCACCCATTCTGAGTCGTCAAATACATGGTACAGAAACAACTATAACTTTGTCATGCAAAATACGACAACACATAAACTGTGAGTTTAAATACAAATATTATCTTCTAGACAATATCCACACTCAAATAAGTCCTCATTACAATTATTGTTACACTATTTTACAAAATAGTGAAGACTACTAAAACAACTGTCTTGAACCATTACTCCACACCCCGACTAGTTTCCGCTATATTCTCGTCTCCTGAGAAGAAAAATGGAACAAAAAGGAAAAGGGTGAGCTCAACTAGCCCATTAAAGAATATTATGACTAAGATAATGTACAACAAATTATCCTTAGTCTTCAACAGGGAAAAATCTAATAGAATACAATAGACAACAAGTTTTAGATCAACAACTGCAGCGGAAACAACAATTCATTAGAAGAGTTAAATAGAGAATAAAATCTACTATCTTCTATGAATTTAAAAGTCCATCATCGATATTTTATCCCTGTAACATCAATCAACATACATCTTGAATCAAATAGTCATCTTTACACTACAGGCCAAAGATATTCATTAGTTGATCATGTTCATCTCAACACCTGTTCATCTTTGCACTACGGGCCAAAGATATTCATCAATTGGTCATGTTCATCTAAACACATGTTCATCTTTGCACTACGGGCCAAAGATATTCATCAGAAATCATTCATCTTTGCACTACAGGCCAAAGATATTAAGTAATATCATCATTTAGGACTGAGGATGATGAAAAATATATTTTAAAGAAAACGAATCCAGTGAGACAAAAGAACAAATAGTAAGGATTCGTACTTCGGTTTATCCATGGTCAAAAATACTCCATAATAAACTATTGTGGAGCAGAATTCAAAAATGAAGATCAAAACATAGATCCAATCAAAGATAGAAACCATAACAAACAATCTTGGACACAGAAAATAAAATTTAATTTTTCTGTGAATAGTGTCGTATTCGTGAATAATGCCGTATACGTGAATAGTGCCGTATACGTGAATAGTAACTCTGACACTAAAAGATAGAAATTCCACAAGAAAAATCATCATACTTCGTGAATAGTACTCGTGAATAGTAACTCGTGAATAGTAACTCGTGAATAGTAACCCTGACATGAAAAGTTCCAAATTTGATAAAAAATTCATAACAATATTTCGACATAATGATATTGAAGAAATAAAATCATTTACGAAGAAAATAACATCCCTTACCTCAAAAGAATAAGACTTGATTTGAAATATTGGATATAGTGTTGAAAAAAACTTCAGACCAGATAGCAATACTCAAAGTACTAAAATACTCACAAAAATACGCTCGATATTATAGAGAGAGAAAGAGAGAGAAATCTTTAGTTTCTGGTGTGATTTTCAATTCTAACCTAAGCACCCTATTTATAGGAAAATGCTTAGAACACCAAAGTAGAAAATTTAATAAAATAATAATATAATTAACAAAATTCAAGCACACCTTTTAAATATGATTTCAGCTCATTTAAATCACATGTGAGGCCAACTTAATTGCAAAAAACGTTTTTCTTTAAAAAAATAATTAAAACTTCTAAAAATCAATTATTCTGGAACTTCGGAACTTCAATAATTCATAATAAATAGCTCTTTTGTTAGAAAAATTCAAACCTCATATCTTTTCCATAAGAAATTTCATTATCTACAACTTTGCAGAAGAAAGTTTTTCCAAATTCCAAACATAAATTACCCGAAATCCACAAACGGGCGATTTTACAAGCTATAATCAAATTTCAGTCAAGAAATGGGGTCCACCGACACACAATGCATGTGTTAATCATTTAAGGCAACAAAAATACTCTTCCTCCTCATATACTCATAAATCCCACATTCATTGTAAAAATATCACTATTATTATATAATATAATAAAATATTATTTTATCAGAAAAGATAAAATATCAATTTTTAACAATTGTCACTTTAAAAATTTTCTCCATCTATATCCACATAAAATCAATATTTTTCTCATCATATAAATCAATAATTAATTATTCACAAATAATATTATGTAATCACAATATCGACAACCGTGCCGCTCCTCAGAAAGAGGGGCTTTCCAATAAGGATTTCTCCTTCATTGGTAGCGTAATTAGGTGACCAAACCTCTCCTTAGATGTAACTTTCTAGACATTGCCAATAATGTTATCTAATAATATTATTAGGATAATATGAATTATTGCTTCGATAATGGAAAATACTATGTAGTGACAATTATTGAAACAACAATAATATAAAATATCAACGCACCAAATATTGAATTAATAAAATAAAACATTGAACAGTAACTACTATAACAATTATTGAGTAGTGCCTTCTTACGTAAGAATCAATAATTGGTGCAATCACGTAATGCTCTTCGTGCAACAACGCTGTATTAATGTGTTTTAACCACGGGTATTCCAACAAGATAATCTCAGAATAACTACTGTAGTTATTTATAAACAACTTATACTTGTCATTTTCTTCATCCAATCGCTTTAAGCATGAGGCCCCAAAAAGATCGCCGTCGTATGAATATTCCCCGACAGCAAGAATATTCCACGACCAAACGAATATTCCCCGACAACAATGAATATTTTATAACCACCTGCTTATTTAAAATATTTGCGCATTTTACCCATAACTAACTACATTAATCAAATCAACCCCTTACTATTTCAAAATAATAATTAGAGAAATTAAATCTTTATTTATTAAAAGTTGGGGTCTTACAAATACCGTGTGCTATTATGAAACCACGCGTATTACTGTACTTTTACTACCGGTTAGTTCAACAGTTTAACGGTAACCCTTTTCATAGTTATTCTTATAAAACATAATTACGTTTCAACTAACTACGACAATACTTCCGCCAGGGTGCACTAATGATTGTGTCGTGCATTTAATATTCCCTGTTAAAACGAATATTCCCCAACCAATCGAATATTATATAACCACTTGTTTACTTTGAAAAATTTGTAAATATTATCCACAACTATAACATTATATCAAATCCACACCATAATATTCAAAAATATATTTCGAGAAAATTATTCTTTATTCATAAAAGTTGGGGTCTTACAACCTCCCCTTCTTATGAAATTTCATCCTCGAAATTAGGGTATGTACCTGGTATATCGAAGAGGTGAGGATATCTTGACTTCATCTCAGATTCTAACTCCCAGGTCATTTCTTCCACATCGTGATTTCTCCACAAAACATTGACTTGAGGTATAACCTTGGAGCGTAGAATATGATCCTTCTTACCCAAGATTTTAACAGGTAACTCTTCATACGTTAAATCTTCCTCTATCTCGTCTGGTTCTAATTCAATAATGTGGTTCGGGTCTTTCACATATTTACGTAACATAGATATGTGAAAAACGTTATGAACACGAGATATACTTAAGCAGAATGCGAGTCTATAGGCCACAGTTCCTACTCGATCGAGGATTAAAAATGGGCCAATGAATCGAGGATTAAGCTTTCCTCTCTTTCCAAATCTCGTAACTCCTTTCCATGGAGCAATACGTAACAACACATGATCTTCGATATCGAATTCCATGTCCTTTCGATGAAGATTAAAATAACTCTTTTGTCGATCTTGTGAGGTTTTTATACGTTGTTGGATCGTTTGAATCTTTTCCGTAGTCATACATACCAACTCCGGTCCCAACAACGTTGCTTCACCCACCTCATCCCAGCATACTGGAGAACGACACTTTCTTCAATAAACGCCTCAAATGGAGCCATGCCAATACTTGCTTGATAACTGTTGTTGTAGGAAAACTCCACCAATGGTAAGAACTTGTCCCAACTTCCCTTGAAGTCAAGGACACATAGTCTTAATAGATCTTCAAGAGTTTAAATAGTCCTCTACGACTGCCCATCCGTCTGAGGATGATATGCCGAGCTAAATCGTAAATCCGTGCCCATAGCTTTTTACAAACTAACCCAAAATTTTGAAGTGAATCTTGGGTCTCAATCAGAAACTATGGATACTGGCATACCATGCAGTCTTACAATCTCGTTTATGTACATACGAGTAAGTCGTTCAATTGTATAAGTTTCTCGTATAAGTAGGAAATGAACAGACTTGGTCAATCTATCAACAATGACCCAAATTGCATCTATGCCTTGAGAAACCTTGGGAAGACCAGTAACAAAATCCATGGTAATGTGCTCCCACTTCCATTCTAAAATTTCAAGTGGTTGCAATGGACCTTTTGGCACTTGATGCTTCGCCTTGACTCGTTGACAAGTTATACACCTTGAGATAAACCCCGCTATCTCTCTCTTCATATTACTCCACCAAAATGTATGTCGAAGATCACGATACATTTTGGTACTCCCAGGATGGATTGCAAATGGTGTGTTGTGCGCCTCCATCATGATTTTATACTTTAAGTCAGAATCGTTAGGAACACAAAGTCTAGAGTTAACTCGAAGTATTCCTTCTTCATCGATTCTTTCTTCTGAAATAGCACCTTCTTGCACTTTCATCCTCATACGCATCAGCTCCAGGTCTGTAGCTTGAGCAACTTTAACTTTATCGATTAAAGTCGGTTCCACTCGTATATTCGTCATCATCACATGGGTCCCTGAAGTCTTTAACTCTATTTCCATCCTTTTCAAGTCATACAAAATGGGCCTTTGCGTTGAAAATATTTCACTCGTGCCCGCATATGATATTCTACTCAATACGTCAGCTACTACCTTCGCTTTTCCAAGATGGTATTGGATGGTATGATCATAATCTTTCAACAACTCAAGCCATCGTCATTTCCGCATGTTGAGTTCCTTTTGAGTGAAGAAATATTTGAGGCTTTTATGATCCGTATAGATCTCCACCTTCTCTCTATACAGGTAATGCCTCCAAATCTTAAGCGCAAAAACGACTGCTGCCAACTCTAGATCATGAGTAGGATAAATCCTCTCATATTCTTTGATTTGTCATGAGGCATATGTTATGACTTTCCCATGTTGCATGAGAACACATCCTAACCCTTTGCTTGAAGCATCACTATAGATGACAAATCCCTCAGAGCCAGATGGTATTGTCAGAATAGGTGCTGAAATAAGTCTTCTCTTGAGTTCTTGAAAACTCTTCTCACATTCCTCGTTTCAACCGAACTTTGTATCTTTTTGAGTCAGCTGAGTGAATGGAGTAGCGATTCGAGAAAATCCTTCCACGAATCTCCGATAATAACCAGCTAAGCCGAGAAAGCTACGTACTTCGGTCACTGATTTTGGTTGCTCCCAACTTTGAATTGCTTCAATCTTCGCTGGGTCAATATATATTCTATGATTTGATATCACGTGCCCAAGGAATACAACTTCCTCAAGCCAGAACTCGCATTTCTTCAACTTGGCATATAACTTATTTTCACGACGCTTTTGGAGTATCAGCCTCAAGTGTTGCTCATGGTCTTTACGGGTTTTGGAGTATATGAGGATGTCATCAATAAAGACGACCACAAAGTGATCCAAATATTCCTTGAATACTCGGTTCATCATGTCCATGAAAGCAGCTGGAGCATTAGTCAATCCAAAAGACATGACTAGGAATTCATAATGCCCGTATCGAGTTCTCGAAAGCGTCTTTGAATGTCATCGCTTTTAATCTTCAATCGATGATATCCGTAACTAAGATCAATCTTTGAAAAGAATTTGGCTCCTTGCAATCGGGTCAAACAGTCATCAATGCGAGGCAATGGGTACCTATTTTTGATGGTGACATGATTTAACTCCCGATAAGCAATACAAAGTCGTGATACTTCCATCTTTCTTCTTCACGAATAGAACAGAGCACCCCAAGGAGACGATTTAGGATGAATGAAACCGATGTCTAACAATTCTCGTAGTTGGGTTTTAACTCCTCAAGTTCAATAGAGCCATTCGATATTGGGCTTTGGAAATGGGTTTTGTACCGGGTTCAAGGTCGATACCAAACTCGATTTCACGCTCCGGGGGTAGGCCAGGAAGTTCTTCGAGGAATACGTCAGGGAATTTATTAACAATAGAAATATCATTCAAATCTGACGTATTTTTGTTTAAATCTGTGACATGAGCTAAGAAAGCTTGACATCCATTTTTCAATAAACGAATAGCTTTATGGCTTGAGATGACCATGATTGATTTTAATGGTTTGGTTGCTTGAATTCGCATAATAGGTTGATTAGGAACATGAAAGCTAACAACCTTACGAAAACAATTAATTTTAGCATGATGAGTAGTTAACCAATCAATCCCTAGAATCACATAAAATGCAAGTATTTTTAAGGAAATAAGATCGACACGTAACGTGCGGTTACCGATTTGAATCAAACAAGACTTATAAGTAGTGGATGTAATGAAGGTTTCTCCCAACGAAGTTTCAACCGATAAGTCAAAGTCTAATTTCTCCAGAGTCAAATTTAAACGTTGAGCGCAAGTAGGAGAAATGAAAGAATGGGTAGAACTGGTATCAAATAAAGTATAAGCTTCACTAGAGTTTATAATTAGCTTACCCGTGATCACCTCGTTCGGATTCCTCGCTTTTTGGGAGGTTACGACAAACGCTCTCCCTTGAACTACCAATTTTATCTTGTCTGGGACACCTTTTGATGCCTCCATCCTTAACTTGAATTTGATTTTGTGCACAACCAAAATCGGGCTAGGTGACCTTCTTTCCACAATTATAACACGCTTTGATCGCATCACACTAGCTTTGGACCGATGTGTCCTTCCCCTCCACATTTGTAACATACGATAGGTGGTCGTTCCCCTTCCTTAACAACGGGTGTTGGTGCTGACGTCTTTCCATCATTATTGAATCTCCTCTTCTTGAAATGTCCATTATTATTGTCTTGGCCATGATTACCACCGAAGTGGTTACCATTTCTGGCATATTGATTCCCTCCACATTTGTTGTCACCACTTCTATGACTGCTACCACATGTATTATCATTTTTTCGGCTGCTCTCTCTTGGTTGAGTTAACTTGTTATCGCCCTCCAATAACTGAGCCCTATTTACAACATCTGAATACAAACACAGTTTGTGAGAAATTAAATATTGACGTATCTCGGGTTTCATACCTCTTAGAAACATCCGCGTCATTCTCTCCTCATTATCAACCAAGCGAGACACAAACCGAGACAACTCGGCAAACTTAGCTTCGTACTGTGACACGGTCATATTGTTCTGCTTCAACTTGATGAACTCTACCTCTTTCATGTGATGAATACTTTTGGGAAAGTAATTGTCGTTGAATAGTTCTTAGAACTTCTCCCAAGACATCTTCAGTGCGGTAGGTTGAGTACGCTTTACCGATTTCCACCAGTAGTCTGCCTCTCTTCGCAACATAAAGGCGGCAAAGGGAACCTTTTGCTCCTTGAAGCATCCCAAAACATCAAATATCTTGGTGATCTGCTTTATCCACGTCTCCGCCTTAAGTGGTTTTGGCTCTCCAATAAACTCTGGTGGTCCCAGCTCCTTGAACTGTTTAGCGGTGACCATCCGAGAGTTGCGAGTGTTTCCACCTGCATTTTGAACAGGAGTCTCTCTCGCCTGATGTTGCATGAATTGCATAAAGCCTCTGAACATTCCATCGTTCATCATTTGGTCAGTGTTGTTATTTTCCTGAGAATTATTGCCATCCTGATGGACATTATCCTGGGTATTGATCGTTGGTGACTCAACGATCTTATGTGCTTCATTGCTTATCTCAACATTTTTGGATGCTAATTTCAAATACTGCCACAAAACAAGGGTTAATGGACATGTCACATATTATCCTTATACTCTGACCGACCAAATAAATACCAAATAAACTTAGGTAGGTCATACTAGCGAAGGAATTTTCCGTCTCTCCCCTCCTAGTTCTTATCTCACATCCCAGTCAGGGATCATATCCCTAAGCTTTGATACCAACTGTGATGCCCCCAAAACATGTATACATCACCCATCTTGAGTCGCCATATACATGGTACAAAATTCAAATACAACTCAATTATACAATAGTCTTGTAAAATACGACAAAACATAATCTAAGAGTTTTAATAAGAATATTGTCATCTAGACAATATCCATACTCAATGGAGTCCTCATTACATTTATTGTCACACTATTTAACGGAATAGTGAGAACTACTAATGCTATCATCTGGACCGTTACTCTGTTCCCCTACTAGTCCCGGCTACGTTCTCATTTCCTGAAGAGAACGGTGAAAGAAAGGGTGAGCTCAACTAGCCCAGTAAGAAATATTATGACTAAGATAATGCAGAATAAATTATCATTAGCCTTCAACAATGTTAAACTGATAGAATATAATAGTCAACAAGTTTAACTGCAGCGAAACAAGATATCCATTAGAAGAGTCAATTAGAGCATAAAATCTATTATCTTCTATGATTTAAATTTTTTTTCATCAACTTTATCGCTGAGACTCAGCTTAATAAATAAAATTGAATCATCCCTGCATCACGGCCAAGGATATTCATGTAATCATCAATGGTCATGATTATACCAAATTATCCCTGGTCATAACCATACCAACAACTGTCCATCAATGAACTACAAGCCCATGAGGACTTTTACCACATCATTCGTCATATTACGGTCATGATTACACCGAATAATCCCTGGTCATAATCATACCAAGTCCATCTATGCACGTAACATAAAGATGACTATAATCATAATATAAATATAAGGATGAGGATGATGACAATGACAATGACTTAATAATTCAATAAAACAAGTTCAAGGATAAATTTTAAAGATTCATAATTTTAATTTATCCAGAAATCAATAACGTCCAAATTGTCAACATGATACTTCTTTGTGGAGTAAAATTCAAGAATGCTCAGAAGAATATTTCCATGAAAAGATACTGGATGAAGCGCAAATATCAAGGATATTCCACTAATGTCATGGAGTATAGAAGCCAAAACTTTAACCAACTGAGTATAATAGAATATATGAAACCGCAAATGGATTTTTGCCCACCATGCGGTAATCTACGTAGACAAATCATTTCCACAATTTAATAAGGAATGAATACGAAGGATTATTCTCCATGCATGCGGTAATCCACATAGATAGGTTATTCCAACATAATAATAAAGAATGGAACCAGTCATGCAGAACTCCGCATGCATAAGATATTCCAATGTAATAATAAAGAATGGAACTGTGTCAGCGAATCCGCATGCATGCAGTGATATTCCAAAAGAATAATAAATAATGGAATAACAATGAATTCACTGGGCATGCGATAGACCATTACAGACAAAGTTATTTCAATAGAATAATAAAGAATGGAATAATGAAGAATTTCACCATGTATGCAGTACTTCGCGACAGGCAAAGTTATATCAACATAATAATAAAGAATGGAATAACAACCCTTACGAGTATTGAAAGAAAATAACTCTCTTCATGAATACGAAAGAATAATACCCCTTACCTTAGAACAAGACTGGATACTGGAATAGTGAGGTAGCAGACTACTCTTCTTCTTTCTCTCTATAATTTCTATCTATAATAATTGCTTTATAGCTTTAGCGAATTGGTGAGAAATGAAGGAAGAATGAGCTTCTATTTATAGGAAAATATAGTTTTGATAATTGCACATTTTATGGCTCAAAATATTACAGTATAATACCTTTCTCTTTTTCTTCATTTTTAATTTAGTCCTGCAAAGTATTATCAAACTTGCACCACCTCCCCTAATAGTAAATAATGTGAATTAATAGTTCATTCATGTGACTTAATAGTATAATCATGTGAAAAAAATAATTACAGTATAGTACCTTCAACTATACCTCCATTTTTAACTTAGTCATGCAAGTATTATCAATCTTGCACCACCTTCACTAATAGTACAAGAATGTGAATCAATAGTACACACATGTGAATATTTTTAGTTATAATCATGTGAATTAATAGCAATTAATTGCTCATTTATCCGGTTAATTACCCGATTGGTCAACATAATCTCCAGACATCAATTATTATCGAAATAAATGTCGATTTTCACTAACACTATTAATTCCAACACAATGGAACTATTCATTTCATCTTTAATCAACACGAACTTATTCATCATTAATATTTTAATTCATAATATTTAAGAACAAGGTCGTTCCCAGGAAAGAGGGGGCTTTCCGATAAGGATTTCTCCTTATTGGCACGCAATTAGGTTACCAAACCTCTCCTTGACAGAACTTCTAGACATTGTCAATATTTTAAATAATAATATGAATAACTTTGCTCTCTCAATTATTGATTTAATAATAATAAATATTATGCAGATGATACTGTGACAATAATTGACTCAATAATATGAGAGATATGATGCATCCATTATGGTAGCAATAATTTTGTATAACTGAGTGACTTCTCACGTAAGCATCAATAATCAATACCGTGTGCTACTATGAAAGCACGCAGACATCGTACTTTTATTATTACCGGGTAGTTCAACAGGTTTAACGGTAACCCTTTAAATCGTTATTTTTATAAAAGATAATTTTGTCATTTCTCTAACTACGACAATACTTCCGCTCGGGGTCCACCAATGATGATTGTCTATGCCGTCGCATTTAATATTCCCCCACCAAATCTAATATTATATAACCACTTGCTTACTTTTCAAAATTTGTAAATATTACCCACAACTATAATATTATATCAAATCCACACCATAATATTCAAAAATATATTTCGAGAAAATTATTCTTTATTCATAAAAGTTGGGGTCTTACAATCATCCTCTGGGGTTGTTTCCTGGCGGATAACTCTTCCATGGTGTCATTCACTTTAGTCAGCGCCACACGGGAGGTGGACGGTATTGGAGAGTTTGATTGGGGCTCCTATACCTCTGTCTACTTCCTCAGGGGAATGCTTCTACGCTCGCAAGGCTTGACGGAGGCTTGGCTAGGATTTTACCCATTCCTGCTAGTAAGTATTTCTCTTTTGATTTCCCTTGTTTGGGTTACGAGTGTTGACAGATCGCATATATTTGATCTTGTATTGGTAGTTTTGGGCCTATGAGAGGCTCCCATGCCTTCGTCCTATTTGTTTGTTAGGTTTAGGCACCTATCCACGGGGATGATGATGGCACCACTCCACTTTGATGGAGGTTCCTGTAGTTGAGGGTTTCACCCAATCGCGCTTACAGTTGGAGCTGTTGACAGCCGATGTCGTTACATGGGTTTCTTACTCTGAGGACCATTTGACAGTTGGCTTTGAGGGTGGTTTCTCGACTAGTGTCGAGTATGTGATGTCCACCCGTAGGCTTTTCTCTCTTCACAGATGGAGGCTGGGAGTGTAGGTATCCCCAAATCCGGGTACTTTTTATCTCAGATCTGGTACATCATTTCTATACTATTGCGAAAGATATAAACATAAATTGTTTATACATTAAACTTTTACACATAATTCCCAAGGTATACAACCTTAACTTAATACATATCTTCAATATCTTAAATGTTTACAATACTATTTTCGTCAAAAAATTTAATATATCTAACTGCATCATAATTTAATTTTGCACATTATCTTTGCTTCTGTCTTTACTTGAGCTTTCCTCTTAATCTGAATTTTTTTATCATGATATAGCAAGGGTGAGCAACAAATTTGCCCAGACAGCTTAAATTTAATTGAGGATATATCACGATTGAAAGATTTGAACAAAAAGCTGGCTATGTTCAACAATATACTAATTGAGAACTAGTAGGAATAAAATTCCATAACTGAATGATCAGGACGACAAGAATTATTGTCAATAATTAATATGAATAATTCATCTGGAGCAAATGGTAATGAAGGTGATCAGCCATTCATACCTGATGAACATATGCAACATGCACTAAGTGCGAATCAATAATCAGTATAGATGCGAATAATCAACAATAATTATTCACTAACATGCTTTAAACATACAACTCCAGGTTGAGTTAGGAAACTTGCCTGTACTGCTGATTACCGCTAAGCAATCTAATTTAATCCTTCACGAAAAACCTATCAGTATAAGATTGATCTTTTAGTCAGCATAATATACCTGTTAGCTCATAATACTATTACTTTATCCATAGATTATCTAACACTTAATCAAATATTAGATATCAGCTTAACACATCAGTATTATTATCGTTCTTTGATAATTCTTTAATAACTATATCATATCCATTATGGTTTAACACTCGCCTTTTCATTTTATAAGTTATTTTTTAAAATCAAATAAGTTAAATACTAATCCAGCCTCCAGGATTCTAAATCTAGCAACCAAATTGCCAATCCAGCAGACTGGATTTCAAATCTAGCGACCTGAATTCAAAATCCAGCATTTAGATGGCCAATCTAGTAACCTAAACTGCAATCCAGCTAACTGGATTCCAAATCTAGCAACTAGATAGCAATTGAAAGAAGCTTTGGATTCACTAATCCATCATTCAAAGATCTTTGGATTCTAAATCCTTTAATTCAGTAAGCTTCTTTTCAATCCAGCAAGCTGGATTCATCAGATTTTCCAATCCAGCAAGCTGGATTCATAAATTACTCAATCCAGTAAGCTGGATTCCATATCCTTTTCACAAAAACACCAAATTAGTTTATTATTTTTCTATCATTTGTCCAAACACATATACATATATTTCATACACAAAAAGTATTTTTCCATAATTTTTCAATTTCTTTTAGTATTTTTCAAAAATCATTTTTAGTGCGTGGCTTAAGAAATTAGCCCCATCATTCTCAACTCCAAAAATTCCCATCTCTTGACACAATCTTATACGTGTTAACGTGGGCCTCCAATTTAACTTTCGTGGCCATCAAAGTTATAGAACTCCGATTATAGCCATTTTTGTCAGAAAATCAAAAAACATTGAAATGGTCATAACTTGGTCATTTTAAGTCGGAATGATCTCATTTTTGGACAGGAGGTACTTAATACCATATATTTTCATGTACCAAAAGGCCGGAATTTATTTCACAATTTAAGTGGCCGAAACAGCCCTTGCAAAATCGTTGGCAGTATACATTTGAAATTTTTTCACTTTTCCTACTTTGTTAAAAATGATCCATACGGAAATCTACAACTCCTTTTTCAGTGATTCTACTTGGAGATGTTATAAAACTTGTCATATTATCCTCCCAAAATTTTCTAGAATTTTCGAATGTCAAAAAAATGGTGAAACTACCCCTACCCCTTGCTGTCCAAAAACAATCTTCTTTTCCTTAAAAGACACAAAATTGTTTTTACTAAATCAGTCACTACGGACTGTATACTCAACATTTTCTAGTGCTACCACTTCGATTTAGTAGTTAACTTACATATCTAGCACCTCTCTTTGACGGATCACAAAAAGAAGGTGTAGATCAAAAACGGTGAAAATCCAAAGTACATTCAAATTTAGGGCTTATAAACTAGAAAAATCAATTTTTTGTACTTTTGATTTCCAACTAAAAAAACACCCAATATGTGTATATCTAAACATGAAACACTCATTAACAAGTATATTCATGGTTTTAAGTTTAGAAACATAGATTCAAAGTTTGATTAAGAATAATCAAAATAAAATTATATAAACAAAAGGGGTCTATACTTTTGATTTTTCATGCTCCCTATCTTCTTCTTCTTCCCAAGGTGGCTATGGAGTTAGAAGAAAACTCTCCCTCCTCCCCCTCTATGGCTGCCGAAGCCCCACTTCTCTCTCTAATTGGTTTATCTTACTAGCAAATATGAAAATTAAATAAAAGAGAAGAGAGAGAAAATAATAGATTTTAGTTATTGTTAATAAAATGTGTATAGATATATTATGTATATCTATTAACTTCTCCCATATTCATTGCTCTTTCTCTCTCTCTCATTAAACCACCAAAGCTTTACTTGGAAGAAATGCCAAAGTGTTGGCTAAATAAACAAGTGACACATAAGAGGAGTAGGTAGAAGTTAGTCACCAACTAAAGTGAATACACTACATTCTTCCCCTCCTTTTCCTTCATCACATGTCCGACCAAGTGGCCTTATAATGCTCCCAATTTTGCTTTCTTTTTATCTCTTATTAAGCATACATAAGGTCCATAATGCCCCCTCTCAATTTGGCTAAAAGTTGAGCCACTCACTTAATTCTTTTGGGCTACTAAATTTAGCTCTTTGGGTCATAACAAATAACATCTTCCAACACTTTTAATATTACCATTCCCTAATTATTTAATTAGGGTTTTCATTTCATCAATTATAACTTAAATCCTTACTCATGCACATTTAATTTCTTAACTCAATTAGACTTTCTATAACTAGGTTATAAAATTAACTAACTGAGATGTATAAAATAAACCTCTTAATGTTAGTATATATTTTAAATATTAATATTCTCCCGTATCATAACCCTTAAGTTATTCAATTCTTCATTCCTAATATATAATTAGGATCACACTAGTTTCTTTTATTCGCTTATATAATAAAAAAATATAAACCATCACATAATATTCCTATTCCTTTACTCACATATTCATACAAAATAATTTAATAAACTATGACATGTTCCACAATTCTCTTAGATTAGGACACTAGTATATATATAAATACTAGGACCACTAAATAACAATAACCATTTAGGTCATTTAATTCTCATACCATAACTAAATAACTTATTCAAATTATACAATTTATATTGTATGATTAAATTTAATTTCCTCGTCTCTCCATAAATTGTTTTCAAACAATTTATTTAAATATTAAATATATATAATTTAATATAATCAATTATTTATTCAAATATGAATTTAATTTACTAACTAGTTGATACAAATATACATATTTGCATAACGGATCTCCTCTCATATTTTTACTTTACATCCTTTGGTATAATATTAAATATTATACCATTATCCATATAACATAATACCATATATCCAATTATTTTCTTTACTTTCTATAAATTGTCTTCAAAATTTAATTAATCAAGTAAATATATTAATATATTCACCACCAACACATATTCTTATGAACTTATACACTAACCATATACCTCATTATCAGACTGTCACTTATAGTCTATTAAATCATTCAAGTTCTTCTACAAAAATTTTGAAATCCTTAAAATTCCTTCACAGAAACGTTAAATCCATACACTTATTTTCTGTCTAGGTTCATCTTATAACCTTTAATCCATGATTTTAGGATTTTAATAATTATCTAAATTGTCGGGTTGTCACATTCACCCATTCTTCTAAGAATTTCGTCCCTGAAATTAAAGCATACTAATCTCTGCTTATTTTCTTGATCAAAACTAGGTTTTTAACTTAACCGTTACAATTTCATCCTTTGAGGATTTCTCATCTATTATCATATTTCACCATAACTACTCTCTATGAGTTTACATCTTCTAAACATTCACCAAAACTAGGTTGTCATAATAACCTTTATTCAATCATCTCAGATTCTTCTCGTATGCAATGAGTTCACACTATTTCATATCCATCATCACACACTATCACAACATTACTCTAAAGAGTTTAAAAACTTTCATATATGTCTGAAGGATCATAAAAACTATGAACTTTGAGGTTTAGGGTATTTCTACCTGCTACCTCTTTCAATTACGAAAGAAAGGTACTCTACCTCTGAAATATTTTATAATAGGTATGTTTACAATCACGAAGAAGGTAAACTACTGGTTCGGGTACTTTAGATGATTAGTCTATTGTACCTTAGTAAACAGAACGACTATATGCATTCTTAGATTGGAATATGTTATCCAATTAGTATATCCCCATTTTCAGGGTTGTTCACCTCAGACTTATCATAAGATTCCGTACCAAAACAATTTGGTTCGGCAAAAGCTTTCAAAGAATACTTTGAATTTCATAAACATTTGTCTAGCTAAATCAAATAGCTTAGACGCATATCAATAATTCGAATTTCAATCGAATCATTTCTGTCCAAATTCAGTTGGCAATAATTTACCTTTAAAATTCTTAAAATCATTTTATGACGTCATGATACCGCACTATATTTACTGTCCGTTTGAGGATTCCGTCATTCTGTTACTTTGTCATACTACATCATACTATAGTGGGCTGACGATCTTTAGATCACATCCGACACTAAGTAATTCTGCATTGATAACTCCATCATTTTCTTATCATGTTTGCACCAAGTTGCATGATGCATTAATGATATAAAAATATATTTTGATAATTCAAATCATTTTCGTCTAGCCGAATCAATTAGCATAGACTCTTCTTTAAATTGTTCAAAAACCATTCAAAATCATCTTTGGTGTCATCATGCCACAACATGTAACGATGTGTTAGTGGCCCAAAGTCCATATCTACACACTTGTCACCATGTGTTGAGGATAACAAAAATTCATTTTAAAGGCACATTAGTGCGAATTTAGCTTGATGTCAAAAACTTAGAAGTCTAGCATAGCTAGAAGATTTGGAATACATATGCTTCCACCATCAACTTCACTTTCTTTAATGATCAATTGCATAATAAATCTATCTATTCTATCATCCTCAATTCTCCATTCATACATAACTATACCCAGTTCGTCAAACTTACCACACATTATGAGTTCAGGAACTTTCCATAATTATATGAGTTTCAGAACTTATCTTAGTCAGACCATAAGCGTCCATTCGCCGAGGGGTTCAAAACATACCATATGATTATGAGTCATGAACTTACCATAAGTATAAGTTTTAAGAACTCACAACAAACTTATATTCTCTACCTATTCGTTATACACATGAGAAAAGAATCACCTTATCAACAGGTATATAGCAAATAGCCCAACATCAGGTTCCAATGATTATCAATGAAAGAAACTAAGTGGTTGTCAAACCAAACTCGACCATTAATCAATATAGGAAGCTAAGCGGACAATTCCCCGCCCATACAAAGAATTGGTCAACCTAACCACTATATCGACCAGGAAGCTAAGTGATTCTAAAACCAAGTACAAATTCCCCGCCCATACAAGGAATCATACAACTCAGCTGCTGACATGAGTCCTCAATTGAAATCCCACACCATTCTTACTTTCTCTTTTCTTAATACGAATTTTCTTTAATCCGTATCTTAACATTTACCACTCTTTTTTGAGTTTACATTGTACCATTTCCTAGTACCTTCTCTTTATAGCGTCAAGTTATAACATTCTAATCACTTAACATATCATATGTTATTTAACAATTTAATCTGATCACGTCGTGATCTTATTTTTGTAATCATTTCTCCTTATACTTACGATCGTTTTATTTTACGATCTTCTTATTCTTCTCTTTAATCATATTATATTATGATTTTATTTACACTTTTCATCTTATAGACATAGTCTATTTATTTTCACTTTTCATCTTTATTACAAGAGTCAGGTAACTCCGGATTCTTATCCTTATAGCTCTTCAAGATTCATCTTTGAATCTTATTTATCTTTATCTTTACTTTAATGATGAATTTCCTAAATTCATCTTTTATCACTTAAACTCAATCTTAGTTTTATTCCTTATCATCATCTCCGTGGTTATAGCCTAAGGTACCCCTACCTGAAGTTTATAACCTACGGCTTTGATACCAATTGTAGCATCCCCAAATCCGGGTACTTTTTACCTCAGATCTGGTACATCATTTGTATACTATTGCAGAAGATATAAACATAAATTGTTTATACATTAAACTTTTACACATTATTCAAAAGGTTTACAACCTTAACTTAATACATATCTTCAATATCTTAAATGTTTACAATACTATTTTTGTCAAAAAATTTAATATATCTAATTGCATCATAATTTAATCTTGCACTTTGTCTTCGCTTCTGTCTTTACTTGAGCTTTCCTCTTAATCTGAATTTTTTTTATCATGATATAGCAAGGGTGATCAACAAATTTTCCCAACAAGCTTAAATTTAATTGAGGATATATCATGATTGAAAGATTTGAACAAAAAGCAGGCTACGTTCAATAATATACTAATTGAGAACTAGCAGGAATCAAATTTCATAACTGAATGATAAGGACGACAAGAATTATTGTCAATAATTAATATGAATAATTCAACTGGAGCAGATGGTAATGAAGGTGATCCGCCTTTCATACCTGATGAACATATGGAACATGCACTAAGTGCGAATCAATAATCAGTATAGATGTGAATAATCAACACTAATTATTCACTAACATGCTTTGAACATACAACTCAAGGTTGAGTTAGGAAACTTGCCTGTACCGCTGATAACCGCTAAACAATCTAATTTAATCCCTCACAAAAAACCTATCAGTATAAGATTGATCTTTTAGTCAGCATAACATACCTGATAGCTCATAATACCATTATTTTATCCATAGATTATCTAACACTTAATCAAATATTAGATAACAGCTTAACACATCAGTATTATTATCATCCTTTGATAATTCTTTAATCACTATATCATATCCATTATGATTTAACACTCGCTTTTTCATTTCATAAGTTATTCTTTAACATATAATAAGTTAAATACTAATCTAGCCACCTGGATTCTAAATCTAGCAACCAAATTGCCAATTCAGTAGACTGGATTCCAAATCCAGCATTTAGATGGCCAATCCAGCAACCCAAACTGCAATCCAACTAACTGGATTCCAAATCTAGCAACTAGATTGCAATCCAGCAAGCCTGGATTCACCTATCCATCAATCCAACAAGATGGATTCTAAATCCTTCAATTCAGTAAGCTTCTTTTCAATCCAGCAAGCTGGATTCATCAGATTTTCCAATCCATCAAGCTGGATTCCATATCCTTTTCACGAAAACACCAAATCAGTTTATTATTTTTCTATCTTTTGTCCTAACACATATACATATATTTCATACACAAAAAGTATTTTTCCATAATTTTTCAATTTCTTTTAGTATTTTTCAAAAATTATTTTTAGTGTGTGGCTTAAGAAATTAGCCCCATCATGCTCATCTCCAAAAATTCTCATCTCTTGGGACAATCTTATACGTGTTAACGTGAGCCTCCAGTTTAAATTTCGTGGCCATCGAAGTTATAGAACTCCGGTTATAGCCGTTTTCGTCAGAAAATCACAAACATTGAAATAGTCATAACTTGGTCATTTTAATTCGGAATGAGCTCATTTTTTTTGACAGGAGGTACTTAATACCATATACGTTCATGTCCCAAAAGGTCGGAATTTAATTCACAATTTAAGTGGCCAAAACAGCCCTTGCAAAATCTTTAGCAGTATACATTTGAAAATTTTTCACTTTTCCTACTTTATTAAAAATGATCCATACGAAAATCTACAACTCCTTTTTCAGTGATTCCACATGGAGATGTTAGAAAACGTATCATATTATCCTCCCAAAATTTTCCAGAATTTTCGAATGTCAGAAAAATGATGAAACTACCCCTACCCCTGACTGTCCAAAAACAGTCTTCTTTTCCTTAAAAGACACAAAACTATTTTTGCTAAATCAGTCACTACGAACTGTGTACTCAAAATTTTTGAGTGTCTCTCTTTGACGGATCACAAAAAGAAGGTGTAGATCAAAACAGTGAAAATCCAAAGTACATTCAAATTTAGGGCTTATAAACTAGAAAAATCACTTTTCTTTACTTTTGATTTCCAACTAAAACAACACCCAATATGAGTATATCTAAACATGAAACACTCATTAACAACTATATTCATGGTTTTTAAGTTTAGAAACATAGATTAAAAGTTTGATTAAGAATAATCAAAATAAAATTATATAAACAAAAGGGGTCTATACCTTTGATTTTTCATGCTCCCTATCTTCTTCTTCTTCCCAAGGTGGCTATGGAGTTGGGAGAATTTGAAGAAAACTCTCCCTCTTCCCCCTCTATGGCTGCCGAAGCCCCACTGTGACAACTCGAGAATTTGAATTTTATTAAATTTTAAAATATTGAATTAAGGTTAAATAATAAACCTAAACAGAAAATAAGTGAATGGATTTGAGATTTTCGAGAAGGAATTCTATGGATTTACAAATCTTTTGGTGAATTATTCAGGATTAAGGATATACGTGAATATGTTATGTGTATATGGTATTATATGTATAAAGTATGTGGTTAAGGGTCAAGGGTTGACCATATAAGATATATCAGTGGCAAACCTTAATATTATATTAAGAATGTCAACGTTCAGTTAGAAAATTCTTACGAATTATAAGAAACCCTAAAACTGCTCCTAGAAACCCTAATTTTAGTTTCAGGAATCCGAAACCCTAATTCGGATGTTGAAAACCCTAAATTGGTAATGCAAATGATAGTATAAGGTTTAAACGTTATTAATAATAACCTAATTAGGGATAACCCTAATTGATTTAGAAAATCCTAATTTCTGGATTAGAAACCCTAATTTATAATTAGGTAAAAACCTAATTGGTAGTTTAATAATTTTTATGTTAATTAGGAATCATTAATCCTAATTCTCAAGTTATAAGTAATTAGAAAACCCTAATCTAATTAGGAAACCTAATTTCTAAATTAGAAAGATTATTTTTCTATTTAAAACTGTTAGTTTCCAGAGGGCACAATAGATCTAGAAGGGAAGGGGGGGGGGGGGGTTGAATAGATCCTTTTTATTTCTAATACTTTTTTGGTTTATATTATATTGTTCATAATTAACATATGAAAAACATAAGAATATTTTCAAGCACAGCGGAATAAGTAAAAGCTCCCTTCATTGATATATTCATAATTATACATACATTGTTCGTAGAGTGAGTTTAGTTGTAAGCGCTAAAAAACATACATAGTAGTTATAGCAGGTTATAGTACATAATGTAAATGACATAATGTAAAAGACACAAGGGTTTTAAGTGGTTTAGAGACTCAAGCTCCTAATCCACTCTTCCGCTTTCAACCAGCAGGATTTCCACTAAGGAAGGGTAGCACCACAGAATCACTAAGATTCTTTCAGGCTTCGGCCTTGGGACTTGATTCACTAAGAACTCTTCAAGGCCGCACCTTGGAACTTCGTTTAGTCCTCGGACAAGGACCCTTCTCGCCCGCTTTGTTTAGTCCCTTCGGACAAGGACCCTTACGCCCTCGCTTCATTTAGTCCCCTCCGACAAGGTCCCCTCAGGCCCTGGCTTTGCTGAGTTGTTTGTTTGTTGTTGTTGGAGTCTGTGCTGAGCTGCTAAGATGTCTTCATGCTCTGAACATCTTCTATACTTATTAGCTTGGCTTGATCATCCTTGAAGTGCAGCTGAGTGTTGCATGATGCTCAGCTTCTTTGGTTACTCAACCACTTCAGATGACCCCTTGCTGAACTGCCTTGAAGATCATTCTCCTTGGTACTTGATGACTGCACATGAGAGGCTTCCAAGCTGACTGTAGGCTCTTCTATTAGGTACTTAGAAGCTTTCTCATTCTTGACACCAAGATGGCTTTTGTGATCTCCCTTCCGCTACTTGATGCCTTCTCATGATGGACTTGCTAAGATGACTGTAGGCTCTTCTCTATTGTACTTAGAGTCTTCCCATGATGGACATCAAGATGTCATGATGCTCTTTTCTCTCTCAGATTCGAACACTCTTCATGTAGTAGAACTCTCACTTCTACATAGTAGAACTCACACTTCTACTTCTTTCTTTATCTGACTTCTGAGTGTTCTTGGTGGATCGTAGAGTGAGCCTTCTGACTCACTGTTTCACATGGTTTAGATCAATCCACTTTCTCTCCAAACTCGGCAACTCCAGCAACCTTTGATCTTTGAAGCTCTTCCTCATTTATACTCCTTCCCAATCCTTTCGTTGGAAAGTAGCCGTTGAAGGCTATTCAAATCTCTTCACAGATCTCGAGTTGCTTGAGGTAGACTGCTTGATGTGACTTGTCATACTTTTTCTGACGCTGCAGTCTACTGTTTCACCTACCCCATCAGATGTATCACTTTAATGTTTTGGGCAGGTCGAAGACTTTATTTCCTCTTTCTGATTTCTCGATCAGTGGTTGTCCTATTCCATCGATGCTCTCAATAAGAACTTGTTTGAATATTACCCTTCAGATTGAACCTTTGCCAATGCTTCAGTCTTCAGTTATTCGGACTCTACGATTCTGATGCACGTCTTCAAGGACTAGATCGTAGTGTCTTGTTGAGTGTTGCTCATTGACTGGTAGAGTTAACACTACGATCTTGAAGAGTGTTGATTGGATCTTCAATGTAGAACACCTTTTCCTTGTATTGTGCAGTGCTTCAATACTTCTGTTTGCTTCGACTGTTCTCAAATACTGATGGCCTAATTCCTTGCTCTGGTCCCCTTCTGAATATCAAGACACTTCAGATTTGTGGCGCGTCTAGCTTGCTTTCTCATTGTGATCTTCCGCTCACTTATCATCAATGAACTGACCCTGCACTTAATCACTTTAGCCTTGCTATTTAGAAGCTGACCAGTATCTCGGTTCACCTTCCATCAGTTCCTTCTCTGTTTGGCAAACACTACGATCTTGGTTGCTTCCAAGATCGTTGTCTTCTGTTCACTTGATAGCTACTGCATAAACTGACTTTCCTTAGTCATCTTCTGAAGTCTTCTTTGTATCTCCTTGTGGAAGACTTCATCACGAATGGCCTTACACCTCAATCTTGATGCTGATTGGGTTGGTGCTGAGATCTTCTGTTAGCCTGCATGCCATTCGTTGAGTGCTCTCTGGTTTCCTTGGATGTAGCTTACAGCTTGAACCACAGGCTTCGTTCCTTTAAATATTCTGGGAGTGCTCATTTGTTAAGAACCGTATATGTTCTACGATTCATCCTTGGCATTGTGAGCACTTCTTCTTAGATCGTAGTTCTGCACTCTACGATTCAAACCCGACTTGTTCGGACACTCACGATCCACGAGATCGAGATCTCGACACTACAAATTTCGCTTGTGCTTGTTCTCTTCATCTGATCTTGCTTGACTACGATCTCTGTATGTAATCAATAGACTCTACAAACTCAGAGTGTGATCTACGATCCTTGACTTGGCTTTGGCATCAGAAGACTCTACAACTCTGAGTGTAGTCTACGTTTTTGTCTTGGCTTCGACAGATGACCGATCGGCTCAGTGGTGTCGTCTCACGATTCTCGAACACGACTTCTTCAAAGACACTATGATCCTGAGGAAGCTCTACTCGATACACTACGATCCTTCTTCGTTTCCCCTGGCAATCTACGAACTCCGAGATCTACTATCTTGCATACTCCTATTCTGCCTCGATAGCTCTCGAGGTAACCTTGACTCACCTAGCAGACTTCGACTTCTGGTGCAGTGCTCGACGATCAGACTAGCCTATCTATTACATCATAAGATCAACCTAACAAGCTTGATCTTTCTATCTTTATAGTCCTTGTACATCTTTTCTTTTTAAGGACTTTACAAAGTTGTCTTTCTTATGTAGGATCAACCTAACATATTTGATCAATTCATTCTAAGTCCTTGTACACATATTTCTATTATCTATCAAGGGACTTTACAACTTTTCTTAATGCAAGCATACTTGCATATTATTCATTCATATATATATATATATATATATATATATCATAATCAAATTATATATAAATAGGAATAGCATTCACATGCTTATTCTCGACAAAAACCCTAATTCTTAGGTTATAAACCCTAATATACAATTTTGACTCTAATTTCTAAATTAATAATTTTAATTAGGAAATACTAATATCCTAATTGGCAAGATTTAAATTATGATTAAGAAATTTTAATATAATTAGAAAATTCTAATTATAATTTAGTAATATCAATTTTTGATTTTGAAAACCTAATTTGGAAGTTCTAGAATTTATTTTTAAAATCTAAGGGTTCAAACCCTAAACCCTAAGGGTTTGAACAATTGACAAGTATGCCATTAAATTTTAGAAAAACAGAATGACTAGTTTACCCTCGTTGCATTATTTGGACATAACTTGCAAATCTTAACAAATGTGAGTTGTTCACCAACTCTAACCACTCCATGTACAATATATCAAACATATTAGGCATCTAAATGCCAGCCAACTCATTACATTTATAATATATATAGATTGAGAGAGAGAAAAGTCACAAAGTAGCTTATTTGGTCACCAACCTCTAACCAAAATCTCTCAACCTCTTAGCCAGGAAATTGTTAAGTGGACCAGTCCATATTCAAGTCCTTAAAACACCAAGAACAGATCTTGATGATCAGATTTTAAATCAAAGCTCAAAGAAGGTATTAAACCCTAAACTTAGAAATCACTATGATTCATGTTAAACTTTGTGTTTATATGTTAAATGTTGTGTATTAAGATGTTATTCCGTGATCTGGGTTGTCATATCTTAGATCCATAACATCAAGATACACGAAATTGAAGTTTTTTCAAAACTTCCCAAGAACACTAAGATGGCCTGACAAGCTAATGTCAGAGTTTATAGATTCTTCTCTGTTGTTGATTTTTGTGGTTTTATGTTTTAGATCTGTAGTTTGGTATGAGCTCTTTCATCAGCGAGTGAAATCACAGTTAGTTAATGTATAGATTTAATGTTATACTCGGTCAAAACCCGTTGACCGGGCATGAGCGGTCAAAATCTGGGCAACCCAGAAAGTATAAAACCGTGTCTGACAACCTTTTGAACGACCCAGATCTGACAGATGTGATGTTGTTTGATAGTGTATTTGTAACCAATTTGTAGCTTGTTGACTGAACTATAGATTTATGTGTTTAGAACATTCAAACAATAAGCCAAATTGATGTAGAGAGTGGTCAAAGTAGGCTACTCGCACTAATTGTGCATTTCTGGAAAAACCCAGAAAACGGTTGGACAATTTCTCTGACAGACTTTGACCGGTTTATAAATTGTGATTGTGTTATTTGTTGACTGATCTATTGTTATATTATTGTTCCTTGACATAAGGACTCCATATTTGAACCATTAGATCACTTGAATCATGACCGAACTTATAGAAAATTAATCTAGAAAGTGGCCACTCGAACTGCTGGGTTTCTTGGAAAACCCAGAAACACTCTGACAGTGTGTTTGCAAGCCCAGATCTTCCTTTTAGTTTGTTGTATGATCGAGATGATGATTGTTTCATGTAGTGTTACATAAACACTACATGATCAACGTTTAACATGCCCCAGAAACATTTTTGATTGGAAATTATAAGCGGTCAAAGTAAGCCTCTCGAAGTTTGACATGAAGATCTAAGCAGTCTCAAGAACACTCAAGAACACCTATAGTGACCATTCTGTCACTATAGGGCCCTTTATTAATAATATAATTCCGAAAATTAATTATTTTAATTAAATAAATCAAAATAAATGGTTTTTAATTATTAAAAATATAAAATAAATTCATAAAAATTATTTTAAAGCCTGAAAATTAGTTTTTAATTATTTTGAGTATATTTCATAATTATTTAATATTTTTGGAATATAAATGGTATTTAATTTATTTAATTATAATATTAAATAAATTATTTAAAAATGATTTTAATACATGAAAAATCATAAAAATAATATTATGGTATAAGAAAATATTTGAAGTTATTTTTAGTAACTTTTAATATTTTGTGAGAAATTTCATTAATTAATCAATATTAATGATAGTTAATTTATTTAATAAATATATTAAATAAATTGTGGAAAAATAAATTAATTATTTAAAAATCATATAAAAATGATTTAAGTGTTATAGAAATATTTTAAGTTATAAAATATAACTTTTGATATTTTGTCATGAAAATATTAATATTTTAATATTAAAAGCAATTATCGGATAATGGATTGAAGTGTTTAAAAATCATATAAATATGATTTTAAGGTATGAAAAATACTTTGATATAATATAAATATATTATAATATTACATTATGAGTTTCATTAGTATTTGATATTAAATAAATATTAGTGATAAAGAGAATAATGTGATATTTATATTAATAATAATTATTGAATAATGTTTTAATTACTTTAAAAACATTTATAGGAAATAATAAAGTATTAAAATACTTTGAAATATTATAAATATGTTATAATATTATGACATGTATTTCATTAGTATTTAATATTAAATAAATATTAATGATATTAGAATATTATGTTATTTAAACCATATAAATACGATTTTAATGATTGAAAAATCAAGATAAATGATAATAATTATTTAAAAATTATTATGAGACTTGGAAATTTATTTTGATTAATAATAAAATTATCTGTGATGGTGGTTAAGTATTAGACAAAGTTTAATTGAACTTAAACTCGATATTTGTCCGATTAGACAATCGAGATGTTAGAATTGTACCGAACTCAACTCGGACTGCAATAGTTTGACTTGAGGCTAGGTGTTATATGTTGCATAGACTGATAGGGTTATGTGTTATGTGTTTAGGTTATTAAATGTATATATATATAATAGTATTAAATTTTGATGATATTATTCTAATTTGTATATCTATATTATTTATATATTAGGTCTTTAGGCAAAGCTTATTAAAATGCATAACGATAATCAACGAAACATGCAAGTTTTACTCAACTCTACTTAGAGTTGTTTCATTCAGATATGCTTATGGATAATCATTGCTGATTGTCATTGTAGAATTGTACTCTGTACCTATTTCATGTATAAGTCATGTATGAAAGACTGATCACCTTCATTACCATTCGGTCTAGATATATTTGTTCATGTTTAATACTTATTCAGTCAAAAGTTTGTTCGTGCTAATTCACAACTATATTGTTAAATTATAGCCAGCTTATTATTCAGATTCTATGCTTAAATCCTTACTCATGCACATTTAATTTCTTAACTCAATTAGACTTTCTATAACTAGGTTATAAAATTAATTAATGAGATGTATAAAATAAACCTCTTAATGTTAGTATATATTTTAAATATTAATATTCTCCCGTATCATAACCCTTAAGTTATTCAATTCTTCATTTCTAATATATAATTAGGATCGCACTAGTTTCTTTTATTTGTTTATATAATAAACAAATATAAACCATCACATAATATTCTTATTCTTTTACTCACATATTCATACAAAATAATTTAATAAAGTGTGACATGTTCCACAATTCTCTTAGATTAGGACACTAGTATATATATAAATACTAGGACCACTAAATAACAATAACCATTTAGGTCATTTAATTCTCATACCATAACTAAATAACTTATTCAAATTATACAATTTATATTGTAAATTTAATTTATTTTCCTCCTCCTCTCCATAAATTATTTTCAAATAATTTATTTAAATATTAAATATATATAATTTAATATAATCAATCATTTATTCAACTATGAATTTAATTTACTAACTAGTTGATACAAATATACATATTTGCATAACGGATCTCCTCTCTTATATTTTTACTTTTACATCCTTTGGTATAATATTAAATATTATACCATTATTCATATAACATAATACCATATATCCAATTATTTTCTTTACTTTCTATAAATTGTCTTCACAATTATTTAACTGAAATAAATATATTAATATATTCACCACCAACACATATTCTTATGAACTTATACACTAACCATATACCTCATTATCAGACTATCACTTATAGTCTATCAAAATCATTCAAGTTCTTCTCAAAAAATTTTGAAATCCTTGAAATTCCTTCACAAAAACGTCAAATCCATACACTTATTTTCTGTCTAGGTTCATCTTATAACCTTTAATCCATCATTTTAGGATTTTAATAATTATCTAAATTTTTGGGTTGTCACAGGGAGCTCAATTTAGGAGAGCATGCTATTAAGAGCACCACAGGAAAGATCCGTATACCGATCTATCCTCCTGCCAGGCGTTATTTGCCTGTGTCGCAGTAGCCGATCGTTGATATCCTGTTGGTGGGAGTTGATGGCTTTGCTCTGACATAGGGACCGTTTCACTCAGGAGGCATTTTATCGCTGGTGGTTCCATCGCACCATCGGAGATCAGACCCATGCCACAAAGTTCATGGGGGATATGGTTCTTGGCTCCGTCATGATGGCGGATTGGATTGCCTGCATTCGAGAGCCTACTCATCTGACGTAGATTGATAGTTTGACCCAACAGTTGTACCGGGCACATTTTTTCATTCAACATTTGGGCAGAGATCCTTCCGAGGCGGATACTTTTTATCCTTCCAAACTTAGGGGTCGCCCTTGGTGTGGCCCATATTCGAGATGGTTTCACGGGGTGCAGATCCTCAGATCTTGGCTCGATATCCCTACTGGCAGAGATTCAGTGACTCAGGAGGAGTTACATCAGATGGATAGGTTGGATGATGTAGACCTCAACACTATTGACTTCTTCTGATGTATTTCTCGCTATATCATTTGATAGGCCTCTGTTAGATATTGGGCGGTTGTGCCCCATTCTCGTTATATCTTATGATAGGCCACTATTAGTTGTTGGGCGACTGTGCCTGATGAATAGGTTTTTAACCTACGATTTATCTTTATTTAGCTTTAGATTTTGTTTGTTTTTGAGTATTTCATGTTGCTTTTGATGTGTTTTTATTATTGTTGTAGGATATTAAGTGAGCACATAAAAATGTTGGCATTGGAAGAAAGCTAAAGCGAAATCTATTATTCTGCATGACCGGCGTGGGCGCGCCATGATGACAAAGGAATCAGCACGGGGCACACTGCAGGCGAGAACATACTGATCATATAGTGTGGGCCGTGCCGCTTTAGTACAAAACCCGGCGCGGGGCGTGCCGGTCGGACGGGTCAGGGATTGCTTTATTTTGCTCTGCTGGAAGTTGAGTTGTGTTGGGAGATATAACTTCTTTATGTAATAAGGTTATATTAGGAGTGTGTCAAGGAGGTTATTACATGTTAATTGGGATTCTATGTTTAACAACTTGTTGGGTTTGTTTAGGATGTTGATTTTTATTATAATTTCTATGGGATGACTTTGAGATGGATTAGGAATTGATTGAATTCGGCTGAAGTGAATTAATTTTATGCTAAGGAAAAGTGCTGGAGATATCCCATAATTAAGCATACACTTAGAGAGGAAGAATTGAGAGACAATCTTGGAGGAACGAAGAAAGGAGGTTATTTTACGAAGATTGCCGTTTTTAAGGACGAGAAGGGTGGTGTAGTACTATTCTTCTTTAATTTCATTTTTTTTTGTAATCGGGAGAATGATATCTTTTATTAATTCAGTTTTTAATTCATTAAGTATGAACTAAATTACTCTTTAGGCTTGCAATGGATCTTTAATGTTGAATGACAATAATTATGCCTTGAATTAAGTTTAATGAATTATTAATTCAGTTTATCTATTGTTATTTATGCTTAACTTATGAATTGTTTGATCACCAATTTTATGTGGATTTATATGGATTCGAGAGATGATGTATGAGTCTAGACTTGGTTATAAGAGCTTGTGTTCTTGAATTCTGTGATTAAAGGGAATCTTGCTTTATGTTAGGATATAGATATACCTAGCGTCGCATGTAATCTAATAAGAACTTGGAATTAAACTATTCTTAATTTAATTCACATAGAGATATAGTGGATTAGTTATTTAGGGTGTTTGGCTTAATTCTATCTAATTTGTGGATTTAAGTTAATATGATTTTAGTGCATTGAGAAATGGCTAATGCTATATGAGTGTTCTTGATTAATAAACTGAGATAATGACTTAAACTAGACTAAGGTGTGATAATTGGAATGATACTTAAAGTGAAGTTGTGAAGCCTAATTCTCCATTATTTGCTTGAAATTAAGGTTTTCAAGTTGTGTTGATTGATTGATATTTTTTGTTTTTAATTTTTATTAGTTATACTAATTGATTTCGATTAGTTTAATATAATTGGGTTAATACGAAACTAGTAATTGTTATGATTAATTTCTTGTTATTCTCTGCGGGAACGATACTCTACTTACTATTATAGTACTTATTGACCACATATACTTGCGTGTTATGAGTAATTAGATTTTACCCAACAAGTTTTTGGCACCGTTGTCGAGGACTAATATTGATTGTAATATTTTTCAATATCAGTTTAATTAGTTCAGTTTTACTTAAACAATTTTTCTTTTTGTTTTCTTCTTTCTTATTTCAAATTCTTTGAGTTAGTTTATGCAAACTCAGTCTAAAAACCCAGACTTGCTACATTTGGAGAATGATATTGAGAAACGGTTTTAAAGGCTAAGTAAGTGGATTAAAGACACAATGGAAAACTTTGAGAACTCTGATATGGAAGAAATCATGGCTGCCGAAGACCAGAAAGCGTTGATGGATTTTGCTATACCTAAGTTAACTGAGCTGCAGTCAAGTATCACCAGGCCGGCGATTGCTGCAAACACTTTTGAGATCAAGCCTGGGACCATACAGATGATTCAGAACTCGGTACAGTTTGGGGGACTAGAAAATGATGATCCGAATGAACACTTGGTCAACCTTTTGGAGATATGTGACGCTTTTAGGTACAAATGGGTGTCGAACGACGCAGTCAGACTTTGATTGTTTCTGTTCACATGACGGGACAAGGTGAAGAATTGGTTACACTCTCTACTGCCGGGATCAATAACTACATGGGAAGACCTCGCTCAAAAATTCCTAGGCAAATTTTTCCCACCAACAAAGATTGCAAAAATGAGAAACGAGATTACCATGTTTGAACAGTAGCATGGGGAATCATTGTATGAGGCATGGGAGAGGTACAAGGAATTGCTCCGAAAGTGCCCACATCACGGATTACCTAAATGGCTGCAGATGAACACAATCTACAACGGGTTGAATGGGAATCTCAGGACCAATATAGACGCAACTTCGGGTGGATCATTTATGGATAAGAGTGTCGAGGAGGCGTATGAGTTGATAGATACAATGGCGGCTAACAATTACTAGTGGCCCACGACAAGAATGACATAACCTAAGGTAGCTGGGGTGTTAGAGGTAGATGGAGTGACGGCATTAGCAGGACAGATTTCAGCGCTATCAAAGAAGGTGGATGCTTTGTCGGGTGCACAAACACAGCAGATCGCGATTATTTATGAATTGTGTGCAGGGGAACATCCTACAGAATAATGTGCAATCAACCCAACGTTTGTACAATTTGTGGGTAGTTACAACATGATTCCACATAATATGTTTCAGAATGCATATAATCCCGGGAATATGAATCATCCTAATTTTTCGTGGAGTAAGAATCAGAATCAGCAAGCTCCATGACCATCTTATCCCCCAGGATTTTAGAATCAACATCAATAAACATCTCAACATCAAGAGAGAAAAACAGATTTAGAAGAGTTGTTGTCAAAATATATAACGAGCAACGAGGCGGCCATTAAATCAGAAGCAGTAGCTATCAAGAACTTAGAGAATCAGATGGGGCAACTGGCTTTTACATTGAATAATAGGCCTCAAGGAACTCTACCCAGTGATACAGAGAAAAATCCAAAGGGGAATCATGAGCAATGTCAAGCGATTATGTTAAGGAGTGGAAAACATTTTGAGGGGCAAAAGATAAAAAAATTCGGCTAGAAAAGATGAAGATAAAGAAGGTTAAAATAAAGTGGTTGAGGACAAACAAGGTGAAGAAAAGCAAGTGGATAAGAGCAAGACCGATAATGAACCGGTTTTGTATCCTCCACAACCATTTCAACAAAGAATTCAAAAACAAAAATTAGAAAATAAATTTAGCAAATGTTTAGAAGTTTTTAAGAAACTTCATATCAACATCCCTTTCGCAGAAGCCTTAGAGCAAATGTCGAGTTACGCTAAATTCATGAAGGGAATTCTGTCAAGGAAAAAGAAGTTGGAGGATTTTGAAACTGTGGCATTGACGGAGGAGTGAAGTGCAGTTCTACAAAGAAGGTTACCACCAAAATTGAAAGCTCCGGGGTGTTTCACTATTCCGTGTGTCGACATCGGGATTTTTATTTGTCCCTTTTTGTTACTTGTTCTTTTGTGTTCTCATGTTAGGTGATATTTGTTTGAAAAAACAAGTGAAAAAGGTCCGACATGTATAATGTCAACGATGGACTATTAAGAGTCGCCAGTTATTTTTTTATATGGTTGTACCAACACAACCGAGAAAAGGTTTGCACATTGACCCAGTGATGTGGCAATACTAAACGGGTCAGTGAAACCGAGATTTATTAGGGTCCGGGGACTTGATTATGCGGAGGGAAAGTGTTAGGCACCCCCCGACATCCGTGTTACCACGGTGACCGCCTATTTTCAAGAAATTGTTATATAAATGTGTGTGTGTGTGGATCAATGTGCAATTATTTGGAAGTACTGCGAGGCCTCGTTCGCACCTATATACACAGGGTTTGAATTTTTGTAAAATTTAGTTTTAACAACATATGGCAGTGATGTTTTATAAAAGAGGTTTTTTCAAACCCTTGTGCTTAATAGTAATTGAGACCTCTTACACTCCCATTTTATATTAAGTGTTCGACTTGATTATTTTTAATTTTTGAGATGCGAAGCATCTTCAAGAAAATAATATACAAAATAGTGCCAAACTCCTCGTGGGTATGATAAGCATCTGAGGAAATCCGAACATCGTGAATAAATTTACAAGCTGCTTACAGCTAAAAATGTCCATCATGGGAATCGAATCTAGATCCAGTAGACTGAATCTGTGATCACATGATTTCTAGGCTCACATGATGCGCAATTGATAATAAAGAAGTAAGCAGGTATAGACATGATCAGCCACCACGAAGTTCCTCCATGGGGGATCAGAAATGTAAATAAAAATGTAAAAGCAATCAATCTAAGACAGAGAGTAAATTCTAAAGTAGAGTAAAAGTAAATAAAGTCAGAAGATCATCAACCGCCATGAAGTAAACTCAAAGTAGAGAGAATGTATATATATATATATATATATATATATATATATATATATATATATATATATATATAAAAGCGGTAAACGCACCAGATGTAAAATCCAGGCTCATCAAACAGAGTTCGACACATAGTTTATATATATAAATATATATATACAAAAGCAAATAAACGCTCCAGACCGAAGTCTAGGCTCAATCGAGGCATAACTAGATAATGTTAGTCCATATATATATATATATACAAACTGAAATGAAACCATGGATCGAATTCTGGGCAAACACACGCAACACGACTCTCAACGTGAAGAAAAGTGTGTACAAAGATGAAGAGAAATGCTTTAAAGTGTATGAGAAGGCTTAAAGTGGGTTGCCAAAGAAGACTTCTATATCTTTAAAAGGATGAACACTCGGCTCCCGCTGGTATAAAAGTAGCTATATGTGAGCTCACAAGTGTTTAAAATGAGAAAGCACTCAGTGTAGGGTGAGTACAGAGCAAATTAGACAGGGCTTCCTCGCCTTTTTCTCTTACAAAATGGCCACTCCAAGCCCTCTATTTATAGAGGGGGAGCCAGCAGTGTACATCTTGGCTAGGGCAGCAGATGTACTGCTATTAGGTCGCAGATGTACCCTACCTCACGGTGGTAAGGGTTGCCTGGGCCGTGGGTCCCGTTATCTCGGCACGTGTAAATGCATGCAATCGTAATGTCCGCTTTCGAACTTTTTGAATTGCACTCGGGGCATCCGACTGAGGTATGTAAGACCTATTTCGGACTGTTGTTGTCGAGAGTTATGCAATTATATGGGATTAGAGGTTGTACGAAGTTAGGATGATGGGACCATGCCCTTCGGTCTTCAAGCTTCAAATTCTATCTGTTATCCTGCGTAATAGTCACTCAGGATTGGACATCCTTGGTTCTTGTGGGACATTTCTGGGTAGAAATGTGTGTATTGAAATGTTGAGATGACGTGATGTGGTGTCAAGGTGGCAAGAAGATGACTTTGCCCCTCACCAGGATTATCGTCGGATTTGGCTGATAAAGTAGACGTTGCTCAGTGTTATCTTTGAGATTGGACTGCTGCAAGTGTTGAAGGTCCTCAGTGTCATCTCTGAGGTGTGCATGTCTTCCCGGTTTTATCTCTGGGTCTTGTACTGAGTGCCTCGATGTGAGTGTCGATGTTGAAGCTGATTGCATGCATTTGAAACAACCATTTCTGGAGTTATCGCCGGAACTGCATTCCTTGGGGTTATCTCCACGGTTGGTAGCTGCTACTCCCAGTGTTGAGACTGAGACTGAATATCTCGGGGTTATCTCCAAGAGGGATCAGTCTTCTCTGGTGGAATTTCTGGTATTAGAACTACATGCCTCGGGGTTATCTTCGAGGTTGGACCTGATAATCCCAGTGTGTGTTCCGGGGTTGAGGCTGAACTTTCGTTAGTATCCAGACTGGATGTGAGCTATCTTCCAGGATTATCTCCGAAAGACGAATCTACCCTCCTGCAATGTCAGTGACAGTTGTGCAGAAAATTTCGATTATCTACAGATGCCCCTCTTTATCATATTCATGGAAGGCCATACATGGATAGGATAAAGAATCCTAGACACTTAAAATGTAACAAGATAAACATGATGCAATGTGCAACAACATGATGCAAATGTATGATGCATGTGTGCGGGGTTGTTGCCCAACATGCTGGGGATGATTGCCGGCTCCCTGTTGCTTTTACTGGGGATTGGAAATGATGACCAGATTGGATGTGTGATCCAAATCTTGGAGGATGTTGACATTGGGGTTGTCACTAAAGTCCTTAATCTTTAATACAGACTTGATTCTGAAGATGTTCCTCTTGTGCACAAGAGATCTATAAGGATAACGCTCTGTCTGTTTTGAAGATGTGTATAACATATTCCATCATCAATCCTCCTCAATGATGCTAACTCTTCCAGGTTTGTATCACCAGGTCATATCAATGTTCTGCTGGATTTACTGCCAATAATATGTGTTATCGGGGTTGCCTGACCTTCGTTGAAGTGTGAATCAACGGAAAAACGCCCCTGTTGGGCAGACTGTCAAGGCTACTTGACATTCATTGATGTGTGAATCAACGAATCATACGTTTTAACCTCCATCGGGGATTTGTTTGATTTTCGTTGATGTGTGTATCAACGGAACATGCATTGTAACCCCCATCGGGGTCTTGTGTAATCTTAGTTGATGTGTGTATCAATGGAACATGCGTTGTAACCCCGGCCGGGGTCTTTTGTAATCTTCGTTGATGTATGTATCAACGGAACATGTGTTGTAACCCTCGCCGTGGCTTCTCTTCTTGAGTCTGCGTTATGACCCTTGCCGGGGATCGTTTTAATTATCGTTGATGTGTGTATCAACGGCTGAAATCATCGGATGGCTTCCGACACATTCGTTGGTTTTACTTGCCAATGGTATACTGTTGTCAAGGCTGCTTGACCTTTGTTGATATGTGTGTCAATGGATGAACATGCATTGTAACCCCCGCTGAGGACTGTTTGATAGAGAATATGTGATGCCCCCGTCGGGGATCTCTTTTTGAGAATACGTGATGCCCCCACCGGGGTTTCTTGAGCGGATTAGGGTTACCACTCTGAATTGGCGGCATTGGACCTGCGTTAGGTATTGCCGAGTATGCCTTATAATAGTTGAGATCATCGGCATAGTGTACCCTATGCTTGGGCGAAAACCAATGAGTGACGTGTAGACCCACGACTCGGTCTAAGAAAACCAGGATCTGCAAGCCATTCTACTTAATCGCGTAGCGTTTTTATTTCTGATTTGGCTTTTTCAGCTTGTGAGAACTCTGTTGCAACTCGAACTGGACCGAGACGGAAGGGTGGGACCCATGTAGGGGTGCCGCAGGTACACCTACAGCAGCCGCAAGTGGACCTGCGGCCAACCGTGGATACTTAATGCCATTAGGTTGCTTTCATAAGTCATTTTCATATTGCGCCGCTAAGGAAATCCGAGAGCTCTTCTTGATTCTTTGAGTTCAGCGACTTTAAAAAATTCATCACCGCGTACAAGTGTTCTTCTTCGTCACGGTAATGTATACATGTATTCTTTTCCAGTTTCTATCCGTTGAAAAATGACTTATCATATAAAATGCATCTAAACACATAGTAGTGAATATGTATGCTCAAATGACTTGATAAATAATATTCAATATAATAAATGTTAGTATTAAACCATGCTGAACATAATGATGTGAAAAAATTTGACTTTTGAGATAGTCAAATTGGCACCCTTTTCTGTTATTTCTTATCCTCTTTGAGGACAAATGAGCAAAAGGTAAAAATGCAAAGTAATCCTGGTAATTAAACTACCCTTATGGATTGATGACTTTGACTTTTGATGCATATAGTACGTATATGACTATGGGCATGTGTGCTACTGAATGGCCACCTAGTCATGCCTATGTGTATGTGGATAGTCCTATTTACAAAGGGAACTATGACAAAAAAATTCAAAATGTATGCATTGAAAATTCATGCATTTTTAACTCTACTGTAGATGTATGTTAAAGTAATGCATGCATGCATGTAGTCATAAAATGCATTTTGAAAAGAAAGCTCCATGTTAGAAATTACCACACCCTTTCTGAGGTGATTTGGAGACTTTTGTCCAGATATTATGGATTCGGATCAGCCGAGTAGTTCCCGTAGGTCCACTTCTGGTATACGGAGGGCTTCTAAAGTGCCTCGACCTCGTTCTGTTAGACAACCTCATCGGTTGGTGGAGGCGATGATATGTCCAGTCCGGGTTGATGTGCCAGACGTAGAGGATGAGGAGTAGTATGTTCCGGTTGCAGACCCCGCTCATGCTGCACATGTTCACCGTAGGGATCTTCCGAGTATTCAGGTGGCAAATTCAGAGCTACTGGGTGATTTGAGTCGACATCCCTTGATGTATTTAAATGCTAACGAGGTATAACGCTAGATCTTAATCTTCCTTCTTTCCTATTGATGAGGAGTAAAAGGGTTTTGATGTTGATCTGCATTTCATGTAGGTTCTCGGCTTTACACAACCTCGAGGGAACTGGTTCAACATTCACTCCATGTACCAGGCTCTGCATCCTGACTATAGAGCGATCGTGCATGACTGGGGATTTGAGGCGTTCTTTTCCATTCTTCCCCGTCGTCGTCTGAGTGCTGGTTTCACCAGACTCAGTCACTCCATTTGCTGGACTATGAGGTGATGATGACGCCGATGGATTGGTGGTTTATCATAGGGATGGAGTTTGGAAGGGCACCAGTGCCTTCTTTGGCGGATATTACTTCTACTACCATCAGATCATTGTTAGGAATTCTAGCTAAGGCGCTCAAGGGTAGGACCGTCCATACGGGTCCTTTAAGCGTAGATGCTATGAGTGGGCTATTGAGCGAGCCCATGCCAGATGATGTCAAAGTCAAGGATCGCATTCTTCGGCGATTGTTCCTGATGATCATTATGGCCTGCTTCATAGCAGATTACTCTTCTACGGTATCGTTCGCTTTGATCAGTGCCATGCGACATGTGGACCGTATAGGAGAGTATGACTGGGGTTCCTATACCTTTTCATATTTCCTCAGGGGCATGCATATGCATTCACAAGGCTTGACCGAGGCTTTGTTAGGATTCTACCCATTTCTGCTTGTGAGTATTTCTCTTGTAGTTTCCCATATGTAGGTTAAGAGAGTTTACTGACCGCAGATGTTTGCCTTTGTGTTGGCAGTGAGCATGTGAGCATGTTAGGTTTAGATACCTATCCACGAGGACGATGATGGCATCATTCCATACTGGCGGAGGTCCTCAGAATGAGGGTTTCACATTCATTCTTCGCCACATTTGGAGTTGTTGATAGATGATGTCATCACATGGATTCCCTATTCTGGGGAGCACTTGGCCATGGGTTTTGAGGATGGGTACCCGACTGGTGTCGAGTTTGTGATTTCTACCCGTAGGGTTCCTCTCTTTATTTATGGAGGATGGGAGCTCTATTTAGGAGAGCATGCTATCAGGAGAACCATATGAGAGATTCAGATACGATCTTGCCTCCTCGCCAGCGTTATTGGCACGTGGTCGCGATCACCCGTCATTGATATCCCATTGTTGGGGGTTGACGATTTTGCATTATCAGAGGGTCCCTACACTCAAGAGATGTTCCAGCGTTGGTGGTCCCCTCGCAATATTGGAACCCAGTCCCACGCCACTCTGTTCATGGGGGATATGGTTCCAGGATCCGTGATGATGATAGATTGGCTAGCCTATGTCTGAAATCCTACTCATTTGACACAGATTGCCAGTTTGACCCAGCGACTGGACTGGACACATTTCTTTATCCGACATTTCGGCAGAGATCCGACAGAGGCAGATTCGTTTGATCCTTCTAGCTCAGGCGCTGGCCCCTCAGATGACCCATTTGGATTTGCCAGCGTAGATCCTTATTTGTATATGCCTGACATCCCTGTTGATAGAGATCTAGTGACTCAGGAGGAGTTACATTAGGTGGACAGGATTGATGATGTAGATATTGACACCATTGTCTTCTTCTGATGTGTATTCTCGTTAACTCTTTTGATAGGCGTAGGTTCGATATTAGGTGGTTGTGCCCCATTCTCACTATATCTTTTGATAGGCCTCTATTAGTAATAGGGCTTCTGTGCCCCATTTCCCTATATTTTTAGTTGTACATAGATGATGTATATAGATGATGATATACTTAGGAATGTATGTACTATTTTCCATACCCTATATCATATTGCCATCTATTACCTGTAATGCATGTATCATGTTATGCATATGTATGTATTTCCAGAGATATTCAGCATTGACCCCTGGATGATCTTATGACACAGCCCGTACAGATGTCTTCTTCGATAGTTAGCCGTATTGATTATACCCCACCATTATTGGTGGCATATGGTATGCGATCGTGGTATGATAGCATGTCACCATCAAACATGGTGACTATAGATCATTTGTCACATCATACCATGATCCTGTTAATGTTTCAGGTTCCCATAGGATTCGTGGAGGGCATGCTGGAGCAATGGGTATCGGAGAGGCAGGTTTTCTGATTTGGTACCCATGAGTTGACTATAACTTTGGAGGAGTATGCACGGTTGACGATGCTGCCATTAGACAGACCTTGCGCGCATATGGCTATTGGAGATATGAGCAGACAGTTTATGACCCTCACCGGACTGCGGCGTAGGGTGGTACATGATGAGCTGATATTTGGTCCCGTTATATCCCAGCATTTTCTATTTGACAGATTTGGCTCTGAGGATAGCAATACATGGCACTCCGGGGATTTCACCGCACAGGAGGATTATTGGCGCTCGGCCCGAGTAGATGTCCTCCTACTGTGGTGCTGCCATATGTATATATGCCACGGTACATGGATGAGATAGACATAGGAGTCATCATGGCATTGAGAGCTCTCATGGATGGTTATTCCATTGTACCGATGATCTTGGCAGAGACGCTGAGGTCGGCCACATACTGCTGCATTTATCCAATGGGAGTGTTTACAGGCAGCGCGGTCATGCTATACGTGTGGTTCATGTCACACTTGAGACCGATTGGGTCCTTTCGCAGACATGTGTATTGCTTCACCCATGATATAGCTATGTCTTACTCCTTTCAACCATCAGAGTGTACAAACGTTATGTCTTGGTCGATGTTTTTGGCGGATATCAGAGATCCGTTAGGCATTCTGAAGTGCACATGGCTTAGCTCACCCTACAACTTCATTACTTATGCTCCAGGCATAGACTATCTCCCTTTGGCTGGTTTGAGGGGCATGACTACCTATCACCCGCTGGCCGTGATGTCACAGTTTGACCAGTTCTAGAATTTCAATCCTTTCGAGAGGGCTCTAGGTCAGCGTTTATCTTCCTGCCATCTATCAGCAGAGGACCGATCTCGGGTGTATGCATGTTGGGATCAACATGAGATAACTAATTTCTCTATTAGCAATCCGGGCTGTTCGCCAGAGTATTCTGTATGGATAGAGACAGAGACTTCATCGGCTGAGGCAATATCCACAGTACCGGATAGTGATTCAGACGATGGACAGCCCATGGAGGACGTTGATTCTCACATCGAGGAGGAGCAGTCTACTGGGTTGCCAGCATCTCCTTTAGATTCTCCCAGTACTAGCACTATTGTGATTTAGTATTCGGTACAGTACTTCGAGCAGAATCTTCATATGATGACCTTTGAGAGAGATCAGCCTAGATCCATGATGTTGACACCCCTTAACGGGAGAGACGTAGCTTTGTTAGAGAGAGACGAGGCATTAGCTCGTAGAGACGCCGATGTTGTTGAGAGGGATAAGGCCATATCAACCAGATATATCGTGATAGTTGAGAGGGATAGTGCCATATCTTCCCGGGACGTAGTCGTTATAGATGGTACTACAGTGAGGTCTCTTACCACTGGCATGATTGCAGAGATGAGCACGTACATTGATGAGCTTAGAGTCACCATGCAGATGGCTGTAGATCTGTTAGCTCGTGTGGATACCCTTGTACAGGAGACCACAACGTTACCTCCTTCTGCTGAGAGGGATGCCATGTTGGGCTTGATAGCTCGCATATACACCGATTTGCAGATGAACATGTATTTTCCTGCACAGACTATCTTAGCCATTTTGTCATGTACAGTTTACATTGTGTATATCAAACAACATTATATATAGCAGGAAAATATATTTTTGATCACTTCCCTTTTAGATATGTCTGTTGCTTTCTCTATATTTTACCTGCTTCTTCAGAGCTTGTGATCTTGATGTGTTCTGAATTCCTCTTTGATGGATGGACATTGAGTTGTCAATGGATAGTTCAGAATGGATCATTGATCTATGTGTATCCCTAACATTTTTAGTGTCTTGGGACTATTTTCTGTATGGAAATGTGCAGAGGAGTGTGCCTTTCCTCTCTGAGATTGACTGCTCCACAGATGGTCGCCAGTACTTCTATTTGGGAGAAGCCTAGTTAATTCCATCTCGTATGGATTGGTGTTGCTCTTTGAGGCAAAACCGCAGCTTAGATGGTCACCGAATCTCCTATTTGGGAGAAGTTCAGGTAATTCCACCCCTTTGGTCTGAAGCCGAATGAAATGTGATGGATTCAAGTTTGATCCCAGTACCGTTGACAAGTATTTATATTTTGGTAGGGGGTGAGACCGAACCATAAATGGCTGCCTACGTACTCCTATTGAAGAGGAGATCAGGTCTGCGTAGTTCGAACCTGGTGTAAGAGGTTCAACGCTGTATGTGGCAGAAATGGTATAGGAATGTTTTTGTTGTTTTTGTTTTTGTAAGGAGAAGGGTAGAAATATTTTTGTTATTTTTGTTTTATTGCGGAGAAGGGTGTAAGAAATGTTT
The DNA here is from genome assembly GCA_020205615.1 of Panax quinquefolius. NCBI lineage: Eukaryota > Viridiplantae > Streptophyta > Magnoliopsida > Apiales > Araliaceae > Panax > Panax quinquefolius. The sequence goes on along the minus strand of CM035160.1, from coordinate 89,613,029 downwards.
TTGTTATTTTTGTTTTATTGCGACCGGGCTATATAAAATGGTTGCCTACGTACTCGTATTGAAGAGGAGATCAGGTCGACGTAGTTCGCCCCTCAGGATGATTCGCAGCCGAAGAGAAGTATGAATCCCATTTGCAGGCTATACTGCGGGGAGAAGAAAGTTTGATCCCATGAATGGGACAAACTGCAGGTGTGAAAAAGTTTGATCCTGTCTTCCGGAAAAACTGCAAGCGTAGAAAAGTTTAATCTCGTCTTCAGGATAAACTGCAGGTGTAGAAGGTGCAATCCCTAAGGGGATAACTGAAGTTGTATGAATGTAGTGAAACCAGGCTGTTGGTTTAAAAAGTATGTTTCCCTGAGGGGCAAAGTGTGGCGAAGAGTTGTATGTGATGAAGGGTTAAAGAACCGGAATCACTGGTGATCTGATGATCCAACACTAGGATGTTTGCTTGATGGTAACTTCAGACCTACTACCGCTTCACGGTGTCCGAGTTGATGAGTTTTGGAAATTCATCGCTGTCCATTTCCTGCAGTCTGAGAGCGCCTCCTGTCAATACTTCCTTGACAACAAATGGGCCTTCCAAGTCATGTTGTTTAAACTGCCGTAGTTGGACTTTTCTGTTGTAGGATCTGGCGATCCTTTGTTGATATAACTGACCTTGGAAGATAGTCGCGATTCGCCTTTCATCTATTAGAGACAATTGGTGATACTTGTCTTGTACCCATTGATCTTCATCCAGCTGAGCGTCTATCAACACTCTGAGGGATTCCATTTCAACTTCTATGGGGAGCACTGCCTCCATCCCATAGGTTAATGCATAGGGGGTTGCCCTAGTGGAAGTGCGCATTGATGTTCTGTAGGCTAACATAGTAAGAGGCAATAAGTCAGGCCATTCTTTGTGGTTGGAGAACATCTTTTGCATGGTCTTTTTGATGTTTTTATTAGCCGCTTCAACAACACCATTCATCTTTGGACGGTAGATGACGGAGTTAAGATGTTTGATGTGGAATTTACTACATAACTCCTCCATCATTTTGTTGTTGAGGTTCTTAGCATTGTTTGACACAATTACCTTTGGTTGTCCATATCGACAAATGACATTGTTTCTGATGAAAGCAATGATGACTTCTTTAGTAACCCTGGGGAAGGAGGCTGCTTCTACCCACTTGTTGAAGTAGTCGATCATGGTGAATATAAACCGATCCCCATTACTGGCTTTGGGATCGATGGGTTCGATCACGTCCATTCCCCACATTGAGAAGGGCCAAGGTGAACTCATATTGTGGAGCTCCCTCGGAGGGGCGTGAATGGAATTTCCATGAATTTGGCATTGATAACACCTCTTGACGTGATCATCATAGTCAGATTTGAGGGTAAGCCAGTAATGTCCTGTTCTGAGGATCTTCTTAACAAGCAGGGGCCACTCATGTGTGGGCCATATACTCCACCATGGACCTCATCCACGAGCCTCTGAGCTTGGTCCTTGTCCAAACATATGAGGAGACCTAGTCCTACATCTCTCTTGTAGAGTGCATCTCCGCTCATGTAGAATTTCGTAGCAAGTCGATGGATCTGCCTTTTCTCAGTCGGGCTCGCCTCAGCGGGTACTCCTTGTTATGATGATACCAAGGATGCTGGATGGGAGGTAGCTCATCTGATACTTCTCCAACATTGTTCCCATAGGCTGGTGCCTTGTGCAGGGCAAATGTGATACTTGGCATGTGTTCCTTGTCAGGCATATGAATCAAGGAGGCCAAAGTTGCTAACGCGTCGGCGAAGTCATTCCTATTACGAGGAATGTGTAGAAATAAGATTTCTTCGAACTCCAAAGCCATATGTAAAACTTGTCGATGGTAAGGCAACAAATGTAGCTCTTTTTGTTTGATAGATTCCCGTGGATTGTCTGATTACCAACTCTGAATCCCCAAATATAGTTAACCACCTGATGCCCATTAAACGGGCAAGTTTTAGCCCCATGAGACAGCCTTCATACTCAGCTATGTTGTTAGTCCGATAAACCGCAATTTGATGACGACGGATATCGCTCCCGCATCGATACAAGAACTGCTCCAGCTCCAGAACCTTCCATATTAACAGCTCCATCAAAATACATTTTCCATGTATGGCATGTATCGTACTGATGGTGTTATTGAACTGTCATTACCCCTTCATCGGGGAAGTAGGTTTCCAAGGGTTTTAAATCCCCTAAAGGTGCGGCGGCCAGTTGATCCGCAATTCCTTGACCTTCGATAGACTTTTGCGTCACATAGACGATATCAAATTGTTGTAGGATCAACTGCCATCTAGACAGCCAACAATTTAACATGGGTTTGTTGAACACGTACTTGAGAGGATCCACGCAGGATATGAGATGGGTTGTATGACCATGGGTTGTATAACCTCATAGAAGCCCATGTTAAAGCACAACAAGTCTTCTCAATCAGATTGTACTTGTGTTCACTGCTGCTGAATCTTTTGCTGAGGTAGTAGATAGCTCGCTCTTGGCCTCTATCATCTTTCTGTCCCAGCATGCAGCCCATGGCATTATCACTTATGGACATGTATATGAACATGGGAACTTCATCCCTGGGTGGTACCAAAATGGGAGCTTTGACTAGTTGTTCTTTGATAGTGAAGAAGGCCTTCTGGTACTTGTCATTCCATTTCATGGAGGAGTTCTTCCTTAATAACTTGAAAATAGGCTCACAGGTTGTTGTGAGTTGAGAAATGAACCTGCTAATGAAGTTAATTCTTCCCAAAAATCCTCGTATTTCCTTCTCTGTCTAAGGAATGGGCATTTCTGTTATGGCCTCAATTTTAGTGGGGTCTAGCTCAATCCCTTTGTGGTTGACTAGGAATCCAAGCAACTTGCCTGATTTAACGCCAAATGCGCACTTGACTGGATTCAACTTCAAGTTGTACTTACGCAACCAGTTGAATAACTTCACGAGATGGTCTAAGTGGTCATCTTCTGTTCGAGACTTGACAATGATGTCATCCACGTAGATCTCTATCTCCGTATGCATTAAGTCATGGAAAAGAGCCATCATAGCTCATCGATAAGTGGCTCCGACATTGATGAGGCCGAATGATAGTCGTCTATAGCAAAACGTTCCCCAAGGCGTGATGAAAGCAGTTTTCTCATGATCTTCTTCAGCAACCATAATCTGGTGGTGTCCAGCGAAACAATTCGTAAAGGAGTATATGTCGTACTCAGTAGTATTGTCAATGAGAATGTGGATAAATGGCGCATGAAAGCTATCTTTAAGGCAATCTTTGTTCAGATCCCGGTAATCCACACAAACTTGCACCTTTCCTTCAAGCTTCGGCACGGGAACGATGTTGGATATCCATTTAGGATATGTAGACACCATGATAATTCCAGCTTGAAATTGTTTCACAATTTCTTCTTTTACCTTTAAACTCCTCTCAGGTTTCAATCGCCTGAGCTTCTTCTTGACTGGTTTGAATCCCTCTTTAATAGGAAGGCGATGAAGAACAATGTTAGTGGACAAACCCACCATGTCTTCGTGAGACCATGCAAACACATCCTGGAATTGGGTTAGTAGCGTAACCATATCATTCCTTTGGTTTGGGGTAAGATCTGAACCAATCTGGATTAACTTAGGGCTTTCTAAGGTTCCGAGATTGAAAGGAGTGGTTTGATCAAGGTTGGGTTTAGGTTGGTCTTTTACCCATTCTTAAATTTTTAGAGGCACCTCAATGTCCTCATGTATTTCCATCAAGGCTGAATCCAACTTCACATCAAAGCTACAATCCTTGTGGAGAAAAGACACCTTATCAACAAGTACATGCACATCTAAATTCAGAGTCCTGAAACAAAATATGATTTCCCTTAGTATATATGAAATTGTCTAATCATACAAAGTGTTAGCATACAGAAAAGTAAGCAGTTATGATATCTACAGGGCAGAAAGAGTTCCTGCCTGCTTTACCCTCGTCGATTAATGCAAGGAGTGCTGCTCCAATTATCGAGGGAAAAGTCCTGAGGGACTACAATGATGGAGGGGTTGGCATCGTCTTCCTTCTCCCAAATAATGATCATTACGTCTGGCAATCATCTTCTGGGGTGTATCTATTTGTATGTTCATCATGGATAATGATGCGTATGCCCGACATCATTCGGATGACGTCTTGTTTAATTCTTTGTTTCTCTTCCTCCACTCTGGGGTCTGGAACAAAGATTTCTTTCTCCTTTACTGGCATCGGCTAGGGAAATAACATAGCCATTACGCTGGCTGGCACCTTTACAGAGGGCTGTGCGGACTCAACAGTTGTAGGTGTAGACAAACGTCGTGTAACTAAAGTTGGAGGAATTTGATGATGCTTATGTGGATTCATGTTACTAGAACTGGAAGAATAGCCTAGCCCAGCTGTCCCAGTTTGACTGATAACTTGAATTTAGTGCTTAATACCCTGATGACTCTTACCCAGCCCTTGTCCTGACTGATGACCCAAATATATCATTTCTTGAGTAGCCGACATTACTTCGGCAGAAATCTTGGGTGTGAGAGGTGGCGCCCAGTATGGTGGTAGTGAGTGTTTTTCACCTCCAGGGGTTGAAAACTGACCGTCTCAACTTCTGAATTGAAGCTGATGAGGGGTATGTCACTTTGTTTAGGACATTCCGGCTCAGCGTTAACCATAACTAAGCTGTCATTCATAATGTATTTTAGTTGCTGATGAAGAGTGGAGGGGACTGCCCCAACCATATAAATCCACGGTCTTCCCAATAGCAGGTTATATCCTGAATCTATTTTGAGCACGTGAAAAGATACGCATAATGTATGGGGACCAATCTCGATTGGTAGCTCAATCTCTCTGACTGAATTTCGGCGGGCTCCATCGAAAGCTTTAATAACCGTATGGCTGCTTCGGATCCGTTTAAGATTGACATTCATCTTTAGCAACGTAGCATAAGGATAGATATTCAGAGATAAACCTCCATCTATCAAAACTCCGGCTAGCATATATCTGGAGGACAAAACCGTAATGTGCAACGTGTGACGCCCCCAAAATAGGTCCACACGACCCATTCTGAGTCGCCAGATATCACACTATAAAATCAAATACAAACTTCATTTATATTAATTGTTGAAGCGTCAGATATATATAATACGACCATAGTTAACTGTGAGTTTTAATACAAATGTATGTAACTCTCATGGTGTCTCGACCACATCCTTACAATGATACTTTACATAAAAGTATACTCAAAAACTGTTTTAGAAATTAAAATCTTTGGGAAGTGCTCAAGGAAACCTTCGTACATGGGAGGTCATGCGTCTAGGTTATGATAGATATCATATGTCCACAGAATTATCCTTGGTTGTCCCAAAAGTCCCCAAAGAAAAATAAGAAGATTACTATCATCTTCTTTCCAATGGTGAGTCTTCTCTTGACATATAAATATCTCCGTTGTCTCCAAGTGAAAATTATATTTCAAATAAACTCCAAGATCATATAGGTAGTGCTCGTAGATATATTCAGCAAGTGGATGTGCACAACCATGTCTTCTGAGAACACGAGGTTGTATGTCATTAGACATCTTGTATGATAGTGGCAAAACACCCTTCCAAAGTTGGGTTTGCCTCACCCTATTTGATTCACCAAATATAACTACTAAATGATGTATAGAATACAACACACTTTTCTATACTGTTTAGGGAGAACCTCCACAGCTAGAGACCACCGTTCTATTCCCTTGTTATCCCCGCTCGACCCGGCAACACTCTTATTACCTGAAAAGAATTGCGAAACAGAAAGGGTGAGCACAACTAGACCAGTAAAGAATATCATGACTAAAGTTAATTTACATCATCAATAGCCTTCATCATTAATAAATCAGAGATTTAGAACATATGGTAGATGATTAAAATTTTCAACCATAGTTGCAGCGGAACGAGCAATCCATTAGAAGAGTCAAATAGACCATAAGGTCTATTATCTTCTCCATGTTAAAAGTCCACCAACAATGTTTTATCCCTGTAAAATAAATCAACAGTTCCTGTCCACAATCATATGAATAACTCATAATCATAATTGTGGTTCTAAATTCCTCTCAAGAACTGTGACGAAGATAGTTTTCATCACCTATCTTCACCGAAACATCAAAATTATGGTTATACCAAATCGTAATTCTGCTTTCATAATCATACTAATAAATTCATCTTTTACACTACTACCAAAAATATTCATTAACAATTCATCTTTGCACTACATGTCAAAGACATACAAATGTATATTTTAGAAGAGTCAAGTAGAGCATGATATCTACTATCTTCTACGAATTAAAAGTGTATAATAAATATTTTATTGCTGAGACTTTGCTTAATAAATAATCCACATCATTGAATCACCCTTGCACTACGGCCAAGGATATTCGTTAATATCACATCCATGAATTTATATTTCATCGCTGAGACTCAGCTCGATAATCAATCCATATCACTGAATTATCCATGCATTTTACTGACTAAGGATATTCGTTAATATCACGACCACGAATTATTCATGCACTACGGGCTAAAGATAATCGTGTTTTCATCAACGATCATGATCATGCCATAAAAAAATTCATCTTTACACTCTTGGCCGAAGAGAATCCATAGCCATAATCATACCAAAAACTGTCCATCAATGCATTACGGGCCAATGAGGACTTTTTCCACATCATTTGTAACATTACGGTCATGATTATACCAAATAATCCCTGATCATAATCATACCGAGTCCATCTATGCACTACGGCCAAAGATGACTTTCAACACAATATGAGCATGAGGATGATAATAACCAAATGTTATTAATCACTTAATAATCTCATAATCTAATATCATTAATATTATAACAATATTTTAATCATTTCTTAAACTTATAAACAATTTATTTCAATTATTTACACTTTATCAAATAATGCATTTAATCATTCAAAAATGCCATACTCATAAGATTTCATCATCAATGATCAAATCCCTCATCAAAAATCTACATATACCCTATATAGGATTCCCAAGCCATAAAATCCTATTTTTCCAATTTTATTACTTCACATAACATATTTAATTCATTTACTCATAACTAGTTCATTTTCATGAAAAATACCAAATCAGTCCCAAAAATATTTCTTTTCTGGGATTTAGCAGAATATAGTCCCATCTTGAACATATATTTTCTCAGAATTTTAAAAATTCATTTACTATTTTTCATATGGCTAAAACTGCCGAATATTTAGACATTTATCATAAATTTTACTTTTGTCCAAAAATTCCAAAATTTTAGGGTATACTCCTGTTATATACATGTACTCCCAATAAAAAATTCACCAATTTTGGAGTTAAGCACAAGGAGTTATAAGGGTTTACTTTTAAAATAGTCTTTTCCCATAAAATCCATAACTCTTAATCTATACATCCAAAAATCGCCATTTTGGGACACAATCTAGAAAACTCATCAAATTATCATTTCAAAAGTTTTCAGAATTTTTGAGGGTCAGAAAAATTACAAAACTGCCCATGGCAGAAACCCCTTTTTAGTGAAAATACTATTCGTATGAATACGAAGGATCATTTACCATGCATGCGGTGATCCACATAGACAGGTTATTTCAATAGAATAATAAAGAATGGAACCAGGTCATGCGTAAACGCACAGATATGATATTCCAATAGAATAATAAATAATGGAATAATAGAAGAATTCACCAGGCATGTGATAGACCGCACATACAGGTTATTCCAACAGAATCATAAATAATGGAACCAGGTCATGGGTAAACGATAGGTACGGGATATTAAATGCAGTAATAATAAAGAATGGAATAATAGAAGAATTTCACCATGTATGCGATTGCTTAGACAAAGCAAAGTTATTCCAACATAATAATAAAGAATGGAATAACAGAAGAATTTCACCATGTATACTAGAGTCCGCGATTATACAAAGTTATTATAATGAGAATAATGAAGAATGGAATAATGAAGTTCTCTTCATGAATAAGAAAGAAAGAATACCCCTTACGAGTACAACAAATAATATCCCTTACGAGTACAACAAATAATATCCCTACCTTAAAAAGAAAAGTATTCCACCGGTAGTAGGGAATATACTTGAAGAAAACTTCAGACTATCTTCTACGCTCAAAGCTTTCTTAAACTCTAAAGAAATACGCCGAGATTACGTAAGAAAGAACTTTTCTATAGTTTTTCTCTCTAGAGTTTCAATGAATTCGTAAGAAATAATGAAGGAATGAGCTTCTATTTATAGAAGAATGAACTGAATAGTAACTAATTCATGAACGATCCAGATTGATTTACTTATAATCGGACGGTCCATATTGATTTAATAAAATATTCTAATAAAACAAAATCTTTTAAATAAAATATAATATATTCTATTTATAATCTAATAAAATGAATAACTTTATAAAAGTATTCATTTTTATATAAAAAGATTTTACTATGCAAATACTATGTAGACACTATGCAAATACTATGCATAATAGAATATTATATATTCTATTTATAGTCTAATAAAATAAATAACTTTATAAAAGTATTATGTTTTATATAAAAAGATTTTACTATTCTTTTTAGTGAAAATACTATTCGTATGAATACGAAGGATCATTTACCATGCATGCAGTAATCCACATAGGCATGTTATTTCAACAGAATAATAAAGAATGGAACAAGGTCATGCGTAAACGCAAAGACAGGATATTCTAACAGAATAATAAATAATGGAATAACAGAAGAATTCACCAGGCATGTGATAGACCGCACATACAGGTTATTCCAACAAAATAATAAATAATGGAACCAGGTCATGTGTAAACGCACAAACAGGATATTCCGACAGAATAATAAAGAATGGAATAATAGAAGAATTTCACCATGTATGCAGTACTTCGCGTAGACAGGTTATTCCAACATAATAATAAAGAATGGAATAACAGAAGAATTTCACCATGTATACGGTAGTCCGCGTATACAGGTTATTCTAACAGAATAATGAAGAATGGAATAACAAAAGTTCTCTTCATGAATAAGAAAGAAAGAATACCCCTTACGAGTACAACAAATAATATCCCTTACGAGTACAACAAAGATGATGTGTTTAGATTTTACCCAATAGTGCCCCATTTCCCTATATTTTCCTGTTGTACACAGAGATGATGTGTTTAGATGATGATGTACTTAGGAATGTATATATGTTATTTTTCATTCCCTACATCATATTGTCATCTATTATTTATCATGCATGTTGTGACGCCCCCAAAAAAGGGTCCGCACAACCCATTCTGAGTCGCCAAATACATGGTACATAAAACAACTACAACTTCATTATTACAATTGTCGTGCAAAATACAATAACACATATGTTCTAAGTTTAAATACAAATATTATCTTCTAGACAATATCCAAAATCAAATAAGTCCTCATTACAATTATTGATACACTATTTTACAAAATAGTGAGGACTGTTAAAACTACTGTCTGAACCCATCACTCCACACCTCGACTAGTTTCCGCTATATTATTGCCTCCTGAGAAGAAAAATAGAACAAAAAGGAAAATAGTGAGCTCAACTAGCCCAATAAAGAATATTATGACTAAAATAATATAGAACAAATTATCGTTAGCCTTCAATAAATCAGATAAAATATAATGGACAATAAGTTTTAGATCAATATTCGCAGCAGAAATAACAATCTATTAGAAGAGTTAAGTAGAGAATGAAGTCTACTATCTTCTATGATTTAAAAGTCCATCATCAATATTTTATCCCTGTAACATCAATCAATATACATCCTGAATCAAATATTCATATTTGCACTACAGGCCAAAGATATTCATTCGTATCACCAGTTAGTCATGCTTATCTCAACATCTGTTCATCTTTGCACCACGGGCCAAAGATATTAATCACGTAATCATTCATCTTTTCACTACAGACCAAAGATATTTAGTTATATCATCATTTAGGACTGAGGATGATGAAAAATATCTTAAAGAAAATGAATCTAGTGAGATAAAAGAACAAAGATTAGGGATTCGTACTTCAATTTATCCAAGTTCAAAAGTACTCCATAATAATCAATTGTGGAGCAAAATTCAAGAATGAAGATCAAAACATGGATACAATCAAAGATAATTACCATAATAGACAACTTGGACAAAGAAAAGAAAATTTAATTTTTTTGTGAATAGTGTCGTATTCATGAATAGTGTCATATACGTGAATAATGTCGTATACGTGAATAGTAACCCCGTCACAAAATGGTAGAAATTCTAAAAGAAAAATCATACTTCGTGAATAGTACTCGTGATAGTACCATATTTTTGAATAGTGCCGTATACGTGAATAGTAACATCGACATGAAAAGGTAAAAAAATCATAATAAAATTTATACCTATATTTCGGTATAATGATATTAAAAGAAATAATATCATTTACGAAGAAAATAACATCCCTTACCTCATAGGAACAGTACTTCTGACTGGAATATCAGATATAATTAGAAGGAAACTTGCACTAAATAACAACTCTCAAAGTATCTAAATACTCACAAACTTGTACTGAATAACAACTCTCAAAATACTGATAAAACTCCTCAGCATTAACTCCTTTATTTATATCCACATAAAATAAATATTTCCTTATCATATAAATCAATAATTAATTATTAACAAATAATATTATAGAATCACAATAATGACAACCAGGTCGTTTCGAGGAAAGACAGGGCTTTTCGATAAGGATTTCTCCTTACTGGCGCGTAATTAGGTGACCAAACCCCTTTCCTAGACAAAACTTCCTTAGACATTGCCAATAATGCTTTCTAATAATATAATTCAAATAATATGAATTATTGATCTGATAATGAGAAATAATGTGCAGTTACAATTATTGAAACAACAATAATATAAAATATCAACGTAGCAATTATTGAATTAATATAATAAAATATTGAACAGTAATTACTGTAACAATTATTGAGTAATGTCTTCTTACGTAAGAAAATTTATAATCCAAAAAAATATTGTGCAATACCGTGTGTTATTGTGCAACCATGCGTATTACTTTGCTTTAACCACCAGTATTCCAACAATGTTAACGGTAACAACTACTCTGTTATTTAGAAAAAAAAACTCATACTTGCCGTTTTCTTCATCCGATAGTTTTCCGTTATGGGACCCACAAATGGCAGCACCATCATACGAATATTCCCCGACAGCAAGAATATTCCACGACCAAACGAATATTCCCCGATAACAATGAATATTTTATAACCATTTGCTTATTTTGCAAAATTTGCACATTTCACCCATAACCAAAGCATTATATCAAATTAACACCTTATTATTCAAAATAATAATTAGATGAAATTTAATTTAATTTATAAAAAAGTTGGGGTCTTACACATGTATTATGTGACAACCCGAGAATTTGGATATTTATAATATATTAAAATATTGAATTAAGGTTAAATAATAAACCTATACAGAAAATAAGTGAATGGATTTGAGATTTTTGAGAAGGAATTTTGTGAATTTAAAATTTGTATGGTGAATTATTCAGGATTAATGATATAAGTGTATATATTCTATGTATATGGTAGTATATGTGTACAAGATGTGGTTAAGGGTCAAGGGTTGACCAGATAACCTATATCAGTGACAAACCCTAATATTATATTAAGAACGTCAACGTTCAGCTAAAAAATTCTATCGATTAATAAGAAACTCTAAAACCGATTCTGGAAACCCTAATTTCAGTTCCGAGAATTTGAAACCCTAATTTGGAGATTTAAATGCTATGTATAAGGTTTTGTGTATTAATCACAAATCTAATTAGGGATAACCCTAATGATTAATTAGAATTCTAATAGATATAAACCCTAATTATTAGAAAACTTAATTTGAACATTTGAAACCCTAATTGGTAATTAGGTAATTTTAATTTTTATTAGGAAATAATAATCCTAATTAGCAAGCTTGATTTATGATTAGTAAATTTTAATATAATTAGAGAATTTTAATTATAATTTAGAAATATTAATTTTCTATTTTGGAAACCTAATTTGAAAATCCTAGAATTTATTTTTAAAACCTAAAGGGTTAAACCCTAAACCCTAAGGGTTAAAACTGTGACGCCCCCAAATCCAGGTCCATTCGAACCCCGGATCCGGTCCTCCACGATACTATTATCGTCAACTATTATATATTTTATTCATAACTTAATGAATATAACTTTGCTTATTACAAATTAGAATATAAATTCTTTCCAATTCCAGGATCTAAGTAATGACCCCAAACTTTTATAAGTTTCACACTTGGTCATTTACTATTCCTGTATTACTTCACATTCGATGTTATAAAAATATGCGGAATAATTTAAACTTTTTCAATCTCCTTTGAAAATATATCTTTTATTGATATCTTAACTTGAATCATTTACAAATCCCTAAATCAAATTATTTTATGATTCATTCTATTCGAATTAATGTATAAATCTTTACACCTCGATTCAAATGTCTCTATGTATCGCATAGTACAACTTAATATGTATTACACATTATAAACTACTATCATGTACATCTATTAGAACCTAAACATGGTTCAAGTGCATCTAGTTAAATTAGACCAATCAATCTCCCTTGATGTAATTGAACTTTATCAATCAAGTAGCACGTAACCTTTACCATGTATCCTTAACCTGCAAAAGTGGTAATTTGCAAGGGTGAGCTCGACAGCCCATCAATTCTAACAGTTTTCATGCAGCACATAACATATAATAACATATTCAGTTCATGCATTCATAATCAATTAACATTTACTACGCATGTTACTTCTCACATAACAAGCATCAAGATTTACTCCACAAGCATATCATCAAAGATCAACTTTCAACATTTATAAATATCTCATATGCATTTCATATATATACATCAACATTATCATAGCATAATATAACTCATTGACAGTTATAGAATTCATATATCAAATAGGAACTGAAAGACTTGCCTGATTCATAGTTTATCAACTACGACTTAACTACTTAAAACTTATCTGCACTGCGTGTATTCCTCTTGAAGCTTAAATTTGTTAACCATAGCCCTTCAATGCTCTAATTGCTCCTAATTCTACCAACCTCTCATAGCCAAATTCTCTGATAATTTTTCCAACGGGAAAGAAGAAGAAGGAGTCTCTATGTATAGGGAGATCATTGTCCAAATAATGGCTTTGCCCACAAATTGAAACCAAAGGGAAGAAGAAGAAGCCAGTGGATTGAGAAGAGTTGGTTACCAACTTCTTCTCTAGCCATTCGTATAGCAATCATTATCAAGCTTTCTAGCCTTTTGTTTCTCAGCAATGGTAGAGTTAGGCCATTGGCCTATTATCGACTAATTATTGTTTGGGACACTGAAAATGGGACAAGGCTCATTTCTCAGTAACTAAAGCTTAGTTTGGTTCCTTTAATTCTCAAAATTTAATTTTAATGTGTAAATACTACTACACCAAGTAAAGTTAGGGATTATTTATGTATTCACATCAATAGTCCATATACATTAGTCCACATATTTTAATCTTTAAAACATGTGTGGACTTAATTTAATTGCTCACTAATAACTTAATATCTCTTTTTACTATTTACTTACACATTGATATTAAAATAAACATTTTAATAACACATATTTATTTACTCCCATCTTTTAGGGTACACATATAATTGTCTCATCACCTAGGATGAGATAAAAACCTTATTTAAATCAACTTTATGATTTAATCACTTTTACCATATGTATATCATTAGTCCCAATTAAATGTCACACTTCATGTAATCTTAAGCCATAGGTATCATATACTACCACTGCCCACATTTTCCATATTACACATAGTAATACTATTAATATTTTAATTGGGCTAAATATCATTTAGTTGGGTACTTTCAATCCACACAACAATTAATTAATATTAATCATTTCTTTTCAATAATTATTATGCATTCCTCTAATTAATAGAATATAATATTCTATAATATCGCTTAATTAACCAATATTTAATCCGGATTAATTAATTAAATCTTTATTCAAGTCATGCTTTGCTAACTAAATTTCTTCATGAACACTTAGTCACCATTCATGACCTTATAAGAGTTATTAGTATGCATGGCTTGCAAATCACATTTTTACAAAGCCCGACTCGAGTTTTTCTGAGGCCCAAGCGTAGGCTGCGTTGGTCTGAGACTTGAAATGGTGCAATTGCGCCATACCAAAATCGATGGTGAATCGATTCGCATCAGAAGAACTGAACCCTAAGCTCCTAAATACTTTACACATCCTTCTTAAGCGTTAACTCGTCTAACATCAATCCCCTCTTTGGTTTCACACCATCGGTTACTATTTTCCTTAATAATTTAATTATCAAACTTTGAGTTTTAAAACTCTATTTTTTTCTTAGTAGTTTAACCAACTATGAAATCTCCTATAAGGGTTTCTTAGCACAAAACTCAAATATAAAGCACCCACTAGAATCACATATTCACTATTTACTTAAGTGATTCTTAAACTCCAAATTATATTATTCCATAATATAACTTCCACTTTAATATAAATTAACCAATATTTCTACTTGTTAGTTAATTCTCATAATTAACTAATTTATGCTTTACTATCTCAATCTATCCATGGATAGCTTAAGCACTAACTAAAACTCATATTACATCATACTAGTTACTAGTATATATATTCAAGAAAATGGTGATTATCCATCAAAGATATTTAATGTCACCAACTCACTATAATAAAAATAATTCTATAAATTATTTAATGCCAATAGATAAATCTTATCAATCTTCTTACTAATTCATCTCTACAATGTATAGCAAATATATAATAATAAAATATATTTATTAAACACAACATCACATTGATCATATTACTCTATGTAACACAATATTACATACCTCGTAACATAATTATATATTCTTGTTCGAACACATCTCATGCCTTAAGAATTTTATTTACTAAATTCTTATTTTAATAATTTCTGAAAATTCGGGTTCTTACATCATCTCCTTTTATAAGGATTCCATCCTCGGAATCATCGAACCTCCTCTACTCGGTTCCTTCATAAGAATAAGAATCTTCCACGATTTTTCAATAATCGGGAAGTAGCATGAATAACTCAGATTCCAATTTATGTTGAGGGGACACAAGACCGTGAACTAGTGCTTCAACACAATTATCCACACTACAAACTAGAGCGTTTCTCAATCACAAAGACTGAAAACACCCTCCACACGTACACTAGGTGGCCAACCTATTGTACCACTACGCTGGGCCACAACGTAGTGTTTTGTAACGACTACATGCGTTACGCTCGGAACCATTGTCTCCGAAAACATGTCCCCTTATAGGGTTGTTCACCTCAGCTTTTCAACAACTGAATCCGCACCAGACCAATCTGGTTTGGCATAAATACTCAAGAACGCTTGAATTCCACAAATATTTTTCAACAGCCGTCTAGCCGAATCAAATAGCTTAGACTTTTATCAACAACCCGCACCTCAATCGAAATAATTTAGCCAACTTAATTGACATTCTTCATAATTTAATAGAAAACCAAAAATTCTTTTATGACATCATGATACCGTACTAGATTAGTAGTACGTTGAGGATTCCATCATTATTTGACTTTGTCATACTACATCATACCAAAATTGGCTGACGATCTTTCAATCACAACCAACACTAGGTTCAACTGTATTGATGATTCCATCGTTTAGCATACATCATATCAAACGATGCACATGGTTAGAAATACATTTTGAAAGTCTTCAAATCATTTTTTTGTCTTAGCCGAAACTATTAGCATAGACATAAGAATAAATGAATTATTTTTAAACATCATTGGCTCAATCACAAGATCCAATGTTTTTCAAGAAAATAGAAGTGCAAACATCAGCACGAAGTCAATAAATTTTGAAAATCTAGCAGAGCTAAAAGATCTAGAAAATCCATGTTTCTCCATCAACTTCAATCTTTACTATACCAAAATTCTAACTTCATAACATATATATAGTCGATATAGTTCATCAAACTTACCACACTTTGGAAATTCAGGAACTTACCACAATTATATGAGTTTAAGAACTTATCCTAGTCAGACCATAGATGTCCATTCGCTGAGGGGTTCAAATATATTTTATATAATTATGAGTCACGAACGTACCATGTGCATGAGTTTTAAGAACTCACGCCTAATCTTAATATTCTCTATCTTAATCTTAATAGTTTGTATCTATCAAATATGATATGAGAAAAGAATCATCTTCTCACCATAAGCATATCGATAGCGCGATACCAAAATTCCATTGATTATCATTGTGAGGAACCGAGCATGAGCACAAAGCCTCCGCCCACACAAAGGTTTGTACAACTCAGCTCTCACATGAGTTCTCAACTGAAATCCCACTTAACTCTATATTACACTTAACTTGCTCTTTGATCGATATGAATTCTTCGTATCTCATCACACACAACTCCTTATGAGTTCACATCGTACCATTTCACCGTACATTCTCTTATAGCATCAAGCTATACACACTTAGTTGTTACAGACTATTTATCACTTTATAACTCAATCCAATCACGTCGTGATCATCAATTAACCTTAGGGTTCTTTCCCTATTATCAACAAAACTCCACCCGAGTTCATTCTTATTATCTTTGTCATATAGACACCATCTTAACATTTTTATTACCGGAGTTAGGAAACTCCTGAATTCTCATTGTCTTAGATACTTCAAGATTCTTCTTTGAATTTTCACTTATATTTATTTTAAATCTTTATCTTTTCTTTCTCTCTCAGGTTATAGCCTAAGGTACACTTACCTAAGTTTATAACCTACAGCTTTGATACCAACTTGTGATGCCCCCAAATCCAAGTCCATTCAAACCTCGGATCTGGTCTGCCACGATACTACTATCGTCAACTATTATATCTTTTATTCATAACTTAATGAATATAACTTTGCTTATTACAAATTAGAATATAAATTCTTTCCAATTCCAGGATCTAAGTATTGACCCCAAACTTTTATAAGTTTCACACTTGGTCATTTACTATTCCTGTATTACATCACATTCGATGTTATAAAAATATGCGGAATAATTTAAACTTTTTCAATCTCTTTTGAAAATATATCTTTTATTGATATCTTAACTTGAATCAATTACAAATCTCTGAATCAAATTATTTTATGATTCATTCTATTTGAATTAATGTATAAATCTTTACACCTCGATTCAAATTTCTCTATGTATCACATAGTACAACTTAATATGTATTACACATTATAAACTACTATCATGTACATCTATTAGAACCTAAACATGTTTCAAGCATCTAGTTAAATTAGACTAATCAATCTCCCTTGATGTAATTGAACTTTATCAATCAAGTAGCACGTAACCTTTACCATGTATCCTTAACTTGCAAAAGAGGTTATTTGAAAGGGTGAGCTCGACAGCCCATCAATTCTAACAGTTTTCATGCAGCACATAGCATATAATAACATATTCAGTTCATGCATTCATAATCAATTAACATTTACTACTCATGTTACTTTTCACATAACAGGCATCAAGATTTACTCCACAAGCATATCATCAAAGATCAACTTTCAACATTCATAAATATCTCATATGCATTTCATATATATACATCAACATTATCATAGCATAATATAACTCACTGACAATTATAGAATTCATATATCAAATAAGAACTGAAAGACTTGCCTGATTCGTTGTTTATCAATTATGAATTAACTGCTTACAGCTTATCTGCACTGCGTGTATTCCTCTTGAAGCTTAAATTTTCTAACCATAGCCCTTCAATTCTCTAATTGCTCCTAATTCTACCAACCTCTCATAACCAAATTCTCAGATAATTTTTCCAATGGGAAAGAAGAAGAAGGAGTCTCTATTTATAGGGAGATCATTGTCCAAATAATGGCTTTGCCCACAAATTGAAACCAAAAGGAAGAAGAAGAAGCCAGTGGATTGAGAAAAGTTGGTTACCAACTCCTTCTCCAGCCATTCTTATAGCAATCATTATCAAGCTTTCTAGCCTTTTGTTTCTCAGCAATGGTAGAGTTAGGCCATTGGCCTATTATCGACTAATTATTGTTTGGGACACTGAAAATGGGACAAGGCTCATTTCTCAAGACTTCAAAGCTTAGTTTGGTTCCTTTAATTCTCAAAATTTAATTTTAATGTGTAAATACTACTACACCAAGTAAAGTTAGGGATTATTTATGTATTCACATCAATAGTCCATATACAATAGTCCACATATTTTAATCTTTAAAACATGTGTGGACTTAATTTAATTGCTCACTAATAACTTAATATCTCTTTTTACTATTTACTTACACATTGATATTAAAATAAACATTTTAATAACACATATTTATTTACTCCCATCTTTTAGGGTATACATATAATTGTCTCATCACCTAGGATGAGATAAAAACCTTATTTAAATCAACTTTATGATTTAATCACTTTTACCATATGTATATCATTAGTCCCAATTAAATGTCACACTTCATGTAATCTTAAGCCATAGGTATCATATACTACCACTGCCCACATTTTCCATATTACACATAGTAATACTATTAATATTTTAATTGGGCTAAATATCATTTAGTTGGGTACTTTCAATCCACACAACAATTAATTAATATTAATCATTTCTTTTCAATAATTATTATGCATTCCTCTAATTAATAGAATATAATATTCTATAATATCGCTTAATTAACCAATATTTAATCCGGATTAATTAATTAAATCTTTATTCAAGTCATGCTTTGCTAACTAAATTTCTTCATGAACACTTAGTCACCATTCATGACCTTATAAGAGTTATTAGTATGCATGGCTTGCAAATCACATTTTTTCAAACTGACTCAGAGTTTTCTACAGACCGGCGTAGCTGCGTTGGTCACAGACTTGGAAATGGTGCAGCTGCGCCATACCAAAATCAGTGGCAGATCAGTTCTGCATCAGAAGAACTGAACCCTAAGCTCCTAAATACTTTACACATCCTTCTTAAGCGTTAACTCGTCTAACATCAATCCCCTCTTTGGTTTCACACCATCGGTTACTATTTTCCTTAATAATTTAATTATCAAACTTCGAGTTTTAAAACTCTATTTTTTTCTTAGTAGTTTAACCAACTATGAAATCTCCTATAAGGGTTTCTTAGCACAAAACTCAAATATAAAGCACCCACTAGAATCACGTATTCACTATTTACTTAAGTGATTCTTAAACTCCAAATTATATTATTCCATAATATAACTTCCACTTTAATATAAATTAACCAATATTTCTACTTGTTAGTTAATTCTCATAATTAACTAATTTATGCTTTACTATCTCAATCTATCCATGGATAGCTTAAGCACTAACTAAAACTCATATTACATCATACTAGTTACTAGTATATATATTCAAGAAAATGGTGATTATCCATCAAAGATATTTAATGTCACCAACTCACTATAATAAAATAATTCTATAAATTATTTAATGCCAATAGATAAATCTTATCAATCTTCTTACTAATTCATCTCTACAATGTATATCAAATATATAATAATAAAATATATTTATTAAACACAACATCACATTGATCATATTACTCTATGTAACACAATATTACATACCTCGTAACATAATTATATATTCTTGTTCGAACACATCTCATGCCTTAAGAATTTTATTTACTAAATTCTTATTTTAATAATTTCGAAAATTAGGGTTCTTACATCATCTCCTTTATAAGGATTCCGTCCTCGGAATCATCGAACCTCCTCTACCTTGCCTTCATAAATATAAGAATCTTCCACGATTTTTCAATAATCGGGAAGTAGCATGAATAACTCAGATTCCAATTTATGTTGAGGGGACACAAGACCGTGAACTAGTGCTTCAACACAATTATCCACACTACAAACTAGAGCGTTTCTCAATCACAAAGACTGAAAACACACCTCCACACGCATAATTAGGTATTAACCTATTGTACCACTACGCTGGGCCACAACGTAGTGTTTTGTAACGATTACATGCGTTACGCTCGGAACCATTGTCTCCGAAAACATGTCCCCTTATAGGGTTGTTCACCTCAGCTTTTCAACAACTGAATCCGCATCAGACCAATCTGGTTTGGCATAAATACTCAAGAATGCTTGAATTCCACAAATATTTTTCAACAGCCGTCTAGCCGAATCAAATAGCTTAGACTTTTATCAACAACTCGGACCTCAATCGAAATAATTTAGCCAACTTAATTGACATTCTTCATAATTTAATAGAAAACCAAAAATTCTTTTATGACATCATGATACCGTACTAGATGAGGATGAAGATGTGGAGACAGATGAGGAGGATCTCGTGGAGTTGCCACAGGAGGATGAGGATAACGAGGACGAGGAGGAAGAGACTTCACTAACCTCGATGGCTGCTCGTATGTATGATGAAGTCTACGACCGTAACGTGGAACTTCAGGACACAGTTGAGGAGTTGCAGGAGATAGTAGCTGAACAACAGACTGTAATGACATAGAAGGACGACGATATCTAGGATCGAGATGAACGTCTAACTAATGTTGAAGAGAAGCTGATGCAGACTGAAGGAGAGAAGGAACGACTGATCGAGATGGTCATAGAACTGAAGAACAAGCTGAAGGAAGAAGCTACCAAGAGGGCGAGAGCTGAAGATGCATACGAGGAAGCTTATCAACGAACTAGAAGAGCGTAAAGGGACGACAAGCAAAGAGGATGCAGATGGAAGAGATGGATAAAGTATTCAATACCGTGATCAATCGAGCTCAAGATCGGATCATGGGTTATCCAATTCAGTTCGAGACTCTGCCATCATACTTGTTAGATCGCCGAACAATGTTCTGAGTTATGGAAGAAGAGCGTCAAAAGGCTACAGAGTATCTTAATAGATCATCGTAGGAAATGTGCCTATTATACACGTAATAAGTGTTAAATAATGTGTAAATCCCTAGTGTTAAGTAACCATGGGATATGATAATAATGATGTTGTCTTGTAACTTTTGTAGTTCAGGAAAGGAATGTAAATAGTAGTGATGCTATTGTTTTTATGTTTTTCGAAGTAATGATGAATAAATAAAAGTTATTATTTTATTCAAAGTGTTATGTGTTATGTGGTTATTTCTTTTATGGAGGCAAGTTAATTAGAAAATACTTAAAGAAGTTGAGTAATAGTCTAATAGATGTTTTATTTTAACAGAAAATGCCTTCCAGACGTGAACCACCCCGACAGAAAACCAATGAGAGAACTAACAATAACGATGTTGAAGATAATCCCGTCCAACAACTAGTGACATTACTAACAGTTACAGAATCAACCTCAAAACCAAGGCACAACGTTTAAGGAATTTAAGGCGGTTGGACCACCTGAATTCCGTGGATCCATGAATCCGGTCGAGGCACAGACATGGATTATGGAAATAGAGAAAGTATTTGAAGTCGCTAGGGTAAGGGATGAACAAAAGACTGCTTTTGCAACATTCATGTTGAAAGCATAAGCTAGTTATTGGTGGCAAGCCAATAAAACCCGGGAAGGACCAGGAGTGATGACATGGGATAGGTTCAAGGAGTTATTCTTTGAGACCTATTTCCTAGAGAGTTTGAAGAGTCAGTTAGAGGTTTAGTTTTTGGAATTGAAGTAGGGAACGATGACGGTATCTGAGTATGCCGTGAAGTTCCATGAATTGGCGAGGTTTGCGCCATATCAGGTCAGCACAGACGAGCGTAAGGCAAAAAAAGATTGAACAGGGATGAAGCCCCGACGAGACAAGAGAGGTTTCCCGTTCTAGTTGAAGACGTTATAAAGAATAATGGAGAAGGTCGTACTCAAGTTGAAGTTGGAGGCGGCGTTGACAAAATTTAATCAAGAGCAGAAGAAGAAGAAGAATGAGGTGGAAGTGAAGAATGGTAGTGGAGGCAATGGAAATGCCAATAACAATAACAACAACTTTAAGAGGAAGTGGAACGGAAATGGGACTACTGGAAACCAGCAGAGTAACCAGCAGTTTAGGAAGTTTGAAGCATGTGCTACATGTAGGAGGTTTCATAAGGGTGTGTGCTTGATGGGGAAACGTGCATGTTTCAACTGTGGTCAGGAGGGTCACATCGCCTCAAATTGCACCCAACCTAAGAAGAATGTATGGTTCACGTGCGGATCCAAGGATCACTTTGCTCGTGAATGCCCTTAGAGGAAGGTGGAAGAAACAGCAAGAAGTAAGGGAGGCAGCAGTGGAGGTACTTAGGCCATTGCTGGACCTACAACATCAAACAAACCCACAGCCAGAACTTTCAACATGACTGTGCAAGATGTTATGCAATCAAAAGATGTGGTGTCAGGTATTATCCCAATCAACGATATTAATGCTTATGTATTATTTGATTTGGGTGCTACTTGCTCGTTTATATTTGATGAATTTGCTAAGAGATTAGAATTGCTTAGAGAATAACTGAATTTCCCTTTAAACATAGAAATAGCGAATAGGGAGGTGATTCTTGTTAAGTTCGTATACAAGAACTGTAGGGTCAACATAAAAGGGAATATAATGATGGTAGATTTAATTTCGATTAGACTCGGGGAATTTGATGTAATTTTGGGAATGGATTGGCTGTTCAAATATGGAACAGTAATTGATTGTCACAAGAAGTGTGTAAACCTTATGACTCTGTCAAAGGTAGTTTTCCATGGTAGCAGATCGCTTAGACAAATGAAATGTCTGACGATTATGCAGGCCAAGAAGTTGTTAAGTAAAGGCTGTGTGGGTTATTTGGCTTACATAGTCGATACTCAGAAGAAGGGTGTGAAACTGGAAGAGATAACAGTGGTTAGGGAATTCGTAGATGTATTTCCAGAAGATTTGTAAGGACTTCCACCTGACAGAGAGATTGAGTTCGTAATCGACTTAGTGCCAGGAACTGCACCAATATCGAAGGCCCCGTACATAATGGCTTCGGTACAAATGAAAGAACTGATGGTACAACTGCAAGAGCTGCTAGACAAGAAGTATATTTAACCAAGAGTATCACCGAGGGGAGCGCCAATTTTATTCGTTAAGAAGAAAGATGGATCAATGCGTCTTTGCATTGATTATAGAGAGTTAAACAAAGTCACTATTAAGAATAGGTATACATTGTCTAGAATAGATGACTTGTTTGATCAGTTGTAGGGTGCTAAATATTTCTCGAAAATAGATTTGAGAAGTGGGTATCACCAATTGAAGGTAAGAAAGGAGGATATACCTAGAACGACATTCAGAACTCGTTATGGACATTAAGAGTTTCTGGTGATGTCTTTTGGTTTAACAAATGCCCTTGCTGCATTCATGGATTTGATGAATAGGGTATTTAAACCATTCTTAGACAAGTTCGTAGTGGTATTTATCGATGACATTCTGGTGTATTCCAAAACTCAAGAAAAACACATGGAACACTTACATTTGACATTGGAGACACTAAGAAAGGAAAAGTTGTACGCGAAATTTTCTAAGTGCGAATTTTGGCTCGATCGTGTACAATTTTTGGGTCATGCGATTGACAAAGATGGGATTTCAGTGGATCCATCGAAAGTGAAAATTGTAATAAATTGGGAACAACCAAGGACACATTCTGAGGGGAGGAGTTTCTTGGGACTGGTTGGTTATTATAGAAGATTCATTCAAGATTTTTCCAAGATAGCCACTCCGTTAACAAATTTGTTACGGAAAGCTGTGAAATTCGTTTGGACGGAGAAATATGAAGAGAGCTTCCAAGATTTGAAGAAGAAGCTAAGTGTGGAACCTGTGTTAACCCTGCCGGATAATACAGGAAATTTTGTGGTGTATAGTGATGCCTCACACAAAGGATTGGGTTGTGTTCTTATGCAAAATGGCAAAGTTATTGCCTATGCATCAAGACAACTGAAGGACTATGAGAAATGTTATCCGACTCATGATTTGGAATTCGCTGCAGTAGTATTTGCTCTCAAGATATGGAGACACTATCTTTATGGAGAAAAATGTGAGATCTACACAGATCACAAAAGTTTGAAGTATATTTTCACTTAGAAGGATCTGAAGAGAAGGTGAATGGAATTGATAAAAGATTACCATTGTGAGATCTTTTATCATCCAGGCAAAGCGAATGTGGTTGTAGATGCTTTAAGCAGGAAAGGTCTGGAAAAGTTGATGCTGATAACAACTTAGGAGGAGCTCATTTCAGCAATGACAAAGTTAGAGCTGGAAATCAAATTTCCACAGGAATTCGATGAACGACTATTTCAGTTAGAAGTAGGTCCAACTTTACTGGACAAGGTGAAGAACGCAAAGTTACAAGATGAAGAATGTGGGAAGATAAAAGAAAATATGGTTGAGGGTAGCGATACGAAATACAAGGTCGATGCCGAAGGATTACTACGGTACGAGGGAAGAATCTGGGTTCCAGCAACACCAGAGCTGAAAGATGAAATCTTGACCAAAGCTCATAGCTCAAGATAATCGATTCATCCAGGAAGTACGAAGATGTATCAAGATCTACGCTGATATTTTTGGTGGCCGAATATGAAAAGGGACGTTGCAGAATGCGTGGTGAAATGTTTGACATGTCAAAGAGTAAAAGTCGAACATCAAAGACCCGGCAGGTTACTTCAACCGTTGGAAATACCAGAATGGAAGTGAGAGCATATCATGATGGATTTTGTGGTGGGTCTTCCAACTACTCAGAGAGGATGCGATGTGATTTGGGTGATAGTGGACAGACTGACGAAATCAGCACACTTTTTACCAACAAAGATTAGGTTCAATCTTGATCAGTTGGCAAGATTGTACATCAAAGAGATCATTTCGAGGCATGGAGTGCCAGTGTCAATTGTGTCCGATAGAGACCCACGATTCACGTCAAATTTCTAGAAGAGACTACAAGAATGCATGAGAACTCAATTGCGAATGAGTACGGCTTATCATCCACAAACAGATGGCAAAAGTGAACGAACGATCCAAACATTGGAAGATATGCTGAGAGCATGTGTTATGGATTTCAAAGGAAGCTGGGAAGAACAATTACCATTGGTGGAATTTTCCTACAATAATAGTTATCACGCGAGCATCGGCATGCCGCCTTACGAAATGTTATACCACGAGAAAGTGCGAGAACTCCTTTGTCTTTGGGATGAAGTTGGTGAACGTCAACTGCTAGGACCAGAACTAGTGCAACAAACTGCTGAGATTATCAAACTCATCAGGACAAGGTTGGTAGCGACTCAAGACCGGATGAGAAAAGTATCTTTGATCAACACAGGCAAGATCGTGCATTTGACGTAGGAAGCTACGTATTCTTAAAAGTTTCTCCTTGGAAGGGGAAAATTCATTTTGGAAAGAAGGGAAAACTAAGCCCGAGGTTTATTGGACCCTTTGAAGTGCTACGAAAAGTTGGAGAGGTAGCTTACGAGGTAGCTCTACCTCCAGAATTGGAAAATATTCACAATGTTTTTCATATTTCGGTGTTACGACCATATAAACCCGATTACAATCACGTGATCGAGTACGAACCGTTGAAATTCGAGAAAGATTAGTCTTATGAAGAGATTCTTATCCAGATAGTCGACAGGAAAGAACAAGTGCTCAGGAATAAAGTGATACCTTCTGTGAAGGTGATATGGAGGAACCACAATGCTGAAGAAGCTACGTGGGAACTCGAAGAGAAAATGATGAAATATTACCCTGAGTTATTTGTTTAATCTGTGTCTTCGATTCTGAGGACAGAATCTTTGTAAGTAGGGAAGAATGTAACGAATGTGTTGTTTGAGTTGTGATTCTGGGGACAAAATCCTTATAAGAGGGGAATGATGTAACATTCCAGTTTTTTTATGTAAATTATAAATATTTATTGATTTATATAAATATTTATTGGATGTGTTTATTATTGAATAAATAATTGTTCAATTTGATTGAGTTGATTTAGTTAATTATTTATTTGTTAAATAATTAATGTGTTATGTGGATTGACTTATGTGATTACGTGAATTATTTAATAAATTGTTATTAAATAAAGTATGACAAATAGCTATGTTATAAAAAGTTATTAAAATAAATTAAAGTAATTTTAATTTAGTTTTGCCAAAAAAAGGTGTAAGTATATTAATCCTTTATTTTTAAATGGGGTTGCCAAACAAAGCCTTGTGGCTTTTGGTTTTCTTTTGAGTTTAAATTATTAAGTAAATAATAACATATATATATATATATATATATATATATATATATATATATATATATATATAGTAGTAAGATATATTATTAGGGTAATAAGTGTGGCGTCGGTTTTGTACGTTTTAAGCTAATACGTTGTTTTATTTTAGTTACGTATATGCTATTTTGGCTTAAGCTTAATCAAAATTTGAAGTTGTCAGAGATAGTTGAGAGAGAGACAGAGAGAGGAAAGTTGTCTGTTATAGTAAGGTTATTTGTCACACTTCTATTTAATTGAATTTTTAATACTCAATTTAATTAAGTCTAATAACAATTTATTAAATTACTTTAACCCATAAATCAATACAACATAATTATAATTTTCTTTATAATTATAATTTTATTTAATCAAGTAACACATCATTTTAATTACAAATTCACATTAAAATATAATAATTCATTTAATCATTATAAACTCTCTAATTTAATTATTAATTTAAATTAGTATATTATTTCATAACAATTAATTTTCTTAACTCCTTAATTATTTACTTAACAAATAATTAATCAATCAAATCAAATCAAATTAAATATTTATTCAACAATAACCACATCCATTAAAAATTTATATAATTCAATAAATATTTAAAATTACAACTTAAAATTCTGGATTATTACATTGCATGTCTTTCCGGTGTTATCTCCGGGTTCTGTACTGAGTGCCTCGGTGTGAGTATCGAGGTTGAAGCTGATTGCATTTTAAACAAGCATTTTCGGGGTTATCTCTGAAACTGCATTCCTTGGGGTTATCTCCAAGGTTGGTAGCTGCTACTCCCAGTGTTGGGACTGAGACTGAATATCTCGGGGTTATCTCCGAGATGGATCGGTCTTCTCTGGTGAAATTTTTGGTATTGGAACTGCATGCCTCGGGGTTATCTCTAAGGTTGGAACTGATACTCCTGGTGTGTGTTCTGGGGCTGAGGTAGAACTTTTGGTAGTATCTGAACTGGATATAAGCTGTCTTCCAGGGTTATCTCTGAAAGACGAATCTGCCCTCCTGCAAATGTTAGTGACATGTGTGAAGAAAATTTCGAGTGTCTACAATATTTACGTAACATAAATATGTGAAAAACATTATGAACATGAGACATACTTGGCGGTAAGGAGAGTCTATAGGCCACAGTTCTTACTCGATCGAGGATGAAAAATGGGCCAATGAATCGAGGATTGAGCTTTCCTCTCTTTCCAAATCTCATAACTCCTTTCCATGGAGCAACTCGTAACAACATATGATCTCCAATATTGAATTCCACGTCCTTTCGATGAAGATCATCATAACTCTTTTGTCGATCTTGTGAGGTTTTTATATGTTGTCGGATCGTTTGAATCTTTACCGTAGTCATATGTACCAACTCCGGTCCCAACAACATTGCTTCACCCACCTCATCCTAGCATACTGGAGAACGACACTTGCGTCTATACAACGACTCGAATGGAGCCATGCCAATACTTGCTTGATAACTATTATTGTAGGAGAATTCCACCAATGGTAAAAACTTGTCCCAACTTCCTTTGAAGTCAAGGACACATAGTCTTAATAAATCTTTAAGAGTTTGAATAGTCCTTTTTGAATGCCCGTCCGTTTGAGGATGATATGCCAAACTAAATCGTAAATTCGTACCCATAGCTTTTTACAAACTAACCCAAAATCTTGAACTGAATCTTGGGTCTCGATCAGAAACTATGGATACTGGCATACCATGCAATCTTACAATCTCGTTTATGTATATATGAGCAAGACGTTCAAGTGTTTAAGTTTCTCGTATCAGTAAGAAATGAGCAGACTTGGTCAATCTATCAACAATGACCCAAATCACATCTATGCCTTGAGAAGCCTTGGGAAGACCAGTAACAAAATCCATGGTAATGTGATCCCACTTCCATTCTGGAATTTCAAGTGGTTGCAATGGACCTTTTGGCACTTGATGCTCCGCCTTGACTCGTTGACAAGTTAGACACCTTAAGATAAACCTGGCTATCTCTCTCTTTTTATTGCTCCACCAAAATGTATGTCGAAGATCACGATACATTTTGGCACTCCCAGGATGGATTGCAAATGGTGTGTTGTGCGCCTCCATCATGATTTTATACTTCAAATCAGAATCGTTAGGAACACAAAGTCTATAGTTGACTCAAAGTATTCCTTCTTCATCGATTCTTGCTTCCGGGATAGCCCCTTCTTGCACTTTCTTCCTCATACGCATCAGCTCTAGGTCTTTAACTTGAGCAGCTTTAACTTTATCGATTAAAGTCGGTTCTACTCGTATAATTGCCATTAACACGTGGGTCTCCGGAGTCTTTAACTCTATCTCTATCCTTTGTAAGTCATAGAAAATGGGCCTTTGCGTTGACAATAAAGCACTCGTACCTGCATATGATCTTCTACTCAATGCGTCAGCTACTACGTTCGCTTTTCCAAGATGGTATTGAATAGTATTATCATAATCTTTCAACAGTTCGAGCCAACGTCGTTGCCGCATGATGAGTTCCTTTTGGGTGAAGAAATATTTGAGGCTTTTATGATCTGTATAGATCTCCACCTTCTCCCCATACAGGTAATGCCTCCAAATCTTTAGTGCAAAAACGACTGCTGCCAACCCTAGATCATGAGTAGGATAATTCCTCTCATATTCTTTGAGTTGTCGTGAGGCATAGGCTATGAATTTCCCATGTTGTATGAGAACACATCCTAACCCTTTGCCCGAAGCATCACTGTAGATGACAAATCCTTCTGATCCAGATGGTATTGTCAAAATAGGTGCTTAAATGAGTCTTCTCTTGAGTTCTTGAAAACTCTTCTCACATTCCTCGCTCCAACCGAATTTTGTATCTTTTCGAGTCAGCTGAGTTAATGGAGTAACGATTCGAGAAAATTCTTCCACGAATCTCCGATAATAACCAGCTAAGCCTAGAAAGCTACGTACTTCGATTACTGAGTCAACAGATATTCCGCTACTTAATATCATGTGCCCAAGGAATGCAACTTCCTCAAGCTAGAACTCACATTTCTTCAACTTGGCATAAAGCTTGTTTTCACGAAGCTTTTAGAGTATTAGCCTCATGTGTTGCTCATGATCTTCACAGCTTTTGGAGTATATGAGAATGTCATCAATAAAGACAACCACAAAATGATACAAATATTCCTTGAATACTCGGTTCATCATATCCATGAAAGCAACAGGAGCATTAGACAATCCAAAGGACATGACTACGAATTCATAAAGCCCGTACCGAGTTCTGAAAGCCATCTTTGAAATGTTATCAGTTTTAATATTTAACTAATAATATCCTGAACGAATATCGATCTTTGAAAAGAATTTGGCGCCTTACAATTGGTCAAATAGGTCATCAATACATGGCAATGGGTACCTATTTTTGATGGTGACATGATTCAACTCCCGATAATCAATACAAAGTCGCGTACTCCCATCTTTCTTCTTCACGAATAGAACAGGAGCAACCCAAGGAGACGTACTAGGACGAATGAAACCGATGTCTAACAATTCCTGCAGTTGGGTCTTTAACTCCTGAAGTTCAATAGGAGCCATTCGATATGGGGCTTTAAAAATGGGTTTTGCACCGGGTTCAAGGTCAATACAAAATTCAATTTCACGCTCTGGGGGTAGGCCAGGAAGTTCTTTAGGGAATACGTCAGGAAATTTATTAGCAATAGATATATCATTCAAAACTGACGTATTTTTGTTTAAATTTGTGACATGAGCTAAGAAAGCTTGACATCCGTTTTTTAATAAATGAATAGCTTTATGGCTTGAGATAACAGTGATTGATTTTAATGGTTTGGTTGCTTGAATTCGCATAATAGGTTGGTTGGGAATATGAAAGCTAACAACCTTACGAAAATAACCAATTTTTGCATGATGAGTAGTTTACCAATCAATTCCTAGAATTATGTCAAACGCGAGTATGTTTAAGGAAATAAGGTCAACAGATAATGTAACGGTCCGATTTGAACCAAACAAGACTTATAAACAGTGGATGTAATTAAGGTTTCTTCCAACGGAGTTTCAATAGATAAGTCAAAGTCTAACTTCTCCGGAGTAAAATTTATACGTTGATCGCAAGTAGAAGAAATAAAAGAATGGGTAGAACCGGTATCAAATAAGGTATATACTTCGTTAGAGTTTATAATAAGCTTACTCGTGATGACCTTATTCGGGTTCCTTGCTTTCTGGGAGGTCACGACAAACGCTCTCCATTGATCTACTGGTTATGACTTTTCTGGGACAGCCTTTGGTGCCTCCGTCCCAGCTGGACTTGACTTCGCTGTATGATAAAATTGGGCTAGGTGACCCTCTCTTCCATAATTATAACACGCTTTGGACTGCATCGCACAGTTTGGACTGATGTTTCCCTCCCCTCCGAATTTGAAGCATATGATAGGTGGTCATTCTCTTGCTTAACAACGGGTGCTGGTGTTGACGTCTTTCCATCATTCTTGAATATCCTCTTCTTGAAATGTCCACTTTTATTGTCGTGGCCATGATTAACACCGAAGTGGTTACCATTTCTGGCATGTTGATTCCCTCCACGTTTGATGTCATTGCTTTAATGACTGCCACGACTGGTATTATCATTTTGCTGGCTGCTCTCCCTTGGTTGGGTTGACTCGTTATCGTGCTCCAATAACTGATCCCTATTTACAACATCTGAATACAAACACAGTTTGTGAGAGATAAGATATTGATGTATCTCGGGTTTCAAACCTCTTAGAAACATCCGCATCATTCTCTCCTCGTTATCAACTAAGTGGAACGCAAACCGGGACAACTCGGCAAACTTGGCTTCGTACTGCGACATGGTTATATTGTTTTGCTCCAGCTTGATGAACTCTACCTCTTTCATGTGACGAATACTTTCGAGAAAGTACGTGTTGTTGAACAGTTCTTGGAACTTCTCCCAAGACATTTTGAGTACGGCAGACTGAGTACACTTTACAGATTCCCACCAGTAATCTTCTTCTCCTCGCAACATGAAGGTGGCGAAGGGAGCCTTTTTCTCCTCAGAGCATCCCAAGACATCAAATATCTTGGTGATCTACTTTATCCACGTCTTTGCCTTAAGTGGTTTTGGCTCTCCAATAAACTCTGGTGGTCCCAGCTCCTTGAACTGCTTAGCGGTGACCATCCGAGAGTTTCCAGTGTTTCCACCTGCATTTTGGACAGGATCCGCTCTCACCTGATGGTTCATGAATTGCATAAAGCCTCTAAACATCCCATCGTTCATTATTTGATCAGTGTTGTTGTTTACACGAGGATTGTTGCCTTCCTGATGCACATTTTCCTGGTTATTGATCTGTGGTGACTCAACGGTCTCCTGTGCTCCATTGCTATTCTCAACATTCTCAGATGTCATT